>OY856411.1:885213456-886413456 GCA_963693085.1 Alisma plantago-aquatica
TCTTTTCATTCATAATTCCCAGAGGTGGTATACAGGTTCGAGCAAGTTATAAGCTTTATAAGGTGATCATAATAGTCACTTTATATATTATAAGAGTTAAAGTTCATCCAAGCATTTAATTTTAAGAAATTGGTAAAACCTCAAAAATTTTTGTGAAACTAGAGCGATTAGCCATAAGCATAATCACATACCTGATTTGGCAGTCTCAAAACTAAGCAAGACAACTAATTTAATCAAGAAGTCTAATCAACCATGCCAAGCAATAAATCAAGCAACTTGATCCTAAAAAGTATTTATAACACCTAATGGTTATAGTCACATCCAAGCATCTTTTATTGACTTGGGATTCCATTCTAGGGTTCCTGAACCCCATTAGGGTTTCCTTAGGGTTTCTTGGTTTTACTTTCCAAAATTTCCCTTTTTAGGTCAACAAACCCTAAAGTCACTTTTCTACTCATAATTACCCTAATTAATAAAATTAAGGGTCCTTATCCACAAATTAGTTCAAGAACATCACTTTCATATCTTCTTGATTGATTTCCACAATTAAAACCATTAAATCTAACAACTATCAAAGTTAGAGTTTTTAAGCCCATTAATGCACTTTTATAATCATGGAATCCTAATTAAGCAAATTATGAACAAATATCATCCAGTTAGATCAAATCCATCCTTTTTATGTCAAAAGGCTAAACTCTACTCATAAAAGTCAGGGATCCATTAAATCCTCAAAACTTAGGTTTTTAAATTACTTAAACCATTAAAGATAGCTCCTTTGCATAGTTTTTGAGTCACAAGAAAATTTAGGCCTTGAATTCAGTTATAATGGATTCTACATATTTTCTCATCAAAATCCATATATTTCATGTCCTCATATGATTATCCTGTCATTAGTTATGATTTTAACAAACAAATCATTTTTAGACCAACCATGGATCGCCACCTGGGCACTAGCCAACCAGGCCCAACTTGCCCATGCGTCAGAGCTAAGACATGGAATTTATCCAACATGGATTCCTTGCTCACGTGGCTAGGACCGCGGGAGTGGGTCAAAAGTGAGAAAAAGACCAACATGGTCTTACCTCTCCCAAGGGAGGGTCGAGGGCAGATGCGTCAAAATGTAGGGATCCTTCTGTAACCTCTATTCTTCTTTACATGTGAGCCATCGTTCAACCGAAGGGTTGACTTCTCGATCCCACCCTCCTTACCGCAAGGTGAAGGCTTGATCTCCTTCGTCGACCTCTCACAAACCTGTTGAGGCCTCCAATTTCTCGAGGAGTGCTCAAAGTCATCAAGACAACAGAGGAATTCTGTGGCGGTGGTTCTGGGAGAGACGAGAGTGATGGTAGGGACTTGCAAAGTAATTGGAGGTAGGAGCAAGCTTGTTTAATCACGTGGGATCTCATAGAAGAGTTTGTGGGTTCACAGAGAGGCTGAACGCCTATATTTATACCCACCCTCATCCACAGGGTCACCCCCGAAAGTAGGTTTGGGAAAAACTTCTAGACACCTCGAAGCTAGGTAAAACCTAGGGTAGGTCGACTCGAATTGGCCTCATGAAGCCAAGGAGCCCCTTTTCATACTTTCTCATGCTGAGGGTTGTGAGAAAATCGATCACTGAACCCACCAGTGCTGTTCTGCTTTCCTTTCTTGACTAGAGGCAAGGGATAAATGCTCCACCATTGGATCTCAGATCCAACGACCCTCATCACGTGCTCCAAGAAAAGGTTAATTAAATCAATTCTAATTGGATTAGAAAATCGTGACATTAATGTTATTCCTCTCACTTTAGGGATTTTTCAAAAATGTATTATCTCCCAAACCACACATCCTTTTATTCCCTAATTTTAAGGGAAACTCTTTAATAACTTGAATTACTTGTGAGCAAAGTTTGCAACTAAAACTCTATAAAAGAGACTTTTCATTATATGCAAGTCATCCTTTCAAAAGGTGTATATCATGTAATTAAAATTCATATTTTCTCTTTCTTTCTCTGCTATTTTGGTTATTTTGATTTTTTTTCATTAGAAACCAAAAGGAACAAAAAACTAATGAATTGTGGTCATCCACACCACTTTTTAGAGAATACTTCATAATTTTACACAATTATCTGTTATTTCTTTTCCTTTTACTTATTATGGGATTTCTTTTATCTCTTTTCCCTTTTATCATTATTGAATTTATCAAAATAGTATAAACCAAAAAATCATGCATCCAAGGGAATTTTTATAAAAGAATCCATTCTTTCAAAACAAATCATACAACTTTCCATTCAAAACCCTTTTATTTGAAAAATTGCATTTCAATTCATACAAGAAATATTGAGGTTGTAACATCTCTCACCCCTTATAGGAATTTTGCCCTTACAATTGAACCAATTAAATAAAAAATTCAGGGTAAACCCTTTCCATGTCCGTCTTCAGCTCCCATGTGGCTTCATCCTCTCCATGGTGCTTCTAGAGAACCTTTACCATCTCTATCTTTTTACTCCTGAGCTCTTTCACCTTGGTATCCAGTACCCTCACAGGTGACTCATGGTAAGTCACCTTCCCTTGGAGTTCAATAGGTTTAATGCTCAATACATGGCTCGGGTCCTTCACATAGAGATTTAGATTGTACACATTGAACACATTATACATCATACTATACTGAGGGGGTAAGGGAAAATGATGAGAAAATTCACCAATCCGTTCCAAAATCTAAAATAGACCCATGTATCGGGGACTCAAATTTCCTTTGTTGTTACTATAGCTCACATGGGTTGGATTTTTAGAAACACATGTTCACCCACAGTGAAGTGCAAGTAAGTCTTCTTCACATCAGCAAATGACTTCTATCGATCCTGGGTTCTCTTCAGCCTTTGCTTGATCAAAGTGACTTTATCAGCTTACAAATGTAGTTCCTTTGACCTCAACAAGGTCCTCTCACCGACATCATCCTAGTGAAGAAGTGATCAACACAACCTCCCATAGAGAGCTTCATATGGAGGCATCCTAATACTGTCCTGGTAGCTCTTATTGTAAGCAAACTCAGCTGAGGCTAGATACTTCTCCCATGATCCACCCCGACCGAGCACACATGCTCTCAATAGATCCTCTAATGTCTGAATTGTCCTTTATGACTGTCCATCAGTCTGGGGGTGATAAGGTGTGCTAAAATTTAGTCTAGTGCCGAGTTCTTCTTGCACTTGCTTCCACAACTTGGGAAAAAAACTTTGGGTCATGATCAGAAATAATCGAACTCAGAAGACCATGTAGTCGTACTATGTCTCTGATACAAAGTTTAGCTAGATCTGTCACTTTGGCAGTGGTCTTTAAAGCAAGGAAATGCTCCAACTTGGTAAGGTGATATACCACAACCCATATTACATCATGACCTCTCTTGGTCTTGGGAAGACCCACCACAAAGTCCATGATGATTTTCTCCCATTTCCACTTGGGGATTTCAACTGATTGTAGAAATCCACCAGGTCGCTAGTGTTCAGTCTTTGCCAAGTGGCACGTGAGACAACTGGCCACATATGCTACTTTATCTCTCTTCATTCTAGGCCACTAAAATTACCACTGTATGTCCTTAAACATCTTGGTAGTGCCAAGGTGTACAATGTACTTAGAATCATGAGCTTCTTGTAATATATGATTCTTTAAGGGCGAATCTTCAGGAATCCAAATACGACTCTTATAGCGGATTCCGCCATCTACTCCCACTGAGAGATGGGTTTGAGGTTTATCTAACAAACCTTTCATTTTGTCAAGCTCTGGGCTGGATAACTGGGAAGATACCAACTCGGTCAACATGTCTAGTTTTTTTTGGATGCTAGCCACACAGATCTAGTATTCTAACTACTATAGAGTCTGCATAGAAAATTCTTCTAGTTCTCTCTACTGGCTAGACAAGACAGCTGCACACCTGAGCTGTTTTCAACTAAGAGCATCTACTACTGCATTAGATTTCCCAAAGTGATAGATGATGGTGAAATCATAGTCTTTCATATACTCCATCCATCGTCTTTGTCTCAGGTTTAGGTCCTTCTAAGTCAGGAGGTACTTCAAGCTCTTGTGGTCTGTGAGTATTTTCAAAAGTGGCTCCTTACAAATAGTGTCATCAAATCTTCAGGGCATGTATAATCACAACCAACTCTAAATCATGTGTCGGGTTGTTCACTTCATTGGGCTTAAGCTATCTAGAGGCATAAGAAACAACATGCCTATTTTGTTCTAGCACACATCCAAACCCCATCTTTGATGCATCGGTGAAGATCATAAAACCTTCGTTTCCTGATGGTAGAGTCAACACTGGAGCTATGGTCAACTTTTATTTTAGCTCCTAGAAGTGATCTTCACACAAGTCTAACCACACAAACTTTTGATCCTTCTGGGTAAGCTTGGTGAGTGGCAAAGCAGTCTTTGAGAAATATTTTATGAAGCAACGATAATATTTGACCAATCCCAAGAAGCTACAAATCTCAGAAGGGTTCTTTGGTGTTGGCCAATCTTGTATGGATGACACTTTACCAAGATCCACTGAGATGGTCCCTATGGATATGATTTGTCCAAGGAACATGACATAGTCTATCTAACACTTGCACTTTGAGAATTTCCCATAGACCTTGTGCTTTCTCATATTATCAAGGACTCTATCTAGGTGGTCTTGGTGTTGTTCTAGGTCATTAGAGTAAATCATGATGTCATCTATGAACACTATGAAAAATGAGTTGAGAAAAGGTTGGAAAACACTGTTGATGAGATTCATAAACACACTATGGGCATTGGACAACCCAAAAGGCATAACCACAAACTCATAGTGGCCATAACGGGTTCAGAATGTAGTTTTTGGGATGTCCTCACTTTTGACTCGCAACTGGTGATACCCAGACCTTAGGTCAATCTTTGAAAAGATTTGAGCAGACTTAAGTGGGTCAAATAGGTCATCTATACGAGGTAAGGGATCCTTCTTATTCACAAAGAGGACTGGTGCTCCCCATGGTGATGTGCTCAGTCATATAAAACCTTTGTCTAGCAATTCCTACAGTTGCTTTTTCAACTCAAGCAACTCAGCGGGGGACCATTATGTAAGGTGTCCTAGAAATAGGGTTTGTCCCAAAAGTTAGTTCTATCAAAAAATCTACCACTCTCTCAAGAGGAATCCCAAGAAAATCATCCAGGAACACATCTGTGTAGTTCCTGATCACCTCTATTTCCTCCAGGGGTTGCACCTTAGGCTCTGGCTCAGTAACTAGTGCTAGGAAAGCCTGACAACCCTTAGTTATCATCTGCTCTGCCTTCAAGGCTAATACATATAGGCTGGTGGTAGCATCCTTCCTACCTCTAATGGTGAACAGTGGATGACCTGGTATCTCTATTCTTATCTTCTTTTCCCTACAGTCGATCTTTGCACTATGTGTACAGAGCCAATCCATACCAATGATAACATCAAAGTCATTCACGTCGAGGATAAAATCTGTAGGAAGCACATAATCCAAGTACTTAATCGGTATAACTGGGGTTTTTAAGAGAGACATAAAGATCTATCAGGCCAAGGACAGTTGGCTTGGAAGTGTCCCTCTTGCTGGAAACAAAAACATAATTTCTTCTCGAAGCAACACTTACCCGGGTGTGGCTTTCCACAGTTGCTGCACATTACGTGGTGGGTCTTGTTGTGAGGCTTTCCTTTGACTCCATGTTTTCTGTTGGCATGTTTGCATCCTTCCTCAGGCCAGAAGTACCTTCAGTGTATCCGAGGTACCCCTTTGGTGGGTTCGATGCATGCATCATCATCTTCTCCATGTCCAGGGTAGTGTTGTAGGCATCGATTAAGGTGATAGGCTTACTTGCCATCACATGAGGCCTGATGGTAGGATGGAGACACCCCACAAAATGGTCCACTCATCTTTCCCCAGTCAACATGTATCCGAACCACTGTAGGAGGCAGAACTTGCGGGAAAAGTCTATGACAGATAGGATACCTTGGGCTAGCTTGGTGAACTCCCTTTCCTTCTCTTCCTTGGCTGAGCTTGGGATAAATTTGGCTGTGAAGATAGTTCTCAAGTCAGTCCAGGCCATTGAGACTTCATTCATATCTCGACCCATGACGTGGTTCTCCCACCAGATCTTGGCTGCTCCTTCCAGAAGGTGAGCAACAAACATGACTTTCTTGGTCGGCTGCACCTCTAGCATGTGGAAACCATTTTCCATGGCTAGAATCTAGACATCGACTTTGTCAACCACCCTGATCTTGTCTTCTCCCTAGAACTTCTCAATGTTTATCTTCACAAAGTCCAAAATGGTGTCCCTAAGTTGTGGATGAACTGGTAGTGGCTCACCATCTTCACCTCTATCTATGTCCTTGAGGGCTAAGGCACTAATGACCTCAGTCATCTTCTTGTACTGTTTCATCCAGAGGGCATCAGGAGTATGGACTACTACAGATGGTCCAGAAGTATCTATAGGGTTGACCTTAGGCTGGTCTTCCACCATCGTCTCCCTCTTCTGGTCATTCTCTTTATTTAGGATGTCGAAGGGAATGGGTTTTGGGTCCACATCTTCCTCAAAGGATCTAACATGTCTCTTCCTTTTCCTGGAGGCTTCATCCTCCATAGACTTCCTTCTTTTCTCTTGAGACCGTCTCGTCCTGTGAGAGAGCCTAACCTCGGTGTTCCCCTGAGGGGTGTCAACGGGGATGACGACGGTCTTGGTACAAGCCATGCTGCTACACATAAGTATGTAATTAAACTAAATGTAAGTTTTATATCATTAAAACTTATGTCCATGACATGTTGGTTACATTCTTTTTATTATTTACTAGAGGATTCCTTAATCCTTAACATTCTTAACCCCAAAACTCATGAGGAGGTGGAGATAGAGAAAACCTTAAGCACTTTAGGTTTTTCAAGTGAAAGGGGGTAAAGAAGGGATGAAAGTAGATAAGAAAACCTAGATGTATCTTATTTCGAGTCAAATCTACAGATTTTGGCCAGGCAGTCACACAGATTCCAGGAGTCCTCATAAACCAACTAGTGGGGCAGAGGAAAATCTTCCCAGACCCCAGATCGTGATCCTTTTCTAGACACCTCCTTCTTTGCAAAAATTCTCCAATAACTCCCTTAGGCTCTAAAGAATATGTAAAATTAATAATTATTAGAGATTATATGGAAAACTATGCTCTGATACCAAATGTAACAACCCCACTCATCAACAACCCCCAATGAAGGAAGGTCAAGAATCTAGAGTCATTATCCCAAACATGAACATATCATTTTGCAAATAATCAAGAATAATTGATAAATTCTACCACAACTAAGCTTAAAGTAGGATAATTTTTTCTTTCTTTTGGCATACCTTTCAAAAATAGGATTTCAGAACTTTACCCAAGGAAAGAAATACATAACTATAATCCTTCAAACATTATTTAGCCTTTTTCTTTTTCAATGTCACTTTTTAGTGAGCATCCACTTTCCATTAAGCTTGTAGACATAACTGAATATTACCCTAAAAAGCTGACAAATAAAATTTCGATCAATATAATGAATTATACTGGTATGTGGGGGAAACCAAAAGTTTTCATATAACTATATCAACATAACCACAACAATTATTTGTTACAAAATGAAATTTACATTTTCTTCGTAACTTCTCAACTGTTTTTACCTAACCTCTGGTATACCCTCTCTTAGGGTTTTGTCCTTGCAACTGACATTAGGCTACCTCTCAATCTGGAGGTGGGTACCTCATTGGACACCTCTCAATCTGGATCTAGGTGCCATTAGGTCTTCCCAACTTGGTGCTTCACCACTCATGACCTTCCCAACCTGGGGCTTGGTTTGACCTTCCCAACCATGGGCTTGATCCTTTAGTCATCACCATGACTTTACTCATCTTTTCATTCATAATTCCTAGAGGTGGTATGAAGGTTCAAGCAAGTTATAAGCTTTACAAGGTGATAGTCATAGTTCACTTTATAGATTGCAAGAAGTAAAGTTCATCCAAGAATTTTGTTTCAAGCAATTGGTAAAACCTCAAAAATCATCGTGAAACTAGAGAAATTATCCATAAGAGTAACCACATACCTGATTTGGCAGTCTCAAAACCAAGCAAGACAACTAATCAAATCAAGAAGTCCAACCAACCAAGCTAAGCAATAAATCAAGCAACTTGATCATGAAAAACTAGTAAAGATATCAGAGGAATAGACCATCTTCAATTGTTTCTATTGTTCCTATTGATGTTGCTTTAGCTATTGTGGTTGTGGTCACTATTTTTGTGTTTATGATTGATGTTGTTGTAATCTATTGTGGCTTCTACTGTGGATGTGGTGGTTTTTGTTGTTGCTCATACAACTTCTATTGTTGATAATTTATGGGTGCTAGTTTTGACTTTTGGATAGGGCTGATGCTACTGTATCAAAGAGAAGATGGCACGTGGAATCACCCTATCTTTGTTGCAATTTCTTCTACTTTTGTGAAAATAGAAAAAAATGATTGTAAATTGTTTTTCTATGAGAAGTGGTTTTTTAAGACGACCTGTGATGACATATATGTAAAATTGACACGAATATGTATATAACAAAAATTTATTGACAAAAAATGGCATAGGTATTAGTAGTTAACATGGTTTGGTTTAGTATCTATGCTTATTTTGGCATTTAATAAAATTATCCACATACTATTGTTGGTCCTTAGTTTTGTAGCAATTCTATCTTAATTGATGAGAGAAATCCAAATAAGAAGTTTACATCTGGATGAATCACAGGAAGAAATGTAACATAATTGATCATAATGTACAAAACCATATGATATGATATTTTACCATACATATGCATTATTCATAGTGTGATTCCTACCACCTTTATTAAAAATGATGTAGTTAATACATTGTTTAGTGACCTTATTGTGGAAATGGTATCTTTTTGTTTTTACAAAGTTGTATAATAAATAATAGGTCAGTGAACTCCAAATATTATTCATCCTTCTCCTTCCTTTTGAATTGGTTATTCTTCTAACTAAAAATGTCAATAAACTCTTGCATCCACATATAATTATGATGGCATGTGGGCACACCGAAATTCCAAAACATATGCAACAACATACATGATAATCAATAAAAAGTAATTTGCAAAATATGAAAGATCATATATTACATCAATTGAACCAATGGTAGGAACCCCCACTTGGTGAACCACCATTTCCTATAAGATAGCCAAAGTATAATTTCCTATACTAATTTCACATGTAATTCCATATCTCTTTTGATTGGGATTTCTACATTTATGTAGGTTTTCATTTCCTCCTTTGTTGTCTAATGTTTCTAGAGTTTTTGAATAAATTTCTCTAATAAATTTGGAGTGGGGTTTTCCCTAAACACCCTCATGGGTTTTGATGTAGATTCTTATTATATTACATTTCATTGATAAACTTAGGGCTTCGAAGCTGAAAATGAATTAAAGGCAAACAATTAAGAATACTCCACAATCCCATAACCTCAAGGGAAAACTAGAAGTGTGATACAAGTGGTTATTTATATTTAAGAAACATCCTTTATTTATTAATCAATATTATCTAAGAAAAATCAGAGAAGACTATTAATGCACAATTATCAAATAACACTAATGTATTACAAACATATTTATCAAAAAAATAAGTAGGATTTGGGTTATGTATGGGTCACAAGGGGTTGTGGGCTGGGTAGATCTGGAGTATCCTAGGGTTGCCACATATTTAGACTCACCTTTTGAGGGAAACCTAACTAATCATGTTTCAACCCTAATCTCTAACATCGATCATCCACACAAAGTGAATATGTCATTGTTGTTAAGGAAATAATTATTATTCAAGATGTTCTTTTCTTGTGCTAGATTATACTTTGTTATTATACCTATGAATTAAAGATCACAAAATTTTATAGATTATTGTTAAGTTTTTGTGTGTAGAACTCCCTAAATAAAGAAACCAAGGGTTAGAGGTGATAGCTTGCCATGGAACTATCTCATTAGATTCTACATAATTTAACATTTTGACATACATATTGACTATGTTTTAGCCATTTATAATTTCCTACTATAGATGGATACCCATATTTTCAATAATTCGTAGTGAGGTTTTGGGTCTCCTATATAGGATTCTAGAGATACATGGGTGCACTGAAGTGGGTAAATGGATCATCACTTAAGTTTACATACATAATAATAGAAATTTAAATACAATGGGCCTAAGCCCAATTAGCCAATAAACAATTATACTAACACTACCCCTCAATCTAGAGAGTAGATGTTGTGTAGTTGCAACTTGACATCCATATACTAAGAAAGCACTAGAGGAAGTGTTTTTTCAAGATATTAACAACTCGATCACCAGTCTGTATGTGAGGAGTCACAATTCTTTTAGCTTTGAACACATCCCATAATAAATAACAATAGACCTCAATTTGTTTTGTATGCCCATATAACACTAGATTATTGGATTTGTGGATAGTAATATGGTTTTCACTATATAGGGGAGTTGGAGTCTAAATAGGAATCCCAAACTCAGTTAGAATAGACCGTACACAATGTAGGTCACAATAGTTTTGGGGCATAGCCTGATATTCAACTTCACAGTTGCAGTGAGCAATAAAAGATTATTTTTTTGCTTCTCTGTGCCATTGGATAATTATATAACATAATACAAAAACCACAACTAGACCAGAAATCTTGGACATCTTCTGCCCCATATGCATCTGCATATCCAATATTAGTATTGATCTTTTCTTTTAGATGTTTGTAGAATAGTTCTCTTCCTTGAGCACTCCTGAGATAGTAAATAATGTATTGAATGATGCAACTATGATTTTAGAGTTGTGCATTCATATGATGACTGGAAACTCTAACAACATAGGCAGTGTCAGGTTGAGTGATCTCTAATATATATCAATTTTCCAACTATTAGGCGATACTTTTCTAGGTTCTGGAATAGCTCCCCCTCATGTGGATCCTTTGTGTGAGAATACATTGTATTAGTGACAGATTTAGCATTTGTCAAAGTACTCTCTTAAAGTATGAGTAAGGCATAATTCCTTTGGGATAAGATGATCCCTATGAAGGAGTGAAAGACCTCTATCCCGTGGAAGTATCACAATTTTCCAAGTACTTTGAATGGAAATGGCCTATAGTGATTGTTTTAGGTTCATATGCCAAGTTGTTGAATTCTTGTGATCATAACATCATTGACGTAGAGAGCAAGGAGAATATTCCATCTTGATGATTTTGAAAACAAAAGTTAATGATCCATAGTCGATCTCTAACTATGACTGTACTAACTTTATTGGACTAGATTTTTTAAGATTGTTTAATTATAAGGAGCATCATAGACAACACACTTTGTGACAAGACTTTCACTCAACAACAAATCTAATAATTTTCTACACACAGACCTATATAAGGAGATATCCATGTAAAAAGGCATTCTTGATGTCTACCTAGAAAATTGTCTAGTCAAAATTAGTTGTCGAGTAAATGAGTATGTGGACAAAGGCGTTCCTTGTCACTAGAGAGAAAGTCTCAAAGTAATCCACACCAATTATTTGAGTAAAACCCTTAGCAATTAGTTGTGCCTTTAGTCACCAGATAGAGCCATTGTAGTGGAGTTTGATAGAGAACATCCAACAGAAGCCATCGATATTCTTTCTAGATGGTGGATAGTTAAGGTCCCATTTATGATTTTCATGTAACACTTGCATCACTTCCAACATCACATATTATAAACCATAATATCTTAAATAATCTACTACATGTTTGGGGATAAAGGCGGTATCCATAATAGTGGCAAAAGTAGAAGCACCGGGAGAGAGTTGATGCATGAAACATATTGTAAGACCCCTGACCTAGCTTAGTGCTTGATTGTGATTTATTTTCTTAATAAGATGCTTGAACTTAATATAATCTCTTGATATGCCTTAATAACATCTAACATTCATATGGTTTCTGTTTGGTCCAGTTTGGTTGATGTTTGAGCTAGTTATGCTTATTTGGGACTACCTCTCTCCTACCCTTGAGTATATATGCTCTCTCTTTCACATGCAAATATCTCTTAGAGATCTTTTCTTCCTTGTGTTCAGCCTTGATCTTAGTGGAGATAGAGAATGTACTGATCTTTGAGCTTTGGTGGCTGCTCACCTTTGCATGTGGTGATGTTTAGCTTGATTATCTTCTTTGTGGTGATCCTTGGTGATCTTCCTTCTTGGTAAGTTGTTATCTTTCTTGATCTCATTTTTTTGAATCTTATCCCTTTCCCTCTTATCTTGGCAAAGACCATGGTTATTCATGGTGGTTTCTTGAAGATCTTCTATCCATAGAGGTCGAGACTGTGGTTTGACCATGGTAGTACCGAAGTGAGATGAGGCTCTCTTCTTCTTCCTTGTTCAGCCTAGGGTTTTAACTTTCTTCTTCTTCATCTTCTCTTTGACCTTGGTATGTTTCTTTCTCTTTAAGTGACCCTGTTGGTCGAGGAGTTTATCCTAGTTGGATCTTTGTTCTCTCTCTTTGAGCTTATGGCTTTGGAGCTTGATCTTCATGTTAAGGCAGGTTATTTAACTTTCCCCTCTTCCATTGTTGCACCATATGTTTGATTGCATGTTACTATTTTCATCTCTAAATTAAGATCCTAAGATGCTAGATGATGTTATCATGATCTAGGGTTTAAAATTTTAAAGTGATCTTGCATAGATTACTCTTTCTCCTAAACCCTAATTCATGCACCCAAAATCTAAGTGATAAAGGAATTGTTGTTTCTACATGCATCTAGATCCTTGGTTTTATCACCATGTTATGATTTGACCATCATATGATGTCAGAGGTTTTGATCTTTGGTTGTAAGAGTTTGACACATGGTTTTCCTTCTATGATCATGGTTTTCCATGTTTACCTAGGTGACATTTATTTTAGGGTTTTTGATGTCCATCTTTGCATGGAGCTTTTCCCCTTGATGATGCTTAGTTTCCTTGATGTTATCATCTATTTTGATAATGGTTTTACAGTGTTGTGGAGTTGGTTATGTCTATTTGGAGTGGTTTGACCTTGAGGTCTCTACACCCAATTTGGTGCTTGAGGTTGCTACATGTTGTTGATGTGTTGTGGGGGCAACAAACCCTAACCCTAAGTGGGAGGTCACTAAACATGTTTGAACTTAGTATGGTTACTACATATGGTATTCTTGTGGTCGCAACACATGTTATTGTTTGACAGGTGGCTACTGATTGGTATTTTCTATATGCCCTAAAATGCAAGTGCACACTATCTGAGAAAAATATAGTCCAACAAGGCCCAGATATCAAATATGGGGAAACATAAATCCATAGACTAATTCTAACTATAATACGATCAGCTAGACCGATGAAAAATTTGATTGAATGGTTTCATTATTTGAGAATGTAGAAAGTAAATCTAAAATTATCGGTGATTGATCGCAATTGGAGGAAATTCTTTAGGATTATGGTTTCACCTCGGTTAACATTGCAATTAACAATTATAACATTAATAATTACCTCTCCTAACCCTGGACTAAGAGCATATAGCAAGAATTACCCACTCCCACGATGTAAT
Organism: Alisma plantago-aquatica; assembly: GCA_963693085.1. Classification (NCBI taxonomy): domain Eukaryota; kingdom Viridiplantae; phylum Streptophyta; class Magnoliopsida; order Alismatales; family Alismataceae; genus Alisma; species Alisma plantago-aquatica. Next base: position 885,227,026 of record OY856411.1, read on the forward strand.
TCACTACCTAATCTAATACCAATCCCACTCTCATATCAATTGTGTTATTAGATGGTGCTTTATAAAAAAATCTGGGTAATCCCATCATGTTCGTAAGCCACCTTTCTCAAAGGGCGATATAAAACATGTATTTCTTATGATTTTTAAACTATTTATTTTCTTTTTCAAAGAAATTAAAGGTCTAATTAACTACCTACGGTGATCATCGTGGATAGTTCATGAAAATCACATTGGGAGAAATTGATATATTATTACATAAGAGTCAAATACAATGCATCACCGGGCTATTCCTGGGTCCTAAGGAATAAGGGGTTTAGCCACACATGGTTTTCATGGTCAAAAACATAGGAGAGAAGAAGAAAAATGTGGAGAACATTAGAAAAACTAAAGAACCCTAAATAAGACAGTCTAAAAGATCCCCTTGCATGCACATCCCGATTTTCTACCTTCCAGTCGTAAATCCGTCCGCTGGAAGTGCCCAAATCATCCAAAATGTGACCTTCTTCTCCACTTTCTCCTCGCCTTGCTCTCGACTACCGTCCAATGGAATTAGAACATCATATTAGGTCTGGCTGAATTCCCCCAAATTATAGAAGTGAATTTGGGTGAAATCAATCCTCAACCGTCAGATTAAACACTATATTCATATCTATGTGTTCCCGACATGTTGGTACTACAGACTAGGTGTCAGTACTACCGAATCCTTTAATTGTTGCAGCCAACTAGCAAGTTTTCGGTACTACTGACTTGGCTGTTGATGGTACCGAGTTGCTTTGATAAATCTTGAATCTAACCTGTGATGTTGTCGGTAGTATCAAATCGAAGTTCAATACTATTGAGACTTCTCGATTTATTTCTTTTCCAAACTGAGCATGTATCTGTACCACCAACTCCAAAGTCAGTAGTTCCGAGCTGTGTAGATTCTTGTATAACTTCCTGAAATCGATAAAATCCAAACATTATCTCTTGAAATATAATAAATCATTTGGAGACATTAAAATTACATTTCTTTGATTCAATTAAGTGTCACAGGATAATGGGAGTAAATCATGTACAACTTAATATGAAAATGGACAAATAATGCACAAAAATCAATATAAAATTGCCTATGAAAATGACAAATATCCAGTGCATGAAACTCCCCTAAGCTTAAATGTTTCTCATCCTCGAGAAACACACCCTCAGATATATTTTATACAAGTCTACAAAAGGACATAAACTATGAATTTCATTTCTCAACCATCCCGACTTGGCGGTACAAAACTAGCCTTCATTGACCACTAAACAATCAAATTCTCTAAAGCGGTCAAAAAATTCCATAAAAGTTGTCCACCCTTAGATCAATGAATACTATCAAGAGAGCAGTTAACATCATAATCAATCAGGCATTCACTTGGTGCATTATGTAATTCCCTATTCTGCACTGCTCTTTCCTAGCTACACCTACTTGGAAGCAATTCTCCTTATAAGAATGAAGGAGGAGAATAATCATTTGAGTGGCCTACTGATAAGAGCAATGGATCGTATGAAATAGGTGGTTGTGGAGGTTCACAAGTAACATCCAAATTATTTATTCAAAAATAAAACATGATGAACCTGTTGGTGAAGAGAATGAGACATGCATGAATCCTCATGCCTAATATTATGGGTGAAATGATGCATGAATAAAACAATATCATCAAATAAATGAGAATGAAATAAAGAAGGAAATGTGTCATGTGAATATTTCCATCTTTTTCTGAAGAGTTGTAGGCATCCTTTCTCCCTCTTAACTTTAAAACATTAACAAACTCTTTTTTTCTCTTTCTTTCATTGGCCCATTATTTTAGCATGATGGAACGATATGCTTTGGTTTTACTACATATCATTCATTTTTTTGAGGGTATGAATGTGTATCCCTACACTCAAATTTCAAATGGAAATGATACCCACATGACATGAAATGAATGATACAAAATGCATGTAATCTACATGTAATTGTTTATGCAACTAAAATGATATGCACAAAAATTGTTTATGCATAATATTTTTTTTTCATTTTGTAACTAATGCAATCAAAGAAAACTAACTAATATGTTACCTATCATCCCATGCAATGTAACAAGAGGAAATAAGTTAGGTTACTTGATCATCTTAAGGTGGTGAGTTAAAATGAATGGAAAATGTATGGAATCACATAACTAAGAGACAACGTCTTTCATGAAATTATGATATGTCCCTCTCTAATGACATGTGAATAGGGTAACCTTAGGGTTTCTTTCTTAAATTTCAATTTAAGATACTATTAACTATTTGATCAAATTAGGATCAAACCCCAGATTCATCCACATTTCATAATAATTAAGATGTCCATTCATAACAAATATCCTTAAGATGACTAGCCCGTACACTTTCTCTAAGTGGCGCAACTCAAGAAATTTGCAACTAAGCCATTTTTAAAAATTTTTAAATTTTAATTTTCCATTGCACACAAATGAGAGCACATGACATTGACATGAGCCATTAATTAAGCTCCACTTTTACACTAGATAGATCGTGGATCCTACAACTTGAAAAGATAAAAACTAAAAAGCAAATAAAGACTAAAGAAAATAAAAACTATGGATAGAAACTGTTCCAACTACCCCCCCCCAATCTTGAACTTGACTATGTCCACATAGTCAAAATTCTAACTTAAGAGGTGGAACAGTGGTATCAGATCTCATGGGTGGTGGAGGAGGATGTGTCATGGTGGGATCAAAGGGGGTAGAATGTCCGTTGAAATCTTGGCGACTGCTATGGCATTGGTGGAGGTTGTGGATAACCACCAGAGTATCTTTAGTTCCCATAGTGGTTGAAGAATGAATGCTGGTATCCCTCCATCTGCTACAAGTGCATGTGCATGTTCTCTTGGTTGGCCAAGAGAAATGGCTCATTCTCAAATATCACATGTTGGTTGTGGTATAGTCGTCCTAGGACATTGTGGATGCCCACTAATGTTGTTGTGTGCTACTGCTACCCTTGCTCTATCTCCTACAACATCCCGTACATTCCCACCATGGAATATGGATCATCTTCCTATGATGGCTGTGGAGTAGAAGAACTGGAGGCTGCATATGGTCGTGGACACTTGTGTGGAACCTGGCTCCTTGTGATGGAGATGGTTGGTTCCCCCTCCTCGTCTTCTCCTAGATCTTACTGCTCTTCCTCACCATCATCGTATTCCTCCTCGTCTGATGATCTATCAATAGGACACCACATGAGGTTGATTCCTTGCAAATCAAATATGACATCTGGAAGCACCCTTTCCTTGTACTGGGTACAGACTGTACAACATATGTATACAATACCATGGCGTGTGTTGAGGAGGCTGGTTCTCTTGAAGTGCTTTAGATCAAACTTTGATGCAACCTTCAAATTTTTGGTGGTGGAGAGGTCAAAGTTGAGATGGAGAGCTATTGGTGTGATCAATCATCCAAAATGAATGGGAGGGTTCCTATGCACCAGTCGCTTCACGCCATGATGTGTGACTGGAAGAAGGCTTAAAAGTTCAAACTCCTCCCTCCTGTCTCCAACAACTTGTAGAGAGAGTAGAGGTCGACCCTTTGGGTCTTCCCTTCCCCTGGATGGATTTGGCGAAGATAATTTTGGTGAGGAGGTGCTGAATTATATAAGTGAAAGGATGCTCAATGTCGTTGACGGAGTTTGTGTGCTAGATAATATGTTGGCCTTCTGGAACCTTTGACAATAGTTCCCATGCTACCTTGAAATTAAAGTTGTCAGGGAAGAAGTGTTCCCCATCATCTGACCATCCATATATGGCATTGAACTACCACAACATTAGAGTACCATATAAATTATAAAGGTGGAAGCTGACACATACATCCATCCATCCATACATCCCCATCTCAGGGATGACGTAGAACTCCAATGAGTCAAGGAACTCATAGAAGAGGTCCGGGAAGGTTAGCCAGTCATTGAAGAATGGATTGTTTCCCACCAACCCTTGACGCTCACAGACTTGGCACATGCTGTCGGTGAAGCCCTGGGAGGTTAGGAAAGCACAATCTCTATACTGTGTCGACACCATGTCCCTCTTCTGTAGATATTCATACATCTTCTTAATGTCATCATTTGGTTGGGTGATTCATCTTGGCTAGGGAATCAAGTTGGGAGTCCCCATCAATGAAGAGGCCTCTCTTCTGGGTTCCATTACTATGAGAGAAAGGGATTGAGAAGGAGAGTGCTCGGAGTAGCCTCTGAATGCTCATAGTTGCTTGCACACGCTTGCTTGAAGGAGGGGTGGAGAAGGTGTGAATAAAAAATGAAATGAACCCCTCCTTATATAGCCTCAATTGTGGCCCTACCATCGTGTCAGTAGTACCAAGATGAAGTCGATACTAATGAATTTGCATCTTGAATCCATGTGTCTCTATGCTACCAACGGTCCCAATTTGCTGATGTCGTCAATGTAGATCACATGGTGTCAGTAGCACCAATGTGGTGTCAGTAGTACTGACTTGTGCCACAGATTAGTGGTACCGACTATCAGATGTAAAAATTATTGATCATTGATGGTGCTTCCAAAAATTCTATGTCTTCAGATGTCTGTAGTATATACTTTTGGGTCGGCAATACTGACTCATTCAAAATTTTCAGTGCTTCTGAGTGGGAACTCAATAAAACTAGAGTGTGTCGTTCCATTGATACTACTGACTTTGGGTCTGTAGTACCGAACCCTTATTAGTTTACTTAGCTCCTTGTCTACAAAAAGTAAGTCCTATCAACTTCTTGGTCAGTAGTACTGAGTTAACATGAAATATTTGCCCAAAATTCCAGTGATGTCATCAGTACTACCAACATTTTGATTGGTAGTACCAAGTTTTTCAGTCAACTCGATCCTTTTCCCTATGACCTCGTTAGTAGTACCGACTGGTACTCAGTCTGCACACCACACAAAATTGATCAAGGTACCTTTTTTGCATAAACACTAATAAAACAAAAATTAAAGCTATGAAACTACAAAACTTAATGTAAAGTACAAAAAATTATGGTTGGGTCGCCTCCCAACAAGCATACTTGTTTTACATCATAGGCTCGACAATCCTAATAAAACCATTAGTGAAGCTGAATGAGCTTCAACTCCTCCTCTTTCCTCACCGCATCTCCCCCAAAGTAGTGTTTAAGCCGCTCGACATTAACAAGGAATAGATCAGCCCCATTGCTTATTTCTACCACCCCATGGGGAAAAACCTTAACTACATCAAAAGGCACACTCCATCTAGACCTCAAGTTACCGAGATGTAATTTCAACATAGAATTGAACAGAAGAACATTTTGTCATGGAGTGAAAACTCTACATAGGATATGGCGATCATGGATCTTTTTGGTTCTTTCTTTATAAATCCTTGAGCTTTCATATGCATCAAACCTAAGCTCATCTATCTCATTTAATTCTAACATACTCTTTCTTCCTACTTCATCCAAATTGTAGTTCAATTTTCACAATGCCCATCTAGCTTTGTGCTCTAACTCTATAGGTAAGTGACATGCTTGTCCATAGACCAACCTAAAAGGAGTGATTCCTAAAGGTGTCTTATAGGCTGTCCTATACACCTACAAAGCATTATTAAGCAACATGCTCTAATTAGTCCTATTTGTTGAGACTATCTTTTCTAAAATTTTCTTGATCTCTCTATTAGACACCTCAACTTGCCCTTGGGTCTGGGGATGGTATGAAGTACCTTCCTATGTCTCACTCCATACATACTAAAAAGTTCCCTAAATTTCTTATTGGTGAAATGAGATCCACCATCATTAATGATCACCCTGGGCACCCCAAACCTGCAGATAATGTGATCCTTCACAAACCTACATACAACTTGAGCATCATTGGTGCGGGTTGGAATTGCTTCCACCCACTTAGACATATAATCAACAACAAGTAAAATGTATAAGTTTGAATTCGAAGACACGAAAGGGCCCTTGAAATCAATGCCCCATAAATCAAACACTTCAATTTCCTAAAAAACATTCAAAGGAATTTCATGTCTTTTCAAAATATTACCTGCACGTTGACATGAGTCACAACAAAGCTAAAAGTTATATTCATCTTTAAAAAGTGTAGGCCAGTACAACCACAGTCTAAAACCTTGGTCACAGTCCTAGAACTATCATAATGACCCCTAATAGGCAATGAATGACAGTGTGCTAATATGCTCTCAATCTCACAATCCAACACACATTCTCCCAAAATACCATCCCTACATTGCTTAAGCAAGATGGGATCATCCCAAATGTAATACCTCAAGAAGTGGAAGAATTTTTCTACTCCAGATATCCTCAATCCTCTAGCAGCTCCCACATGCCAAGTAGTTTACAATATTTGAAAACTAAGGATCTTTACTTTTCATAGCAATGAGCTGTCCATCTTGGAATTCCTCCACTATAGGTATATCTATGTCCTTTTCATCAACCCTTTCAAGCCTATATAGGTGATCACCCACCAAACTATCAGTACCTACTTTCTTATTGATTTCAATGACAAATTCTTGCAATAGCAATATCCATCTAATCAACCTAGGATTTGCATCCTTTTTCTGTAGCAAATACTTGATTTCCACATGATCAGTCCAAACAATTACCTTAGCCCCTATCAAATTGGTAAAACTTCTTAAAAGAAAAAACAACCCCAATAGCTCTTTTAGTGTTGTTGTTTAATTCAACTGGGCATCATGAAGAGTTTTAAATGCATAATAGATGACTACGGGGACCTTATCCTGATGTTGGCCTAGAACAGCCCCCACTGCGTAATCTGATATATCACGCATCATCTCAAAGGGTTGGCTCCAATCTAGATCCTGGAAAATCAATGCAGAGACTAACTTCTCCTTCAACACCTCAAACACCTTTACACATTTCTCTTCAAAATTAAAATCAAAATCCTTTTCTAACAATTAAGAGAGTAGTTTGGCAATTTTTGAAAAATCCTTCATAATTCTTAGGTAAAACCCGACATGTCCTAAAACGTTCCTTCCTCCCTTTTCTGATGATGGTGGGGGTAGTTTGGATATGACTTCTATCTTTACTATATCAACCTCCATTCTTTTACTAGACACCTTGTGTCCCAAAACAATTCCCCTACTTACCATCATATGACATTTTCCTAGTTCAAAACTAGGTGAGTGCCCTCACATCTCTGCAACACCTTATCAAGATTGGCAAGGCAATCCTCAAATGATTCCCCATAAACTAAAAAGTCATCCATGAATACCTCCAGACATCATTCTACCATATCCAAAAAGATGGTCAGAATGCATCGCTGGAAGTTAGCAGGTGTATTGCAAAGACAGAACGATATTTGATGATACACAAAATTTCCATAAGGACAAGTGAATGTGGACTGCTCTTGATCCCGTAGATCAATAGAAATCTGATTGTATCCGGAATAAATGTCGAGAAAAAAAGTGAGAGCAATAGGTGAGCTACTCAAGAATTTGATCGATAAAAGTGAGTGGGAAATAATCCTTCAAAGTGGTAGAATTTAGACGTCGACAATCAATACCACTTAGTCACCAACCTAGTCAAAATTAATTCATCATTTGAATTATTTGTGACCATTATCCCCCCTTTATTAGGAATCACCTGAGTTGGACTAACCTAGGTTGAGTCAGAGATAGCATATATAATACATGCATATAAAAGTTTTACTACCTCTTTCTTTACTATCTCATTCATGATGGGGTTGAGTCACCACTGAGGTTGCATGATTGGCTTGGCTCCTTCCTCTAGTCTAATCTTGTACTAACAGAATCTAGGGGAAATCCCCTTTATGCCTGCCATAGACCATTCAGATGATGCACAATGGTTTTTTAGAACCACAAACAACTTCTACTCTTCCTAATGCTTAGTGAAGCTGAGATGATAACTGGAAGCTTCTCCTCTGTTGCCAATAAAGTGTACTTCAAGTGTGGTGGTAGAGACTTCATCTCTAGCTCCAGAGGACTCAGCAAAGATGGAACCAATGGTGGAGGGGGGTGATCCTAGATCCTCAAAGTGTCTAGTGTAATAACACTATAGTGCCTTGATAAACAAGACACACTCCTCCAAAGAACTACATTGGGTATAGTCACCCACCAGATTCATGAGACACACCTCCAATGCCAATTGTTGATATGCTTTGCATTAGAGTAGAAGAAGCTGCATCTTCAACTGCTTCTGGGTACTTTTCCTCCTCCTCATCTTCCAGATACTATATTACCTTTATCAAAGAAATTTGTTTTGTGTTTTCTATGATGTTTACTGCCAATGTGCCTTTGTGGACCTGTGTCATCACATGAGACATATCAAGAAATGGCTTCCCTAGAAATAATAACACTTTTTCTGGGACTTATTGTAGCATGTAACACTATGCCTTCCCCTTAGCAGTATGTGCAGGCTCTGACATCAAGATTTCAAAACACTATTCTATGTTGCCCAATGTCAGTCTTCCTCTTCCCATCTCCAGAATCATATCAGCTATGTCTTCGAATGGCCTCATGAGTAATAATTCATTTCCTTGATCGACTTGCATCTCCATGACTACAAATTTTGCTGGAACTACAAATATGTCCACCTTGACAAGAACATCCTCACAAATTAAGTAAGGCCTCACCACTGAGTTGTTTGCCAGTTATTAGTCATATTACTCTTCATGAACTCCTTAAGACCTAGCTTCTTGAAAGTGGTTAAGGTCATGAGATTGATTCTAACCCTTGAGTCACATAAAGCTTCTCTAAATCTTGTACTCCCGATATAGCATGATATGTTAAATGAGACCGGATCCTACCTTTTTGGTGGCAATGTTCCCAAAATAAAAGCACTACCTTGCTCCTTTAGAACTACGACCTCAGAATCATCTATCCTCCTATTCTTGTTGATCAAGTCCTTCAAAATTTTTCCATAGGAGGAAATGTGCTCAATTGCATCTATGAGCGGCATGTTGACATGAATCTTCCTAAAGATGTTTAGGAACTTATGGAATTGCTTGTCAACCTTCTAAAATTCTAAGCTATTCAAGAATGACACTAGCTTCACCACCTTCCTCTGGTGAGGTGGGACATAGGCCTCCTTCCTTGTCTCCTCAAGTTCATGAGTTTCAGCATCAACTGACTTGTCCTCTACTGTAGTATATGGCTCAAATGAATCAACTACAACACTAATCACAGGTGAACCCTTATCATCCTCTTTGTCCTTTGAATCTAGAATTGTTTTATGCTCATTCAATAACTTCTTCCCACTGTGTAACATCACTGCTTTTACATGTTGATTGTCAATAGGTATGTTGGTGTTTCCTGGGAACCTCTGCTGTGTAGGTTTCTTCAAGGACACAACCTCTGTCATAATATGAGAAATTTGAGTCTCAATGCTACAAATCTATGCTCCTTGATTCTATAGTTTCCTTTGAGTTTGGACAATCAACACTTCATTCTGGCTAACCAACTTACCCAACATGTCCTCCATGCGGTCTATCTTGCTAGGGCTCCTGTTCTTATGGTATTGCTGTTCTGGAACAAGCTGATGTGGTTTGCCTTGTTGAGTTTGAGAAGGGTCATGTTAAAAATTATTGGGATCCCTCCAAAAGAACTTTGGGTATTTTCTCCATGAATAGTCATTTCCCCTATAGTTTTGTTATCATGCAAACTTGCACTCCTCTTCTTCCCCTTCAGAAGAGTTTCCATCCTTCTAACATAGCTTCCTCATGATGAGGTCAAGTTTCTCATTCAGTGCATTGATGACCTTTGATTCTCCAACACGTTTAAGGGTTGCTGGAAGCTCTCTTTCTTCTCTCCAAGAGTGATTCTTAGCCATGTTCTTTTAGAATCTCATGGCATACAAATGGATTATTGTTTAGAAACAATCCTGAGTCGACACTATCAAGCATAGTTCTTTCTCACTTGTGCAACCCGTAGTGAAAAAGTCTTTACCTTGCCATACAAATCTATCCAATGATGCAGGACCTTTCCCAACATATTTTGGTACCTCTTCCATGCTTCATAGTAGGATTCTTCTACTTTCTACTTCAAATTATATAGTTCCCTGACAAGTTCATTTGTCTTTTGAGGCGGAAAATACCGTTTAAAGAAAATGTCCATCTTCCCCTCCCATGTTTCAATCGACTCAGGTAAGAGACTGTAGATCTAAGATTTAGAATTATCCGCTAATGATGATGGAAACAACTTAAGGTAGATCACAGTAGCCAGTACCCTATCTATCTTGACCATATAACAATTCTCCACTAAATTGCTTATGTGCATCATCGAGTCTTCCATGCTATGGACATGAAATGTTTATACCTTGACCAATGCCACCAACCCTCAATCAATCTTATAACTTCCCACATTTATTGCTTGTTGCTTGATTGGCCCAAGCTGAGCTGTTAAGCAAGACACCTTGATCTTCTCCCCAATTGTTTTCACTTCTTCTTCCATCTCTTTTTATTCTTTTGGTTTGTCTGGTGGTGGTGTTGGAGTAGGTGGTGGTGGAGTTTGAATCAACCTTGGCACTAATCTACCAAACTCTCTTCATTGGCATAGGAGTTCCACCTGACTAAAGCCCTACCGAGTTGACACTCCATAGTCGTGAGTTCTAGTTTGCACCATGCACTAGTACCTGATTTTTTTTAAGGATAATGTAACATCCCTGACCTGGGTTATGCTTAAACCAAGATGTTTTTCTTAATGAAGTTGATTATATTCTCTCTCTTATCTCTCTAAAAGTAATTAAGGCTCAAGAGGAACTTATATTTCAATTTTAGTCCCTTTCAAATAATGTTGAAATAATATTTTGTTAGTTTTGGACTAAAGTGAAAATTACCCAAGTTGAGGGGTTAACTTGCAAATTGTAAATTAAACAATGTTCCTCATGTGTTGAAGCATCATGGAAATGAGTATGATGCAGTATTATGGCTTCTACAAGCCTAAATAACAAGAAAGAGCCTGTTGAGCAATGTTTATGCATTAAAAACCTAGTTTTGGTGTAATGTGCAATTTACCCAAAATCTAGGGTTCAATATGAAAAATACCACTTCAAGAGGATCCCTAATGATTCTTCTCATCAGGTAGAGAAAAGAATTTGAGAGGGGCGCCTCATTTGGATCATTTTTAAGGAGAGAGAATCTTGGTTTTAAAATAATCAAGATTTAAGCATAATTGAAACCCTAATTCAATTTGATGCAAAAATAATTACATTAATTGGATTGCCCTTCAACCAAAACTATAATGGCTGAGTTTGGTTATGTGTGGACGTCCTTGTTCCTTGCAAAGGCAAAGAAAATATCTAAGTGAGTGGAGAACCCACTCACATTAAGAAAAGAAAAAGAAATATCCACTCACTTATGGATATTATTATAATATGATTTAAGGTGCTTAGTTTGTTTTCCTTTAAATCGTGGATAATTGAGGGGAATAAGAGGCAAAGAGGATATCCCCGTCCCTAAGGAAGAGAAGGGGGCATATGGCAAGAAAGTTGATGAGATAATTCCTACTTTCTCTCTCTTAAATGAATTTTCAATTAAATTCATATATAAGCTCCTTTATCTTTGAGGTGAAGGGATACTTTCGAATCCACTTTCACTTCTTGCTTGAAAAATGACCAAGGGGGATTGGAGCAACAAGAGGACGACCCCCAACCTATTTTTAATATTATTGACCTTCTTTCACCTTGAATTCATAGTGGAAATCACAAAACAATGCATGATTTCTTCTCTATTTCACTCCATCTTCAATCCTAGCCAATCTATTCACTCCAAAGCTTGAGGACGAGCCTTGGGAGGGTTGAAAAAGCTTCTTCCACCATTTTTGACGTGAAGCTCCAAGCTTTGAAGCTCAATTGAAGGTGGTTTATATAACTTGAACCCTTGAACTTTGTTATTGATTCCATATCTTCATCAATTGTTGATTCTTTCTTTGCTTCCGAAATTTTATTTGGTTGATTGATGCAATCACCATGAAAATCACAGAAAGATTCATGGGCTTATAGCTTGATGATCATAACATCATCATAAGAACACACCTCCACAAATATCTATTGCAAACGTTTTCAACATTTGGTCCAAACAGTTTCACTAAACCGTTTGGTGACCAAACTGTTTGCAAACCGTTTGGAGGTTTGGATTCCAAACCGTTTGGAGTGGTTGACCATTTGAAAAGGTTGAACGTTTGAAGAAATATGCTGTTGTACTTGGATATTGATCCAATGGCTTCAATTGGTTTGATCTTTAAGGTTTCAATTGTGAATGATTCCTTAAATGCAAACCCTAATTGGGTTGAGTGTGAAACCCTTAAGTAATTGAATCAAATTTTGGGTTGATTAAGCCCAAACGCTCTCAAGGCCATTTGGAGGTCACCCAAACAGTCTCAAGACCGTTTGGAGGTCAACCAAGACCGTTTATAGGTCTATGGTGGTGTATGATTGGATGGTTGAAGATCCAGTGATATCAAATTGAAGTTAAATCACTAGCTCAATTGATGATCGATTCAATGCTGCAAACTCTAAGTGAATTTTATAATTTCAATGATGGGATGAGTCAAACGATCTCAAGACCATCTGGAGATCATTCAAACAACCTCAATACCGTTTGAGGTCAGGTCATGTCATGGTTTGATGATGATCCAAAGATTTCAATTGAATTAGTTCCACAAAGTCAATCACTGATGATTCTTTGATTTCAATACCCTAATTGATGGTTTCTTGATTATAAACCTGAGTTCAATTGGGTTAAAAACCCTAATTAAAGGTCCAATTGAAGGGTGATTCAATGATTCAATTGTAGAACAAATCAGTAGTTCAATTGATAGAGGGTTTAATGATTGAAACCCTGAATCGATAAGTGTTGAAAGACCTTGTTGGTCCATTCGGTTTTGAGAGGGTTTGGACCAAACAGTCTTAAGACCGTTTGGGTTCAAACGGTCTCAAGACCGTTTGAGACCAAACGGTCTAAAAACGTTTGGAGACCCAAGTGGGTTCAAGTAAGAAATGTCCATACAATTTCATTATGGTTTTTCTTAAACGATTTCAAACCATTCAATGTCTGAGTGACTAAGACCGTTTGGGGTCTAAGTGACCAAGAATATTTGAGGTTCAATTGGTCAAACCATTTGAACACCTAAGGTGACTAAAGGTCAATTAACTAATTGATTGTTAATGATGTAAATCAAAGGTGATTACAATGGTTGTACCTTTGAGGTACTAGGGTAATTAGCACCTTATTGAGTGGTTAACTCTTGATGCTTATGAAAGTAATGATTTGATATGTTGCGACAACCCTTCATTCAAGTTGTTTGGACCTAATATAATTAAGATTGAAGTAATTGGCATCCTAGCGAGGATGAGAGAAGAGGAATCCCTACATGAGTGACAATCATGTAATGGTTAAACCTCAACACTTTCAACATGAACATAATAAGTAATCAGGGTATGATCCTTTGTAAAGAGATCATGAAATCTTAATTGAGAAGGTTGATGAAACCCTAATCAAGGGTGTGACATGAGAAACCCTAATTAAGGGTGATGTCAAGTGAAAATCTAATTTCAGGTAATGTTATGTGAAACCCTAATGTAGGGTAATGTTATGTGAAACCCTGATATATGAGGATGTTATGTGAAACTCTAAAGTAGAGTAATGTTATGTGAAACCCATATTTATGGGAGATGCTATGTGAACCTTAATTTATAAACATGGAAAATCCTATTCCTAATAATGGAATAGTGATTAATATATTGACAAGTGTAACATCTAAAGAGGTTGATAGTGAATATCCTTATATCAATAGTTCCTAACTCAAAGATGAGTCCATATCATTAGCAATGGTTGTATTTTCTAAATATAGTGACTTGTGACCAATACATTACATGATAAATGTGATGAACTGGTGTATAAAGTATTAGGAATGGAAATTCCTTAATACAAGCTAAGTGGATGAACTCAAGTAAGGTAATGGTGAGGAGGGAAGTGATACATCAAAATATGATAGATATTACATCAAACACCTCAAGTGTGATATACCTTAATGTATTTTAAATCCAATATATTTGGATGAGTGACACATGAAGTGTGTCATGTCAGTTGTTACATTCGGATGTTATGCACTTTGATAAGTATAGGCTATCGTGCTTTATGAAAAGGTTAATCCAAATCAATAGACTTTGATGCAATCATATTCTGGTAAAGATGAGAGAGAAACTCATACTTTGGGTTGATAATCCATTTAATGATGGATGATGAGAATAAATAAGTATGATTGAATACTTATGTTATCAATGTTGGTTCATAGCTGTGTGGAGCAATGAGTTAAGGTTTGGTCATTAATAACATGATCTTAAGAACCTAAATGGTTATATGTGGAGAACCCTAATGGAGGGTGATAATATGTAAGGCGTATCCTAACCCTAAAAAGGGAATAGAGGTATTACTTTGTGTTGCATGGTGCTGATATGAAAGTATTATAACTGTTATCATGAGAACTAATCATGCATGTATGTTGAGACGTTAAGGATAGCCAGGTATGAGCTATGATGCTCTTATATTGAAAATGTTTTATAGGCCTTATAAGCCTTTACATGTTTTGTTTCTTAGTGAGAGGTAATTTGAAATTAATGAGCCCTGTGTGCCATATGATGTTTTAATTATTGAAATTGTTTATGGGCTTCATATGTCATAATATGCCTTGTTGTCTTCTAAGAGGTAACAAGAGATGAATTAAGCTTTGTGTGTTATGTGGAATACTTATGTAGTAAGAATCATGCTTACCTTGGTTAAATGACCTAAAGGTATTAAGTTACTTGTTATGTGGTAACAAGTATTCTATGATGAATTAAGGGTTTGAATACCCATATTTTATAATCATGATGATGATGTTGTTAAGAAATGGAAATGTGTTTGATGAGATGAGGGATTAAGATCCCAATACTTTGTTAGAAGAGTATGGATATAGGCCATGACCCCACAAAACAATCCCAGGCATTAGCTGTGTGTTCTAAGCCTGAAGAGAGTATATGTTGTGGCTGTCCCTATAATGAAGATGTCAATTTACTCTGGCAAGTTAATTGCAGCCTGACACATGATGTGTAAAATATAATCAGCTATGTAGTGTATTTGCATAAAGTTGAAATGCAAGAAACATTAGTTGATATTATACTGCTTAGTGTAGCGGATAAATGTTATACATGTTCTTCACATTCCTTATGGGATAAGTGATACGATGCTCTATCAGGTTACAACTGCAATGTTTTACATAAGAATAATGTTCTAGTCTGTTAAATAATGAATTAACTACTATTAGGAAATTATGATTCCTCTGTTCAGACTTATCTTATTAATCTACAATAATAATGTTTCTAGCAGAGAGTTATATCTCTTGCTGGGGCAATTTTACAATTGTCTCACCCCTGTGGGTACCACATTTTTAGGTGGACGCAGACAAGGAGCCAAGAATCCTTCAATAGGTAGAGAACAACAACGGCAGCAGCAGGAACAACAATGAATGCTCAGGTGGAAACACTGGCTGATATGTCTTGTATAGGTGTACATAGAGTCCTATGTGTCATCTCTATACTCTCAGGTCCTCGAAGTAGTAGTTATTGCTTTCGAGATTTTGGCTTGGTGCCTGGAGATTTCATACCGCCTATGTTTAGATTAACAGAGCAGTTGATGCATGTAATCCTCAGAAAAAGATGATACATGACATGTACTTGTGAACCAGTATGTAATAAAGTTACTCCGATTCTTTATGAAAGAGTATTCCTATGTGTGGACCTCTTTGTAAAATGGTTTTAATTTTTAGTGATTTTTGGTAATCCACTGCTTAGTGATCGCTTCTGCTTAGTTAATAACATTTTATTTGATCAGTGCGTCACAATTTAGTGGTATCAGAGCGCTAGGTTCGTTGAGTCTACAGAGACATAGGACTAAGATGTTGAGTCTGTTCTAGTGTCTTTCGGTTATCTGATAGTGACTTCTTCTCATATACGAGGAGAAGAAAAACTTGAAGATGTCTGGAACACACGAAGAACACGCTGCTGATAGCAGTGTTGCTGCACCAGGAGGAGGTGCAGGAGACCATAATAGGGAAGGGCCTATACCTGAACAACCCCAGATTAACCCAGCCATAATAGAGAATCCAGCCTTCCATACCCTGTTTAGCCAGTTTATGGTAACTGTGACACACATGGCAGGCAGGATGCCACCACCTGCACCTAGGGCACCAGCCCACAATGAGGGGTATGGAGCCGACAAGACTTTTGAGAGACTTCGCCGGGTTGGAGCCATAGATTATGCTGGTACAACTGATCCAACATATGCTGATCTGTGGCTAACGGAGCTAGAAAAGGCTTTCATGATCCTTGATATTCCTGAAGCCGAGAAGGTAAGACATGCAGTGTACCTCCTAAAAGGAAGTGCTGGTCACTGGTGGATTATAGAAGAAGATAAGAGGCCAGGTGAAGATATTGGATGGGAGGTATTCCGACGAGAGTTCATCAGTAAATACTTCCCTAAGACATATCTAGATGAGAAGATATCTCAATTTGAGAGGATCAGACAAGGACAAATGAACATTAGCGAGTATGAAGCTAAGTTCATGGAGCTGTTGCGGTTTTTTCCACACATGGCGGTTAATGATGAGGAAAGAATTTAGCATTTTGAGAAGGGGTTGAACGCTGAACTGACCACTCCTGTGTCTGGTTTAGAGAATAGGGAGAGGTTTGCCACTTTTGTGGAGTCGGTAAGAAGGATAGAAAGGTCTGAAATCAAGAAATGACAGGCCAGTGGTAAGAAGGTGTATACTCAGTGCCAAGGATAAAGATCTGAAAGTTTTAAGAAGCTGAGATTTTCTGTATCGGCAACACCATCGAGAATCAATACCCAAATGCATTGGGCATAAAGTAGGGGTAGGGACCGTAGTTTTGGTCCTAGTAGAGACCCTAGCATAGCATCAACATCAGTGACTGGATCTCACAGACCCTATTTTGCAACTAGGATCTGTTACCAATGCAGACAACTGGGACATCTTGCAAAGGATTGTCCAGATGGGAATGTAATGGTGACTCAACCCCAGGGGCAGAGTTAGCAAGGCTCACAAAGGAGACATATTTCTAGTAACAATAGAGGATGTGGACAAGCGTCATGAGCTGGTTCATCAACACCTAATAATCAAGCACATCGTCAACAACCAGCAACTGTGAGGATCTATGCAATGAATCAATATGATGCAATAGTCAACCCTCGGGTTGTGATAGGTCAGATGAAATAAATTTATTCTGATATTTCATTTCATGATTCTATGTGTTAAAAATAAGAAAGTAGTTGTTTTTGAACTCCCTCTGACTAGTCCTATAAGGACACAAGGGAGATGAGAACTTACATCTTACCCAATGTTCCTTAAAATGCTTTATAATCTCCCTTATCTGTGTGTTAAAAGATGAGATATATAAGTGATGCCTGAAGAAAATTCAAGAATGAAAAATCCTGTGTGTATAATGATATGAAAAGTGAGGAATATGATAGCAAATAAAGTGCATACTACCTAATATCAATACTTGTATACCCTGGCCATGTATATGATTATTTGAGATAAGGCAAGTATGAAACTCTTAGATTGTTATCTTTCTAATTACTCTGATCAAGTAGTCATTCTAAAACTATCTAGTGAGTATAATGAAATCACATAGGGAAGTGCTAAGTGAACTTTCCCCAATTACATAGGAAGTGCTAAGTGAACTTTCCTAATAAGGAAGTGCTAAGTGAGCTTTCCTAATAACAAAAGGAAGTGCTAAGTGAAATTTCCTAATTACACAAGGAAGTGCTAAGTGAACTTTCCTAATAACATAGGAAGTGCTAAGTGAACTTTCCTAATAACATAGGAAGTGCTAAGTGAACTTTCCTAATAACATAGGAAGTGCTAAGTGAACTTTCCTAATTACATAGGAAGTGCTAACTGAACTTTCCTAATAACATAGGAAGTTCTAAGTGAACTTTCCTAATAACATAGAAAGTGCTAAGTGAACTTTCCTAATAACATAGCAAGTGCTAAGTGAATTTCCTAATTACATAGGAAGTGATAAGTGAACCTTCCTAATAACATAGGAAGTGCTAAGTGAACTTTCCTAATAACATAGGAAGTGCTAAGTGAACTTTCCTAATTACATAAGGAAGTGCTAAGTGAACTTTCCTAATAACATAGGAAGTGCTAAGTGAACTTTCCTAATAACATAGGAAATGCTAAGTGAACTTTACTAATAACATAGGAAGTGCTAAGTGAACTTTCCTAATTACATAGGAAGTGCTAAGTGAACTTTCCTAATAACATAGGAAGTGCTAAGTGAACTTTCCTAATTACATAGGAAGTGCTAAGTGAACTTTCATAATAACATAGGAAGTGCTAAGTGAACTTTCTTAATAACATAGGAAGTGCTAAGTGAACTTTCCTAATTACATAGGAAGTGCTAAGTGAACTTTCCCAAACAAATAAAGGATTGCTGAGTGGATTACCATTGTTAAATATATATGTTTTCCCTTTGATGAACAACCTTGGGTAATGATAGGAATATGATACTTTATGTTTCTCCTTTCATTTACATGACAATCAAGTAAGTATTATGACAGTTGATGTACTTGGATTAGAAATAATCTGTTGATGGATACTTAGAAAAGTATCAGTTTGTTTTGGACTTTGGTTCAAAGATACTGATATATGGAGCAAGCAATGTCCTAAAATAAAAGAAATACCTTGTGCATGTGCACCCTTGATGGTAACAATAAAAAATAGAATATGATAAGGATGAGATGTGTTCTCAATACATATGATGAATACCAAAGTAAGGTATTTATGTTGGTTAACTATAGTTGCCAACTGTGAAATCAATCTAGTTACATCAAATATGTGGACATCATATGTTAGGGGTTTATGCTCTGCATAAACATAAACTTTGATAAGGGTGAACTAATGGAAGAAAACTTTGTGTGTGGATTAAAGATCTATAGTATCTCCATGATATTGAGATGATAATTAGAGACTTGATGACATGAGTAACAACTATCTTTTGTTATCTGGGATTTCGGGGACGAAATCCTTGTTAGGGGTTTATAATTTGTAACATCCCTGACCTGGGTTATTCTTAAACCTAGATGTTATGCTTAATGAAGTTGATTATATACTCTCTCTTATCCCTCTAAAAGTAATTAAGGCTCAAGAGGAACTTATATTTCAATTTTAGTCCCTTTTGAATAATGTTGAAACAATATTTTGTTAGTTTTGGACTAAAGTGCAAATTACCCAAGTTGAGGGGTTAACTTGCAAATTATACATGATACAATGTTCCTCATGTGTTGAAGCATCATGGGAACGATTATGATGCAGTAGTATGGCTTCTACAAGCCTGAATAACAAGAAAGAGAGAGTAATGTTTATGCATTAAAAACCTAGTTTTGGTGTAATGTGCAATTTACCCAAAATCTAGGGTTCAATATTCAAAATACCACTTCAAGAGGATCCCTCATGATTCTTGGCATCAGGTAGAGAAAATAATTTGAGAGGGGCACCTCATTTGGATCATTTTGAAGGAGAGAGAATCTTGATATTAAAATAATCAAGAGTTAAGCATAATTGAAACCCTAGTTCAATTTAATGCAAAAATAATTACATTAATTGGATTGCCCTTCAATCAAAACTATAATGGTTGAGTTTGGTTATGTGTTGAAGTCCTTGTGCCTTGAAAATGCAAAGGAAATATCTACGTGAGTGGAGAACCCACTCACATTAAGAAAAGAAAAAGAAATATCCACTCACTTATGGATATTATTATAATATGATTTAAGGTGCTTAGTTTATTTTCCTTTAAATCGTGGATAATTGAGAGGAATAATAGGCAAAGAGGATACACTCGTCCCTAAGGAAGAGAAGGGGACATATGGCAAGAAAGTTGAGGAGATAATTCATACTTTCTCTCTCTTAAATGAATTTTCAATAAAATTAATATATAAGCTCCTTTATCTTTGAGGTGAAGGGATAATTTCGAATCCACTTTCACTTCTTGCTTGCAAAAATGACCAAGGGAGCTTGGAGCAATAGGAGGACGACCCCCAACCTGTTGGTAAGCTTCTTGACCTTCTTTCACCTTGAATTCATGGTGGAAATCACAAAACAATGCATGATTTCTTCTCTATTTCACTCCATCTTCAATCCTAGCCAATCTTTTCACTCCAAAGCTTGAGGATGAGACTTGGGAGGGTTGCAAAAGATTCTTCCACCATTGTTTACGTGAATCTCCAAGCTTTGAATCTCAATTGAAGGCGGGTTATATAACTTGAACCCTTGAACTTTGTTATTGATTCCATATCTTCATCAATTGTTGATTCTTTCTTTGTTTCCAAAATTTTATTTGGTTGATTGATGCAATCACCATGAAAATCATAGAAAGCTTCGTGGGATTATAGCTTGATTCTGATGACATCATCATAAGAACACACCTCCACAAATATCTATTGCAAACGATTTCAACATTTGGTCCAAACGGTTTCACTAAACCGTTTGGTGACCAAACTGTTTGCAAACCATTCGAAGGTTTGGATTCCAAACCGTTTGGAGTGGTTGACCGTTTGAAATGGTTGAACGTTTGAGGAAATATGTTGATGTATTTGGATATTTATCCAATGGTTTCAATTGGTTTTATCTTGAAGGTTTCAATTGTGAATGATTCCTTAAATGCAAACCCTAATCGGGTTGAGTGTGGAACCCTTAAGTAATTGAATCAATTTTTGGGCTGACTAACCCCAAACGGTCTAAAGACCGTTTGCAGGTCACCCAAATGGTCTCAAGACCATTTAGAGGTCAACCAAGACCATTTAGAGGTCTATGGTGGTGTATGATTGGATTGTTGAAGATCTAGTGATATCAAATTGAAGTATAATCACTAGCTCAATTGATGACCGATCCAATGATTTCAATTGAATTAGTTCTACAATGTCAACCATTGATGGTTCTTCGATTTCAATACCCTAATTGATGGTTTCTTGATTATAAACCTTAGTTCAATTGGGTTCAAAACCCTAATTGAAGGTTCAATTGAAGGGTGATTCAATGATTCAATTGAAGAACAAATCAGTAGTTCAATTGATAGAGGGTTTAATGATTAAAACCCTGAATTGATAACTATTGAAAGACCTTTTTGGTCCATTCAATTTTGAGAGGGTTTGGACCAAATGGTCTTAAGACCATTTGAGTGCAAACGGTCTCAAGACCATTTGGGTTCAAACGGTCTCAAGACCATTTGAGACCAAACGGTCTCAAACCATTTGGAGACCCAAGTGGTTTCAAGTAAGAAATGTCCATACGATTTCATTATGGTTTTGCTTAAATGATTTCAAACCATTCAATGTCTGAGTGACTAAAACCGTTTGGGGTCTAAGTGACCAATAATATTTGATGTTCAATTGGTCAAACCATTTGAACACCTAAGGTGACTAAAGGTCAATTAACTAATTGATTGTTAATGATGTAAATCAAAGGTGATTACAATGGTTGTACCTTTGAGGTACTAGGGTAATTAGCACCTTGTTGAGTGGTTAACTCTTGATGCTTATGAAAGCAATGATTTGATATGTTGCGTAAACCCTTCATTCAAGTTGTTTGGACCTAATCTAATTAAGATTGAAGTAATTGACATCCTAGCGAGGATGAGAGAAGAGGAATCCCTACATGAGTGACAGTCATGTAATGGTTAAACCTCAATACTTTCAACATGAACATAGTAAGTAATTAGGGTATGATCCTTTGTAAAGAGATCATGAAATCTTAATTGAGAAGGTTGATGAAACCCTAATCAATGGTGTGACTTGAGAAACCCTAATTAAGGGTGATGTCAAGTGAAAACCTAATTTCAGGTAATGCTATGTGAAACCCTAATGTAGGGTAATGTTATGTGAAACCCTGATATATGAGGATGTTATGTGAAACTATAAAGTAGAGTAATGTTATGTGAAACCCATATTTATGGGAGATGCTATGTGAACCTTAATTATAAACATGGACAATCCTATTCCTAATAATGGAATAGTGATTAATATATTGACAAGTGTAACATCTAAAGAGGTTGATAGTGGATATCCTTATATCAATAGTTCCTAACTCAAAGATGAGTCCATATGATCATTAGCAATGGTTGTATTTTCTAAATATAGTGACTTGTGACCAATACATTACATGATAAATGTGATGAACTGGTGTATAAAGTATTAGGATGGGAAATACCCTAATACAAGCTAAGTGAATAAACTCAAGTAAGGTAATGGTGAGGAGGGAAGTGATACATCAAAATATGATAGATATCACATCCAGCACCTCAAGTGTGATATACCTTAATGTATTTTAAATCCAATATATTTGAATGAGTGACACATGAGGTGTGTCATGTCAGTTGTTACATTCATATGTTATGCACTTTGATAAGTATAGGCTAACGTGCCTTATGAAAAGGTTAATCCAAATCAATAGACTATGATGCAATCATTTTTTGGTAATGATGAGGGAGAAACTCATACTTTGTGTTGATAATCCATTTAATGATGGATGATGAGAATAAATAAGTATGATTGAATACTTATGTTATCAATGTTGGCTCCTAGCTATGTGGAGCAATGAGTTAAGGTTTGATCATTAATTACATGATCTTATGAACCGAAATGGTTATTTGTGGAAAACCCTAATGGAGGGTGATAATATGTAAGGGGTATCCTAACTCTAAAAAGGGAATAGAGGTATTACTTTGTGTTGCATGGTGCTGATATGAAAGCATTATAACTGTTATCATGAGAACTAATCATGCAGGTATGTTGAGACGTTAAGCATAGCCATGTATGAGCTATGATTCACTTATATTGAAAATGCTTTATAGGCCTTATAAGCCTTTACATGTTTTGTTTCTTAGTGAGAGGTAATATGAAATTAATGAGCCATGTGTGCCATATGACGTTTTAATTATTGAAATTGTTTATGGGCTTCATAAGGCATAATATGCCTTGTTGTCTTCTAAGAGGTAACAAGAGATGAATTAAGCTTTGTGTGATATGTGGAATACTTGTGTAGTAAGAATCATTCTTACCTTGGTTAAATGACCTTAAGGTATTAAGTTACTTGTTATGTGGTAACACGTATTCTATGATGAATTAAGGGTTTAAATACCCATATTTTATAATCATGATGATGATCTTGTTAAGAAATGGAAATGTGTTTGATGAGATGAGGGATTCAGATCCCAATACTTTGTTAGAAGAGTATGGCTATAGGCCATGGCCCCACAAAACAATCCCAAGCATTAGCTGTGTGTTCTAAGCCTGAAGAGAGTATATATTGTGGCTGTACCTATAATGAAGATATCAATTTACTCTGGCAAGTTAATTGCAGCCTGACACATGATGTGTAAAATATAATCAGCTGTGTAGTGTATTTGCATAAAGTTGAAATGTGAAAAACATTAGTTGATATTATACTGCTTAGTGTAGTGGATAAATGTTATACATGTTCTTCACATTCCTTATGGGATTATTGATATGATGCTCTATCAGGTTAGAACTGCAATGTTTTAGATAAGAATAATGTTCTAATCTGTTAAACAATGCATTAACTACTGTTTAGCAATTATGATTCCTCTGTTCAGACTTATCTTATTAATTTGCAATAATAATGTTTTTGGCAGAGAGTTATATCTCTCACTGGCGCAATTTTACAATTGTCTCACCCCCATGGGAACCACAATTTTAGGTGGACGCGGATGAGGAGGCATGAATCCTTCAATAGGTGGAGAACAACAACATCAACAGCATGAACAGTAGTGAATTCTTAGGTGGAGACATTGATTGATATGTCTTGTATAGGTATACATAGAGTCCTATGTGTCGTCTCTATACTCTTAGGTCCTCGGAGTAGTATTTAATACTTTCGAGATTTTGGCTTAGTGCCTCGAGATTTCATACTGCCTATGTTTAGATTAACAGAGCAGTTGATGCATGTAATCCTCAGAAAAAGATGATACATGACATGTACTTGTGAACCCGTATGTAATCAAGTTACTTCGGTTCTTTATGAAAGAGTATTCATATGTGTGGACCTCTTTGTAAAATGGTTTTAATTTTTAATGATTTTTGGTAATCCGCTGCTTAGTGATCGCTTCCGCTTAGTTAATAACGTTTTATTCGATCGGTGCATCACAGATAATATGAGAATGGGTACTAATGATTGAAGAAATTATATTTAAAATTCTTCTTGAAAGGATAAAAATAAAAATAAAAAGTGTAGCCTAGAGTGTTCGATTACAACATTCGTAGTGCTCAATTTGTCATTTCCCTGAGAACAGAGCCAAAAACTTGATAGGTATTTTGTATACACCCTAAAATACAAGTGCATGCTATCAGAGTAATATAGGACAACAAGGCCCAAATATTGAACACATGGATACATAAATCCAAAGACTACTACTAACTATAATATGATCATATAGACTGAAGAAAACTTTGATTGAATGGTTTAATTATCTACGAATGTAGAAAGTAAATCTAAAATTACTAGTGATTGATCACAATTGGATGAAATTCCTTAGGATTATGATTTCACCTCAGTTAACGTTTCAAGTAACAATTATAACAGTAATAATTATCTCTCCAAACCCTAGACTAAGAGCCTATAGTAAGAATTACCCATGCCCACAACATAATTCACTACCTAAGCTAATACCAATACCACTCTCGTATTGATCGTGTTATTAGTTAGGTGCTTTATCAAAAACTTTGGGTAATATCTTCATGTTTGTAAGCCACCTTTCTCAAAGGGCGATATAAAACATGTATTTCTTATGATATTCCAAACAATTAATTTTCCTTTTACAAAGCAATTAAATGTCTAATTAACTACCTATGGTGATCAACATGGATAGTTCATGACAATAACATAGAAATAAGTCTAAAAACGGGAGAAATTAATATATTACTACATAAGAGTCAAATACAATGCATTACCGAGCTACTCCCACATCCTAAGTAATAAGGGGTTTAACCCTGCATGGTTTTCATGGTAAAAAACATAGGAGAGAAGAAGAAAAACATAGAGAACATTAGAAAAACTAAAGAACCCCTGAAGAAGATGGTCTAAAAGATCCCCTCCCTCGCATGTGCTGATTTTTCTACTTATGGCTGAAAATTCATCTGTTGGAAGTGCCCCGATCATCTAGAACGTGACCTTCTTCTCCTCTTTCTCCTCTCTTTACTCTCGGCTGTCGTCCAACAAAATTAGAATGTCATATTAGGTCTAGCCAAATTCCCCTTAAGTCATAGAAGTGACTTGGGGTGAAATAATTTCTCAATCATCAAATTAAACACTATCTTTAGATCTTCCTGATCCCGACATGTCGGTACTAATAACTAGGTTTCAGTACTACAAACTCCTTTAATAGTTGCACCACATGGAAAGTTGTCAATACTATTGACTTGGCTGTTGATAGTACCAAGTTGCTTCGATAGATCTTGAATCCATCCAATGATGATGTCGGTAGTATCAAATCCAAGGTCAGTACTATCAAGACTTCTCAAAATTTTCCCCACAAACTAAGCATGTGTCGGTACCATCAACTCAAAAGTCGGTAGTATCGAGCTGTGTAGATTCTTGTATAACTTCCTGAAATCTATAAAATTTGAACATAGTCTCTTGAAATATAATAAATCATTTGGATACACTAAAATTAAATTTATTTGATGCAATTAAGTATCATAGGCTAATGAAGGTAAATCATGCACAAATTAATATGAAAATGAACATATAATGCACAAAAATAAATATAAAATAGCCCATGAAAATGACAAATATCCAGTGCATTAGCTACACATACCTAGCTTGATCGCAACAAGATGTTAACCGCTTATGGTCTCTACCTATGGGGTTGACACTATGGTCACTACAATGAATTAACCTAGTAGGCTGAGTAAGTGATGGTCGCTACATCTTGGCTCTTGAATGGTTGACACATAGTTTTGTTTGGAATGATTGTTTGATCATGATTATGATGCTTAATCCCTAATGTGTTCCAAGAATATGGGAGGTGATGCACTTAAGGTCTAGTGTTGAATGCGGTTTTGGAAACCTTAATTGATTAAGCTTGTAAAACCCTAACCCTAGTTTGGTGTGTGTTGTAATTTCGAATCTTTCTTGAAGTGATTAGCATATAATGATGCTTCTCTCTCCTACATGTGTAACCCTAACCTTGCAGGTGGAATAGATATCATAGCTAGTGATTTCTATGGTGTGTTTGATATCACACATGTTGATGATTATGAGCCCTTATGAAGCATGGTGAGATAATGATGATGTACATGAATAGTGTGATTAGGCCTTATGACCTGGTAGAGGCTCAATGCCTAATGTGAGGTGGTATCCTCTAGTGATGAGATGAGGGATTGTTATCCACTAGTGATGTGATAATGCTGATGGCCTTGCATGATAGTGGTAACAAGTGATGATGGGAGAAGTTCATAACTCATACATTTTATATCTTCTGGAGTTGTAACTTTACCCCTATTTTTGTAGAATTTGTTCAGGGTTTGTACGTTGTAACTTGATTGATGCTAAAAGAGACCCAATTGTCTTAACTAATCAAGTGAAACCCTAATAATGTAGTACCATGTTCCATAGATCCATTTTAGAGTCATAACTTTGCTGCATGGTGAAACATGTATTCCTAAGGGAAACTTGGAGCACATACTGTTGAGTATGTGAGGTGCAAGTGACCATGTATCCTTGACATATTGATCCCAAGTGTTTTGACAATGATTATAGTTGGGTCTCAGTGATGATGAAAATGTGATATGATGTGATAGAGGGCAACTACGATTGTACCTCAATGATTGGGTTATATACTCTGGTTTCTAGCGCTGTGACCTATACCAAGCTGGGTTAGGTGTTTACCAGACTATAGCTTTGACTATAAGTTGTTGTTTATGTTTACAAGACTACAACTTTGATTATAAGTTATTTTTTATGTTTACAAGACTATAACTTTGACTATAAACTATTTCTTTGTAGTTTGACTGATATGCCATCACGATGCAAACTTGAACTGATCGAGTAGTGTGGGAAGATCATTTGGTCCGAATCTTCCATAGATTTTGTATGGATTTGATTTTGACTTAGCAGTGGTCAGTTGGATTTGGGTGGCACAACTATAAATCCTCAGGGAAAATAAAATATGTAACACATCCATGTAGTATAATTGTTTAGGGTCAAAATGTGATTCACATTAAATGACCCCTTTACCTTGTTTCTTCTGCTGTTGGTTGGTAGTAGTTATACATGTTCTTCATATTCCTTATAAAAGTATTAGATGTTCTACTGCTCTATTGTGGATGCCTAAATTGTTTAAACAATGTTAATTGCTTTGCTTATATCATTTAGCTAAATTTTCTCAACTTGATAATAATGCTAGCTTCCTGCTTTAATCTATCTATGCTAATAACAGTTGATAATGGAGAGTTATATCTCTTGCTAGGACATTGGTCTCACCCTTTGGGTATCCACATGTTTTAGGTGGTCATGCATGATGAGGTAGAGATCGTGCGGTTGAGGCTCAACAGTAGGAAGAGCAGTAGCTATTTGAAGGTTGTATATTGCTACTACTATTTTGTAGTATAGTTCTATGTGTCATCCCTATACTCTTAGGTCTGTGGGGGTGTTTATAGACATTGTACATCGATACGAGGTTTTTGGCAGTATGCCATGGTTGTACAATAGGGCTTGTATATGTAAAAATGTTATCATATTTTACTGGTTGTGGCAAGTTGGCCAAGTGAAAAGTGATATGTATCATCTTATGGTATGATATTTGAAATAAGTGGCATAGTTTGTGGACTCAGTTGTAATATGTTTCCACTTTTGGTGGTTATATGGAATTGGTTTTAATTTAACCTATTTTATGGTAATCATAGATGTTAGAGATAATTTTGTGTTTTGTTTTGAATAATCTCATTCACAAATAAGGTTGGTATCAGAGTTCTAGGTTCACTCAGTCTACAGGGATATAGGACCAGTGTTTGGGTCTATTCTTGTGTCATTTGACATATTTAATGGTAGCTTCTTTTTATGCATAATAATAAGAAGAAGAATAAGTAGAAGAAGAGAAGATATGTCTGGTGAACATTGAGAACATGCAGAGAGTAGTGTTTCCGCACCAGGAGGTGGTGCCATGAGGTGGGTAAGGGTTGATGGAGTGCCTAAAGTGCCCTAGTTTGACCCTACAGTCACGGAAAACCCCACTTTTCGGTCCATGTTTGGACTGTTCATGACCACGATGATGCATATGGTGGATAGAATTCCCATGCCCTGAGCTAGGACAACCATCCTCAATGCGAGATATCAAGGTTCTGTGAAAACCTTTGAGAGGTCAAGGTGTGTGGGGGCGATAGAGTACATTGGTATGACGGATCCAGTAGATGCTAACATGTGGTTGAATGAGCTAGAAAAGGCTTTCAAGATCCTCAATATTCCTAAAGAGGATAAGGTGAAGCACATACTATACCTATTGAAGGGGAGTGCTGGACATAGTGGGCCATTGAGGAGGAAAAAAGGCCTCGTGTGGTGATCAATTGGGAAGCTTTTTTGTGAGAGTTCATCAGTCGATACCTTCTCGTAGACATATATGGATGAGAAGATCACGTTGTTTGAGAAGACTCAACAAGGATCTATGATAATCAATGAGTATGAGGCCAAGTTCATGGAGCTTATGGGGTTTACAATGGATAAGGAGAGGATTAGATGGTTTGAGAAGGTTTTGAGCTCAGAGTTGACAACTAAAGTGTCAGCTTTAGAGAACCGTGCGAAGTTTGCCACATTTGTGGAATCAGTAAGGAGGATAGAGAGATAAACTATGAAGAAGCATGAGGTGAATGCCAAGAAGAGACCTGGACAATATTAAAGAAACTCGTCTAGAGGCTTCAAGAACCCTAGGCTCAGTCACCTTAGTCACATCAGAGGTCTACAGTTTAGTCCCAATAGTTGCCAAGCAAGGGAAGAGGTCGTACCTTTTTGCTAATAGCAGCTCACACTGTTACATCAGTGTCAGTGATAGGGTTGTCTAGGCCATGGTACAAGAGTAAGACCTTCTATAAGTGTGGGTAGGTTGGGCATACAAAGTGGTTATTCCCTATGAAGGATGAAGAGGTGGTGCAATATCCGAGATAGAGTTAAAAAGGGTTACAACAAAAACAATTCATAGTGGTGGAGGTCGAGGACATGGTCAGGCATCACATGCTGGTTAACAACATGAGAAACATATACATCCGACATTGACTTTGTTGAGACATCATAAGTTGTACGTTAAGTTCAACAAGTGTGAGTTTTGACTGAAGGAGGTTTCTTTTTTGGGACACTTAATATCTACTAAGGGTGTACATGTGGATCCTAAAAAGGTTTAGTCTGTGTTAGAGTGGGAACATCCAAAGACATCGATAGAGGTTCACCATTTCCTTGGGTTAGCAGGCTATTACAGGAGGTTTATCAAGAACTTCAGCATAATGGCATTACCCCTAACGAAGTTGATGAGGAAAGATGTGTCATTTGTTTGGGATGACAAGTGTCATCATTCTTTTTAGCTTTTGAAGGAGAATCTAACCAGTGCACCAGTGTTGGTTCTTCTAGAGCAAGTGAAAGGTTATAATGTCTTCTGTGATGTGTTGAAGAATGGTTTGGGTTGTGTGTTGATGCAAGATAAGAATGCAATTTCTTTTGCCTCACGTCAGCATAAGAAGCACGAGGAGGGATACTTGTCACATAATATGGATCTTATAATAGTGGTCCATTCCTTGAAGATATGGAGACACTACCTTTATGGCGAGAAGTGTTAGATCTTCACCAACTATAAGAACCTACAATACATCTTCTTGAAGAAGGAGCTAAACATGCGGCAATGACATGGGATGGAGTTAATCAAAGACTATGGTTACACCATAGACTACCATCCAGGCAAGGCAAACATGATGGTAGATGCTTTGAGTACGAAGTCTTCTTCATCATCATATGCTGACAAGGTGCAATTGTGCTCTTTGGTGTGCCATAAAAGAGACATGTTGGTCTCCTTGCGTCATATGAATGTAAAGTTAGAAGTGTCCTTGTTAGCATGACTATTGTCCCAATTGCAGGTGAAGCCTACGTTGAGGCAACATATCAAAGATGCACAACACGATGATACTATGATTTAGTAGATCCAATTAGAGTTTGGAAGTGAAAAGAGTGATGACTTCTATGAGTTAGAGGGTGGGACATTATGTTACCACGGTAGAGCGATGGTACTCGATTTTGATGATCCAAGTAAGTTGGTTCTAGAAGATGCTCACTCTTTGATGTACATGATGCATCCAAGTAGCACCAAAATATATCACAACCCACAAGACCTGTATTGGTGGTGTGGTTTGAAGCAAGACATGGTTGAGTTTGTGGCAAAGTACACGACGTGCCAAAAAGTTAAGGCAGAGCATCAGAAGCCACTAGGGACTTTGCAACCGTTGCCTATATCATAGTGGAAATGAGATCATATCACGATGGACTTTGTGGTTGGACTTCCTAGGACAACCAAATGTCAGGATTCCATTTGGGTGATCATTGACAAGTTGACCAAGTTAGCACATTTCCTTCCTACAAAGACAACATATACAGAAGAGAAGATTGTGTAAATATATGTGGATGAGATTGTGCTTTTGCATGGTATTACAGTTACCATCGTGTCAGATAGAAGTCCTTAGTTTACCAGTCACTTTTGGGAGTGTTTGAATGCATCCATGGGTACATAGTTGAGGTTCAACATAATGTTTCACCCGCAGATAGATGGACTGTCTAAGAGGACTATATAAATCTTGGAGGATATGTTTAGAGCCTGTGTTATATAGTTTTTGGGCAGTTGGGATGTACATCTCAGTTTGATAGAGTTTGCCTACAACAATAGTTATTAGTGAAGTATTGACATGGCACCATATGATGTTTTATATGGGAGTCATTGTAGATCTCCGTTGTGTTGGTAAGTGACTAGGAAATATCAACTTTTGGGTCCTGAGCTTGTACAACAAATGATAGAGAATATTATGATAATACAACAATAGTCGAAGGAAGCCTAGGACAGGCAAACGTCATATGCGGATAATCATTGTAGGCCCTTGGATTTTCAAGTGGGAGATAAGTTGTATCTCAAGATCTCTCCTTAGAAAGGCATGTTGACGTTTGGGAAGAAGGGTAAGTTGGCTGCCAGGTATATGAGACCTTATCTTGTGATAGAACATGTAAGGTGGCTTATAATTTGGAGTTGCCACCTGAGCTACACAGATTGCACCCAATTTTCCTTGTTTTGATGTTGAGGAAGTGTCATCCAAACACTGAGTTGGTTTTGCGGCCCATGGACGTTGAACTGGATGAGGATGTGTTGTATGTGGAGGGTCCCTTTTTGATACTTGATAGTGGGTGAAGAAGTTGAAGAAGAAGGATTTCATCTTGGTTATGGTTTTTTGGCATCACCATGGTGTAGAGGAAGCCACATGGGAGCTTGAGGAAGAGATGCGTAGGAAGTACCCATTTCTTTTTGCATAGGATTTTGGAGGCGAAATCCTTACTAGGGGTTTATGGTTTTAAGAACCCTGACCTATCTTAGTGCTTGATTGTGCTTGATTTACTTAATAATGTTTTTAAACCTTAATCTAATGTCTTGGGATACCTTAATAACATGTGGCATGTTTGTGGTTTTAGTTTTGTCCAATTTATTTGATGTTTGAGCTAGTTATGCTTGTTTTGGACCAAGTTGGAATTTTCCCATGTTGAGGATCTATCTTGTAAATTGTCACATGTAGGTTGTGCCTTAGCATCATGAGAGAGAGAATGATGCTTAGGGGAACCTTGTTGGACCTTGGTTGATGTCGTGTCACCACAAGTTGATTTAGGTTTTGCATGGCTTTGCATGGATGCTTGAGTTGGATGGATGTTTCGACCTTGTAGGTTGGTTTTGAGGTGTTGTGACTACAACACTTCCTTGGTTGATGTTGGTTGTGACCTTGGTGCCCTAGCATGTGTTTTGGTCGCTAGGGTTTGTGCTCTTGTGGAGTGTTTTATCCGTTTGTATTTGGTAACATAGTGTAGCAATCGCTACCTTGAGTGCATCTTGTTTTGCTTCGACCCAAGGGTGTAGTGGACCTTAGTGGTCGCTACACTACCTTGTTCTTATCACCCTTTGTTGCATGCTTATATAGAGTGCTTTCATGGATGACCTTTTGTGGGAAAAGTGTCATTTTGGTTCTCCCATATCTTGACTTCTCATGATCTTTACATCCCTCCTACCCTTGAGTATATATGCTTTCTCTTTCACACAAAAGTATCTCCTTTAGCTCTTTTATTCCTCCCTTCTTCCTTATGTTTGGACTTGAGCTTGGTGTATCTAGAGAAGGTGCTGATCTTGGAGCTTTAGTGGCTGATCACCTTTTGCATGTGGTGATCTTGAGCTTTTTATCTTCTTTGTGGTGATCCTTGGTGATCTTCCTTCTTGGTAAGTTGTTATCTTTCTTGATCTCATTTTTTTGGATCCTTTCCCTCTCCCTCTTCTCTTGGATGATACCATGGTTCTTCATGGTGGTTTCTTGAAGATCTTATATCCATAAAGGTTGAGACTATGGTTTGACCATGGTAGTACTGAAGTGAGATCAATATCTCTTCTTCTTCCTTATTTGGCCTAGGGTTTGAGCTTTCTTCTTCTTCTTCTTCAACTTTTCTTTGACTTTGGTATTTTTTTTCTCTTGAGCTGACCTTGTTGGATGAGGAGTTGATCCTAGTTGAAGTTTTTTCTCTCTCTCTTTGATCTTATGTCTTTGGAGCTTGATCTTCATCTTAAGGATGGTTATATAACTTCCCCTCTTCTATTATTGAACCATATGTTTGATTGCATGTTACTATTTTCATCTCTAAAATGTGATCCTAAGATGCTAGATGATGTTATCATGATCTAGGGTTTACGATTTTGAAGTGTTCTTGCATAGATTACTCTTTCTCCTAAACCCTAATTCATGCACCCGAATTCTAAGTGATAAAGGATTTGTTGTTTCTACATGCATCTTGATCCTTGGTTTAATCACCATGTTATGTTTCAATGATCATATGATGGGGTTTTGATATTTGGTTGCATGAGTTTGATGCATGGTTTTCCTTCTATCATCATGGTTTCCCTGTTTATCTTGGTGACATTTGTTTTACGGTTTTTGTTGATCATCTTTGCATGGAGCTTTTCCCCTAGACGATGCTTAGTTTCCTTGATGTTATCATCTATTTTGATCATGGTTTTACTCTGTTGTGGAGTGGGTTATGTGATGTTTGGAGTGGCTTGACCTTGAGTTTGCTAGACTCACTTTGGTTCTTGAGGTTGCTACATGTTTTTGATGTGTTGCGGGCACAACAAACCCTAACCCTAAGTGGGTGGTCGCTACACATGTTTGAACTTAGTATGGTCACTACATATGGTCTTCTTGTGGTTGCAACACATGTTTTTGTTTGACTAGTTGCTACACATACCTAGATTGGTCGCAATTAGATGTTAACCTCTATGGTCTCTACCTATGGGGTTGACACTATGGTTACTATAATGTATTAACCTAGTAGGTTGCTACACTTGTGTAAGTAAGTGACGATCGCTACATCTTGTTTCTTGATGGTCGACACATAGTACTCTTTGGAATGATCGTTTGATCATAATTATGATGCTTAATCCCTAATGTGTTCCAAGAATATGGTGGGTGATGCACTTAAGATTTTGTGTTAAATGTGGTTATGGAAACCCTAATTGATTAAGCTTGCAAAACCCTATCCCTGGTTTGGGTGTGTGATGTAATTTTTTATCTTGGCTAAAGTAATTAACATGTAATGATGTTTCTATCTCCTATTTGTGTAACCCTAACCTTGCAGGTGGAATAGATATAATTGCTACTGATTGCTATGGTGTGTTTGACATGGCACAAGGTGATGATTATGAGCCCTTATGAAGCATGATGAGATAATGATGATGTGCATGAATAGTGTGATTGGGTCTTATGACCTGGTAGAGGATCAATGGATAATGTGAGGTGAATCCTCCATTGATGAGAAGAGGGATTGTTATCCCCTAGTGATGTGATGATGTTTATGGCATTGTATGGTAGTGTGTATCAAGTGATGATGGGACAAGTTCACACCTCATACATTTTATATCTTCTAGAGTTTTACCTTTACCCCTATTTTTGTAGAGTTTGTTGAGGGTTTGTACATTGTAACTTGATTGATGCTAAAAGGCACCCAATTGGCTTAACTAATCAAGTGAAACACTAATCATGTAGTTCCCTATGCCATAGATCCATTCCAGAGTCAGAATTTTGCTGCATGGTGAAATATATATTCAGAAGGGAAACCCGAAGCACATACTATTAAGTATAAAAAGTGCAAGTGACTATGTATCATTGACATCTTGATCCTAAGTGTTTTGAGAATGACTACAGTTCAGTCTCAATGATGATGAGAATGTGATATGATGTGATAGAGGACAGTTGCAGTTGTACTTCAGTGATTGGGTTATACACCCAATTTCTAGCATCATGACTTGTACTAAGGCTAGCTAGGTGTTTATAGGACTATAGTTTTGACTATACGTTGTTCTTTTATAGTTTGACTGATATGTCACTACGATGCAGACTCAAAATACCGAGTAGTTTTAGAAGATCATCAAGTTCAACTCTTCTATAGATATTGTATGGAATTGATTTTGACTTAGTAGTGGTCAGTTGGATTTGGGTGGTACGACTCAAATCCCCAGGGAAAATCAAAGACATAACATAGTCATGCAGTATAATTGTTTAGGGTCAAAATGAGATTCACATTGGATGACCCCTTTGCCTTGTTTCTTGTGCTATTAGCTGGAAGTAGTTATACATGTTCTTCATATTCTTTCTAAAAGTATAAGATGTTCAACTGCTCTGTTGTAGATGCCTAAATTGTTTATATAGTGTTAATTGCTTTTCTTATATCATTTAGCTGAATATGCTCAACCTGATAATAATGTTATCTTCCTGTTTTAATCTATCTATGCTTATAATAGTTGATGGAAGAGAGTTATATCTCTTGCTAGGACATTGGTCTCACCCCTTGGGTATCCACATGTTTTAGGTGTTTGTGCACAACGAGGTAGAGATCATGCAGGTGAGGCTGAGCAGCAGGATGAGCAGTAGCTATTTGAATGTTGGATATTGCTGCTAGTGATTTGTAGTGGAGTCATATGTGTCATCCATGTACTCTCAGGTCCTTGGGGGTCTTTTGTAGATGTTGTACATCAATACGAGGTTTTTGGCAGTATGCCATGGTTGTATAATATGGCTTGTACATGTAAACATGTTATCATATGTGACATGTTGTGGCAAGTTGGCCAAATGAGAAGTGATATGTATCATCTTGTGGTATGATATGTGAAATAGGTGGCACAATTTGTGGACACAGATGTAATATGTTTCCTCTTTTGGTGGTTATATGAAATCAATTTTAATTTACCCCGTTTTACGGTAATATTGGATGTTAGTGATAGTTCTAGGCTTTGTTTTGAGTAATCTCGCTTTTGTGTGGCATCAGGTTGTCACACATATGTTAGAAATTGGATGTTTGATAGTACATGGACATATATCTTTATGAATTACCATTGGTAAGTTAGGTCAGATCAGAATAGATGATGATTTTGGAGTTGCTATTTGGGGATCAAATTCCATGCATCATTCAGAGTCTTGTGGAGGTGGCCATGGGGTTGGGGAAAATTGTTCTGGATGAAAAACCATTTCATTTGTAGGATCATAGGGTGAAGGTATCAAAGAAAATAACAACTCTTACGCATGAAAGGTAGCTTCAATAAACATATAAACATGGTATAAATTGGGATGGAGGAATTTGTACCCTTTCTTGGTGACAATCTATCCTAGAAAATTATTCTATTGTGTAGGGGGTTACTTGTTTGTAAAGGGTCAAAATTATGAATAAATTTGATGCATCCAAAATTCCAAGACGATAAATGTTACGACCCCACCTTCCGGTAACCCCCAATTAAGGGAGACTGAGAGGTCGAAGCCGCACCCATAATTTTCAGATCAAAGGTTTGACATTTAACCAAGAACAATTATTAAATTTTAACAGACTATACTAGAAAGCTGTAAGAAAATAAACTTTTGCATACCTTTTGAAAATTTGGATCTCTAAACTTCTATCCACATTTGAATTTCTACTCTACTAATCCTCCTTGTATTTCAATTCATGTATTTCTCAATATGACGATTTACTGTTTGTCCTTTTGGCTTTATACCTAAAATGCCGACTGTAAAGACCAAGTCTCTATTATAAACATGATAAACAAAAACACCAATTGTGTAGCAACGAAAATTTAAAATCTTGACTTTATTCAAAATGTATAAAGAGTATATTACAAACTTTCCATAAAGGAAGTACAACTTTATACAAGAACAAGGATCTAGGTAGAGGAAGACTTAGACTAAGCCAAGATTGTCTCCAAACAAAACAACTTAAAACATAAAAGCAACTATGATCATGCAATCTATATTCTCTTCTTCTTGTCCTATCCTTAGCCTTAGGTTCACCAAGCTTCCATGCGCACTCTGATCCTAACCTAGATGGTTGGGGTCATCCAGCAAGAGAGAGATAAAAGGTATGTGTTAATAAAAGGATAAAGACAATCATAAAGTTAAGCATAGTAATCCATTAAGGGATTTCAAGAAGTGAGAGCAAATGAGTGAATAAGATTCTAGAAAAACTACACATTTAAATATCAACAAATATTACAATTGCATAAATATAAATTATGACTCAACATCCTCTCAATGTAGGGTAAGGCACCTACCGGATCTCACCAATGGCAGGGGGACTAAAACCCCAGTGCCTAAAAAGTGGCAGGGGGACTAAAACCCCAATGCCTAATATATAAAATGGTAGGGGGACTAAAACCCCAGTGCCCGACAGGGGGACTAAAACCCCAGTGCCCTGTGGGTGGTTTGTACTCATGTACACTACATTGTCAATTGGCCAATAACTATATCATGCATAACATTCACTTGGCAGTAGAGTGAAAAGTATATAAAGATAACAACATAGCATTGGGAATAAAACCCAAGAATAAATAAATAGGCCATCATAGGCCACCACAATATCCAAAAACTCCAACAAGTAAAGGAGCCAATATAATCAACCACAATATACAATGTTTCCAAGTATTTCAAAAGGATAAGCCAACATAGGCAATAACAAGATTAAAGCATTTCCAAGTAAAGGAGGCAACATGTGTAGTAGCATGATTCACATAATTCAATTGAATGAGCCACAATGGCATAAAATAAGTAAAGAGCCAATAAATGAAATTAGAAGGATAATCAAGGCTAGCACCATAATGATTGTGGGGTTGGAAAAGACCCAACTGAAGGATAGGTAGTTTGCACATTATACATTCCACATTCATCCATAGAGATCATCACATATATGAATATGGTCCACATAATAGGAGTCACATACTGATATAGGGCTCACATACGAAATAGGTTTCACATATTGAAATAGGTTCCACATACCAAAAATAGGCATCACATACAAAATAGGTTTCACATACTGAAATAGGTTCCACATACCTGTTTTAATTAATTACCTATAACATTCCCCAAGTTGATTGCATCCAATTCCATAATTCCCTAGTTAGATTATTACACATGTATTAATATATATAATGACATAAAACATAGGAAAAACCCTAATTTTACAAAACCACGATTTAGAGTTCAAAACCAAGCCCAAACGATTAGTCATATTCTCCTAAATAAGAAAACATATTTTATTTTACAAATTGGAGTGGAAATGAATTTATTATGTATTTTAGAACATTTTATACACATAAAAAGCATTCAAGGCAAACTTCGAAAAAGGAATCATAATTTGGACTTAAAAACCATAAAATCAGGTTCTACATGAAAAATCCTTTCCATTGACTATTTATTTGCATTTTTCTGACTATGGATCGATTTACTATGAATTAAGTAAATCTGACCAATCAGATTGCAAGGAAACCATAGCGTCACAGTTATTTAAATCAAAATGTAACTCGTTGTAAATAGCAGGTGCAATGACCAAAATACCCTTGCACATAAAATGAGTCAACTAAAATGATGGGGTCACCAGTGTCATATGATCATATCAATCGTTATAGCGAGAAAACAAAGACCCATTGTGAAAAGTCTGTACTGCCCCTGGGAAATAAATTGTATTATCAAAGCCACAGGGGTACCTGAGACCAAACAACTATGCGATTGTTCGTTCGAGCTTTAGCCATGGCTAGAGAACGAGGAAGCAATAGGTGCCTCGATGGTTTCTAGGGGGAAGTCTGGCACGCCAAGGAAAACCGGGAGCATCAGAGGATTCCTCACCGATCGTCGAGTCTGCCGAGCCCACTTTTGGGCATCACGTCGACCTGGAGCTCAAGGGAGCTCGCCCGTCGGCAGAGGATGGGGGAAGGAGGTCGAAAGTCTGAAATCTCAGGAACAAACCTTGCAAGAGGAAACGCAGGTTGGAAAACGGTTTGAGGGTTGCTCGCGAGCAGGTTGCAGGTGTTCCCACGGCTGGAGGGGCACCTGGAGATGGAAACCCATGAGCGACAGGCTTGGATGCCACTGAGCTACAGGTCCTAGCAAGAGGGAGGTCAACGCGGCAAAAGGAGATAGGGAATGACAAGGAGAAGGTCCAACGATGCTTTTGCCCAAAGCAATTGACTGGACGGGGTCGGGCTACAGGGAAATAGACCTTGGCCACCGGAAATGAAGGTGGAGAAGGATGGGGTGCTCTAGGATGCTATGGGGCTAATTGGAGGAGGATAAGGAAGTCTCGAGACCTAAGGGTGCTCGACGACCCCTTAAATAGGTATGGGGAAGGTCGAAGCTCGCCCTGCTACTCCATGGTGGAGAGGAGGAGGCGGCCCAGGTTGGGCGTTTCCCACACAGCGTACGAGAGAAGCCGAGTAGGTGCTCAAACAAACTAGATTGGGAAGGCGAAGCCAAGGGGACAGGAATCACGCGCAAAGGTAGAGAGGAGAGGGAGAACGATGCAGAGGAGCTGGGGCGTCGGGACAGTGAAGCGACCCGTGCACGGCTGGAGGAAGAAGACGTGTCGGGGCCGTTGGATCAAATCAAGATCAAATAACAACCATTGGATGATGCACACAAGGGCTGGCTGACCGCGTGACAAGAAAAAATAACGGAACCATAGCGTTACCAAAGATTAAACGAAATCGATTAATGCACTATATTCATACCATAATAAAAGCTTATAAAATGTATTTGAAGGGTCAAAAGAAGTCCAAATGTCACCAAATTTGGACCATAAGTTCATGTTAGCATTTAGAACGATGCTATATAATTAGATTTCATATTTATATCCAATAAGGCCCTTAATAAATATGTTTCTCATTAAAGTGTATTTTAACACATTAAAAGGTGTGCATTATTATGAAATGACTATATTAATGCAATTAGTGAGTCAAATTTGAGGTGATAGATATATATGAGTATTAAGAGAAAAATATCAACCTTTAAATATGTTTTCACACATTTATCATTAAATTGGAGGAGAGAGAAAGTAAAGAGGTTAATATACTCATAATTAATTCAAATTCTTATTATTATTAATATATTTATCCAAAAACTCCAAATTAATATTATCTACTTATATCCATCCTTAATGACCAAATTACATTATTAACCTTCACTTATCTCCTAAATTGGATTATTTGTGCAAACACCCCTCTATTATCATAAATGAGGGAAAAAGGTGATTTTAAACCTTGAATTGTGCTCAAATTGCACAAGGGGTCCAAAAAGAATATAAAACAAGGGAAATTTATGAAAATGGTACAAATGGACTAGAAAGCAAAGAAAAGCTCAAGAGTGGGTAAATTGCAGGGAAGACCCTGAATTTCAGTATGTTACACCGACAAACAA
Source organism: Alisma plantago-aquatica (assembly GCA_963693085.1). Classification (NCBI taxonomy): domain Eukaryota; kingdom Viridiplantae; phylum Streptophyta; class Magnoliopsida; order Alismatales; family Alismataceae; genus Alisma; species Alisma plantago-aquatica. The sequence goes on from OY856411.1 coordinate 885,267,086, forward strand.
AACATCAGTCAGCCGAAGCTGGTATGTGGGGGAAACAATAATCATGCAATTATTCATAACAATGTATCGCATCCAATTACCATTTAACAAACAATTTTATGTTTTAAATATAACAGTGCGATCCATGCATTCCCTATCCTCTGCGCTGGCCCTACAGTGGACCTGGATGCTACTTTCCTTACAGTAGATCCCCATTAATACCCTCATGGTCCCACCTATAGGTGAACCCATTTCTAGGGTTGAGTCACATGGCACTACCCGTAAGTAGCCCACTGCTTAACTAATGGCATGCTAAAGGGTCTCATGGCACTACACTTGGTAGCCCAATTTCTAACCCACGATAACCTAGACCTTACTCTAGGTTACCCCTTATTAGCCTTTACAAGCCACAGAGTTGGATTCAGATCTAAGCCAGTTATATATATATATATATATATATATTCATGGTGATAATCATAGTCACTTTATAATTGCATGAAATAAAAGGCATCCAACAGTTATTTTCAATCAACTGATAAACACGTTCGGAAATCACCGTGAAACTAAAGCGATTATTCATAAGCGTAACCACATACCTGTTCAGTAGATTTCTCAAGCTAATATCAATTCCAATTAAGAAATCCATCCAAGCAAGTAGTTCAACCACACAATCAAGAATCCTGAAAAACACATGTACTCTATTTACTATACACTTTATCAAGATTCTTTCTATTCAACTTGAAATTGCTTCCTAAGGTTTCTATACCCATTTTAGGGTTTCCTTTGCAATTAGGGTTTCACTTCATCTTTATTATTATAAACCCTAATTTTGTACCATTACTCATAAACCCTAATTATCTCATCTATTCTTCAACATTAAGGTTATCTTAACAACATATAACCCTATTTTTGGATTAAAGGCACCGTTACACATTCATTAAGCCGCTTTTATATAAAAGCTACCATTTTTATCCTTTTAATCCATGACAAGATCATTGTATGCATTTATCATTAATTCAAAGTTCATTATAGTCTAATAACATATGAACTCGATTTGCCATAATTCTACCTTTTATTCATGAGAAAACTCTAATTACTACATTTATGGTATTTATCAGGAATTAAGGACTTTTGTATTCAAATAACTTAGAACCATCATTTAACAACGTATTTTCACATCTTTTGAATTATATATGATCTTATCCTCTTTTACCCTAAATTAGGGTTTCTAAATGTTTAATCATTCTCATATGGGGTAAAACCCTAAATCATGCAATTTCACATCTAGATCAGGTTCGAATCAAACATTATCATTCAACATGTTATTAATACTTAAATTAACCCATTAAGCATACTAGATTCAACCTTTAATCATAAATACGGTTTTTAACTTAACTTTAATGCACCTTTCATCAACTTATTTTACTTTTGCAATTTGGAACGGAATCAATCTTTAATATCATTTTTATTGGATTCCTCTCATTCTCTTGATCAAAATACATATATTATTCATATTTATCCGAGTTACAGTTTATTAGATATGAAATTTGCAAGGTTACTTACTTTGGGGCAATGATAAGCTGCCACGTCACCCTTGCCATGCAACTCGCAAGTTAGAAAAACATAATGAAAAGTCCACTTTGCCCTTGATTTAACAATCCATTCTTTATCATGCAGAGGGGCAGAATTGTCCAATCTACCTCCCCCCTTCTTCAACCTTGCGCCGACAGGTTGCAGATGCCCTAGTCACGGTTGGGCGTGATCCCTCCTCCCTACCTGACCTTGATGACCACCAAGGAGGGCGATGTTGCCTCCGTCGCACCCTGGCGCACCTACAGGGCCCGCAAACAACTACTGTGGTGGCACGTGTCGGGATGGGAGGACCTGCGATTCAGCCACCTTATGCAGCCATGCTACTGCTATGGTGAGTCACTCAGGGCATGGCGGATCCAGCTAGACCTTGCTTTGGCTTCTCCTCATGACCAGCTACCATTGCAATCCCACCTGGGTTCCTCGTTTGTCCAGGATCATGTAGCTACTCGTGGTTAGGGTTTACAGATGAAAACAAGGAAGAAGAAGATAGGGAAGAGAGAGAAAGATGTGGGTTTTCTTCTTTGAACTCGAACCAGAGGGTCTACCCCTTTTATAGGGGAGGATATCCTCGCCCTAAGATGCCCATCTAATAGGAAACAAGTCCTCTCCTATTAGGAAACCACCTTCCTTCATTATGAAGAAAATCTTCTCTCTCTTCTTTGTTCTTTTTAATATCCTTTATTATTTGGATATTTAGGAATTCGAAAATCCTTCCCATAATTCTCCTTATTCTTGGCTTTTAATCCATTAGCCACAAATTTAAGTTTTCCTTTTAATAGAAAATACTCCCTTTTTATCAATATCACAAAATTCATTAATAATGCATCATATTATCCTATTATTTTGCAATTTTGGTATTTTCTCTTTCTTTCCTCTTTATTGGGACTCCTTGGATCCCAAGAAACTCTATTATTTCGAAATACTTTTTATTGGATACTCATTATCCTTCTAGATGCATCTAAATGCATTATTCTCATTGTTTTGTTTATTTCTCATTAAAATATCTCCTTTTGAGGATTTCTCTTTATTTCTCATTTATTTTCCTCATTGGTATTCCTTTTAACATTAGGAATCCTTGAGATACGAAATCCCACTAAGGATAACTCAATTCCACCTTTTTCCACTTATTTTCCACATTTTATCATTGTTTTCAATTTCTTTCTTAATAACGAAATACTTAATTGATCTTTTCTTTTCTTATTGCATTATATATGCAACTTTGGACTCCTTGGAACCCAAGGAACCCAAGAGGCACGAAATCCATACTTGGATTACATTCTTTTTCCTTCCAGAGGTTTCCACATCAATTTTTTTCTCAAAAACTCAATTATTCATTTACAAATTTAATAATCGAATTTCCTTTCATCATTTCCTTGCTATTGGGCTCAATAGCCAATAAAGCCCACAAAACAATTATCAAGGCTATTGTAAATGAAATCCATTTATTCAAAACAAATTATATCATTCTTTGTCCAAATATCTTTAATATAAGAAATTACATTTCTTAGCAAATGATCCCAAAAGTTGGGGTTGTAACATCCTTCCCCTCTTATAAGAATTTTGTCCTCAAAATTCCATTAAGCAACCAAACAATTCAGGATAAGACTTTTCCATGTCCATCATTGGCCCCTATGTGGCTTTACTGTACTCATGGCGCTACCAAAGAACCTTTATAATCACATATTCTTTTCTCTGAGTTCTTTCATCCTAGCATCTATAAACTGCATAGGTGACTCAGGCCATTTCAGCCTCCCTTGGGGCTCACTAGGTTCATTGCTCAACACATGGTTTGGGTACCTCACATAGTTCTCTAAATTGGACACTTGGAACTCATCACACATTTCTTTATCCTGAGGGGTAAGGTTAACCTTCTCCACCAATCCATCTCAATGCACCCATGTATCCGGGACTCAGCTTTCTTAGCTATAGCTCAGAGGGGTTGGATTTTCATGTCACATATTCTCCCACAGTGAACTGCATGTCAGTCTACTTGACATCTGCTCACGACTCCTGTCGTCTCTAGGCTCCTTTCAGCCATTGCACGATCAAAGAGACTTCATCTACACACATTGTGGTCCTTTTCTAACCATCACATGGTCCTTTCACCAACATCACCTTACTGAAGTGGTGACCGACACAACCTCCCTTACAGAGCTTCTTTAAAACCCGATACTAGCTATGGTGGTTATCATCACATCTTTCATAGGACTAGAACTATATCTAGATATCACCCTGAAAAAGCACACATGCTCTCGTCAGACCCTTTAGTCTGGATCATACTATCCATTAGATAGAGGTGATAAACTGTACTAACATAGAGTTCTTCATGTTTCTACTCCCACCTTTGGGAAGGGAACCTTTAAGTCAAACTCAAGAACCTTTGAACTCACATCATGGTGTAGTTGAATCATCTCTCTCATGGGTAGTTCAACTAGATCTGTCCCTTGACAGAACTCTTTCTTTCTCATGTCATCTGGATAAGACGATCTACCGTACCCCATATTGCATCTCGACCTTCCTTGGTCCGGGGGAGACTTACAACATCCATAGTAATGAACTCCCTTTCTCTTTTGGGGACTATTTATCCATTATATCAATGCACTGGGTTACTGGTGTTCATCCTTCACCTACGTCTTGCATGGCCATAAACCACATGCCCTTCATCTTAGGCATCTAAAGTACTACTGTCACTTATTATCTTGGTAGTACTATGGTGTATGGTGATCTTCAATCATGATTTCCTGTATGTCATGATTCCTCAAGATCGATTCCTCAGAAACCCTAAACCACTCTAGTCAGGGTTTCATCACCTTCCTTTCCAAAGAAGTGCATTTGAGATTCTACAACCATCCTTTCATTGCATCAAGGCCTAGGCTGGCTGACCAAACAACCATTAACTTGGTCAACAGATTTCGTTACACCTGAGTGTTAGCCGACCACATTTCCTTTCCAACTTAGGGTTAGCCTAAGAACCTCTTCTAGCCTCTAGCCAAACTAGGTAGATATATCTCATCCATTACCACTTCACATCCTTAGGTATTAGGTAATGTTTATGACATACACCTCCATGTATTACACTTATTACCTCATCTCAGCTCTAAGTCTATCTTCATCGAGAAAACTCCAAGCTCATCTCTTGGTTTTTGAATTCAACCTTGTATGACTCATAGCTCATGATAAAACATCCTCATAAGATGACCAAATTATTCCTTTTATTGTTTGCAAACCATCCGTTTATAATTCACTCCACCAAGGTATGTTATCATCTCTGTCCTCATACCTCATAGCAGCGTTCCAACTCACATCATCTTTTATCCTTGGTGTATGGCATGCGTACTGTCCTATCTCTCACTCCCATAACAAGAGGATATAAGCATTTGGCGACCGTCCAAATACAAAGTTCTTCCTGTTCCACGAGTAGAGATGGTACATCCCACATTGCCAGTATACCTTCAAATCGAAGTTGAAACGTGCAACTTATGTCTCTACATCACAATCATCTTGATATCTAAGTTACTTCTATGAAAAACTGGTCTCAAACCTATACACATCCCTTGGTCATCTCCTCTAGGTCCATGGGAGTTCTGACACTTTTGGGGTCATCCCTCTTCCCTTATGCATCCATAGAGTGCCCTATTCATCTTCCCTTTGGGTCCCATGAGTTCATGAAGGTGATCAATCTCCTAACCCATGGCCCTCAGACAATGATAGCTATTACCTCCCGACCCTATGGTCATGTGCAACTAGGGATAGACAACTTCCACTTTCATCGGTCTTATCCCCACCTAACCCTAGGATAGACTTAGGATTCCATTTATAGTACATGTCCAACTTAGAACCTTACCCAAGCCTTCATCATCTCTCCTTGTATACATGGGCTGACATTCATCCTTTCATAGGGGTCATGGTGACTTGCCTACCTTGGCCAGACCCCATACCGGTTGCCTCCATGGTAACACATCCTCATGCACTTAGAGATGGATATCTATGGGTCTACAGGTTCATTCTCATACCATGTACTTTTCACTTAGCTTCTCAAGATCCTATGAGACCTCTTTAGATTAACTTAAACCAACAAAACTGATATACACCCTAGCAAAGGGTCCCTCTCCTAGGATGGGAGGAAACTTCATCTCTTTCTAATAAGGTCACAAACGTCCTTATGTCTAGGGTTTACATCCACATGATCATGCTTAACCCTAGCAAGCTATTAAGGCACAAGTAGACCACCTACTAAACTAGGCTAGGTCATACGGGTTCTCATTCCTCAACACCAGGTCAAGATCATACCTTTCATATCATCAACTTAGCTGTGAAGGGTTCGCCATACATACTTTAAACTTAAGGGGTTTCCGTTTTCCTCTATACATGAGGAGTACCATGCTCGAAACTATAGCAACTTAATTCTCGTCATGCGGATTAGGTACACCACTTCCCCTCTTAGGCCTAGGAACCCTAGGTTCACTTTTTGATGACCAACTGTATGCTCAATCTCTTAACCACAAATCATGCATGTATAAGGTATGACACACACTTCCTGTCATCCTTCTACTCGAGCAACACTTCAGAGTTGAGTCCTCCTCAAGGACAACCAACAAGGTACACGACCTCACAACTTGCTACTTAAACCTCCTCAGGGTCTAAGGCACACTTTGTCTCATCTCAGTAGGTAAGCTCTTATACCGTAGGCACATAGGTTCCAGAAGCCCCATCCTCTCTTTAGGGTTTGGTTCCTCCAAAGGCAACCAAGATATCATCAGTCTACAGGGATCATGCATGAGGCAACTACAAACGTCCACTTAGGTCGCATCATCCTCGACTCCCCACTGTTCCTCATATCTCGGGGTTTTAGGTTTCCAACCTTCTTGCTTGGTTTCCTACTCTCTCTCCAGAGCTAACCCTACAACCAGCCTCACCATTAGAGGTCCTCTCTTCATGAAGGATCAACCTCAAAAGCATGCCCTTACCTGGATGAAGCCTATGTTCAACTTATGTTCGCTCAAGGTTATCCATAGCCCCTTAAGCTTATCACATAAGCTATCCATCAAACTCTCCCGGCCAGGGTTTCAACCTATTACTCGCACTACTGACACATTCTGGGTGCCTATTATGCCCATATAAGCTCATGGGGTTTCCATAGGTTCTTCTCTAACCTCATCCATGAAGGAGCTATCCTTCACTCAAACATGCACGACCCATCCTAGGGTTGGGTTGCTAAAGGTGCTAGGTCATCCAACCTCTCATGGCTCATATGGAAATCCAAAGGCATGTCCATCCAAGCACCTGGTCTAACTCATCATGCCATCTCTCTCTCTAACCTTCACTTAGGGTTAGGGTTAACATCACCCTCAGAGGATGTGTCAGGTCTCTACTTTTAATGGAGATCTCTATCTCCAAGACTAACTCTCTTTATTTATCCTCATGACAAGAAGGTCTAGCCTCAGGTCTCTTCTGAGGGCATGACAACTTATGTCATACGACCTAAGCATGTATCTATTCTTTATTTTGCGCTTAGTCTATTAAGCTTATGTCCATGACATCTTATTTACATAATTTTTCATTAATTTGGTGGAGGTTTCCTTAGACCTTATTAACCTTACCCATACCTCAAGAGGGTGAGGAGAAGAGAGAAAACCCTAATCCTTAAGGTCCTTAACAAAATTTGTGATGAGAAGGGATGAATAAGATGAGAAAGTCCTAAAGGTATCTTATTTCGATTCATACCCTAAGACTTTGGCCAGACAGTCACACGGATCTGGGAGTCCTCGTATTCTGACTAGCGATGCAGAGGAAAATATTGCCAGCCCCCCAGTCGTGATCCTTTTCTAGACACCTCCATCTTTCGGATAATCCTCTAATAACTCCCTTGGGTTCTATGGAGTTTGAAAAATTTAATAATTATTAATGGTTAAGTGAGGAACCTAGGCTATGATACTAAATGTTATGACCCCACCTTCCGGTAACCCCCAATTAAGGGAGACCGAGAGGTCGAAGTTGCACCCATAATTTCTGGATCAAAGGTTCGACATTTAATGAAGAACAATTATTAAATTTTAACAGACTATACTGGAAAGCTGTAAGAAAATAAACTTTTGCATACCTTTTGAAAATTTGGATCTCTAAACTTCTTTCCACATATGAATTTCTACTCTACTAATCCTCCTTGTATTTCAATTCATGTATTTCTCAATATGACGATTTACTATTTGTCCTTTTGGCTTTGTACCTAAAACACCGACAAACAAAACGTCGGTCAACCGAAGCTGGTATGTGGGGGAACAATAATCATGCAATTATTCATAACAACATATTGCAGCCAATTACCATTTAACAAACAATTTTACGTTTTAAATATAACTGTGCGATCCATGCATTCCCTATCCTCTGCGCTGGCCCTGCACTAGACCTGGAGGCTACTTTCCTTACAGTAGATCCCCATTAAACCCCTCATGGTCCCACCTATAGGTGAACCAGTTTCTAGGGTTGAGTCACATGGCACTACCCGTAAGTAGCCCACTCCTTTACTCATGGCATGCTAAAGGGTCTTATGGAACTACACTTGGTAGCCCAATTTCTAACCCATGATAACCTAGACCTTACTCTAGGTTACCCCTTTTTAGCTTTTACAAGCCACAAAGGTGGATTCAGATCTAAGCCAGTTATATATATATATATATATATATATATATTCATGTTGATAATCATAGTCACTTTATAGTTGCATGAAATAAAAGGCATCCAACAATTATTTTCAAGCAACCGATAAACACGTTCGGAAATCGTCGTGAAACTAAAGCGATTATTCATAAGCGTAACCACATACCTGTTCATTAGATTTCTTAAGCTAATATCAATTCCAATTAAGAAAGCCATCCAAGCAAGTAGTTCAACCACACAATCAAGAATCCTATAAAACACATGTACTCTATTTACTACACACTTTATCAAGATTCTTTCTATTCAACTTGAAATTGCTTCCTAAGGTTTCCGTATCCATTTTAGGGTTTCCTTTGCAATTAGGGTTTCACTTCATCTTTATTATTCTAAACCCTAATTTTGTACCATTACTCATAAACCCTAATTATCTCATCTATTCTTCAATATTAAGGTTATCTTAACAACATATAACCCTATTTTTGGATTAAAGGCACCATTAAACATTCATTAAGCCTCTTTTATATAAAAGCTACCATTTTTATCCTTTTAGTCCATGACAAGATCATTGTACGCATTTATCATTAATTCAAAGTTATTTATAGTCTAATCACATATGAACTCGATTTGCCATAATTCTACCTTTTATTCATGAGAAAACCCTAATTACTACATTTAGGGTATTTATCAGTAATTAAGGACTTTTGTATTCAAATAACTTAGAACCATCATTTAACAACATATTTTCACATCTTTCAAATTATATATGATCTTATCCTCTTTTACCCTAAATTAGGGTTTCTAAATGTTTAATCATTCTCATATGGGGTGAAAACCCTAAATCATGCAATTTCACATCTAGATCAAGTTCTAATCGAACATTATCATTCAACATGTTATTACTACTTAAATTAACCCATTAAGCATACTAGATTCAACCTTTAATCACAAATATGGTTTTTAACTTAACTTTAATGCACTTTTCATCAACTTATTGTACTTTTGCAATTAGGAACGGAATCAATCTTTAATATCATTTCTATTGGATTCCTCTCGTTCTCCTGATCAAAATACATTTATTATTCGTATTTATCCGAGCTATGGTTTATTAGATATGAAATTTGCAAGGTTACTTACTTTGGGCCAATGATAAGCTGCCACGTCACCCTTGCCGTGCAGCTCGCAAGTTAGGAAAACATAATGAAAAGTCCACTTTGCCCTTGACTTAACAATCCGTTCTTTATCACGTAGAGGGGTAGAATTGTCCAATCTGCCTCCCCCCTTCTTCAACCTTGCGCCGACGGGTTACTGATGCCCTAGTCGCAGTTGGGTGTGATCCCTCCTCCCTTCCTGACCTCGATGACCACCAAGGAGGGTGATGTTGCCTCCGTCGCACCCTGGCGCACCTACAGGGCCCGCAAACAGCTGCTGTGGTGGCGCGAGTCGGGCTGGGAGGACCTACGATTCAGCCACCTTATGCAGCCGTGTTGCTGCTATGGTGAGTCGCTCAAGGCATGGCGGCTCCGGCTAAACCTTACTTTGGCTTCTCCTCGTGACTAGCTACCATCACAACCCCACCTGGGTTCCTCATTGCTCCAGGATCATGTAGCTACTCGTGGTTAGGGTTTATAGATGAAAACAAGGAAGAAGAAGATAGGGAAGAGAGAGGAAGACATGGGTTTTCTTCTTTGAACTCAAACCAGGGGGTCTACCCCTTTTATAGGGGAGGATATCCTCACCCTAAGATGCCCATCTAAGAGGAAACAAGTCCTCTCCTATTAGGAAACCACCTTCCTTCATTGTGAAGAAAATCTTCTCTCTCTTTTTTGTTCTTTTTAATATCCTTTATTATTTGGATATTTAGGAATTCGAAAATCCTTCCCATCATTCTCCTTATTCTTGGCTTTTAATCCATTAGCCACGAAATTAAGTTTTCCTTTTAATAGAAAATACTCCCTTTTTATCAATATCATAAAATTCATTAATAATGCATCATATTATCCTCTTATTTTGCAATTTTGGTATTCTCTGTTTCTTTCCTCTTTATTGGGACTCCTTGGATCCCAAGAAACTCTATTATTTCGAAATCCTTTTTATTGGATACTCATTATCCTTCTATATGCATCTAAATGCATTATTCTCATTATTTTGTTTATTTCACATTAAAATATCTCCTTTTGAGGATTTCTCTTTATTTTCCTCAATGGTATTCCTTTTAACATTAGGAATCCTTGGGATACGAAATCCCACTAAGGATAACTCAATTCCACCTTTTTCCACTTATTTTCCACATTTTATCATTGTTTTCAATTTCTTTCTTAATAAAGAAATACTTAATTGATCTTTTCTTTTCTTATTGCATTCTCTATGAAACTTTGGACTCCTTGGAACCCAAGGAACCCAAGATGCATGAAATCCATACTTGGATTACATTCTTTTGACTTCCAGAGGTTTCCACATCATTCTTTTCTCAAAAATTCAATTATTCATTTACGAATTTAATAATCGAATTTCCTTTCTTCATTTCCTTGTTATTGGGCCCAATAGCCAATAAAGCCCGCAACACAATTATCAAGTCTATTGTAAATGAAATCCATTTATTCAAAACAAATTATATCATTATTTGTCCAAATATCTTTAATATAAGAAATTACATTTCTCAGCAAATGATCCCAAAAGTTGGGGTTGTAACAATAAAGGAAATAGTTTAGTGTGTGGAAAAAGAACCGAAAAGGGTGTTTCCTATTGGACAACTGAGGATGATGGGAAATTCACTAATAAACATATAATATCAATCCAATGATTTTTAGGAAGGTTCACAAGAATTTTTAGGGAGAATGTAATGTTAAACATGTGACCATTATTATTATACGCAATACCATTTTTTTGTGGAGAATAAGTGCAAGAGCGTTGGTGGATGATTTCCGTATCCCAATGAAAGGAAGAAAATTCCTATTAAGTGTACTTAAGGGAATCATTAGTGTGAAGGATCTTAATGAGTGTGGAAAATAGATCTGGGATCATTTTATGGGAAGTGTTGATATGGATAAAACCTCATTGTGTGTTTTGAAGAATATATATCTAATTCATTCTTGAGAAATAGTGCACAAATGTAAAAAAATATTTAAAATCATTGTAACTTGCTATCTGAAACAAACTTCACACATATGTAGGAATTTGATAAAAATGTTTTGATGATTGTTCAAGAGTTTTTGAAGGGAAATATACATAGTTGTTTCCCAATTCACAATGATCACACAATATACAAGAACATGAAGAAACAAAAATATCTAAAATCTTGAGTTTGTCTAGAGAAGGATGGCCAAATTGTAGATGTAGTTAAAGAGGAGAAGTTGCAATAAGAATACTAGTCTAAGTCTATGGAGAGGTAGAGAAGTAGTATAGACCACTAGAGCAAAGTCCATGCCCAATCATCATCAAATTATGCCAATATAGTAGGACAAAACTGAATCTCAAAAGGTCACAACCATAGAGAGAGTCGATTAGTTTTCTCACTGTCATGAGATTATGAGGGAAACTAAGAACCACATGAAAAGTAGACAATTTTACTTCAGATGAGATAGGGACAATGCAACACTTGGTGTTCCATTTACTTATCCCTCTACAAAAGTGATAGTGGAATCTGGATTAGAAGAGTATGAAAAGGTAAGAAGATGTGGTATATCAGTCATGTACTGAATACAACTTGAATTCAATATTTATTTAGAATTGACAAAAAGCATAGAGGACCCTGGTTTACCTTGATGAGAAGATAGGTGATTTATAGGTGTCCCATTTGGTGGGTCACCAACATGCTACTCGGGTGAGGATGTTCTCATACTTTGTGAAGAGGAGAGTCACAATACTGGTGCAAAGTTTGATGAAGATTGTTTGTACTCCTCAATTGAGAGTGAGATATGAGTGGGATGTATAGTTGGAGTAGAATATATGTACTAAGGGAATTAGAAAATGGTACGTGGGAGCATGAGCGATGTGTATAGAACCTTGCCACACCCCCTACCATTGTGGGAAGGGTAGCCATGCTTTAAGTGACACACATCCTAAGTGTTTCCAGTTTGACACAATAGGAGCATTTGAGTCATGGGCCATTGAGCATGACACAACCCTATCTGCCTCCCGTGGCAGATGTAGCTAATTCATTTTGGTCTTCAAAATCATCATGTAGAGGGACCAATGTGAAGGTCATCTCAAATTGGGACAAGTGTGCATATGCCTGGTCCAATGAGGAAAGAGTGGTTCCAATGAAAGAAGTTGATGAGATACAACATAGTAAGGATGAAGGAACTTGAGTAAGTGACCGATAATGAGAGTGTCTTTCTACTTAATAACTTTTCTAGAGGTGGTAGGAGAGAAAAGACTTAGTTTATTTGTAGTGGCTTTCATGGAATTAAAATATTTTGACAATGAATGGTCACCTTGTTGTTCACAAAAAATCTTATACATGACAATGTATGTGCGCATGACATTGTCTTCCTACATTTAAAATGCTTTAATTTCTCCCCACATGAGGCTTCATTCTTATGCCACATGTATTTAACTACCACATCTGGCTCTACATTTGCAAATAAGGAAAAAACATGGATGTTTCCAGTTACCTAGGCATTGTCAGGGTCTTTAGGTGCATTTCATTAATAAAATTTAATTTACTATGTGATTCCAAGAATGTATGAATAATATCCATCCATAATTAGAAGTTCTCACCATTAGGCTTTATAATAGTGACATGGGTCATGCCTTAATAGATACAAATTTGTTTTCAAGAAAAAGTAGAAAATTAGGATATCGAATTGAAAGCACGACATTAAAATAAGGCACTATCGTTACATTGGCATAGTAGGTAAGAAGGAAGCAATAACAATATAAATGCATGGTAGAAAATAAAGAATCACTATTGGTATCTAGTCATGGTAATCACCCAGCCTTGGGGGTTTGAGGAACCACAAGAAGACAAAGAAATAAATGTCATGGTGCCCCTTCTCTTTATTTTTGTGCTTATTTCTAGGATGGGGTCTTTTTCTCTAATTTTGTTTTTATATTCCTTGGTTCTATTAGTGTTGTATAAGAACCGATGCATAAGAAAGAGAGTTACATGGAGGATCATAGGTTGAAGGCTTAATATGCAAGCATGGTGTGGCTTTCTACCACTACCGGTGGGTGGCTGGTGGCTGGTTGGATGTTTCTACCCACATGTGGATGGCTGGACGTCGCTACCCACATGTAGATGGCTGGAGGCTGGCTGGCAGTCGCTGCCTCATATGGGTGGCTAGAGGCTAGTAGGCATAGTCATTGTCGGGGTATCTTGGAGCCACTCTTGTTTTTGGTGGTGGATTTGGATTGTGGTTGTTGCTTCTAGTGGTGGTGGCCATCTAGAGGGGAGAAAGAAAGAGGGAGGAAGGGGATGACTAGAGTTTGAGAGGATTAGGGTTAGGGCACTGTGTCTACTACCATGTAGATGGAATATCGATGGTCTCAGTAATTTGGAATGTGGTTCTAGGTCTCCTATATATGGGAATCATGGGATACATGGGTTCATTTAAGTGTGTAAATGAATCCTTACTTAAGAATACTCATATAATAAAGTAAATTGTAAACATAATGGTACTAAGCCAAATCAACCAATAAACCACTTATACTAACACCTATAATATTTGAAAATACATGGATGAATTTGAGATGGTCACATGATACATATTAATGCCTTAGTACATGAACGCTCCTTATAAATTGGGGAAATGAAAATGATAACCATATACTGCGACCAGTGATCACACATAATTTCAGGGTAGCTAAGTAAATTGCCTTGATGGATTCTCCCCCTCATGGATCATGCAAGAAGCATAATCCATGGAGTGAACTTGGGTAGTTGACTCTAGGCTATGTGCTCTGGGTGCCACAACCAAGGCCACTGATGGGGCCGACATACTCCTCTGAACTCAGTGAGAGGACAAGAGGTGGAGAAGAAGATTACAAGATGGGGTTCTAAGGTTGGGATTTCAAGGGACAAAAGGAATGGTCACAGATTGGCTTAAGATATTTACTCATTTTGGTTCCATAAGGAGAGTTTTGTGATCATTGCATCATCCACATGGAGGAGTTTGCATGTGTCACCCATGTCAGTGATGACCATTAGCACTAGGTTGAAGAGCCCTTGCTTACGGAAAGACACAGGTTCAACGGGACAAGAGGAACCTCCACTTGATCAACCACTATTACAAACTCCTTCTTCTACAATGCTAGAATCTTGATATATTGACATGAAGTTAAGAAGTTCATCAATCCATGTTTTTGGTTCAGTGACTAGATACAAGGTTCACATGTATAATTAAGTCTTAGGATATAGTGGTGTAGTATCATTGTATCTCCCCATGCCATTATATAGGCACTGGGGTCTACAACAAGTTGTGATCTGACCTAGTGGACATATTATTTGGGATTTTGGGCGTTCTCCCAATCCTCTGTGGTAATTCCAATTCAAGGGTTGGTTGAGTTTGTCTCAATCTCCCAAAGCCAACAAAGTGGGAATCATGGATGTTATCAGTTGTGTGTGTGTGTGTGTGTGTGTGAGAGAGAGAGAGAGAGAGGGAGAGAGAGAGAGAGAGAAGAGAGTGTGGTGTTGTAGGTGTTGGGTGATTGGAATTGTCTGGGAGAGGTAGAAGAGGTATGTCATGCTCTTACCTATGTTTATATGTTTGGGTTCAACTAAGATTCTCTCCCAAAGCCAAAATAGATGGTTTTCTTTAAATAAATCCCATAAACCTAAACTAATAATCTAGGTCACGTATAATGTCCAAACTAATCCAAATCATAGGATTATCTTAGTTTACGACACTACAAAAAAAAGATGATTTCGCTACAATTTTTCAAGCTACATATATTTAATTTGTAGCCAAATGATATTTTTCTTTACAAATTCTAATAAAGTAAACAAAAAAATATAGTTAATTTTAGTAACTACAAAATGACTACATATCCTAGTTGGCTACAAATTCAAAACTCTACTGGACTTAATCCGTTCTCCTTATTTCACACTTAAAACTAACAATGCTTAAAAATACAAATTCCCCGCCTAGACTCCCTTTTCTTTTCAATTGGCACGATGAGGCCCTTTCCTCCGCCGCTTTCCAATCAGCACGATAGGTATGCGCTCTCCTCCCTAACACCCCCACCCCCGCATTCTCACCTTGTTCTGTTCGTCCCGCCTGCTCATGCCCCCAATGGTGTCCCCCTTTCACTCGTCTTCCCATTCCCCCTCCCTTACCTCATTCTTTCCCTCCTGTCCGGTCATGCCCTCAATGGTTCCCCTCTCATCTTCCATCTGCCTCATCCATACTTCCAATCGATCACCCCAAACCCAAATCCCATTCTGTCAGTTTGCAATTGACCTCACGGACTATCAGAGCGGAGGTGGTGGATGATGGATACCTTCAAGGGAACAGAGACGGAAGCAACTATATGACAAGGAATGTGGGGCTTGCGTCATACTGTATGACAACAAGCAAAAGAATAGCAGGTTCATGGACGCCTTCATCAAGGCTACGCGGTGAGCCGGCCCAACGTCAAGGGTAGATTCGTTAAGCATAGTACTAATGCAGATCAAGACTCTTGAAGGATCACATCGCCTTGACTGTTTTTGCTCCCGACGGATAGTATATGGCCACCTCAACGCTACGTACAGACTGATCCTCTGGTTCCGATCACGTATTAGATCTCTTGTGCTCATTATCTTCCTGCATTATGCCTCTCTACATTCATGTTTATACTCTCCCGATAACAACTTTTTTGAGTATACGGGGTGATAGGCATCTGGTACGTTAACTAAGATAACCTCTCAATCATTTTAATTTGGTTCAAATCAAATTTTGATTTACACAGAATAGGGAACACTGAATGTTTGGAAGATTCTAATGAGAGGATCATCTAATTTACTAATATATATGTTTCCTCTAGTGGCCAGTTCTCGTGTACTTGAGTTGTCTTTGATAAAATAAAAGCTGAAAAATGAACTTTGAAGATTATTAATTGTATTTTAATATTCAACTATTTAAGACTAACATATATGTCTGACTTACAGAGTTTCTAAAATCTTCTTTTCCAATGCCACCTCTTCCTGTCCCAAAGAATGAGAAGATACTTGTTTGGGTTGGGGAAGAACTTGTACCTCGTGACTTTGCAAAGGTACTTGTTAATTATAACT
The DNA here is from genome assembly GCA_963693085.1 of Alisma plantago-aquatica. Lineage (NCBI taxonomy): Eukaryota > Viridiplantae > Streptophyta > Magnoliopsida > Alismatales > Alismataceae > Alisma > Alisma plantago-aquatica. The sequence goes on from OY856411.1 coordinate 885,283,527, forward strand.
TGCTATGGAATCATAATTGCTAAATTTATATGCAGTCAATTAGGTTATTAGGTAACGACCATCAGGAATTTCTCCTCCATATACCTAATACGCTTGTGACCAGTTCATACTGTAAAATCCATGTATTAAGAAAGCAATTCCATTACATATCAACTCCTATAAGATTTTCTTCAGTCAGCTTTTTGTTGAACTAGATGGTTTTAAAAGAAGTAATGGTAAGAAAGAAAGATTATACTCTTTAAGTCTCAAGTCTCAAATTCAGTCGTAGTTGGTCATCTACTTATCACTAAGTTAGATACCAGTCAGAAAACAGTATGGCTTCAGCTATTTTTTTCATAAAACTATTAGAAGGGTGGGTAGTATGTTCACAAAACTCATCATAAAACTAAATAAATTATAAGAGTGTTGATAAAGTAATGAGAAAGGGCGTGAAGAGCTAAGAACATGTTAGTTGATCTGAAAAGCTTCCAGAATTCTGTTTGCCTATGCTTGGAATCTGATCCTTCACTTTCAAAGGTTTCAGTGGTTGATTCAGTTGTACAAGGTGGTGATGCTGTATGGGAGGGCCTTTATGTCTATAGCAGAAAAGTTTACAAGCTAAATGAACATCTTGATAGGTATGTTTTCTGAACTAAATATTGTCTTACTACACACTTCTTTTGAAGTGAGAAAGTGTGATACGTCCAACTTTTCCTTAATAGTTACCTTGTTTTTAATTTTTTATGATAATTATAACATTATTTACCTTTTGGTACAAGATTATATGATTCTTCAAAAGCTCTATAGCTTTTAACAATATCCCTAAATGTGATGAGGTGATATTATATTCATTCATATGCTATATTTCTCATACAACTATTCTCATGCTTCATATTTTGTTGTAGAATGTTTCAGGGTAAGAAAGCAATATTAACTACCCTCTCTGTGAATGGGCTGTTTGGCAATGCACATATCAGACTTACACTAACACGTGGTAAAAAGGTTATAATTTACATACATTTTCTTATTATTGTGTTTCTCGCTAAAATTTAAAAATACCTTGACAAGGTAGGCATTATTAACACTTATAGTAGAAGGCAGTGCATAGTTAGAGGAAACCAATCTTGAAATAATCAAATTTAGAAATCAAGCTTACATGATCGAAACCCGTATGATCGGAAATCATAACAAATGCTCTGACTAATAACCAATTCATATAACAAACTCAAATGAATTAATAAAACTTGGAACTTACAACTAAGTCCATGAAAAACATAATGTAATAGGTCTCTGGAATTAACTTAACGCACCAAAACATACTAATCTACCACTAATCACCTGAATTAAGTTCTCACGAGGGATGGAACCAAATAGTGAGCTGGATATGCAAGCTATCTTACGTGAACTCCCCCTCTTGAGATAGACAAGCCTTGGCTAGTGTGGTGGTAATTCAAAAATGCAAGTCAAGGTTGCCGCAAGGGGCATGTGTAGTAGAGCATGCCACAACGTGTTGACCGACTGAGAACGCTTACAGAAGAGATCACCAAGAATATGGAATGAGTCTGTGCTGCAAAGCTGTCGTGTTGTGCTCAATGGCCATACTGCCATGGTCAACCCGAAATCGGACGTACTAAGATACAAGGAGCACATCATAGAACACCGCATCAGTGTGGACTCCATGATATAAAAATTGACTTTGCAGATCACTATTCTCGTTGGTGATATTGACTTTGCACATCACAGAACACCGCATCGGTGTGGACTTCATGATATTAACTTTGCAGATCACTATTCTCGTTTGTGATGTTGTTCTCTTGTTGCTGTTGTAGGAACAAGGGGGACCAAAATTCTTGGGACTAGTGTGGTTCCAATTCCATGGACCAAGAGCCCTCGTGCCCTATAGCTGTTGTTGTACCATCTTCACAGTCATCAGACTGCTCCATAGTGGAAGAATAGTATGAGTCCTTCATGATTAAGGACTTGGTGAAAGGAATTGAATACACTCTACAGCAAGTTTCCTCCTAGCAAGGACCGCACTGTGTACTCTGGATATTCATTCAGTCGAAATCATACCAGTTCGAAAAATATATTTCAAATGAATTCGAAGGATTCAGTACTCTAAGTTTGCAATTTATCCACTCTTGCCCAAAATTTTCTGTCTTACATTTGATACTTGATGTAGCATGCATTCTGCAGTTATGAATGTGATATACTTCCGTCTTTAATACAAGTTCAGTGATCTATATCTAATTTTCACAACAAGACCTACCAGGTTTCCCCAACAACTTCTCAACAACAGGGCTTGGTTCAGATACTAGCTATGGAGTAGAGTTGTAATCATGTCTAAAAGAAGTAGCCATTCCCTCGGCTCGATAGAACTGGGGAGCTTTCGGACTAATTAAAAGGTACATTGTATTATTGGTTAAATACTTGTTTATCAAATCATGTATACAAACCGTGGGTTATGGAATCTTCTATTTCGATCTTGATTGACTTCCTATATTGATACTTTAACTGATAAAATCTCCTCCTAATTTAATAAATACGTGAACGTGGACTCATACGCATCTCTTGTGGAACAACCAAGGATTCTTGTATTATTTATTTGGCCCCTTGAAAAATAGACTCCCACGTGTATTTTTTCCTACAATATTTTATGTTTGGTATCCTGTAAGCTAATTGCTCTGCTTTATTATTTTATATTTGGTATCCCGTAAGCTATCTGCTCTATAATATTTTATACTTTGTATCCCGTAAGCTATTTGCTCTACTTTGTAGTGGCATCGTTGTTTTTATTGTCAGTATTTCTGATGCTTATGTGTCTTACTGTATCACTGATCAATTTTCTTTGTCTGCCTTCATATTTCTTGCTATTCAGAATGATAACCCGGTGCTTCTTTCCTTATATATCACTGGAAGTTTCTTCACCAGTCACACCAAGTCTTTTTTGTGTTACATTTTGTAGTGCACGATCTCTACATAGCTGTAAAAAACTGATTTCCACACCAACTAGGATAGCTGGGAGGCAACATTTTATTCTTGGTCCTCACGTTTAATTTATTTCTCAGAATTTATTGGATTCTCTGTTTTATGGTAGACTCAAATGTCAATGAGGACATACAATAGATAAATTTTCAAGGACGTGTGAAATACAACAAATGAAAACTAAGAAGACAGAGACCAAGAGACCGGAATAAGGATATATTTAGGAGTCAGACCACTTAAAATAAAATCAAACAATACCACATTGACGATTTGATGGATATTTCATATCTGCTTCATCTATGAAGATGACTCCTATGGAAATGATGTGAACAATACGAGAAGAAAATGACAGAAAAACTGGCATTTACATACATTTGCATAGGCATAAGATTAAACAACGAAGGAAAACCTCTATATCTATACTTACCTCTATATAATTGCTGGGATAATTGCTGCTTGAAAATCATCCAATCAGACTGACGTTTTTTGGAAATCAGGGGTAATTCTGAAGTCTTTTTTGAATCCTTTCCAACCCTTCACTGAACACACCCTCACCCAACAACAGAAAGCAGGTTTGAGATCCTTTAAATGAGTTTTAAAAATGTATTCTGAATTGACAGTCAAGCATTGAGGTAAAATATGTTTGGTCATGGGTCAAGGTCAGACCGTAAAGTCCCAATCACTCATCTAATTTGGTTTCACATATTTCATATACAAAAGGGCACTGCAATAGAGTACACAAATGAGAATTGTTCATTTTTCTCAGTGAGAATTTGATTTGTGATTGATCAGTAACTAGCCACACTCTGATTTTCTAATCTAGGTTGCACTGAAATATACAACCTTGTAATGCTTTAATCTGTGTTGAAAATGCGACTAGATGGAATATATAATATTACAACAATAACATATACAACTCATTGCAAGCATATCATTTATAGGCCACTTTCATACCAAAGTTTCTCAACCAGACAACAAAGGTCTGGAAGGAAGACAAGGGATCCCAAACAGTTCCATCATCCATTAGCCCACTACGCTACCTGGGGTATGGAGCTGAAGCCAACTGAAATTTCTTTAGTCTATTTATAATATTGACGGTTTCCCATTCTAAATTTACTAATAGTTATTGTAGGGTTCAATTTGTTCATTGTAGATTTCAGATTTCAGATTTTCCCTTGTTTCTACATGCTTCTAGTAGGGACTGGATTTTGGCCATAATGGAGAAGTACCATTATGATCCTTTATGGTCTTTAACTATAAAAAAAAATAGTGACGACCCTCCTCTATCGCAGGGTACTTCTCCATTATGATCCTTCTCCAGTAAAGGGTGCCGCCACTATCTTCTTGTCCTCCATGTTCTGGATTTCAGGTGTTTGGCACGTGGTTAAGAATCATTTTAAAATTATAATGTGTTAATCTGTATTTGAATGAATCACATGTTTCCTCCTTTTTATACACATTTCATAGGCAGGAAAAACTTGATCAGAGGATTATTGGGTCCTATTAGATTCCTCTTCAGGACATCCAAACCAACAATGCTTATGTCCAATGTCATTTTATTGTCTGTCTTGATAGGGTGTTGGTATTACTTGTTGCAAATATTATGCTTTACTCTCTCCCTCCCTCCCTCCCTCTGATTCTGTGGAAGTTAATTAAATTTCCTATCAAGTATCTTCTTCTTATCGACATGTCTTTATAATTCATTTACAGGTTGAAAACCATTCATTTACATGTTTGAACCAATTGAAAATTGTGACAGGTAAAATTGTGTGTAGCACGGCTTTGCTGGGCTACACGACCGTGGTGGTCCGTGGGTAGCACGGGCGTGCTGGCTAGCACGGGCATGCTGGTTACCATGGCGTGCTGGGCTCTGGCTACCACGGGCGTGCTGGGCTCTGGCTACCATGGGCGTGCTGGCTAGCACGGCCGTGCTGGGCTCTAGCTAGTACAGGCATGCTGGCATTCTGGGTCATTCTCTGAAGTTATTGTTAGTTATTTGTTTATATTATGCTAATTATTGTAATTTAGTATGATTATGATTTCTACAAAGCACTACAAATATCGTCCTCCATCTGTATAGAAGCAATTTGAAGACTTTTATCTTTCGATTTGAATAATTTACTTGATTTGATTCATATCTTCTTTTACTGACCAGTTAGTATCCATTTAAATTCTTGCAATTCACAAATTGTCGTCAGGGCAAGTAGACTATATATTGAATTGTAGAAAACTGAAGGCATGAAGCCCATTGATACTTCTCATTCACTTCATACTTCTCATTCACTGGGAGAAGACGGCTTATGTAATAGGTAAGTTATGAGTAGGAGAAACTATGTTTGCTTGTTTCTTTCGTGAGCTATATCTCAAAACGTGTATGTTTCTTTGTAGGTATCCATGGTGATTCACACAAAGTGGATGCTACTATCAACTTGATGGCGCTTGAGATCCATAACATACGAAAGTACAGAACATATGGATTATGAGAAGAAATGTCAATATGTTCTGATCTAGGGGATTTGCCAACCAAAACTACATACATGAACCTCTACATGACATTGCCAACAGGAAAGGCTGCAACTCTTGTGCTTAGTCCTATGTGTTGAGAGCTCTGGGAGTTGATGAGGACATGTCACATACCTTGTTTGGGATTGGAAGATTCACCACTAAAGCTGAGATTCATAGGGTTGTTGAACTCATTATGAATTAGGTGAAGGAACTAAGGGAGATTAGCCCTCTTTATATTGTGCTTTGTAGTCTGCAGTGGATAGATGTAGTCAGAAGAAGATATTGTATACTTGTATCTTTTTTCCATGCATATTGTAAAATAGGGGCCAGGTTAATGTCCTCCCCATGTGTACCCATTGTTCAAATATAAATAAAAGTATCATTGTTGACATTGTAAGCACAACTCGATCTTGATTAACATTCATCTTTTTTCTTATTGAAAACCCCTCTATATTGGCAAGTGACTGACTGGATACATAATGTCTCTCACTACATATGTATGTATAGTACATGGTGTCTTTCACTACACACTAGCTATAATTACATGTATAGAAAGTGCTAATTTTTGTTATACATGAACTACAAATACAAATTGTAACCAATGTCATCTCTCCCTACATATCATAGGTACAAATTGAATTGTAGTCATATATTTGGCTACAATTGAAACTACATGTTTATGTGTAAGGACATTTTTACCTACAATTAGGGTTACATATAAATTTGTAGCCAGAGGAATAACTAACTACAACTTTAAAAAATGTAGCCTAAACAATTAGCTACACGGGTATTAGTTATATATTATAAATGTAAGGATAAATGTAGCCAAAGCTTTTAGCTACAAATTTTGGGGTTTTCGCTACAATTTTTTTTGTAGTTAAAGACCATATTTTTCGTATCCCTAGGAAAAATATCAAGCCATAAAAGATCCCTTTATGAATGTAAATTTAATCGTGAATAAACAAAGAGATTATTCATTATTAAATTACCTAGGACATAAGCAAACATCATTTTCTCCTAAATTTCCATCCATGTTTTAAGTTGCACTAAAAATCAATTAAGTATATCTTTGGTTGTAATATTAGGTACAACACATTGAATCAAGAATTCACATTATGGGAATTCATCTCAGATAGAACACATGTAAAATTATGGTTTCTAGTTTTTAGTGAGAGCAATAAAATTCCAATTAAGTCACTTACCAAATTCACAAAAAACATGTTATCACATATAAACATTCTTTTATGCTTTATTATGGGATGGATGTAAACAAGCATGATTATTTCACTTTGTACAGTTGTGGGCGTGGCTAGTTTATTTATTTGACACGATACAAAAATCCATAAGAAAATATATGTAATATGGTTGGTCGAGTAAATAAAAATATTCATGCATCATGAATGAGGCAAAGTGATATTTTAGTTAGAACTAAAATAATCATTTACATAATCAACAAATACATAATAAAAAAATACATAATCAATAAATAAAGATATTTCACTCACTACGTTATAATAAAGTGCCTTCATTTTAATTTAGCAGGAATCACACTATTTTACCCAATCAATTTTTTATGATAAAGCTAATTTATACATCACATAAAATAAAATAACAATGAAAGATAAAGCCAGAGCCACCATTATGTTTTATAAGGAAAACCATGAAAATAGAGGGTTTGTGTTTAATTATGTAGGAAGATGAAAATGTGTCCCATGGCAGAATTTAGTGGTCTTAATACAAGTAGGAAATGTGTTAGCCACCTAAAATAACACAATAATCAATATTCTATCTTTTTATAATATTAAGTTAAAATGAAAGTTTTAGGTTTAATTAAGGGAAATAAAGTGAAAAAAATGTCAAAAGGGTGATATTTGTAGTGTGTGGAACTTTGGGCCTAGAGATGGTTGTGGTTTTTCCACCATTTCCCTAACTTCCTACTTTTTAGGTAATGGGGTCCTAGTTGCCTCATGATCTCCCACATAATAGACCCATCTCAGATAGTTGGGACAAAAGTGTGAGAAACGAGAGAAGAAACAATAAGAGTGCAATTTGGTATGAGAAAATTTTTGTCTATTGGATCAATTAAATCAAGATGGATATTGGATTGAACCACATGAAAGTATACTAGAGTATTTTGTAAAATGGATGTGTAGTTTGAGAAATTTGGATTAAGTAAATTAATCACACAGTAGTAGAATAACTATGACCTTAACGGTTAAACTATATAAGGAAGGAGTAGTTTCATATAAGAATAAATGAAACTATTACCGCTATGTAGACTAATAACATCTAAAAATAAATTATCCATTAGAAATCCTATAGTCACTCAAGAGACTAAATGTAAAGTGGGAGGTAGTTGGCTGTCAAGCTTCAGGAGGGTGAAAAGGTATAAAATGATATGTTGGGTACGGGGGAGATATTCATATGATATGGAGTTTAGAAGTTTGAGTGGAATATTCTTGATTAAGGTTGCATATCAATGCTATTAATGGAGAAGGACATGTGGTGTATTAGTAATTTGGCCATTTGTACCTAGTAGATGGCTCGGATCAGCCGTGTGCCCCAATATAGGTAAAATGAATTTCTTTATCTGATTTTATAGGATTTTGTAGTAATATTTTAGATATATTTTAGGTAAAACTAGTTTGGATTTTGTGATTGAGTCATATGTGGAACAAAACTTAATAAAAAAATAAAGGACGATATGTGGAGTATACTTGACCATTAAATCTTCCTTATTATCTTGAAATAATGGATTTTTGTGATGATAATGGTAAATTAATATTTGTAGGAGTTACACATGAATATTTCATTCTAGATAATAAACTACAAAGTTTATAGGATAATGCTTGTAAAAACTTGGAATTGAAGGCAAATTTGGCTTAAGTCTAGAGAGAAATACCTTTTGTACGAAAACCCCCAAATTATGGCCAATTGTTGAAATGGATGAATAAAATAGGTGAAAAAATATATAAATTTCAAATAATTTGGATGAACTCCATTTTTTATATAATGGGCTAATTTGATCATGATTGTTGAATAAATGATCAAAAATAGGGTCTCAACAATTTCCCCCTCTCATTATAAGGATCTCGATTTGAGTAAGAACCACATGCGTGAGCCAAATCTAACCCCCTATTTGGTCATGAAGGCCAAAAAGGTGAGATTCACCATAGATGTTCTGGTGAACCTCACGGATGTTGAGTATCATCCATGATATCTTTTCCTATTAGGGAACCATTCATAAAAGGATAAGATTAGGATTCTGACAATCATCTAGGGTTAAGGTAGCATAACCAAAGATAGTGACTAATAGGGCTAGAAAAACCTAACTCCACCCGCTCAACCAGACCAATAAAGTGGGATCAAGTCTTGATTTTATTGATCTGACCCAAAATGAACGAAACTAGAAAACCCCAAAATTATTTGTGGGTCAGATGCGGGTTTGCATTTCACAACCTGAAAACTTGATTGAACCAAAACTATATCTACATATACATTATGTTATTCTTACCCATGTTGTACCCATATAAAATCTTAATATACACAAAAATATCTTCATTTTCTAAGGAGAAATATGATTATTATCTTTTATTTTATGATAATTTATACAATTCTTTTCTTGAAAACAATAGTTGGGTTTTTAGGGGGTTTATTTTTGGGTTTTTTGGGTTTATAATTTGGTTTTTTTAGGTTTTTCATATAATATGGTATTTTCATGTGCATTGGATTTTTTGGGTCAACCCACAGAGACCCAACAATATTTTGGGCTGGGTTAGGGTCGAGCATATTTGATTTGACCAGAATTGACCCAAAATAGGACTCTCTCAACCCGAACTCAATTGCTAGCCCTATGGACTATAGTTGGATGGTCATCTGTACCCTAAAGACCAGATGAGTTTTTCAAAGAGTTCCATATGATTTAGGATCCTTGAGGACATCCCCTATGACTTCGTAGTTCTCATACAAATTGTTTCAATTTCCAACAAGGAAAAGGTGGAATAAAAATTATTACTAAAAACATTGGGATAACAAGTGAAAGTGGTTTTGTTTCCTTTCTAAGGATGGAATCATGGGAAATCTTTTTATGAAATGAATAAATTTTATGTATTAGTGATCATTTACTCATAAGTTAAGCCTTTGTCCTAAGGCATGGTCATGTACCAAACTACCAATCTATCCCCTAGAGTGTTATGGGCCATTTGAAGAATTCCAATTTCAATTAGGATTTCAAAAGTGTTTCTCATATTTCTATAGTTATTATTCATTCCATGTATGATTCTTTCTACAATTCATGGTTTATATAGAAAAAGGTGGACATGAAAGTGGGTTGGAAATGATTGAGGTTGATCATAAGGTAATCTATTAAACTAGAAGCATGTAATAATGAAGCATAATAGAAAGTGCTTGATTTTGAAATATATTGAAGAATTATTGTCTCTGTCTCTAATCTCTACATGATTGGTTATTTGTGTGAGCTACATCAATTGTTGGATTTGGGAGATAAAAAATATTCAGGGTAAGCATTAAATAAAAAATAAAAATGTGAAGAGTCAATTATGCAAGATAGGGATTTTTGAAATACAAAGTGCCTACTAAAGATAATAGTTAGGTTTTAAGTGCATTATGACTAAAAGATATATGATTCTGAATGAGAATGAGGTACCTATCAGAAGTAGGAGTTGTAATGAAAGAGCATATGATAAGATTCCTACAAAGGGTAGATCTCCCATTAATTACAAGATGACTTTGCCTTCGAGCGTAAGGCTTCCACACTAAGGAATATTGCCTAAATTGTGCAAGGATCATATGTTATAGTGAAAACCTAGGATCTTTTTTCTTTCTCTTTCTCATAGAAGAGCTACAATTTAAAGTCTGATCTGGGATGCAACTGAAGGTTCCTAACTATTATAGGTCTTAAAATGTGGCATGCCCATCCAGTATTGGGATTTGAGTACAATGCATGTGGTCTGATCTAAGATCATGTTCCAGGCCCCATTGATAAGTTTAAGGTCATGATTTTAGGTTCCAACTTGAAGGAGATAAAGCCTACTTGTTATAGGGCTTATCATTTCATATAACTTGCATTTGGATCTAATTAGTAGTTTTAGAACTTGATTTTGGGTTGAGACAAACATATTTGAAATTGTGAGAGTGTGGACTCAGCTCATGATTCATGATCCAAGAGATGATTAAGTGTCATTGGCAATCAACTATTTTATCCCCCTTATAATAGTGATTTTTTCAAGTTTTAATGAAAGATTTGAGATCTTCAAATTTTAATAAATATTACATATTTTATTTATATTTTCATGAGTTTTGTGTGACTTATTTTGACGTTTACAAGGTTTCTATAAATTTAGCTGAAACTCCAAGGAAATATTTGCACATTTCAAAATTTTATTTCAGAAGGAGGAAATGAGGGAAGGTCGAGTATCTTCCTTATTATCCTAAATTTTAGCAATAGTGGTGAGTGAAACTCATGCTTGAGCTTGTAACGGAGGTGACAACAAGAGAAGGAATTAGCAATGGAAAAATGAGGTGTTCTGTGGAGTAGCATAGCTACAAATCATGACTTTCTATTGGGTAGATCCTATGTGGTCATGGAGACTTGTTTCCTATCGCAGATTTGAAGGCAAACCCAATGTTTTGGGGTCTTCTATTTTGATTCTATATTTCATTCTACTAAGGGAAGGTAGATTGTTTGATTTTCTAGGTTTTGATTCATCCTTTTGAGATACATGGTTTGGAATTTGGTTTTTGTCTTCCTAGTATTCTTAGCAGTCTGGAGGTTGAAGACTAGTGAGCTTACATTTTTGTAGTGATTTTCTTATGTTTTTTTTTTAATTTTTTGTGTTTGATTGAGTGTGGGGCTCCCCCGATTGTGCTGATCCAACTTGTAGTGTGAAGATGATCTCCTCACTTTTTTCTATTGTGTGCTAGTAGATGGAGTCCCATAGATGGTGCGGCTATGAGGATGTGAATGTCCCTCATAAGGACCCTAGTATGGAAGAGAAGGATGGTGGTAATAGTGTAGGAGCTGATGCATACCCTAGGTAGATCGTGTTTTCAATTTGTCGACTTCCCATTACAGTAGGGTAATTTTTTTAACTTTCTTCTCTCTTGGTAGTTTCCATTTAAGTCCATATAAGATTCAGGGAAAGATTCCCCCTACTAAGGAATTCTTGGAGTCAACGTGCCTACTATGGATGAATTCAACCAATGAGGACGTTGAGAAGTCGATGCAATACAACTTGAAATTTTGTGTCCTTGGCTATTTCTTTTTAATTGCCAAATTTAAATTGTGCTTTCAATATTTTTTTCCATTAATTATGACTCTTGTTTTTATCTTTTTCTTTCGACTTTAAGCACAAGGAGTCGTGAATGTTTATGTGAGGGACCACTAGAATGATCCAGGGCTTTTGTATGATGAGCTAGTATTTGAGGAGTTGGATTTGAAAGAGGGGACTGACTTCTAGAGAGTTTATCATTGCAGGATTGTATCCAAGAACTACATCATCCCTTTAAATGAAAACTTCCACATGTAGACTAGAACTACAATGTATCCACCATCATTTTCTTCAATACTAGGGTCCCACACTGTTACCAATATTGTCTTGTTACTAAACTATTTTAACTATGCACAATAAAAACCACATTAGAGTAAGTGTGACATGTTGCACCCCCAACCATTCATGCAATAAAAACCACATTAGAGTAAGCAACATTGAGTATTATTATAACAACATAATAACTTGGCAATAAGAAAAAACATGAAACTAATTGGAAAATAGAATTGGATTCACATAACTCAATCTTGATGGTTGATTAAAGTCTCCTCGATACTTATGCACCTATGGTTCTCATAAGACTGGTAGGCTCAATATTAACATGATGAGGATAAAATAATACAACCCATTACATAATTAATCATTATCTTGGAATAATTACTCAAACTGATTACACATGAATATGACATGAAATCTTGAAATAGCATTGAAGCATAATATTAAACTAATAAATTTTGGGAATCTTTCATGCAGTTAAAAATTAATTTGAAACACATAACTATGCATATAATTCCATATTGATCATAATTATAATTATAAGGAGATGAAAACCAATACTAAATACTCAAAGTGCATGAACCCGCTTACCTCATCTAGTAGAAACATTTGCTCCTAGATTCTTGACCTCAAGACTTTGGTGTTTCCCTATCAATATGATCCAAAAGCCTAATAGTTATCTTATAAAACCTAATTAGGTTAAGTTTTGAAATATGAAAAAATAGAGTCAAAATCATGACTTATAACCTAGCCCAATGTATATATCTAAAAAAAATTGATCAAAAACCATATATTATTTGGGCCGATTGGAGTTACCGATAAAAAGTTATGAAAATTCAAGTATCAACCAATCAAAAACTAGATAATTCATTTATCTCAAACTCTGGGATAGGATATTTCTAAAAATTGAAAGACTATAATACCCTTCAATCATATCATGAATCATAGTGTGACCAGGGCATCATCGTATATATCTAAACATTAGATTTATACATCAAAAATCATTCTAAAACCTAAGTTGTTAAAACCAATTGTGACACATTGAATATGTCTACAATATCCCCAGATATCATATGTTCAACCCGACAGAGAGTATCATCTTAATCCTGGAAATGCACTGCCATTGCCATGGCATGACTAGAGCTACTCATGGCAGGAACCCACAACCAGACATGGTATGCCTCTACCCTCGTACGACTTGCCTCTCTACTCCGGTGGCTGTAGCTTAGTATGCTGGACCAGAGACCCCCACTTGTGGTGACCCAAGGCTGTGGTGACAGTCTTCCACTCACAAGGAAACAAATCACAAAGCTTGACAACAAAAATGAAGGAACCCTATGAAGAACATGAGTTTGGAGGTGGCTTTTCCTTCGCCACGGTCACCCGATGGTTAGGAAGAGAAAAACCAGAGGAAATCATTCTAGAAATCCGACGGTCAACCCTCAAAATAGTCGGGGTGGAGGAGCTCATCGGTCCCGAACTGGACAAGAAATAAAACCCAAAAACCCATGGGAATGAAAATACCATGCCAAAGAAGCTTACTAAAACTGCAACTTCACTGGCATGGCTAGAGATGCCCAGACTAGGGATACGACGCTAGAGAGGAAGGGTGTTTTTGCGGTGGTGAAACCAGACCCCTTGTCTAGAATTGGAAGCGCTCAAGGGTCCTTTATCAATCGAAGATGCTTACTAAAGCTCAAAGTGCCACCTAGAGGATCCACACAAACATAGAGTAAAATGATGATGATGGTTTGCTAGATAAGGGATTGTACATCTCTTATACTTAGGTTTTTAGGACATCAAATCCAGGGTTCAAACGACTGGGAAAACTCTCCCGAAGCCATTAGGACACTCAATCCCCAGTGTTGATCAGTCTCTTGCAAGGAAAAGAAGGGCATTACTCACACTATCCTGGAGTCCCAACGAGATTGGGAAATAGGTAGGGAAGGAAGTGTCCCAAGACATTGGATCGATCCACATGCCTCAAAACTTCTCTTGGGATGCATGATCTGGCTTAATGGGAAAGAGGGTGCGTGACAACCCAAACTTTGGCTTAAAAAAATCCCAGATTAGGGAAAAAATGTTAGCGTGACATGTATCCCATTTTGACTATATGAAATCATGTATATTGAATCAAAATACCAGGGTTACTTAGGTCCCACTATATGGAAACTTCTAACCTCATATGAGGGGTCAAAAAAGGTAAAAAAGCTTTCAAATTTTAACCATAGCCTCTCACTAACATGTAGAACATTATTGTGGGATTAGATTCTCAATTTTCTTAATCAAAATTCCTAAGTAATCTAATTAGGTTTAACCTTCCATAAATCCTAGCTAAATATTGGAACATCATAATCTTGTCAAAATTGGTCATCGAGCTTATATCATGATATACTTTAATATAACATTCGTTTAATCTCTTATCTTATCCTAACAAAGTATAAATAACATATCCAAAATTATGATCTCATAAAGGGTGAAATTATATACCAAATGACATTACATACCTAAGGAAAATGGGGATGCGACAATTCTACCCACCTTATAAAAATTTCATCCTTGAAATTTCATGATACTACCCACCTTTGGGTTTTACTTAGTATAAATATGTTAATACTCTAATATCATTTTACAGTCTCATTAGCATACTTAAGACTTGACTTACTCATAGTTAACTTAATTTCATGAGAGTTTGGTTAACTTGACATGATTTCATAATAAGATGGATTTTTACTTGAGTTGATATAGCCACTCTCTTGATTGCACTCACAATGCACATTGGGACAGTTGAGGCTCACATAAGGCCAATTAAGGCTCACGTAATGCTCCCACAGAGTTCATAAGACCAATTACGGCTCATATAAGACCGGTTAAGGCTCACATAAGGCCGGTTAAGGCTCATATAATGCTGCAACAAAGCTCATAAGGCCAATATGTCTCACATAATGCTGGTTAAGACTCATGTAATGCTCCGACAGAGCTCACAAGGCCAATTAAGGCTCACTTAACATGATGGAGAGGACAATTATCAACATAACATGATTTATTATATTTAAACAAGATTTTCATAATTTCATAATTAATAAGCATATCAGTAATACATGATGTTCAATTTGAACATAATCATAAAATAATAGAGAACATTGTTTAGTATCATGTGCATGATTATTTCCGGATCCATGTCAAATTATCTACCCTTTGTATGCATGCCTGGTCTTATTATGCAACTAATTAGGTTTAGGTGACTATATCTCTCAAACTTTAATGCCAACTTTTGTATTCTTTTTCACCTTTAGATACATGCCGACCTGTCATATATTCAGAGGTGACATATTTGATCACACTTATCTTAGCACCTCCCTCATGCACATGTCCCATACACATGCACTTGAAAGGATTAGACAAGTATGATTATGCACATAATATTCTCTCTAAAAATCCCATAATCATGCATCCCATACCACAAACTTGTGGGATAGAAAGAGAGAATGCTATGTACAATTCTAGAGTTAATATAGAAGTAAAAAACATCTAGGCACATAACCCTAATCATTTTTTGTATTTATGTCTCATATCTAGACCTCTACTTTGGTTTCCAATATCTTTAATTTAATCTTCTATACCTAGGGCTTAGAACATGTGAATCCAGTTTTTACATGGTATCCATCTACTTATTCGCTCTGATACCATATTGTAATGGCCCTCCAATCACATATATACGTCAGCGGAAGAAAACCTTATGTTGTCCATAACATGGGTCACTTGGCTTAGAGGAACATTACAAAACATGACATTCATAGAAAAAAGATAAATGAAGCACCTTACATTAAAATTTAACTTGATTCATACATTATTTATAGTTGAGTTGTTGAATTGAAACTAACTACCAAAATACATGAAGTTATCTACAAACATTAGGATCTTCAGTTGTATATGGCACCCCACCATATATGTCTTTTGGAAACCTTGACCTATTCCTTAAGCTGATCTTCATATGGCTCTTTCCTAGAAATTACTTTGTACCTGCGGGCATCACGCCTCCAACCATGCATATAATAAAAACCACATTAGAGTAAGTGACATTGAGTATTATTATAACAACATAATAAATTGGCAATAAGGAAAAAAATGAAACTAATTGGACAGTAGATTTGGATTCACATAACTCAATCTTGGTGGTTGATTAAAGTATCCTTGATACTTATGAACCAATGATTCTCATAAGGCCCGAAGGCTCAACATTAACATGATGATGATAAATTAATACAACCCCTCACATGATTAATCATTATCTTAGAATAATTACTCAAACAGATTCAACATAAATATGACATTAATTCTTGAAATAGCATTGAGGCATAATATTAAACTAATAACTTTAGGGAATCTTTCATGTGTTAAGATTTAATTTGAAACACATAACTATTCATATGATTTCATCTTGATCATCATAATAATTATAAGGCGATGAAAACCAATACTAAATACTCAAAGTGTATGAACCCTCTTACCTCATCTAGTAGGAACATTTGCTCCTAGATTCTTATCTTCAGGACTTTGGTGTTTCCCTGTCATTATAACCCCAAACACTAATCATTATCTTATAAACCCAAACTAGGTTATGTTTTGAAATATAAGAAAATAGAGTTAGAATCATGACTTATAACCTATCCCAGAGTATTCATCTAAAAAATTGATCAAAAACCATATATTATCCGGTCCCATTGGAGTTACCAATAAAAAGTCATGAAAATCTGAGTATTGACCAATAAAAAACTAGATAATTAATTTATCTTAATGGCTGGGATAGGATACATATAAAAATTGAAAGACCAGAACACCCTCTGATCATATCATGAATCATAGCATGACAGGGGCATCATCATAAATATCTAAACATTAGATCTATACATAAAAAAACATTCTAAAACCTAAGTTGTTAAACCAACTGTGACACATTGAATATGTCTACAATATCCCCAGATACCATATGTTCACCCCGACACCAGGTAACATCTTAATCCTGGAAGTGCACTACCATTGTGATGGCTCGACTAGAGCTACTCATGGAAGGAACCCATAATCAAGCATGGTATGCCTCCACCCTCCTATGGCTTGCCTCTCCACTTAGGTGGTCGCAACTTAGTGTGCTAGATGAGAGAGCCCCACCCATGGTGACCCAAGGCTGTGGTGATATCCTGTCGCTCATAAGGAAACAAATCACAAATCTTGACATCGAAAATGAAGGAACCCCATGAGGAACATGAGTCCGGAGGTGGCTTTTCCTTCACTATGGCCATCCAATGTTCGTGAACAGAAAACCAAAGGAAAGCATTATAGAAACTTGTCAGTTGACCCTCAAAATTGTTGGGGTGGAGGAGCTCGTTGGTCCCGTAACTGTTGAGAAACAAAACCTAGAAACCCATGTAAAAGGAAACGACCATGCCAAAGAAGTTTACCTAGACTGCAATTTCACTGTTGTGGCTGGAGATGCCCAAACCAAGGATACAACGTCGAAGAGGAAGGGTGTTTATGAAGAGGTGAAATCAGACCCCTTGTCCCAAATTGGAGGTGCTCAAGGGTCCTTTATTGACCAAGGATGCTCGCTGATGCTCAAAATGCCACCTAGAGTATCCATGCAACCAAAGAGTAAAATGGAAATGATGGTTTTCTAAATAAGGGATTGGGCATCTCTTATACTTGGGTTTTTAGGGCGTCAATCCGGGGGTCAAACAACTTAGAAAACTCTCCTGAAGCCATTGGGACACTCGACCCCAATGTTGATCTGACTCTCATGAGGAAAAGTAGGGTGTTACCCATGATGTCCAGGAGTCCCAACGAAACTGGGAAATGGGTAGGGAAGGAAGCGTCCCAAGCCATTGGATGGATCCACGTGCCTCAAGAATTCTCCTGGCCCGTGCCATCTGGCTTAATGGGAAATAGGGTGTGTGACAACCCAAGCTTTGGTTGAAATAAAACCCTAGATCAGGGAAAAAATGTTAGCTTGACATGTATCCCATTTTGACTATATGGAATCATGGATATTGAATCAAAATACCAGGGTTACTTAGGTCCCCAATATATGGAAACTTCTAAAACTCATATGAGGGGTCATACAAGGTAAAAAAGATTTCTAATTTTAACCATATCCTCTCAGTAACATGTAGAACATTATTGTGTGATTATATTCCCAATTTTCTCAATACAAATTCCTAAGTAATTTAATTTGGTTTAACCTTCCATAAATCCTAGCTAAATATTAGAACATCATAATCTTGTCAGAATTGGTCATGGAGCTTATATCATATACATTTTAATATAACACTTGTTTCATTTCTTATCTTACCCTAATAAAGTATAAATAACATATCTGACATTTTGATCTCATAAATGGCGAGATTATATACCAAATGACATTACATACCTAAGGAAAATGGGGATGTGATAATATTGTTGGTGGGATTTATAATTAAAAAAATGACAAGTGATTAAAACTTATTTGTTCAACAATATATTTGTTATGAATTCTCCCATTATGCTAATATCAAGAAGTACATACATATGGATCCATCTCCCAACAAGATGGGGGAGTTGACATGATTTTACCGTGCGTATAACCCAAGTGCACGCATCAGAGTAATATAGGCCTTTGTGAGGCTCGAGTCGAACACAGGGACACTAAAATGTCAGTAGACTACTTACTAACTACTCACGATCAGCTAGACCAATTAAAAGGTTTTGAGAGTTGATTGAAAAAGAAAATAAAAATAAAAGAAAACAACACAATCAATTAAATGTTTAGTTTAATCAATTCAAATGGGAATCTTTAGGATTACAGTTTCACCACAGGTTCTCGTTGTATTCATTCCTACATAATTAATCAAATCCGTCTCTCATTCTGAGTAGTAGCCTGTATTCAGAATTGTTCACTGTCATGATACAATTTACTACCTAAATCTAGGTCGGTTCCACGGTAGTAGTAACCTATACCCTAAACTAGGTGCATGAAGACCAAACTCTGGGTTTCCACCATTAACCGTACATCACCTTATTCAAAGGATTTATTAGTTAATGTGAATTTTGTCTTGTTTCAACCGTTAATTCTTCTTTCAAAGTAATTAAAGGCATTATATTATCATTAGGGTGATCAATTATAATGATATAATGGAGAAAACGAAATCATACCACGAATTTGAGAGACAAAATATGAATTACTATGGTAAAAATGTCATACAATGATTACTCGGGCTACTCTCGGTCCTAAAGACTAAGGGGATTAGCCCCGCATGTTCATCTCAATGAAAGACATGATGAGAGAAAGGGAAAACATGGAGAAAATGTGAGTAAAAGTGATGTAAACCCCTGGACGGAGGAGATATGGGTGTTCCTTGACGTAGAGTGTGTGATCTACAGCCTTTCGACGGTGGAAAACTTCTTCTGCGGCTCTCGAAATGATCAGGGCATGATTCTAGGCTCCGTTCTTCTCTCCACCTCCCCTCGAGATTTGTGCAATGACTAACGACGTGATACCCTGTTTCGAGCCGCCGAAATTAGGTATATGGGCCACTTTAGGTCGCCAAAAGATCACCACCGTCCGATTAGAATCGATCTAAAACAAAACCTATCCTGACGGCGTCGATACCATCGACGCGGGTCGATGATATCGACCCATCATAATATCGGCAAGTTGTCTTTTTCTCTGACATTCCCACTGATGCAGACTTGATACCATCGACTTTAGTGTCGATGGTATCAACACCTTTAGGCGTCGATTTTATCACCAATCCGACGCTGAAGCTTGGCAATGTCGATAGTATCGACGGGTTGATTGCGGGCTCGTTGTAGGTATCTCGCTACCATCGACTTCCCAGTCGATGGTATCGACTCATCTTGCTTCTTGCGGATGTCTCACTGTGACTGTGTCGATACTATCGATGCGGGTCGATGGTATCAACATCTGTGTATATCCGTTCTTCCTGAAATTTCAAGATAAAGCCAAATCAGCTATGCTAAAACATATCTATATTATCATTTATAATAAAAAAGATAAAATATGAGAGTTTTGATACAAAATGAGATTATAGACTAAAGTGAATGAATCATGCGATACTAACCACAAAAGTGACTAATAAACACATAAAACGCATGTAAAACAAGTCTATATAAGCGACTCAAAATCCTTGCATCAAACTCCCCTAAGCTTAAACATTGCTCGTCCTCAAGCAGCAAAGATATAGAATAAAATTGTGAGGGTCAACTAAAGAACATATTATCACAACAGACATTGCCATATGATCCCCACCAGACATTCACATACCGACCCTCACTAACCACATAATGATAATTACGCTCTAGGTGACAATGATCATCCATAAGAGATATCCACCCCAAGATTGGTGAGCACTATCAAATAAGGCAGTTAATATAATAAAATCCTCCGGTTCAGGCTTGGTGCATCTTTGTGATCTCCTATCTACGTTGCTCATTTCCTAACTACCATCTAAATAGAAGAAAATCTCCTGATATTAATGAATGAGGAGATATTCATGGGTGACGTACCAATTAGAGCAATGGGTGGATGGAATAGGTGGCTGTGGAAGAAATGGAAGCACATAATAGTCAATCATGCACACAAAAATTAGTGACCTATCATGATGAAAAAAGCACGTGAAAATGTCCTAGTGCTACATTTTAGGTGGAATGATGCATGAACTATCATTCCATCCCAACGAGAGTCAAAATATCTACAAAACTACACATGTTCTTGTTCTTCTTATTATGCATGTGAACAAGTTCCTTCCTCTTCCTGATTTTCACTTATTATTTTTTTTCTTCTTTTTTTTGAGCCCTCACTTTTCTTCATGAACTAAAATGAAATTCACACATCTTTGTCTTGGGCTTATTTTCATAACTACTATATATATATATATTTATATATTTTCAGAAAGTATGAAACAAGTTCCTTATTTTCCGAAGAAGCAAGGCACATCATGTAAAAAAATGGTTAAGATTATGCAAAATGCACCTAAAATGACATTGACATGCACTCTAAAAATTTTGTTCATGCATGACTATAATGCACCATTTTTTTCAATGCAACAAATGTAAACACTAACTACAATGCAATCCTAACTACATGATATGCAATCAAGAGATGACAAACTGTATAGTGCTCCCAATTCTTATGGTGGAGTGTAGATAAGATGAAGTGGATATATCACAAGATTAATTGACAGAACCATTGGAAGATATTATATGTCCCTCCTTACTGACATGTGTAAAATCAAGAGATTTCTCTATCTTATTTCAGATTAAAGTCACATTATCATTTGGTCAGTTTAGGCTCAACATCTAATTTCGTCCACTTTTCTTGAATCATAGGCATGTACAGTTGTGGTCTTATGTTTTAAAGTTCACAAACCCAATTATTTTCATAAGTCATATGCTCAAGTTAAACAAAGCAAGCTTGTAATTTCATTAAAAAATTTCAAATTGACCCATGACTCCCATGTGACAAACAAAGAGATGACACATTAAATTAGACATCCACAGATACACTAGATAGCATGTGGATCCTAAAAACAAAGAAAATTGCTAGAATAAAAGAAAAAGCAATAAATGATAAAAACTAAAAATAAAAGATAGAAAAAGATAGAAATGGTTCCATCTCCCCCCCAAGCTTGAATTCGACTATGGCCTCATAGTCAAAAACAATCTAAACAGGTGGAACAATGATACCATTTATTGTTCAGGTGGTGGGTACTGCGGGGCGGTGGGATCCCATGATGGATATTGCCCCTGGAAATTTGGATCATATGGGGGCATGTGCGGAGGTTGCGGATATCCCTCGAAGTAGTTTTGGCGCCAGTAATGATCATAGAACGGTTGTTGCTGCATTTCCATCCTGTGCAACCTGTTGTGAATATTTTCTTGGTTGGAGAGGAGGCGACACTCGTTCTCATAAATGTCCTGCTGATTTAAGAATAGCCGGTTTGTAGTATCCTGAATACCGGCGAAGGAGGTAGTGTGCTGCTGCTGGGTCTGCTGGATATCCTGTAGCATGGAGTACATATCCTACATAGAATAGACATCCTCTCCTTGTTGAGAGGGATGTGGTGGCGGAGGCTGCGAAGATGATGATGCACCCAGGTGGAAGCGTGGACGCTTCCGCGGTGCCACTCGTGCACGAAGAGGAGTGAAAGCCTCCTCTTCCTCATCATGCTCGTCGCCATCGTCATTGTCGTTGTCGTTACCGTCTTCTTTTTCATCGGAGTCATCGATGGCGATTATGGGCCACCAAAAGTGCTGAGCTCCCTGGATGTGGAATATGGGATATGGAAGCGCACACTCCTGATACTCCTGGTTGACATGGCAATGTGCATAGACCATGCCATCACGGAGCGTAAGAAGATTGGAGTGATGTAGATGATGTAGATTGACTTTATTCTTGTTGGCAAGCGGAGTGAGTTGGGAAAAATCCAGCCCAAGATAGAGAGCGAACAGTGTGATAAGCCCCCCAGAGTGGATAGGGGCTTGTCTAGTACTCCTCTGCATGTCCAGCACACACGTTAAGAAAAACGTGCCCCAATTGAGCTCTTCTCTTTTCAACAACTTATAAAGAAAGAACAAGTCCGTCTCCTAAAACTTACTTAGCGAAAGGTCGCCTCGAGCAAATAAAGTAGTACACAACATGCGATGCAGAATCCACACAAATGGATGCTCGAAATCAGCGACGGTTGCATTATGATAGCAGACAGACTTGCCTGGAGGTGCAGTCACCAGTTGGGTAAAGATTTCATCATAATCGGTCCGGTTGTCTAGCTTCCTGTGCTGATTCGGAGAATGATACCAGTTGTAGATTGAATTGAACTGTTTAAGGGTGAGGGTGTAGTTGTTGTTGTAGAGCCGGAATGAAACTCACCCTTTTATCCACTTCCTATCGGTGGCGATAAGGTCATTAGGCACGACACATATGTCAAGGGATGCCATAAACTATGCCACCAATTCTTTGTACGTCGGCCACTCGCTGAAAAAGGGGTGGCCTTTAGCGTGGTACTGGACCTCGTCAGACCGCCTGCCTGTATGCTTCGCTTGCCCCTAAAGGACATAAGAGAGGTTGGCCTCAATCCCGAGGTCACAGATCATGGCCCAATCAACATATCTGGTTGGTTCAATTTTTCGCTTGAGCTTCTCCTTGTAGATCTTCTTTATGTCCTCTGAGGGATGAATGATCCTCAGATGAGGAATGGAGCTGGGTCGTGGAGGAATGAACGTCTCAATCTCCATCGGGGTTTCCCGCGAAGAAGAAGCTCCTTCCGTCCTCACCATCATGACAAAGAGGAAGGGGGAATAAGAAATAGAGCTCGATGAAGGTCAGAGAAGAAGATCTCCGCTCAGTGCAAAGCTCGGGGAAGATATCTCTATCCTTTGATGCTCGATGAAGGCCTCCGATCGCTCAGCAATGCTCAATGCACAAGTTGAGGGGATTCACTCTGAAGGTGTGAATAGAATCGAGAAACAACCATTCCTTTTATAACTGATCCTATCACTACTACTACTCCGTCGATACCATCGACAGGGTGTCGATACCATCCATCGACACCTGTAGTACAATCTGGGTATTCGCTACTATTGACGATTGTCAATTACTTGATGTGGGGGCCCAGATCGATGACACATCGATACTATCGACTGGGTGTCGATGGTATCGACTCTGTGTGGTTCGAGTACCCTCGCGAGGCCCATATGTCGCTTCCTTACTGTTGCCGTGTTGATACCATCGATAAGGCCGTCGATGGTATCGACTTCACTGAGACAAATTCTTCTATAAATCTTCAGGGATCTTATGAGTATCGACTTCCTGGTCGATACTATCGACCTGGATCTATTGTTTTCTTCAACGTCACTGATGGTAAGTCGATACCATCGACAAGGCCGTCGATAGTATCGACACAGAAAATTTTCTGTAGCCGCTTCCTTGTACCCATGTTGCTACCATCAACACTATAGTCAATGGTATCGACTTTGACTCAGTACTGCACACTGAACAAAATGATTAAGGTATCATTTTTACACACAAAAATGAAATTAAACAAAACTAGCTTGTAAATGTGAAAGAAAATAAAAGAACTACAAATTAAAACTACCGATGGTTGGGTTTCCTCCCAACAAGCACCCTACTTTAACGTCTTAGGCTAGAAGCCATAAAGCTCTTCATTAGCTTGGGGCATCGGGGAGTGTTCCTAGGGGATCACTCGGCAGTTTGAACTCAACTCTTTCTTTGCTAATTCCTAATGTCAAGATACCTCTCTCGATAGCAGTGATAACATCAGCCGTCGCTTGAAACGACCTACCTAGTAGCATCTCACAGCCCTTTAGCTGCAGCATGTCCATGACAATGAAATCCACGAGAAAGATGAATCTGTCGACCTTGACAAGTACATCCTCACAGACCCCATATGGCTTAACAATAGACCCATCCGCCAACTCAATAGTCATGGTAGATTTCTTTAGTATCTTCACTCCAAGCTTTTGGAATGTGGATAATGTCATAAGATTTATGCTAGCGCCTAAATCACACTGTGCATACAGAAAGTGATGGCCGCCAATTAAGCACAGTATGTAGAAACTCCCGGGATCTTTCTTCTTCTCTAGTACACTTCCACTGATTATCGAGCTCACCGTCTCATTCATAAAGCAAACATCAGTGTCTTTTATCCGCCTTTTCTTAGTGATGATGTCCTTGATAAATTTTCCATATGCAGGAATCTATTCTATCATCTCCACTAACGAAATATTAATATGGAGCTTCCTAAACATCTCCAAGAACTTCTTGTAGTGTCTATGCTCCTTCTTCGACTTCTTAATATCTTGAATTGGAATGCTTGGCTCTTTTATGCGCTTGTGCAGTGGCACATATGGGCTATTTGGGGCCTCCTCCGCTAAGCTTGCTTCAATGTCACTCTCTGGCGTAGGATTTGGAACGTCATTCATGGTTGGTGTGGTTCGTGGCTGCTCATCCTTCTCGGTGGTAGTAGCTTCACTACGTAATATCACTTTCACCTGCTCCTCTTGCCTAGATGTGGGAACGACTGTGATGGCTTCTTGGTAGGATTTTTTGAATGGGAAATATCCGCCTGGCAGTCCATATAAGCTGCGGGGATATGGTACACTAGTTTTAGCCTCCGAGTAAAAATGCATTTTGTCCTTGTCATGGACCTCCACCACTAGGGGCTCTGGTTCCTTAATCACAGATATATACTTCACTTGATGATGTGTTTGAGCAGACTCTGCATTACCAGCTGGTCTTTGTTCATTTGTATGCTTCATGGCTACAACTTCATTGGTGATTTGAGTCACCTCATCTCTACTGTCCTCATCTGCGGTCCATGACTTTGCAATATCTGCCCAAATTTATTCAAAATCTTTCCCTGAGACTGTAACTGCTTGGTGAACGTACTCATCATCTCTTGATTTTGTTGCACCACTTGACTAAGCAACTTGGTGCTTTTATCCTCCGCTTTTGATTGTGGTTTTGAGTCTGGATCTTGCAGGAAGTTGTTTGGATCCTTCCATGAGAATTTTCTATCCTTCCACCAAGCGTAATCATTGTTCCTATAGCCCTGTTGTCGCATAAATCTGACTTGGGCCTCCTCATCGGATCCTTCATCTTTCTCTACAAGCTTCTTAGCTATGAGATCCAATTTTTCATTCAGCTCCTTGATGGCCTTTGACTCACCTGTGACTCGAACCTATTCTGGTGTGTCTCTGTCGCCCCATGATTGCTTTCTAGCCATATTTTTCAGGATTTCCTAACACCTAGTGCCAATGTTGTTCAAGAAGAAACCATAACCTGCTGAGTCTAGATTGCTCCTGTCGTGCTCATTTAAAGCAAAGTAGAAGATCTTTACTTGTTTTTCTTTATCTAGCCCGTGACATGGACACTTCCGCAACATTATTTGAAAGCGCTCCCACATCTCAGAATATGTCTCCCCATCCCTTTGACAAAAATTGTGGATCTTCCGTACTAGGTCATTGTTTTTCTCCGGTGGAAAGAATCTCTCGAAGAAAACCTCAATCATTTGATCCCAAGTCTCGAGGATCTCATCATCAAGGTTATGAAACCATTCCCATGCATTACCTGCAAGAGAGATGGGGAACAACTTCAAATACAGTGTCTCCTGCGGAAACCTATCTATCTTGATCATATCACAATTTTCCACGAAAGTGCTGATGTGGGCAACAAGGTCTTGATTCTTCAGCACGTGAAATGCTTGAGACTTGACCAAGTTTATCAGTGCCAGATCAATCTTATATGTTGGAATGTTAACTGCTTTCCTTTTGATCGGCCCCTTTGATGGTGATGAGGAAGAAGCCTTTATCTTCTCCCATATTGTCTGTTCCTCAGCCATGGCTTCCGATTCAGAGCCCGAATCTATATCCTCAGGTCGATCTGGAATGTTGTTCTCCTCATCGTATGATCCCAACGGTGGAACCTCTGGTCATGATAGTACGTTGTTTGTGCTATGCGTCTTCACCATGCACTGGTACCTACAAGGTAATAGATTTGATTAAGTACAATGCTAGGCGATTACTAAATATGAAAAATAAATGATGAATTGTAGGAATAATAATAAAATGAAATGTGGCCTAGAGTGGCCACTTGCAGCACTCGTAGGGTTGATAGTTTCCGTGTCCCCGACAACGACACCAAAAACTTGACACAATTTTACCGTACATATAACACAAGTGCACACATCAGAGTAATATAGGCCTTTGTGAGGCCCGAGTCGAACACAGGGACACTGAAATGTCAGTAGACTACTTACTAACTACTCACGATCAGCTAGACCAATTAAAAGGTTTTGTGAGTTGATTGAATAAGAAAATAAAAATAAAAGAAAACAACATAATTGATTAAATGTTTAGTTTAATCAATTCAAATAGGAATCTTTAGGATTACGATTTCACCATAGGTTCTCGTTGTATTCATTCCTACATAATTAATCAAATTCGTCTCTCATTCTGGGTAGTAGCCTATATTCAGAATTGTTCACTATCGTGATACAATTCACTACCTAAATCTAGGTCGGTTCCACGGTAGTAGTAACCTATACCCTAAACTAGGTGCATGAAGACCGAACTCTAGGTTTCCACCATTAATCGTACATCACCTTGTTCAAAGGATTTATTAGTTAATGTGAATTTTGTCTCTTTTCAACCGTTAATTCTTCTTTCAAAGTAATTAAAGGCATTATATTATCATTAGGGTGATCAATTATAATGATATAATGGGGAAAAAAAACATACCATAGATTTAAGAGATAAAATATGAATTACTATGGTAAAAATGTCATACAACGATTACCCGGGCTACTCCAGGTCCTAAAGACAAAGGGGATTAGCCCCGCATGTTCATCTCAATGAAAGACATGATGAGAGAAAGGGAAAACATGGAGAAAACATGAATAAAAGTGATGTAAACCCATGGACAGAGGAGATCCGGGCGTTCCTTGACGTAGAGTGCGCGATCTACAACCTTCTGACGGTGGAAAATTTCTTTTGTGGCTCTCGGAACGACCGGGGCATGATTCTGGGCTCCGTTCTTCTCTTCACCTCCCCTCGAGATTTGTGCAATGACTAGCGACGTGATACCCCGCTTCGGGCCGCCAAAATTAGGTATATGGACCACTTTAGGTCACCAAAAGATCACCACCATCCGATTAGAATCAATCTGAAACAAAACCTATCCTGACGACGTCGATACCATCGACGCAGGTCGATGGTATCGACCCGACATAATATCAGCAAGTTGTCTTTTTCTCTGACGTTCCCACTGATGCAGACTCGATAGCATCAACTTTAGTGTCGATGGTATCGACAACTTTAGGCGTCAGTTTTATCACCAATCTGATGCTGAAGCTGGGCAATGTCGATAGTATCGACGGGTTGATTGCTAGCTCATTGTAGGTATCTCACTACCATCGACTTCCCAGTCGATGGTATCGACTCATCTTGGCTCCTTGCGGCTGTCTCATTGTGACCGTGTCGATACTATCGATGCGGGTCGATGGTATCGACAACTGTGTATATCCATTCTTCCTGAAATTTCAAGATAAAGCCAAATCAGCTATGCTAAAACATATCAATATGATCATTTATAATCAAAAAGATAAAATATGAGAGATTTGATACAAAATGAGATTATAGACTAAAGCGAATGAATCATGTGATACTAACCACAAAAGTGACTAATAAACACATAAAGCACATGTAAAACAAGTCTATATAACCTGACTCCATCTCTTTTTTGAAAGGAGGAGGTATCCATGTTGTAAAAGTTCCATCTCTCCAATATGAGTAGGTCACTTATACTCAATATCAACATCATTGTTCTAGGATGACATAATAGGCAATATCATTTCTGTTTCATATGTAATTGCAAGATTTAATTTAGATATAAAAGACTACTCAATAGGGAACATGGTACATCAAACAAGTACTTAGCCAAGTATGTTTTGTAAGAATACATACAAACATCATAAATGCCACTATCTTGGTCAAAGAGTAAATATAATAGTGTACCTTTGGATGATTTTTAGAGTAATAAATCCAAGTATATAGATCAACATATCAGATCAAATCTTAGGTCTACAAGATATGGTATGAGGGTCAAGATCATGATAATTATAGATCATATTTCATGATTCAAGATTAGGGTTCTTGATTCCCATTTAAACCTTATGGAGGATCATTCATCTATGGACCAACAAAATTTCAACATTTCAACATTAACTCATCATCAAGTTTATTCTGAGGATGAATTATCTACCTAGGTACTTTAGGAATGTAAGCCAACCCTAACCATTATCATCAATATTTGTGTCATTATCAAAATCCTAGGCCATCATCATTCTAGATCATTATTGTCAATCATAAGGTAAATTAGGGTTACTCTAGTCATGATAGGATTTTTAATCTTATATCAGGGTTTTCTTAAATGAATTGTTTGGAAAATAATTAATAAAACCCTTATGTCATGATCTAAATGAGTGATAAAAGAATTATCATAAAATCTTACTAAAATAGAAATAGTATGGGTCCATATTATACTAGAATATTTACTAAGAATGTGGATTTTTTTGGGCATTTTTCAGATACAAGTGCTATATATAACCCATCTTATAGGACTGGACCAATAGGAAATAAGGTAGGTAAATAGATAAATCATTTATAAAAGAAAAAGGGAATACAATTAGACTCATGGATCATGGAGAGGGATATGCCTCTGTAGATCCTTCCAGTGACCATATAGCTAAGTTTTAGATACACTAGCTGTGAGAGGGGTTAAATTGGTAGGAATATGAATGTTAGTGAAATTGAAAAAGTGAAAAATGAGGGCATACCAGAGATACTAAATTACCGACTGTTTTATCAAATAGGGATATTACCTGCCCATTGAAGTAGTTGGTGCCAAACGCTTTCTAGTGAAAATGAAAACATGATAAAATGAGGTCTTATCGAATATATTAAAACATTTATTATTTGATCAAATAGGAATATCACATGTGCCATTACACTAGCGGGTATAGAACAGAGGAAGCAAACCAACGAGAGAGAGAGCGGTTGTCTTTGCATTAATCGTGTGAGATAAGGGATCCTTTTAGTGAATAAAATGATGAATAAGACAATATGTGGATAATTTGGTTGTTACTACTTTAGTAACTTGGCTAAATATTGCCTGAAATGCTTGCCATGTTGATTAATGCCAAAGCAAAAATGAAGGACAAAGCCGCGATGGTGATTAGTGGAAGTGAGTCCAAGGGAAAAACCAAGGCCAAGAAGAGTTCTAAGGCTAAGCTAAAATCCAAGTCTTCTACACTCAAGATCAAGAGAATGGTAAGTGCTAAAGCAAGTTTTCCTTTTCAGTTAAAAGGTTAAGGAAGGAAACTGCCACCACAGTATCCCGTATGGACACTGGAAAAGGAATTTCCCTCTTTATATAGAGGATCTCAAGAAGAAGAAGGAGATGGATATCTCCACTTTAGGACCTGAGAAGAAGTAAGCTAGAACTGTGTAGAGAAAGATATGCTGCCACTACAGTTGGAATCTATCATTCTCATCATGGGAATGTAATAGAATTAGTGAATTTCCATTATGTACCTATCATTAATAAAAAGCATCATGTATCTCTTATGGATAAAAATATTATGGATATATTTGATGTTTTTTTTAAAGATATGATCTTTTATGTTTGTGGCCCTAATGTCTCATAGTTTATATTTAAAAGTACTAGAGACACTTATATATACTAAATGATTCCATGACTCAAACAACGGATACCTATGGCATTGTCATCTAAAGAATATAAATGAGAAATGCATTTCTAGAATTCATATGATAGTTATCTAGACTCTTTTGGTTATGGAACCAATAGGTACATGTAAATCTTATTTGTTGGGAAATATGATGAAACACCTTTCACTAGATGTAGTGGGAGAACCGATATTCTATTAGGGCTCATACATACTGATGTATATATCCTTTTAGAATAAATTCTATAGGTGGTTATGAGTACCTAATTATATTTACTAATGATCTCATTAGATATGTAGTTTTGTATTTAAACAAGTGTTCTAAGACATCATGAATGAAGTACATAATCATCTTGGTAAAAGTTTTAAGACACTTCGATATGATCGATGTTGAAATATTTTAACCAAGAGTTTGAGGACCTTCTGGGAGATCATGATAGTGTATCATAAAGAACTCTACCTAAAACACAATGATGGTGTATCACGATAGTGTATTAGAAGAAGGAATCACACCATGTTAGTCATGGTGTAATTATCAATAAAATATAGCGTACCTTCCAATTTCCTTTTTGGGTACATGCCTTACACTAAACAATGTAGCATCTAAAATGGTTCAAAAGACACCATATGAGATATAGTATGGGAGGTGTCTTGATATGTCTTTTATAAGGATTAGGATTCAAATATTGTGTACAAAAATAGTTTCTTGAAAATCTTTGTCCACAAATCACATACATGTTATTTTGTTAAATACTACTTTTATCCCAATCCGACAACAAAAAGTGTTTTGTTGCCAGGATTGATGTATTCCTTAAAGGGAATTTGATTCCAAAGGAATCAATGGGACAAAAGTAGATATAAAAAAAGTTCATGAAAAACAAGAAAACATAAACCAAAAGAGGTACAGTGGGAACAATGAGAATCAGAAATTGTTGTGGAATCTCAATTTCCTTATGTAACACAAAACCTCATAGATCTAGTAAGAACACACCTTGAGTTTGAAAGATTATGATATCTTATAACTCAAAAGGGCAGTGAGTTAGTCGTAAAATGATGAGTCAACAATATACTTAGAAAGCTATTGAGGGACCAGAATATGAGACATGGCTTGAGTTCATGAGATCCAAGATGGACTCCATGTACACCAACAAGGTTTGACCTTGGTGGATCCACCTGATGGGGTAAAACCCATAGGGTGCAATTGTGTTTTTAAGAATAAGACCAACATGGATGGTAGTGTACAAACTTGTAAGAGTAGATTGGTTGCAAATGGTTTCAAACTAGCTCAAAGTGTTGAACATGATGAAACCTTTTCACCAATTTCCACGGTTAAATCCGTCAGGATCATGCTTGCTATTGCAGCTTAATGTGACTACAAGATTTGGCAAAAATGGATATTAAAACCATATTCCTTAATAGGAATATTGTATGAGATGTGTACGTGACACAACCTAAAGGTTTTATAAATGCATGTAATGCAAATAAAGTCTATAAGCTACAAAGGTCAATCTTTCGATTAAAGCAAACATCTCAGAGATGGAATTTGTGATTACAAAGGTTTAGTGGGAGCATATTTTATACTCCACATAATGATGGAGAATAGAATCCTTGTACTGCATATGTTAGAAACTAGCAAGGAAAATACCTTCTCTTTGAAGGGTTTAGGTGAAGAATCCTATATGATAGGAATCAAGATCTATAGAGATAGATCTAGAAAGCTTCTTAACCTTAGAAAGAACACATACATCAACAAGATGCTGAAGGTGTTTAACATGCATGACTCAATGAGAGAACATTTGTGAAATTAGTCTCTCTAGAGTCTAGTAACCATGTTCTTGTAAACAATGGGAAGGACATGAGTAAGATACCATATGCATTCACATTTGCATATATAATGTAGGCATTGTTATGCACACATTATGTTATCTCCTATGTATTGGACATGGCAAGAGGATATGCACTCATCCTATTATTTAGTATGTATTGGACATGACGAGAGGACATCTGTCAGATCCTAATGAAAGTCACTGGACTGCCATAAAGAACATTCTTAAGTAATTGAGAAGCAATAAAAGGATCTGATCCTTGGTTTTGGTAATAAGGAAGAGTTGGGTGTAAAGGCTTACACCGATACAAACTTTTGAAATGACAATGAAAATTAACAATTGCAATCTAAATTGTGTTTGACCTTAAAGTAGAAATGTAAGCTGAAAAATTCCAAGCAAGAGACAGTTGCTAATTCTACAATAGAAGTTGAGTATCTTGGTGTTATGAGAACAACGAACGATACTGTATAGATCTGGAAGTTCATACTTCCAAAATGATAGACAAAATTAACCATTGCCATTTAAATTGTGTTTGACCTTAAAGTAAAACTCTGAGCTGGAAAAGTTCCAAGCAAGAGACAATTGCTAATTCTACAATAGAAGTTGAGTATCTTTGTGTTATGAGTACAACAGAAGATACTGTATGGATCTAAAATTTCATATTGATGTACTTGTGGGGGGTTCCAACCATTAATGGCATGGTAGAGATATTATGACAAAAATGGAGACACTAGTTAGGCAAGGAAATTCAGATATCATACTATGACACTTCCATCTCTTACGAAAATTCAACTACAAGGATATGTGAAATTGCAAAATACCGACTAAAAGCAAAATGTTACTAACATGCTATAAAAGCACCAGCACAACAAAAACATGATTGATATGTTCTGATCACCTAGACTAAGATTCATAAGTGATTGTCTTTAAGTGCAAGTGGGCGTCTGTTGGTATGTATGCCCAGAGAGCCAATCATACGATGATTGGAATGTGGCACTAGATACCTAATTTGATAATGATAAATGTCATTTCATTTATTATGTTTGTCTTAATCATGAGACGATGAGACAAATATAATAGATGTCTAAAGAATGATGTTACCTGATGACATATATCTTTAGGTTCATGTAAAAGATTTAAATCACCCCTCTACCAAAATTGAAAAACAAAACATCTATCCCAAATATACTCAAAAGGTATGCTGAGATAGGTGCAAAATTTCAAATATTTATATAATGGTATACAAAAGACCAAAGTGTATAGCAACAAAAAAAATCATGACTATGTTCAAAGTTTCAAAATATTACAAAATTCCATCATATCTCCCATTAGGGTTTACATCAAGGTACAACAAAAGGATCTAAATAGAGCGAAATCTAAACTACACTAACTTTGTCTCCAAACAACAACTTTAAGAGATAGGTACATGTTTGAAGCCATTTACTTTGTACCCTAATCCTAGGCAGGTCCTCCATGATCCTACTACACGACTCTGATACTAGGCCTTGCTCAACACCTTGATCAAACCCTGTGTGGTTGGGAAGACACCCAACAAAAGAAAAAAGCAAGGTATTTGTCAATAGTGAACAAGGACAAAATGTAAAGAAATAACATGGAAACAAAGGCTAATATTTCATCATAAGATGAAGATGGTCAAAAGTATGAGGCATAATCAAATCGATACTTACCATAACAAAAATAGTAAAATATTGCATGCATGATTAATATTAACTACCTAAACTATGTAGAGTCGAGGCACCTACCAGACCTCAACCAAATAGGTGAGGGAGAGTACCACATTCCAATCACCTATCAAATAGTTTATATTGGGGAGAGTAACACATTCCCCTAGGTGAATTTACACATGTCCTATCTATGGGTGGTTGTACAAAAGTACCACTACACTAGTTAAATAGTCTAATAAAATCAAAATGCTAAATAACTATGGCAAGTATATGCATCAAATAGTAGAAACATGGTAGTGGGATACAAGACCCAAGAATTAAATATCAAAATTGATTTTTGAGGAAAATATATCAAAGGAATTAAAAAAAATAAATTAGGGTTTCATAAAAGCCTCATTAAGAAAACTAGGTTAGGGTTTGAAATTATTCACAACTTAGGTGTAAGGAAAGTACATACCTTTATTAATGAAATACAATTACCCACTTTCACCACTTTAATTGAGTCCAAAGTCTACTTTTCCTATTTTCAATGTATACTCATGTATTAGGGTTTGTCATATGCATTAATGTAAAGAAAACCCTAGTTTTGGACTTTTAGAACAAAACTCCAATTGAGACTCTGAAAACATCACCATTGATCTTATTAGGTTCTCCTGATTAATAAACATATAACTTTGTCCAATTTAGAGTTATGATGATTAAAGTTTATTTTTGGTGATTTTTATGTATTAAAATCATTTTTAGAAAAAACCTATTGAAAAAACTCAAAACAAAACCTCAAAAGTATTTTTATTAGAAAGCTTAAATTTTTCTAATTCCAAAACATATTTTATTTTAATTTTTGGACAACTAGAGAAAAAATTATGAATTTTTGAATACTAGTCAATCAAAAAATTCCAAATAAGCAAATATTGTAAGAGAGGCAAAGAGAGATATAGAGAGGAACCACCTGCTAACTTGGACCAATCAGGGGCAGACAAGTTGAGCAGTGAAAGGCCGAGTTTGACACATACTAAGTCAAAGAAAGAATGGCAAAACGACCAAGACAACATTCACGCAAAAAGCAGAGAAAGAAGAAATGAGGAGGGAAAAAGAGGAAAATGACTTGGGAGATTGTCCCCCCCCCACCTGATGCCATGGCTGGGTAGTAGTATGCTTCTAGTTATGCTGGGTATTGGGGAAAACCATGAACAAAGACCAATCCTCATTCTGAAGCTACAAAAACAAAGAGAAGAGGTTACAAAATCATACCCTTTAAGGAATTGGGTTGGCGCAAAGAGAGTAGGGAGAACATGCCTCCGCCGATGAGGACAAATGCACAAAGTTGCAGCGGAGTTAGGCGAGAACTTGGGTGAAATTAGGTGGGGTTATTTATAAGTGTGTGTTATTTATAGATGTGGGTGTGTCTAGGGCCAACGGGGTAGCAGCTTCAAGAAGCTCATATAAGAAAATCATACATTTCTTAAAAAACGGAAAGTAGGACTCAAATTATGGCTCAAATCATGCATAATTATCTCCCAAATTCAATGCAACAAAAATCACACAAAACTGTTAAGGACCGAGCAAGCAAAACCCAAAATACCAGGCTGCCAACAGGGCACATGTTTCCTCTTGTAGTCACGAGCTGGAAGACGATACGGGGTCCGTCCGGTCGCCGATCAATGACTCAGATCACGAGCAAAAATAAAGATGGTGTGTGACCGAATAAATTCATTCCTAAATTGATTTGTACTAAAGTGTGATCACATTAATTACTCTTTTTCTCTCTCTTCTTTTGAGGGTGCTAACAAATCACAAATTTAATGAAAATTGACACATGGCCTGTTTTTGATATGAGGAATCTGAATATACAATTGGAACCTTCATAGGAATTTTAATATGTTAAATAAATCAAATCTTATTTTCTCTTTCATCCATCATTAATGGTCA
Organism: Alisma plantago-aquatica; assembly: GCA_963693085.1. Taxonomy (NCBI): domain Eukaryota; kingdom Viridiplantae; phylum Streptophyta; class Magnoliopsida; order Alismatales; family Alismataceae; genus Alisma; species Alisma plantago-aquatica. The sequence continues at coordinate 885,319,316 of OY856411.1, forward strand.
TAAGATTCTCCAAATTTGATGAAATTTCACCCACAAGTCACATTAAGTGCCTTAGATACGAATTTTCCATCAATTTTACATATTGAAGTTGTTTATATATTTATTTAATATTTTGAAGGTTTTACACACTTTTTCTCTCCTAACTTTAGATTTATATTAAAGATTATCCAAACTACATGAATATTCACCCAAAATATATTTTAATGTGTAGATTATGAATCCAAGATTATTTTCCTCTTTTTGAGTCATTAAGTATTTTATTTCATATTTTGATGAAAACTCACCTTTTCTTTTCAAAATAAAAGAGATATAATTATTATTGTCCCAAAATTATGAAAATTGGCCTCCAAGCCAAACCAAACCCAAGGAAAATGAATCTCAAGTTGTCTTCAACCAATTATTCTTCCTTTTATGAATTTTAGCTAATTTTCCATTGTTACCACAATTTCTCATATTAAATAATTCAATAACACATTAACATGTTTAAAGCATTATTATTCATTCCTTATTCTCTTCCTTGCTCCATAAGGTTAAGGAATGATCTTGAACAAATTTCTTTTATTAATATGTCACATAAGTGGTCAAATTGCATATTAGGCCCAGATTAAAGCATTCAGTGAGGTATTTGTGCATAAAACCATTTGTTGGCATAAATGGTGATAAAATTCACCCCAAACCACTATTATTTTCAAAAATTGAACATCAAATCCAAAAAGGATAGAAATGAAAGGAAAATCTTAGAAAGAGGACCAAAAAAATAATATGTCCAGGTTTATGTATGTTGCAACACTCCACCCCTTAAAGAGGATTTCATCCCTGAAATCACAAGCAAAAAGGGATGTGTTGAGTGTGAACATCTCAAAACCCAACTTCAGGTTGTTCCTCCAACCATGAAACTTCCACCAAAACTTTAACTAACTCAAGCTCCTTTAAGGTCAGGTTCTCAAGGATCACCTAGTGTTCCATTATTAAGGTTTCTTTTTATTAGATCACAATTAACATTTTAGACTTATTACCATTGTACTCATTAGGATATCACATTACCATTATTATTCTTTTAACTACGTATCATTATATTCACTTAGTTACCAAAACAGTTATCTTTCACTATTATGCGAAAATCCTTTATTTATATATTTATTATTTATTTCATTAAGAATTTTAGCACAATTAGAGTTATACTCAATTATCTATTTATATTTGACCTTTATTCTTGATAATTTGGAATTAGACTTCATTATGTTCATATTATCACCATATTGAATTATATCGGATTATTTACATGAAATACGACATTTTATCGAATTTGATGTTAAGTCTTCAATTAATCCAATTGATGTCACATTAATTACTTATACCTATATTAAACATTGTCACATTTTCACATTACTTTTCTTACTCACATTTATGCCATCATTAATCATTTTCTCATATTTATTCACTTCTTATTATTGATTATCTTGCCATAAATAATAGTAAAAGATAGCACACATGATTAATATTGACTACCTAAACTATGTAGGGTCAAGGCACCTATCGGACATCAACCAAATCGGTGAGGGAGAGTAACACATTCCAATCAACTATCAAATATTTTATATTGCAGAGAGTAACACATTCCCCTGGGAAAATTTATACATGCCCTATCTATGGGTGGTTGTACAAAAGTACCACTACACTAGTTAAATAGTCTAATAAAATCAACATGCTAAAGAACTATGGCAAGTATAAGCAACAAATAGTAGAAACATGGCAGTAGGGTACAAAACCTAGGAATTAAATGTAAAAATTGATTTTTGAGGAAAATATATCAAGGGAATTAACAAAAGAGAAATTAGGGTTTCATAAAAGCCTCGTTAGGGAAACTAGGTTAGGGTTTGCAATTATTCCCAATTTAGGTGTGAGGAAAGCACATACCTTTCTTAATGAAATTCAATTATTCACTTTCACCACTTTAATTGAGTCCAAAGTCCACTTTTCCTATTTTCAATGTATAATCATGTATTAGGATTTGTCATATGCATTAATGTAAAGAAAACCCTAGTTTTGTACTTCTCAAACAAAACTCCGATCTAGACTCTAAAAACATCACCATTGATCTTATTAGGTTCTCCTAATTAAGAAAATGTATAATTTTGTCCAATTTAGAGTTATGATGATTAAAGTGTATTTTTGGTGATTTTTATGTATTAAAATATTGTTTTTGAAAATCTCAAAACCAAACCTCAAAAGTAGTTTTATTAGAAATATTACATTTTTTATTACAATACATATTTTCTTTTAATTTTTGGACAACCAGAGCAAAAGTTATGAATTTTTGAATATTAGCCAATAAAAAATTCCAAATAAGCAAAATATTATGAGAGAGGCAAAGAGAGATAGAGAGAGGACCTTGATTATGCCTCATACTTTTGACCATCTTCGTCTTATTATGAAATCTTAGCCTTTATTTCCATGTCATTCTTTACCTTTTGTCCTTGTTCACTATTGACACATACCTTGCTTCTTTCTTTTGTGGGGTGTCTTCCCAACCACCTAGGGTTTGATCAAGGTGTTGAGCAAGTCCTAGTATTGGTGTGGCGCAGTAGGAGAATGGAGGACCAACCTCAGATTAAGGTATGGAGTGCATGTCTTCCAACATGTACCAAGCTCTTGAAGTTGTTGCTTGGAGACAAAGTTGATGTAGTTTAGATTTCCCTCTATCTAGATCCTTTTGTTGTACCTTGATGTAAACCCTAATGGGAGATATGATGGAATTTTGTATTGAAAAATTGAATATAGTCATGATTTTTATTCTGCTTCCATACACTTCGGTCTTTTCTATACCATTATATAAAGATTTGAAAATTTTACACCTGCTTCAGCATACCTTTTGAGTATGTTTGGGATAGATGTTTTATTTTTCAAATTTTTAGTAAAGGGGTGATTTCACTCTTTTACAACATGGTATCAAAGCCACTGGTAGTTGGAATCTAACTATTTTAACTTTTTGTCACCCTAATTAGAAACATTGCCTTACATAGTTTCCCTTTTTAGTACTTATTTGCCTTAGAGTTAAATATGCAATCCTTGAGATGATGAAAGGTTGATTTAGGATCCTATGAGTTCACATTAGAATCAGGTTGAATAAACCCCTAAAATATTTAAAATTAAAAGATGTAAGTAACCATAGTAACTTGAGGTTGTTTAGATTTTCCTTTAGGCAGCTACTAGGATATGAAGTTGAAAGCAAAGATGTCTAGAAAGGATCAAGGTTCGGGAACTGGAAATATTTTACTCCATGCCACTAGCTTGGCCTACGAGGACTCCCAGATCCATATGATACCTACCTAGCCTAAGCTGATATGGATTTTCTAAAATACCATGCTTTTAGGCAATAGTAATCTTAATCGTCTTTGTTGGATATCTTTGGAAACCCTATGGTGGTGACCTAGTGTTGTGACTTGTTTTGAGGATGGATACCCAATATAGTTTCTTTATGTCCCTTAGGACCACATGTTTGGTAAGACAATAGAGTGTGCAATGGAAGTGTAATGGATCTTATACATGGTTTAGTTACCTATAGTTTAGTTTGGCTTGGTAGGTCAAACCTCTTAAGAGGTGGAGTAGTTGGTTGTTGATGTTGGGTAGTTAGATTTTGAGGAAAAAATCCTTTTAAAGGTTATGGATCCTTGTTCCATATCACGATCTAGCTATGTGACTTTAGAAACCCTAACTACATGAATAGGAGGTTAGTATGATTGGATCCTTAGTTTTGACCAAACAAGTTGTAGTTATAACCTAACATGCTTGTTTATATACCAATAAGAATATAATGATCATCTAATGAATAGTTTATATGTTTGAACCCTAATGAATACTTAATGCATATAATAAGAGTAACTCACACATTAATACACATGATGCTAACCATGTCATAAACCAATAAATCCTAATGAAATGATGAGTTGACTTGGACCAATCAAGGGCGGCCAAATCGAGAGGTCAAAATCCGAGTTTGACTCACACTAAGGCAAAGAAAGAACGACTAAAAGACCAAGATAAACTTCACGTGAAAAGCATAGAAAGAAGAAATGATGAGGGAAAAAGAGGAAAATGACTCGGGGGATTGTCCCCCCCACCCAATTCCATGGTCTGGCAGCAGTATGCTACTGCTCATGCCGAGTTTTGGGAAAAACCGTGAACAAAGACCAATCATCGATCTGAAGCCACAGAAACAAAGTGAATACGTTACAAAAGAATACCCTTCAAGGAATTGGGTTGGCTCAATGAGAGTAGGGACCCCAGGATGCCATCGATGAGGACAGATGCACAGAGTTGCGGCAGAGTTAGGCAAAACTTTGGGTGAAATTGGTGTAAGAGGAGAATTGGGTGAGGGGGGACAGAGGTATAGGTGGGGTTATTTATAGGTGTGGGTGCGTATAGGGCCAAAGGGGTAGGAGATTCAAAAAGCTCAAATATGAAAAATTGAGCATTTTTTAAACAATGGAAAGTAGGTCTCAAATTATGGCTCGAAATGTGCATAATTCTCTCCCAAATTCAATGCAAAAAAAATCACACAAAACTGTTAAGGACCGAGCGAGCAAAACCAAAATACTAGGCTGCTAACGAGGTGCATGTTTCCTCTTGCAGTTGTGAGCTGAATGACGATACAGAGGTCGTCCGATCATCGATCAATGGCTCACATTGTGAGAAAAAATAAATATGGCGTGTGATAGATTAAATTCATTCCTAATTCGATTTGGACTAAAGTGTTATCACATTAATTTCTCTTTTTCTCTCTCCTCTTTTGATGGTGCAAACAAATCCCATATTTAATGAAAATTGACACATAGCCTATTTTTGATATGAGAAATCCAAATATGCAATTAGATTTTCCTTGTGAGAACTTTTAATATGTTAAATAAATCAAATATTATTTTCTCTTTCCTCCATCTTTAATTTTTATAAGATTCTCCAAATTTGATGAAACTTCACCCACAAGTCACGTTAATTCCTTAGATACAAATTTGCCATCAATTTTACATATTGAAGTTGTTTATTTATTAATTTAATATTTTGAAGGTTCTAGTCACTTTATCTCTCCTAACTTCACATGTATATTAAAGATTATCCAAACTACATGAAAATTCACACAAAAGATATTTTAATGCGTAGATTATGAATCCAAGATTATTTTCCTCTTTTTGAGTCATTAAGTATTTTATTTCATATTTCGAGGAAAACTCACCTTTTCTTTTCAAAATAAAAGAGATATAATTATTGTTGTTGCAAAATTATGAAACTTGGCCTCCAAGCCAAACCAAACCCAAGGAAAATGGATCTCAAGTTATCTTTAACCAATTAGTCTTCCTTTTATGAATTTTAGCTGATTATCCATTATTACCACAATTTATCATATTAAATAATTCAATAACACATTCATTCCTTATTCTTTTCCTTGCTCCATAAGGATAAGGAATGATCTAGAACAATTTTTTTAGTATGTCACATAAGTGGTCAAATTGCATATTAGGCCCAAATTAAATCATTCACTGGGGTATTTGTATATGAACCCATTTGTTGGCATAAATGTTGATCAAATTCACCCCAAACCACTATTATTTCCCCGAATTGAACATAAAAACCAAAAAAGATAGATATGAAAGGAAAATCTTAGAAAGAGGGACAAAAAGAGAATATGTCCAAGTTTTGGTATGTTACAGTTCAGGACCTAAACAATGAGATCATATGCATTTTAAGAGTCTATACATTTTTGTTATGTCCCTAATCATATATTACTATGGAAGCAAAATAAACAAAAACAACACATAAGACTAGTGTGTCTTGACTGATGACAAAGTCCCATTAGTCATGATATTTGATATCAAGTGAAGCACACATGTACATGTTAGAGAATAGTGTATGAGACAGACCCACCTTGCGAGTGATACATTGATACCGTGGAATGGTAGTTAGAATCAACTCTCATAGTGATAGTGGTTCTTAACATGAAGTCACTACACTCATCACATTTTGTTCATTGTACTTTGACATCACCCAACATGATCTTGAATAAGGGTTACCATAAAGGTGAAGCCTGGGTACTCTGTGACACATGGGAATTGGATGTGAGTGATGTAGATGGGATTTTCCCCTCATACAGGCGATTGATATCTAGGCCACTTGATAAGAAAAAATGCAAAATATATGCCCATACTTAACTGAATGAATATATGATATGTGAGCTCACAGGCATCTTAGAAAAATCTTCTCCAGTTCTAGGAACATGAATTGAACATTGATAGGATGATGATTTCATGCCCCGAGTTCAATCTGGATATCAGAGACAAAGGAACTATATGATTATGGTAACACTGATAACAGATTGTAGGTTGAAGTTGGTCTCTAACTTTCAGAATTATTTGGGTAGCAATGATGTATTTCTAGATACCACTCATTTCTTGTGAAGTCATAAATTGGTTATGGACATTCAATGCCAACACAATTGGGAACCTATATGGTAACACACATAGGATGCACTTGGAACAAGAGTTTATTCATGAATGATATTTAACTTGATTACTAAAAGTGTTTAGGTGTTCAATTAAACAACACTGGTTCAAAATTGACTGACTGGACTCTAAACTCATCAGTTCAAGTGTTGAACCAAATAGGTGGAGTGTATGGTTAACTGAGACTACATTGGTTGAGCTGGGCATGAAATGACCGATTCACTAAGTGAACTGATCAGTTCAAGGTCTAAGATGTCTAGTTCATGTGATAAACCGCCCAGTTCAATGATCAATTTGATTGGATCAAGGAGTGATGTTGTCATAATGTTATTGTATATTGAATGCCAATGTGATTCAAAATGGAAAAGCTATTGAGCTGACCAGTTCAAGACATGAGACGATTGGCTCACCTCTGAACCGACCAATTGGACAGTGAATCGACCAATTTACCATTTGTAGTTTCTAGAAAATTCATAAAATTCCCTCTCTTCAACTCCTAGATCAACTAGAAATCCTAACCCTGGCCCTCCTATAAATAGAAGCGTACTAGCGGCCTCACAGAAACAACAATAATCTCTGACAATTGTTGTCCTCTCTGGTTATGATAACCAAAAGAGCATGAGCAAGTCTTACTCGTAAAAGAGAGGGATAGTAAGAGAGAAAAAATTGGGAGAGCAAGTCGGCGATAGCACATTGATGTTCAAAGTGACAACTCCTTCCATTGGATCTAGTAGCGCAACATAGAGTTCTCAGTGGTCCACATGGACTACTCTAGAGGTGAGGAGGTTGTTTCCTACCGCTAGTAGGACAAAGTCAACTATCGTCCATAGTGATCAACCAGGATGTTGCTACTGACACTGTCTAGGTGCAACTTGAAAAAAGGCATATGCTGTTGTCACGGGTTAACAAGCTAACCCCAATCTACACCTTAGAACCCAAAGGGAAAGGTGTACAAAAGGGTTAAAGTTGCCCATCCCTGAGTGGATCAAACACACAAGTTTATACATGCACTAAATAAAAAAGCTTCCTTAAATAAACCAAGTGTTAGAGTTACATAGAGCCCCGAAGGCAGATGAGTACTACAGAAGAAAAACTTAATACATGAGACAACTACTTGCTGAAGAAAAAAAAATTAAACTAAGATTCCCATTTAACTTTATGATCCCCATGAAACAACTGATTTTGTAGATCCATCATATTGAGTTGCATCATCATCATCATCAACAACAAAGGTACCTAAAAAGCATTTCAAATTGGTACACGTCAACACATTATATATATATATATATATATATATATATATATATATATATATATATATATATATATATCAGAGAGAGTTAGGCTAGAATACTCTCAAGTGTATTCAGAGCAGAATACACTCAAGTAGATTTTCAAAAATCTAATCTATTGATCTTCTTAAACATCTTGTGAATAGCTCATATGCAAAATTTGAGCACATTTGGACATTTATAGGTCATGCTATAAAGATCACAAAAATTATGCATTTCAAATTAGTTTCGTGCATGGATTTTGTTACCCTTGGATGAGTGACTTACACTCATCCAAATGGGCTCAAAATTTGTATGTAACCTAATTATAGTATAATGGTGAAGATCAATGGTTTACATTTTGCAAAAAATAGTCTTGATATGCAAACACACTTGAGTGCATTCGTGCGATCTGTACACTCAAGTGTATTCTATCCTGACTCTCTTTCTCTCTCTCTCTATCTATATATATACATACATACATATATATATACATATATACATACATATATATATATATATATATATATATATATATATATATATATATATATATATATATATATATATATTATTGCGTATGCCTACGTGTCTTTAATTATACCTCTTTTCATATCTTGGCAATAAAGATAAAACTATTACTTGGGAAAAATAAGTAATATGATAAAAATCATAAATGAAAAGGGAAAATTTATTAACAAAAGAGATTACAAGTTTTAGGCATATTTTCCATTATGTGTATAGTTGATCATCCACATGCACTATTCTACCAAATATATTTAGTGCTCATATGTACTATTCTACCAAAGAGATTTAGTACTTTCATCAATGCACTATTTTACCAAAGAGATCTAGTGCTTACATGTATTATTCTACTAACAAGATTTAGTACTTTCATCAATGCACTATTCTACCAAAGAGATTTAGTGCTTATCACATAGTGGATTAGACATCTTATGTTTCTTGTGATCATAATAATAATATGGAAAAAATCAATCAAAATATCATTCAAAGACATCCATGTTATCTATTATCATATGCTAAGTATTTACTACAGAAATATTACAAGCATGTTATATAATAAACTAAGTAAGAGGTAATGGTGTACATTCTACTTAGAAGTGGGGAGTCTAGAGATGCTCCTCACTGGTACCATTGTATTCCTAAAATTATAAAAGATTTGGTACTAATTAGATATATTGGAAAAATCACCATTTAGTTCTAATGAGTAGAAAAGACCCTTTTCTTAGTTAGAGTCGTGAGAGTAGAACATGAGTCATTGAGTATGAATTTGAGTCCATATTTGATAGTATCATGTGAGAGTAGGATTTCTAGATCAATTTAGTGGTCTTTAGATCAGGATGGATAATAATAACCCTTTTTGGTAAGCCAAATAGGGAAAAAGAGTAGTAATTCAACTTTCCTGATACTTGAGTCACATAAATTTGAAAAGAACGTTCCATAATTATCTAAGCACAAAAAGAAGACAATAAGATGAATTTTATGATTTAATCAGGCTCATTTTCTAAATAAATAAATGAGGTAGAATCACATTTGAGTATGAGCATCAATACGAGTCTAATTTAGGGTTAACTGATGGTAGATTCGTATTTCTCATATTGTTTTGATAAAAAAGAGTATTTATTTATATTTTATGACATTTGTATGATTTATTATGATTTTCCTAATATCATCATATTAATTGGCGATTATTGAAAATCGAGGATCAATAAAAGAACAGGAGGAAAGATGGGCAGTTAGATGATTAGATCTAACGGTCATAGTCTAATTTCATGGACATAAATAAAAGAGAGAGAGAGGCAGATGAGGTGGATTTACCTCACTGGTCCACATAGGATCCAGTCAGCGAGGGGGTCCACTCGCTTCTCCTCACTTCATGTTTTCTTGCAAGATCTGTTGCAAACTCTGCTCACAACAGAGGAGATGAGGCAAGCAGGTTGTATGTGGAGTGGGAGCCTACTGAGGTTTTGTTGAGCTTGTCAGGAGTTCCTCGAAGGATCAGGAGTGGATGAATTGAAGAGGTGAAGGTGGTGGTAGCCAGATCGTTAGCTACGCTATGGAGGAGGTGATCAGAGCAAAAGGCGTTGAGGATGGAGCCATCAGGGCTTGATTGGGGAAAATTGGAGGTGTCAACGATCTAAAGGAGTTTGGGCAGAGGTGTGAGATGGGTTAAGTAGGTGGGAGGATAGTTGAGCATGATAAGCCCAATTTTAATTGGGCTCACTTGGAGAAGGTGGTTGCCGGAGTTGTTTGTGGAAGGTGGTTCTGAGCATGAAGTCGATCGTATCAGGGTTCATATGTTCGTGGAGATGAGGTGGATGCATTAACTCAGTTAGTTTCTCATGAAATAGGGTAGAGAGGGTGATCATGGTCGATGTTCAAAACTCATGGCTGTAGCCACATTCTCATGGGTCGATCTGGGGTTGGGGATAACCCCTTAGCCATCCGATCCTCCCTGAATCTGTGGGATCACACATGAATAGATGTGATGGAACCCTGAGGGCTACCTGCAGATGGGTGGGTAATACCCCCACATGATAGTGTTAAATGCCCTTGTAATTGATTCAACTTTAGGGATACATGTGGATACGATTTAATTAAAAGGAAAACATTGAATTAACTTTGAAAAATCATGTAGAGAGCTAGGAATGTTAGATTGATACAAAAATTGAACCATGGTTGCATTATAGCAAACCCTATGGGTTGGTAAAGTTTGAGATCGACATTCCAATACTTAATTGATAAAATTGTCTTTCTTTAAAACTAGGGTTTAGGGTAAAGATACTATAAAAGAACAAGTTTAAAAGAATATAGAAAAACCACTTTATCACATCCTACTCACCTTAATAGAAATCTTGTCCTCAAAATTAAACTGACAGAAAGGGACGAGGAAAACATTGATCCATATCCGCTTGTAGTTCCCAAGTTGCATCTTCTGCACCATGATGGTTGCATTGCACCTTCACCATCTGGATCTGCTTGTTCCTCAACTCTTTGACTTTGGAATCAAGAATCCTTGTAGGCTACTCTAGATAAGAGAGATTCTCCCACAACTCAAGAGGCTCATGATTCAGCACATGACTATCATCCTTCACATAATGCTTCAGATTGGATACATGAAAAACATTGTGCATCATATTGTATTGAGGAAGGAGAGCAAGCCGATAAGTACATTCACCAATGTGCTCCAGAACCTCAAAGGGACCCACATATCTCAGACTAAGTTTCCCTTTGTTCTTGGCAATAGCACGGATGGGTCTGATATTCATGAAAGCATAATCACCAACCTTGAACTTCCTGTCTGACCTATGTGCATCTGCATATGATTTCTGATGATCCTGGGCCCATTTCAACATTTGCTTGATCAAAGACACCTTATCAACATAAAGTTGCAACTCTTCAGACTTTAGCATTCTCCTTTCTCCAACTTCATCCCAATAGAGAGGGGATCTACATGGCCTATCATATAGAGCTTCATAGGGTGGCATATCAATACTTGATTGATAACTATTATTGTATGCTAATTCTGCTAATGGAAGGTAGTAATCCCAAGATCCTCCCCAATCTAGAACACAAGCTCTAAGAAGATCCTCTAAGATTTGGATAGTACGCTTAGACTGACCATATGTTTGGGGATGATATGCTATGTTGAAATCCAATTGTGTACCTAGCTCATTCTGTACTTACTTCCATAGATGAAATGTGAACTTTAGACCTCAATATGAAACAATAGATATTGGCACTCCATGCAGCCATACGATCTCCCTTATAAACAACTCAGCAAGTTCAGGATCCTTGGCTATAGTCATCATAGGTAAGAAATGTGCAGACTTTGTTAGACGATCTACTATGACCCATACCGCATCATGTCCCTTCGTGCTCCTATGTAATCTCACCCCAAAATCCATGGTGATGTTTTCCCATTTCCATTCAGGAATTGGTAAAGGTTGCAATAACCTGCCTGAAAGTTGATGTTCAACCTTAATCTGTTGACATGTGAGGCACTTAGAGACAAACTTTTCTATATCATTCTTCATACCTCTCCATAAAAAGTGTCTCTATAGATCCTTGTACATCTTAGTGGATCCAGGATGTATAGAATACTTAGACCCATGTGCCTCTTGCAGAATACGCTTCTTAATATCCAACTCCTCATGTACCCATATCTGATGCTTGTACCTTAGTCCACCATCCATACGAATAGATAGATGTGTCTAGGGTTTATCCAAAAGAGTTGTCATGTCGTCCAAGCTAGGGCTGTTCTTTTGAGATGTCAGAAGTTTAGAAGGAAGACCAGGAATAATATTGTTATTTTCCAGAATAATAGTGCCATCTTCTACTTAAGGTGACCTAGAAGTCGAAGGATCCAAACTCATTGATTCATAAGTGAAGATAGATGCACAAATTGATCTCTTATGACTAAGAGCATCAGTGACAACATTGGCCTTGCTTGGATGATAAACAATAGTGAAATCATTGTCTTTAAGATATTCCAACCATCTTCTTTGTCTAAGATTGAGATCCTTCTGAGTTTAGAGATATTTGAGACTTTTGTGATCCATGAATATATCAATGTAGCACCATATAGATAATGTCTCTAGATTTTGAGAGCATAGGCAATGGAAGCTAATTCCAAATCGTGAGTTGTGTAATTGACCTCATTAGGTTTCAATTGTGTAGAGGCATAAGCAACAACTTTACCGTCTTGCATTAGGACACAACCCAAACCCATTTTAGAAGCATCAAAAAATATTACAAAGCCATCTTTACCAGAAGGTAATGTCAAGACATGAGCAGAAGTCAAATGTGATTTCAATTCTTGGAAGCTAGATTCACATTCAGAAGTCTAAATGAATTTGACATCTTTTCTAGTAAGTTTGGTCATGGGTAGGGTTATTTTACAGAAGCTAAGGATGAAACGACAGTAATAACCTGCTAGACCAAGGAAGCTATGAATTTCAAAGGCATTGGTAGGAGCTTTCCAATCAAGGACATCTAAGACTTTAACAAGATCAATAGAAAATTTCCCACCTGAAATGACATGGCCAATAAAAATGACTTGGTCAATACAGAACTCACATTTGGATAATTTAACATACAATTTATGGGCTCTCAACACAAGTACTTTCTGGAGATGCTCATAATGTTGATCAATAGAGTTTGATATATAAGAATGTCATCAATGAAGACCACAACAAAGTTGTCTAGAAAAGGTTGGAAGACAATATTCATCAGATTCATAAATACTCTAGGAGCATTGGTCAACCCAAAAGGCATTACAATGAATTCATAATGTCCATATCTAGTTCGAAAAGTTGTCTTTGGAATATCACAATCCTTCACTCGTAATTGATGGTAGCCTGATATAAGGTCAATATTGGAGAATACAATGGTAGTACGAAGTTGGTCAAATAAGTTATCAATTCTTGGGAGGGGATATTTATTTTTGATGGTGGATTGATTGATCATGCGATAATCAATGCACATTCACATTGACCCATCTTTCTTTTTAACAAAAAGGACAGGAGCACCCTAGCGAGATGTACTAGGATGGATGAAGCCCTTATCAAACACTTCTTCTAATTGTTTCTTGAGCTCTGCAAGCTCGGCAGGTGCCAGTCTATAAGGTGCCTTTGAGACTAGTGCGGTGCCCAATGATAAATCAATTGAGAACTCAATCTCACGTACTGGAGGCAACCCTAGAAGCTCCTCAGGAAATACATTCAAGTAATCTCTCACCACATCCAAGCTCTCTAAAGGTCTCACCTTAGAATCATACACTGACACAACTGCAAGATAGGCTCTACATCCTTTGGCTATCAAGGTTTCAACTTTAAGAGAAAAGATAATCATATTTCAGTTTCTTTCCTTTCTCCCAAGTATAATCAAATGTTTCGAATTGGGTGAAGAAATGATTACTTTCTTGGCCCGACAATCAAGCATGGCATAGTTGGCAAAAAGCCAATCCATCCCCAAAATTAGGTCAAAATCTTCCATATTAAGGAGAATGAAATTAGAATGAAATTTATGACCACCATAAGAAAAAGACAAGATTTCAGTTTTTAAAGAGAAGTGTAGATTTTTCCACTGGGAGTTGTTACATCCAATATATAACCTAGATCTTTTATCTCTAACTTGATCATGGAAGAAAGAATTCTGGAGATGAAGGTATGTGTTGATCCTGAATCGAATAGGGCCACAACAGAATGATCTTGGAGACATATCATACCTACATTAGGATTTTTATATGAGATCATGGTTTAAAGGAATTTCGTAAAGAAATTATTAACATTATTACCTTCAATCAGGTGGTTGTCATTAGCCTTAGCTTCCTCTACATCGATTGCAAAAATTCGGCCCTGATGGTGTTCTTGCTAAGCTTGAGCTATAGGAGTAGTTGGTTGAATAGGTGGAGCTCCAGGATGAGCTGGTGGGGCATTAGGATTAAGATGTATACAATGTGGTGGATTAGGGAAGTTGGTCGTCATGTGCCTCTCCTTTTTACTATTGAAACAAGTAGGCCTATCATACTTACATCTTCCAGGGTGTATACTTCTACAATTTCTGCATCTGGTAGTATTAGGTGGTGGCCCTCGGTGTGGCCCACCTTGGCCTCGACCTCCTCTATTTGGTCCTCCTCGATATGATTGACCTCTATGGTGATTTCCTCCTCCTCTTCCCATGCCATGGCTATGAGGCTTCTTCCTATCCTTCTCCTTCTCCTTGCCCTTGGTGATGGATGCATCAGTCAAGCCTAAGTATCCCAAGCTTGGTGCCTTATTCTTACCTAAGGTTCTTTCTTGGGTAAGGTCATTATTGATGGCGGCTTCAAAGGTAGTGTGATTGGAGGTGCAAAGGTAAAATTTGGGTTCATGGTTAAGGCCATCAATGAAATATTCAATCTTTTCATCTTCATCAAGGTGACGAGCATGATGCTCTAGGAGTCTAAAGGCTGTAACATAGTTAACAACGAATAAGGTTCCTTGGGTGAGGTTGTTGAACTACTTTTTCTTTTCCTTCCTTGCAGATATGGGCATGAATTGAGTAGTAAAAATCACCTTAAACTCCTCCCAACTTATAGGGGCATCTGGAAGTTCTTGTGTATGGTAATAATTTTCCCACCACAACTTCACGAACCCCCTAAGTTGGTTGGTTGCAAAAGTGACTTTATCTTCCTCAGAACATTTAAGGGCTCTAAAGGAATTTTCAACAGATAGGATCCATGCATCAACTTTATCTAGGAGTTCACCTAAATCTTCTCCATGAAAGACTTCGGGTCTGAGTTTGAGGAAATCACAAATGGTAGTTTTGGGGTTGGTCCTATATGATGAGGAGGTATTATTGGTTTCCTTTAGGGTTAGGGCATGCATGCATTCCAACATCACCTTCATTTGTTCCTCCCATTCACCTATAGCCAAGGTCTTATTAGGATTTGAGTTAGATTCATCACCAGAGTCATCATTAGTTCTCTTTCTCTTAGATCTAGTTTTTAGAGGCATCTGCAAGTTTGTAAATCAAGAGATGATTTAGTTGATTAATTGAGGTAGATCATATTGCAAACAACAAAGTTTTTATCAATCAGAAAGATATGTTTTCCAATTCTTCATGTCTTTTATTTGTTCCCAATTCTCCTAATCTACCCACATAATAGAGAGAGTACTTCTTTGATCATAGTCAAGAGTGAGAGAGAATGTAGATGATAAGCCTAGTGTGCATCATTCACTAAATAGGTGGCTGGGGTAGTCCTTAATTGAGAAAAAAAATGAGAAGATAGATTTCCTTAAGGTATGAGTGCCCACTTTAACAATAGTTACGTTAGCTAGGCAGCTTACTTGCAGTGGGTAACCCTAACCATCATGAAAATGGATTGAGGATTTTATGCCATAATCTTCCACAAGTATCCTTCTAGACACCTCAACAACATAAAGTTAAATATGGATTATCTCAGGTCTAAATAAGGTTACTAACTATTTTATACACATATATTGACCTATGTGCCTACTCTAGAACCATCTATCATGGGTTAACAACCTAACCCCACCTTAGACCCCAAAGGGAAAGGTATATAAAAGGGTTAAAGTTGCCCATCCTTGAGTGGATCAAACACTCAAGTATATACATGCACCAAATAGCAAAGCTTCCTTAAATAAACCAAGTGTTAATTACTTAGGGGCCCGAAGGCATAGGAGTACTACAGAAGAAAAACTTAATACATGAGAGAACTACTTGTAGAAGAAAAAGAACTTAAACTAAGAGTCCCATTGAACTTTAGCATCCCCATGAAAGATCTGATTTTGTTGAGACATGATATTGAGTTGCATCATCATCATCATAAGCAAAGGTACCTAAAAAGAATTTCAAATTAATACATGTCAGCACAATATATAAATATATTGTACTGAGTATGCCTTCGTGTCTTTAATTATACCTCTTTTCATATCTTGGAAATAAAGATAAAGCTATTACTTGAAAAAAATAAGTAATATGATAAAAATCATAATTGAAAAGGGAAAAGTTATTAACAAAAGAGATCACAAGTTTTAGGCATTTTTTCCATTATGTGTATAGTTGATCATCCACATGCACTATTCTACCAAAGATATTTAGTGCTCATATGTTCTATTCTACCAAAGAGATTTAGTACTTTCATCAATGTACTATTCTACCAAAGAGATTTAGTGCTTACATGTACTATTCTACCAATGAGATTTAGTACTTTAGTCAATGCACTATTCTACCATATATATTTAGTGCTTGTCACATAGTGGATCTGATATCTTATGTTTCTTGTGTTCATAATCATAATATGGAAAAAATCAAACAACATATCATTCAAAGACATACATTTTATCTATTATCATATGCTAAGTATTTACAACACATATATTACAAGCATGTTATATAATAAACCAAGTAAGAGGTAATGGTGTACCTTCTACTTAGAAGTGGGGAGTCTAGAGATGCTCCTCACTGGTACCTTTGTATTCCTAAATCTATAAGAGATTTGGTACTAATTAGATATATTGGCAAAATCACCATTTAGTTCTAATGAGTATAAAAGGCCCTTTTCTTATTTATAGTCATGAGAGTAGAGCATGAGTCATTGAGTACGAATTTGAGTCCATATTTGATAGTATCATGTCAAAGTAGGATTTCTGATCGATTTGGTGGTCTTTAGATCATGATGGATAATTATAACCATTTTTGGTAAGCCAAATAGGAAAAAAGAGTAGTAATTCGACTTTGCTAATATTTGAGTCACATAAATTGGAAAAGAGCATCCCATAATTATCTAAGCACAAAAAGAAGATAATCACATGAATTTTATGATTTAATTAGGCTTGGGTATTTTCTAAATATATAAATGAGGTAGAATCACATTTGAGTATGAGCATCATTACGAGTCTGATTTAGGGTTAACTGATGGTAGATTCATATTTATCATATTTTTCTGATAAAAAAGACTATTTATTTGTATTTTTCCGACATTTGTATGATTTATTACAATTTTCCTAATATCATCATATTTATAGGCGATTATTGAAAATTGAGGATCAATAAAAGAAAAGGAGAAAAGATGGGCCATTAGATGCTCAGATCCAACGCTCAAAGTCTAATTTCACGGATGTAAATAAAAGAGAGAAAGACAATTGAGGTGGATTTAACTCACTAGTCCATGCAGGATCCAGTCAGCGAGGGGGTCCACTCGCTTCTCCTTCCTTCACATTTTCTTACAAGCTCTGTTGCAAACTCTGCTCACTGCGGAGGAGATGAGGCGAGCGGGTTATATGTGGAGTGGGAGTCTACTGAGGTGTTGTTGAGCTTGTTGGGAGCTCCTCTAAGCCTGAGGAGTGGTTGAGTTGAAGAGGTGAAGGTGCATTGACATCCTGATCGTTAGCTACGTTATGGAGGAGGTGATCAGAGCAAAAGGCGTTGAGGATGGAGCCATCAGGGCTTGCTTTGGGAAAATTGGAGGTGTCAACGATCTAAAGGAGTTTGGGCGGAGATGTAAGAGGGGTTAAATAGGTGGGAGGAGAGTTGAGCGTGAGAAGCCCAATTCGAATTGGGTGCGCTTAGAGAAGGTGGTTGTCGGAGTTGTTTGTGGAAGGCGGTTCTGAGCATAAAGTCGATCGTGTTAGGGCTTGATATGTTCGTGGAGATGAGGTGGAGGAATTGACTTAGTTAGTTTCTTGTGAAATAGGGTAGATAGGGTGATCGTGGTTGGTGTTCAAAACTCGTGGCTGTAGCCACGTTCTCATGGGTCAATCTAAGGTTGGGGACAATCCCTCAGCTATTTGATCCTCCCTGAATCTGTGGGATTGCACGCGGACAAATATGATGGTGCCCTGAGGGCTACCCGTAGATGGGTGGGTAATACCCCCACGTGACAGGGTTAAATGCCCTTACAATTGTTGGGTACTATTCCCCTATTCAACACTTCAATTTTTCTCAGTACTATGAAGGTGTTGTCCCCAGAATTAGGCAATTGTTGGGTCCCACTGCAATTAATGTTCAATTCCTTCTAGTTTGGAAAAAACCACCCATTTGTATCTTGAATGAGATTATCCAAGTTGGTATCATTTCTACAGTCCTTACCTCTAGATCCTCAAAGATCATTCCCCTACAAGGCATGTCCTTAATGTTGGGATTGTGGAGTGTGACATGCCTTGTGGACAGATCTACCACAGTCAGCATCCAGTGGTTGAAAGATTTGAAAGGTAGAGTGATGTATTAAAAAGTTCTTATTTTATATAGAGTTTCCTCTATCTCTACAACCAATAGCACCGAGCAGTTTTGTACATATTATTGTGTAGCCAGGGTCAATGTGGCATTGAAGATTGGTCCTATCTTGTCCCTGTACATATGTTGTTCTATTATTGTGCCACACAGGACCTTGAAGAAGGCTCTTCTTATATTAGCTTTATATTTGAAGGCTAATAAAAGGTCATTTCTTGTCAAGAGATATCTATTATTATTGTAAAGAATGTTGTCACCTAGGTTATCATCATCCAGAATGTTGGATAATACATGGATGTCACCGAGGGACATCCCTTCCACTGATGTCATGTCCATATTCTTCATTTCACATGGCACCGGTGGCAGTGTTGTTGGATCAACACTTACTACAGGAGGTGGTTCTAGAAACTCAATGTGTGCCAGTTTGTTGGGAGCATTGATGAACATCAAGCTCATGTTCTCTTCATCGTGTTCTATAATGTCCTCCTCCATTTTTACAACAAAGGATACTTTATGAGCCTCATCAATGATTGGTTCATCTAGTAAAAGTTCATTGATGAAGTCCTCATAGTTGTGTTGGGGCACTGGGATTTCATAGTGCGCTAGAGGATCTAGGTTGTTCATCATATCCTTTGCTAGCTTGGGTGCCTCCTCCCTTCTCTCTCTTATTTGCAACATGACTTCATTCTTTACTGTGGCCTCCTATTCAGTAGTGAGAGTGGCCTGTTCTAGGAATTCTAGAGCACCTTGATCTTCTGATTTGGTAGGTTGACTTCTCTCTTCATTATTCATGGAGTGCCCTGGTGAGTTCTTCCTCCCTAGTGGGGACTTCTCGATTCTTTATTAACTCCTCCTTTCTCTCTTTGGTGGATACTTCTATAGTGGCTTTGTCTTATGTAGGTGATGAATACTTGCTAAGTTGTACTTTGGCTAGAACCATCTCGACTATCAACTGTGTTGGGAAATATGGGCACAAAGTATAGTAGTGAAAATAAAAAAATTATCTATCCATATTCCCATAACAACAAGATCACATTAACTACTATGAAATAGGAAGGATGGTTTTAGTGAGTTACACCTAGTCCTGGAGCAAGTCCAGTGACAAAACTCACTTCTATGAAACTATTGACAAGTTGCTCTTGGATGGCGGTTGTGCAACTCCTGGTCTTACCATGAACAACAAACAAGACGGCTTCTGCAGTGCTCCTATGGTCGGGCCATTAATTGTAGGCTACAATTGTCCTCCTAGCAGCAACCGACAGACTCTTGACTCTAGATTAGTACACACAGAACAACTAGAACTCATGTCGTCCACCAAGAATGAACATGAAGGATTTATCTCTCCCGTTGGTGTATTAGTCACCAACCTACTCTCAACAACCACAACTACTCAGTTGTTCTCTCCCGTTGGCTATCCCTCCCTGTCAGGTAGGACTTTCCTGGGCACTCTTGGTTATCACAACTAGAGAGGACAACAGTTGTCATAGGAACTGATTCTCAATTGTCTGTGTTGTGTGCTGTGCCCTGGGAAGCCCCCATTACCCTTCCTTTTATAGGTGAGGTAGGGTTAGGGTTTCCAGTCTATACATGGTTGTGTGGGAGTGGAATGGACCAGAAGAAGTTGAACTTTCAAAATATGCAACAAATGAAACAACCATTTCATAGACCCAGACGGTTGTATGGTATGTGAGATGGTTGTCTCATACTGCCAAATGGAAGTTTGGCAGTTTCCTAATCGTGCATGAATTTGGCGATTTCAATTCCAATAAATATACATATTAATTTTACTTTCTCTCCAAGTATATGCAATCGAAACTATTTAGTAAATGTCCCGAGCCTTTGTTTGACCCAACCGGGCCGTCTCATCCAGGAAAGACTCCCTTCTCACTCACCCAGATGGCCGTCTGGTGAGTT
This sequence comes from Alisma plantago-aquatica, assembly GCA_963693085.1. Classification (NCBI taxonomy): domain Eukaryota; kingdom Viridiplantae; phylum Streptophyta; class Magnoliopsida; order Alismatales; family Alismataceae; genus Alisma; species Alisma plantago-aquatica. The sequence continues at coordinate 885,339,753 of OY856411.1, forward strand.
GAGCTGAGCCAGCCGGTTCAATCTTATTGAACCGATTGATTCAAGGGTATAACTAAGACAATTCATTCTTCAATCAGCCTTACCCCCAAACAGCCATCTCAACTACTTGAGACGCCCGTATGGCTGTCCAAATGGCTGTCTCACTGAGTGAGATGCTCATTTGGCAGACTTGATCAGCCAATCAAGTGATCAGTTGCATGAATTGAATACCTAAACACTTTAGTAATCAATCCAATTGCCGTTCAAGATCAAACTCCTCTTCTAGATGAGTTCCTATGTGTGTGACCCTATAGGTCCCATATCACATTGGAAGTGAATGTCCATAACTAGATTATGACATCACAAGCAAAGAGTGGTGCCTAGTCGCATATCAGTTCTACACAAGTGAATGGAGAGTTAGAGAAAAACTTCAGCCTATAATTCGTGTAAGGTGTTGCAATGTTTGTATAATTCCTTCGTCTCTGATATCCAGGATGAACTCGAGGCATGGAAGGTCATCCTCTCAACATTCAATCCATGTTTCTTGAACCAAGAGTAGACTATTTGAGATAATGTGACCTCAATATCATATATTGATTCACATGTGCATGCACTTGCATTTCTCAGTCTCGCTTATCACGTGGAAAGGATATCATACTCTAGTAGGAGGGACGAATCCCATATCTATCACTCATAGTCTATCACCACGTGTCAAAGTCACCCAATCATTACCGTTATAACATCCCATATTCTAGGACTACGTTTGATGATGTCAAAGTGTACCCAACGACATGTGATGAGTGCAAAGATTTTAGGTCTAAGAATCACAATCACCACCTTTACTATGAGAGATGACTATGACCACCAAAACCATGTGTCACTCTCAAGGTGGGTATGTATGATACACTGTTCCCTAACATGTATCTGCGTTCTTGGTTTGATATTGCCATATCATGACTTAGTGAGACTCAGTCATGAACCAACTCACACTTGAGTATTATGTGTTACTAGTGTCTATCTACCTTCCACAACAACAACTGACTAGGGACATTTAGAGAATATTTATATGTACTCTTAACATCTGTATGATCTCATTTCAACAAGGCTAATACTTGAAGACATACATCATTGAGTAATATTAATCTTTAGACATTCACTTTGTATCCTCATTATCTCATAACTGAGTGAAATAGATGAATTGGAAGCTTGCCTTTGTATATATGTTATTATCAATCATATCCTTTTAGGTAATTATGCCATGTCAATCATCATATGATTAGCTCTATGGGAATACCTTACCAATAGTCTCCCACTTACACTTAGAGCCAATCACCAATGAATCTCATCCTTAGTGATCTAAACATGTCGAACATGCTTCTACTGTGCTAGTGCTGATTTAGCGGGTTAGCAACACTTTGCTTATAGTCTGTATATTTCATGTTTCTTATCTCTTCTCTGTGATATGAAAACACCGTATTATGGTATCTGATATTCCTTTCCTAACAATTATCTCATTGTTGTCATAGTATTTCTACTGAGTCATCAATGGTTGAAACATCTATAATTTCATCACATGAACCTTTAGATCCATATAGTATCACTCTGTGTTCACAACACAAGTATACTCAGCTTCTATTGTAGAATAGAATTAATGGTTGTTAGTCCGGAACCTTCCAACTAATAACATCCTTTTCTTTTTTAACATCACAACATATTTTAATTTGCGATCTTTTTTTTTTCATTAATGGAAGCTTGCATCGATGTAATTCTTTACATCCAACACTTCGTATTATTGCTATCATCATTCACTAGAAATCTTATCCTTAAGTACTTTGAAAGTTCTAATGGATGTCTTTAATGACTTTCTGCTAACCCTTATTGGATTTTGACTCATCTTGTCATGTCCAATATATACAAGATTATATGGGATAAGTACATTTATAGCATTGATGATAGATCCATTATTGGGGTGTCCCATGTAATCTAATTCATGATATTTCAATTCTTTACAAGAATAGGAATATAGGGTTCATAAGAGACTAATCCAAATTCTCTCTCATTGAATCAATCCATGTTGAAATTTTTCAACACACTGTTATTGTATGTGCTTAAACTTCCATTGTGAAACATTCAAGAGCTATCCCATAGGTCTTGATCCTTATCTCGTATGATGTTTCACCTTTCCTTCATAGCTGAAGGTGTTTTCATGCCAGCTGTCAACATTCACAATATCGAGATGTTACTCCTCATCATATGTGGAATATTCATATATTCTCCCACTAAATCTTTTGTAAACACAGATTTCACCTTCCATCTTGACTCACGTCAAACTCTTTTCTTGTCTTATCAAAACAAAAGATCCCATTTCTAAGTTGCTTGTTTCAATCCCAGATTGAACTTTGTAGTCTATAGACTTCATTTGCATTCTTGAAGTTATAAAAACCTTTAGACTGTGTCAAGTACACATCCTATGATGTATTCCTTTAAGGAATCTGGTTTCTATCTTCATATGCAAAATATCATAGTCCATTCTAACTACAACAATAAGCATAATAATTGGTAAAGGAATTTCTATCATGTCCAACAACTTGAACTTGATTTATATAACCAATCTATCCTTTTATGTTATCCATGTATGTCATGATCATAAGATCCTATCACACCTTTTAGGTGTTACCCCTTTAGGTGGTGCTATCAAGATCCTACCTTGTTATCTTACATGGATTCCATATCATTCAGAAATAGCTTCTAGTTGACTAGTTGGCTCATCCTCTATGACCAACCCATCTGAATTGTTGGATTCAGAATGCTTCAATCTCAGATGCGTTCTACTATAAATATTTTGTTCCGTGTTACATGATAAACCTAAGATTCCACAACAACTTAAGATTCTCATTGTTCTCATTGTACCTCTTTGTTGTCCTCAAACACTATGAGTGTTACTTTTACTCCCGTTGGAACTTTAGGACCTCAGTTATCCTACTAACAAAACAATTTTGTTATTGGATAGGGATTAATAGTAATGTTCAACTATCATGGTTTATAGATAAACCTTCTCAAGAAACTAATTTCTCAAGGTGGGTTCAAATCCTTTAGACCAATTGGGACATTCTCAAATCATATCAAATATGATGTCTTACAAACCATTCATGTGGTACATTATTTAGTTATAGGTATATATATGTGAGGATATAAGAAGATTTGATAAACTGATAATTATATCAGGACTCATCATGGTACGATTCCTTCATTCTAATACATCATCATGTTCATATGGATTTGACTTGTGATACATTATCAATTTCATAGGCTTTAATGCCACCCTTCTTCTTCTTTACTTTCCTCTAACCAAACTAGGCAATTTATTCTCGAATGTCTAGGCTGGTGACAATGGTGATAATCACCTCTTTGTTTCTTTACTCCACCTTTTGCCTTGAGATATGAAGGCTTGGGATTCTAGATAGCTTTAGAACCTTTCTTAACTTTTCCTTTACCTTTAGACTTCCCCTTTGTCTTGCTGATCATCATTATAGACTTGGGCTTGTATTTCTTGATTTGTGTCTTAGTTTTCCTCAACATGCCCAACAACTTTGACAATGGCTTATCAAAGTCATTCATATTGTAGTTCATGACAAACTTACTATATGACTCTGACAGAGATTGTAGAATCACGTCAGTGGATAACTCTTAACCCAAGGGGATTCCCAGTCTTTATAGGTTCTCCACATACCCGATGAGCTTGAGTACATGAGGACCTACTGGGTCTCCTTTTTCCATGCTACACATGAACAATTCCTTGGAGACATCATATCTCTCCCATCTTGTCTGATATTGGTACATGTTCTTGAGATGTGTGACATCTCAATCACCCCCATGTTCTCATGCTACCTTTGCAACTCATGGTTCATGGAGCATAACATCAGACACTTGACATCCATGACATCCTCAGTATGCTTCTTGTAAGCATCCTTGTCATCCTTTAGAGCATTTTGAGTCGGTTCCTCTAGTTTTGGCATTTCCTGTACATAGAGATTGCGCTCATGTGTGAGAAAAATTCTCAGCATCCTAAACTAGTTTTGGAAGTTGTTCCAAATAAGTTTGTCCTTCTCAAGGACAGATCACTAAGAAAAGTGATTATTTGTTCTTGCCATTTGATTCTACAAAAGAATTTTCAATTTTGTCAAAAACTCAATCTTTTGATTTGATTTGATTTGATTACAATTTGGGCAATAAAAATTAGGTCTTAAATTAATCATCATTCTCACTATTTTGTTCAAACTAATAACCCTCAAGTATCAATTTGAAAAATTGCAGCGAACAATTTTCTAATGAGCCAATATCCAAAATGATTCAATTATGACCCGAACTACACTAGCATCCATAATCAACCATTAAGGTAGGCGATCATGCCAATTGCATCATATGCAACTCTTGGATAGATGATATGTGCAACTTCTTGCCATAATCATCTGCATGCTTCTGGGCCCAAACCCTCTGAGAATCACCAGTTAAGCCTAACCCAATAGCCAATATGTTAATAATGCACCCCTCTTTGGCAACACCTACATTACTACCATCACACATCCATGAGGTAGACAAAGAACCACACTTTGGTGTAACCTATGCTTGGCAGAACAAGTTTTTCATGTGTATTTCTATTGGAAAGCATATGAGATTTAATATGTCATATTGAGGGATTTTATATAGATCATATATATATATATATATATATATATATATATATATATATATATATATATATACATATACTATATCCAATCACCACATTTATAGTACGTATTGTATACATGCCATATCCCACAACATAAACATGCAATATAAAACAAAAAGTGATGGTTATGTCCATGTGTACTTGTAATTCCTTAGATCCAGAAGGAATTACTGTTGGGTTTCGGGTGAGGCAGAGAAGGCAATGGAAACAAAAAATTTCTCCCCAAGGAAACAACAGATCGCATCAATATCTATGAAATAGGAAGGATGGTTTATTGAGGTTTACCTGGTCCTGAGGCTTGCTCACCGACAATACCTCACAGCTAGTGCGGTCTTCAACCACCTAGTATTGGATGGTGTCTGTGCAACTCCTGGTCCTAACCCAGACTGCGGTTGACAGTCGTCCTCCTGAGCGATAGAAACTGTTAGTATGTATGCCCTGAGAGCCAATCATGGGATGATTGGTGGGATACATTAAGATTGATTTGATAAACATCAAAGGCAAGCTTCCAATTTATTCTGGTTCATTCATATGAGATAGTGATAGAACAGATTGAATGTTTAGAGAATGACAGTACTCAATGACGTATGCTTTTAGGTTGAGGACCTGAACGATGAGATCATACATATGCTAAGAGTTTGTACATTCTTATTATGTCCCTAGTCAGATTTCATTGTGGAAGGTAGATAGACAACAATGACACACAAGACTAGATTGTGGTGTTGGTTGATGACATAATCTCATTAGTCATGATATGGAGATATCAAACCAAACATATAGGTACTTGTTAGAGAACAAGTGTACCAGACAGACCCACTGTGAGTTTGACACATGGAACCTTGACATGGTAGTCACAACTAGTTCTCACAGTGATGGTGGTGAATGTGATTCTTTGATCTGAAATCACTACACTCAACACATGTCATTGGGTACACTTTGACATCATCAAACGCAGTCCTGAAACATGGGTTGTTATAAAGGTGATGATTGGGTGGCTTTGACACATGGGGCTTTTGAGGGGTGAGTGATAGATATGGGATTTGTCCCTCCTAAGGAAGTTTGATATCCATGGCCACTTGATGAGTAGGATTGAGATAGGTGTGCACACATGTGTGAATCAGTATGTGATATTGATGTCATACATATCTCCTCCAATCTACTATGAGATGAAGAAAGTGAATGAACGTTGAAAGGATGACTGTTCCATGACTTGAGTTCATTCAAGACATCAGTGACAAAGGAATTATACATTCGCTATAACACCATTCACAGATTGTAGGATTGAAAGTTGTTCTCAAACTTTCTATTTCAATTGGGTAGCAATGATGTGCGACTAGGCACCGCTCTTTGCTTGTGAAGTCATAAATGTTATGGACTTTCACTGCCAACGTGAAATAGACCTACAGGGTCACACACATAGGATTTAACCTGGAAGAGGAGATTATCCACAAACAATGTTTAGATTGATTACTAAAGGAGTTTAGTAGTTCAATTAAACACTCAATCAATTGATAACTTAGTATCATAGTGTTCAAGGTGTTGGACTGATTGATTGGAGTATCATATTGATTGAAACTGCGATTGGCTGATTTTGCACAGTCTGCTGCACCAACCGATCGGCTCGTGAGATGAATCGATCGGCTCAACTGGTGAGACGATCGACTCATGTGCTATGAGACGATCGGCTCAATTGTTGAACCGATCGGCTCATGTGACCAACCGAGATCGTTTGGAAAGTCAAAAGACTATTTTACAAATACAAATTGTTTCACTTGTACAAATTCTATTTGGATAAGGATTAATATTTGATTAATCAGAGACAAATTTGAAAGTCAATTTGAGTTGGATCAGGACCACGAACCGATCGGTTCAAAGCTCCAGCCGATCAGATTAGAGCCCCAAACGATCGGATCAAGTCCCAAACGATTGGCTCAGGACCTGAAACAATCATTTCAGGGTGTGAAACGATCAGTTCAGCTGGCGCAAGTTGCTTGTTTTGTGGAAAATCTTGAACCCTTTTACTCTTGTTTAATCCTGCATTGCCCGGGGTACAAAACCCTATCCCATGACCCTCGTATATATATAGGGGTATTGGGGGCTTCTATGGTGAACAACTCAGAACACCAGTTGCTCTGCAAAGTCATCGTTCTCTCTGGTTTTGGTAACTGAGAGAGAGAGCCCGAGCAAGTGCTACCCGATAAGGGAGGCACAACTAGGGAAAGACAACAGCAAAAAAGCAACTGGTTGGAGGAGAGTGTATTGGTGACTAGTATGCCGATAGGAGGGTGAGACTCCTTCCGATTCCTTGTGGGACAAGGAGATTGGAGTTCTAGGTGGTCTGTGTGGACTACTTCAGAGGCGGGAGACTTCTACCACTTGGAGGACAGATGTCAATCTCGACAGTCCCGGTGAGTCCAGGAGCTGCACAAACACCATCCAAGACCGAAGGTGAAGACTGTGCAAGCCGTGAGGTAACGTCGCCGAGCAAGCCTCGGGACAAGGTATGCCTCTACAAACCATCTTTCCTATTGTATAGACGTTGACATGATTCCTTTCTTCTGGGTTTGGGAGGAGAAAAATTTCGTTTCCACTGCCTTCTCTACCTCCCCTAAAACCCAACAGAAACCTCCCGCCTCTATAGACAGTCCACGTAGACAATCAGGAACTCTAGTCGTCCTGTCCCACAGGACACTGGAAGGATTAGTCCCATTATGTTAGTGTACTAGTCACCGACACACTCTCCCACCACTAGTTGTCATCCTATAATTGTCTTTCCCTTGATGTGCCTCCCTGGTCGGGTAGCACTTACTTAGGCTCTCTTGGTTACCACAACTAGAGAGGACAACTTTGTAGAGCAACTGATGTTCTGAGTTGTACTATCTGAGAAGCCCCTAGTACCCCTCTATATATAGGAGGGGTCAGGGTCAGGGTTCTCAGCCCCAGGCAATGTAGGACTAAAGTGGGACTAGAAGGGTCAGAAATTTCCATGAACTGATTGCACTATGACAGGTGAGTTGGTCATTTCACAAACGAACCGATCAGTTGGGAGTGTGAGCTGGTCAGTTCACTTAGTGAACCGGTTAGTTCACTTAGTGAACCGGTCAATTTGCTTCCCAAAATTTCCACCAATTGACTTTTCTTGTTCGTTTCTAATTGATACTAAGATTAGTTCTTGTCCCAATTGAATTGTACAAGTAAAACAAAAAACATTTCTCACAAATTGGGACAACCCAACACCGCTCGTTTGGACACATGAACCAATCAGTTCACTAGAGTGAACCGGTCGTCTCACTGGCCATGAGCCAATCGGTTCACCCAGTGAACTGGTCAGTTGGTGGTCCAGATTGTATAGAACACAGTCAATGCATATCTCAATCAATCAGACACTCAAATCAGTTAGTTCAACACTTGAACTTGATGATTTTGAGTCAAGTATCAATTGATTGAATGTTTAATTGAATACCTAAACACTTTAGTAATCAATCTAAACATCATTCGTGGATAAACTCCTCTTCTAGGTTAATCCTATGTGTGTGACCCTATAGGTCTCATTTCACGTTGGCAGTGAAAGTCCATAACCACTTATGACTTCACAAGCAAAGAGCGATGCCTAGTCGCACATCAGTGCTACCCAATTGAAAAGGAAAGTTGGAGAACAACTTTCAACCCTACAATCTGTAATTAGTGTTATAGTGAATGTATAGTTCCTTTGTCACTGATATCCAGATTGAACTCAAGGAATGGACATGTCATCCTATACAAACATTCAATCCATGTTTCTCAATCCAGAGTAGACTATCTGAGATATATGTAAGTTCAATGTCACACATTGACTCACATGTGCATGGCCATGCTTTTCTCAGTCTCACTCATCAAGTGGCCAGGATATCATCCTCCCTCAGGAGGGACAAATCCCATATCTATCACTCTCCTCTCAAAACCCCCATGTGTCAAAGTCTCCCAATCATCACCTTTATAACAATCCATATTTCAGGACTGTGTTTGATGATGTCAAAGTGTACCTAATGACATGTGTTGAGTGTAGTGATTTCAGGTCAAAGAACCACAGTCACCACTAATACTATAAGAGTTGATCCTGACTAACCAAACATGGTTTCCATGCATCACTATGGTGGGTCTGTCTGGTACACTGTTCTCTAACATGTACCTATGTGCTTGGTTTGATATCACATATCATGACTAATAAGACTCTGTCACAAACCAACACACAATCTAGTCTTTAGTGTTATTGATGTCCTTGGTTATTTCCACAATAAAACCTGACTGGGGACAAAACTGAGAATGTACACACTCTTAACATCTGTATGGTCTTATCATTCAAGTCACGCACTTGAAGGCATATGTCATTGAGTATTGTCATTCTCTAGACATATATCATGTTACACCACCATCTCAAAATAGTTAAAACATATAGATTGGAAATTGACTTTATTATTATTCAAATCATTTACAAAGTATCCCATTACAATTATCATATGACTTTCTCTTTGGGCATACATACCAAAAGACTCCCACTTGCACTTAGAGCCAATCACCCATAAACTACAGTCCTTGTGACCTAGCATGACTGTCACAAATCTGCTGTGAAAGTGCCTTCGTCAGTGGATCAACAATGTTGTCTTCAACCGGTATTCTGCAAATCTTCACATCTCCTTGCTGTATGATCTCTCGTATGAGATGGAAGCACCAAAGTATATGCTTGGACCATTGATGTGATCTGGGCTCCTTAGCTTAGCAATAGCTCCATTGTTTTCATAATAAAGCTCAATTGCGTCGTAGCTACTAGGAACCACCCCAAGTTCAGAGATGAACTTACTGATCCAGATAGCCTCCTTTGCCGCATGCGATGCAACAATATACTCGACCTCTGTAGTAGAATCGACAACTGTCTCTTACTTGGAACTCTTCCAGCTCACAACTCTGTTGTTCAGGCAAAATACAAATCTTGACTGTGATCTGTAATCATCTTTATCAGTTTGGAAACTTGCATCAGTGTAATCCTTTACAACCAATTTTCCCTCACCACAGTAAACAAGAAACTTATCCTTAGTCCTTTGCAAGTACTTCAGGATGTTCTTCACAGCTATCCGGTGAGCATCCCCATGATCTGACTGGTACCTTCTCGTCATGCTGAGAGCATACGAGACTTCGGGATGTGTGCACAACATAGAGTACATGATGGATCCAATGGATGATGCATACAGAATCTCATTCATATGCTCCCTCTCTTCAGAATATTGGGGACACTGAGCTCTAGAGATGGTAACTCCATGCACCATGGGAATGTTTCCTCTCTTTGAGCTCTCCATGCTGAACCGCTTCAACACTTTGTCAATGTACGTGCTCTGACTTAGTCCGAGAATCCTTCTAGATCTATCTCTATAGCTCTTAATTTCTAGAATATAGGATGCTTCTCCCAAGTCCTTCATTGAGAAAGTATTCCCAAGCCATGTCTTTACCTTCTGTAAGGCAGAGATGTCATTTCCCATCAACAATATGTCATCTACATACAATATGAGGAATGTAGTCATGCTCCCACTAACCTTCTTGTACACACAAGGTTCATCTTCATTTTGACTAAAGCCAAACTCTTTGACTGCTTTGTCAAAGATTCTAGCTCTGAGATGCTTGCTTCAATCCATAGATTGACCTTGGTAGCTTATAGACTTTGTTGGCATTCTTTGGATCTATAAAACCTTCAAGCTGTGTCATGTGCACATCCTCTAGAATATTCTCATTAAGGAACACAGTTTTAACATCCATCTCCAAATCTCATAGTCATAGTAGGCTGCAATAGCGAGCATGATCCTGATGGACTTAATCATGGCAACTAGAGAAAAGGTTTCATCATAGTCAACACCTTGAACTTGTCTGAAACCCTTTGCAACCAATCTGCCTTTATAATTTTGCACATTGCCATCCATGTCGGTCTTCTTCTTGAAGACCCACTTGCACCCTATGGGTTTTACCCCTTCAAGTGGTTCCACCAAAGTCCATACTTTGTTAGTATACATGGATTCCATCTCAGATCTCATGGCCTCAAGCCATTTCTTAGAATCTGGTCCCTCCATATCCTCTAGATAGGTAGTTGGCTCATCATCTATGATGAACTCAATGCCTTCCTGAGTCACAAGATATCCATATCTCTCAGGTTCAAGGCATGTCCTACTAGATCTATGAGGTCCTTGTGTTACTTGATAAGACTGAGATTCCACACCACCTTATGAATCTCTATGTTCCTCTTGTACATCCATTGGTTTAATGTTTTCTTGTTGGTATCAAACCTCTTTGAGTTTGAGTTTCCTCCCACTTTCCTCCCACTACTTCCTTTGGAAATAAATTCCTTTTCTAGGAACACAACATTCCTGGCAACAAATACTTTGTTGTCAGTTGGGTGGTATAAGTAGTATCCCCTTGTCTCTTTGGGATATCCAACAAAATAACATTTATCAGATTTGGGTCCAAGCTTGTCACGAAACATTTTATTGACATAAGCTTCACGACCCCAAATCTTCATAAAAGACATATCAGGACGCTTCCCATGCCATATCTCAAATGGTGTCTTTTGAACTGATTTATATGGTACACAGTTAAGTGTAAACGCAGTGGTTTCAAGAGCATAACCCCAGAAGAGAGTTAGAAGATTGGAAGAACTCATCATTGACCGCACCATATGCAGTAAAGTGTGATTCCTTCTTTCTGATACACCATTATGCTGTGGTGTTCCAGGGAGTCCATTGTAATATGATACCACGAGCTCGTAGAAGGCCCTCAAACTCCTAGCTTAAGTATTCTCCACCTCGATTGGATTGAAGTGCCTTAATACTTTTACCCAGCTGGTTCTATACTTCATTCATGAAATTCTTAAACCTTTCAAGGGGTTTTTTACTTTTGTTACATCTGGTAAACGTAGCCATACCTACTAAATTCATCAATGAAGGTAATGAAGCACTGATACCCACCTCTGGCACTTGTTCTAAAAGGCCCACATACATCAGTATGTATGAGTCCTAATAGATCACTAGCTCTTTCACCTTTACCTGAAAAGGGAGTCTTGGTCATCTTGCCCAACAAACAATATTCACATGTCTCTATTGATTCATAATAAAAAGAGTCCAAATAACCATCCTTATGGAGTCTAGAATTGTGCTTCTCATTTATGTGCTCTAGACGACAATGACAAAGGTATGTTTTGCTTGAGTCATTGAGTTTTTGCTTTTTGGTGTTCACATTGTATACACTTGTCTCCTGATCTATAAAGTATATACCATAAGACATCGGGGAGCTTCCATAAAAGATCCCATCTTTAGAAATGGAACACTTTCCATTCTTAATAAGAAATTCAAATCCATCATTTTCCAAACAAGAGACGAAAATGATATTCCTATTTATGGAAGGTACATAATAGCAATTATGTAACTCTATTATTAGCCCACTAGGTAGAGATAACTCATAGGTTCCTATAGCACTGGAGACAACTCTTGCCCCATTAGCAGCATGCAGTTCAACCTTGCCTTTCCCTAAAGGCCTACTTCTTTTCAGATCCTTCACATTGGAACAAATGTGAGATCCACATCCGGTATCAAGTACCCATGATAAAGAAGTAGTAAAGTTAATCTCTATCACGTATACACCATAAGTAGAGATCTCTATCTCTTGCTTCTTCTTCTTCCATCGTTCCCTCCATCCTATCCATGTTTGGAGTGCAGAAGAATTGGACATTGGCTTGGCGAGAGAACCCTTCTCTCCCTTGCCTTTGTCCTTGGATTCCATTCCACTAATCACTATCAAGGAACTATCCTTCTTCTTATCAACCTCAAACAACGCCTTAAGCGTCCATAGAGCAGATTCTAAGGCCACCGGTATATCTGGATTGTGTAGAACATTTCTCACAGTCCTTAACCAGTTATGGAATTTTATCTCAATTAATTTGCCCGATTTAAAAGATAATTCTTTTGCCATTTGATTCTACAAGAGAAAACATTTGCATTTGTCAAAAACTCATTTTTTATTTGATTTGATTTGAATAAAGTTTGATGATATTTAATTAGGCCTTTAATTAATTACCACTCCCACTATTTTGATTCAAATTGATAGCCCTCACCATCAATCCAGAAGATTGCAGCAGACAACCTTCTAGTGGGTCAAGATCCTGATTTCCTCTCAGTCATGGACCAGCTAGGGATGTCACCCACAACTAGATTCTTTCAGGTAGGAAACTTTCACCAATTGCATCCTATGCAACTCTTGAAAGTTGTCATGCACAACTCCTTTCCATGATCACCTCAATGCCTCAAGGTGCTTGATCCGATCAAGGTCACCTTCTTAAGTCTGACCCAAAACCAACACGAAGAATATGCACCCTGCTAGGGCAGACCCACATATCCACCCTTCTCGCTTCCACAAGATAGACGGTGCACAACACTAGGGCATGCCCACACTTGGTCGATCAAGCTTTTCATGTGTGTTGCATTTGGAAGGCATCTAAAACTTAATATTTATTGATGGGTTTGGTTTTATATACATATACATATCCAATCACCACAATACATAGTACATATCATGTACATTCTATATGCCACAAGAAAACATGCGAAGTGATAAAAGTGATGATTATTGTCACGAAGCATTCAAACAAAACAACATTGACTAAGAGGAATCGTATCATTCACAACGGATTAACAAAAATCACTAAAAATTAAAACCTTTAACAAAGAGATCCATACATTGGAAAACTCTTTCAAAAAGAACCAAAGTAGTTCAATTACATTCTGGTTCACAAGTACATCTCTTGTACTATTCCTTCTCAAGAGTTACAAGCATCAACTACCCTGTTAAACTGTACATAGGTAGTATAAAAATCTCGAGGCATCTAGCCAAAATCTCAGATCAATATTAACTAACTATTGACTCCAAGGACCTGAGAGTATAGAGATGACACATAGGACTCTATATACATCACATATACAAGACATGACAACCAGTGTCTTCACCTAAGAAATCACTACTGTCCTAGCTGGTGCTGCTGCTCTTCCCCTACTGTAGGGTTTCTGCCTCTTCCTCCGCATTTACCTAAAAGGTTGGATCCCACGGGGGTGAGACAATTGTAAATTGTCCCAACAAGAGATATAACTCTCCGCCAGAAACATTATTATTGCAATTTAATAAGAATAAACTGAACAGAGGAATCATAAATATTTACCACCAGTTAAATCAATGTCGAAACATGTTAGAGAAATATTCTTATTTAAAGCAATTTAGTTATATCTTGATACATCAACATGTCACTTATCCAATAAGGATGATGAAGAAAATGTATAACATTTATCTATCTATGATATGCTAATCAGATAACATCAGCCAATGATTCTCATATTTCAACCTTAAACAAATATGCTACACGGCTGATTACATTTTAGAATCATACTTAATGCCCTGAAGAGATGAAGTATACCGTTCATACTCCAACCAACCACGATTATGTTAAGAATCGATACCACACAAGGTCAATGGAAGAGCCGAACTCCAAGACCTCATCTTTCTCGGTCAGTGCGAGATTGGCAAAGACATCATGTGTCAAACTACAATTATCTTGCCAGGGTATATTGGCATCTTCACTATAGAGTGATAGCCCACAACATATACTCTGTTCTGGGTTATGGCCTGTAGCCAATGCCTGATATTGTATCATGGAGTCATGGCCCATAGCCATACTCATACTGGGGTATGGTCCGTAACCAATCCCATTCATAGGATATAGCCCGTAGCCATTCCTATGGGGCATGAGGATATAATTGTCTAATTACCCCAACATATTCAAAAACATGCGTTCCGAGTTTACTCATTTCACCATTCAACAAATTCTGACACTGATGGATCTATCGTCAGGGCAACTACATTATATGATATCACTTGATTAATTAGATGTATTACCATATTCTTTTAGCATCAAGCACATTTCCAAACATCAATTACTATGATAATTTCTACAAAGAATGTGTAATACTTTCATCAAGTACTATTCAAATCTCATTGAAGTATTGGGATCTTAATCCCTCATCTCATCATGTGCTTTCTCATTTCTTAACAATCTCATCATCGTGATTATGGAATATTGGTATTGAAACCTTCAGTTCATCAAAGAATATTTGTTACCACTTATCAGGTAATTAAACACCTTCAGGTCATCTGACCAAGGTAAACATGATACTTGTTACACAAGCATCTCACATGGGTCTCAAAGCCCATTTATTCTCTGGTTACCTCTCACAAGGCAACATAGCATATTATGGCTCACAAGGCCCAATAACAACAATAAATGAAACATCATAGCTCATACCTGGCTATGCCCATCATCTCATGATACCTGCATAGTTAGTACATTTGATAACAGTTATATCAATTACATTTTAGCACCATGCTATACAAAGTAACACCACTTATACCCTTTTTAGGGTTAGGGTTTCTCACTTCATGTCAATCAGGAATAATCATCCCATTACACACATTAGGGTTAGGGTTTATCATCATATTGTCCAAAATTAGGGTTTCGTACACTATAACCCAAGGTTAGGGTTTCACATACCTTTACCCTATATCAGGGTTAGGATTTCATATCAAGGTTTCACATATCATTACATAGCATCACCTTGAATTAGAGTTTCATGTCACATTACCCTATATTAGGGTTCCACATTACATTCTTGCCTTGAATTAAGGCTTCTTATAACATTTCCCTTAAAATTAGGGTTTCATGTAGATTTACCCATAAATTAGGGTTTTCATGAAGCATTCCCTTAAATTAGGGTTTCTTATAACATTACTCTAAATTATGGTTACACATCACCCTTGATTAGGGTTATACTTAACATTGCCCTAGATTAGGGTTAGGGTTCATCACCCTTCTCAATTAGGGTTTCAAGATCTCTCTATCATGGATCATACCCTTAATTACATATTGTATAGAGTCATTGCTTCCATAGACATCAAAGGTTAACCATTCAAAAGGTACTAACTACTTAAGTATCTTGAAGGTAAAACCATTGAAATTACCTTTGATAAACATCATCAACAATCATGGGGTTAATTGTACTTACATGGTTTGAGTCAATTAAACCTTCAAGGGGTCTTGAAGTGCCTTGAACTTCAAACGGTCTTGAAGCACCTCAATCTTCAAACGGTCTTAAATAAATTGGATCTCAAATGGTTTGAAACCGTTTGGGCAACTAGCCCTTGAAACCATTTAAGCAAGAGTACATTGAAACAGTATGAACAAATCACTCTTGAAACCACTTGGATCTTCAAACGGTTTGAGAACATTTGATCTCAAACAATATTGAGACCATTTCATCCCAAATGGTTTTGAGACCATTTAGACTCAAATGGTCTTGAGACCGTTTGGTCCAAACCTTCTCAAAACCGAATGGACCAATTACGGTTTCCATCAACCAAATCGATTCAGGGTTTCAATCATTGAACCACCCATCAATTGAACCATTGAATCACTCTTCAATTGAACCATTGAATCACCATTTAACCTTGGCATGACCTGACCTCAAATGGTCTTGGTGTCAACCTCAAACGATTTTGAAAACCATTTCCATTCAATCGGTTTTGGAAACCCTAAACACCAAATGATCTTGAAGATTGTTAATCATCAAACGGTTTAGAAACCATTTATTTCCAAATGGTCAACTCAATCCAAATGGTCAACTGTCCCAAATGGTCAACTCAATCCAAACGGTCAACTATCCCAAATGATCAACTCAATCCAAACGGTCAACTGTCCCAAATAGTTTTGAACCCAATTCCTCAAACGGTTTGCAAACTGTTTGGTCTCCAAACGGTTTGGTGAAATCGATTGACCAATTTTATTGGAAACCGATTGGAGTTGCAATTTTGGGAAAAGTGTCCAAGATGATGTCATCATCATCTACCTTTGTTTCTAAGGTTCACATTACTACTAATTTCATATAATCATCCATTACAACAAGTAATTAAATCAAGAAGAAGGAGAAATCAACATAACTTGTAAGATTGAAATTGAATAATGATGTAAATGGGTTCAAGTTATATAACCCACCTTCAAAGTTGGATTTAAGATCCAAGCTTCACGTCCCTAATGGTGGTTGAAGATTTCTCAACTCCACAAGGTTTGTTCCTCAAGCTTTTGAGTGAAAAGGATTGGCTAGGATTGAAGATTGCATGGAGAAAAGAAGAAATCAAGCATTGATTTGTGATTTCCACCATGAAATAAAGGTTAAAGGAGATCATGGAGCTTACCTACAGGTTGGGGTTCGTCCTCCTATTGCTCCTAGATCCCTTGGTCGTTTGCAACAAAGAGTGAAAGAAAATCCGAAAAAGAGTCCTTGGTTGAGTGGGAAATGAAGTGTATATAAGGATTTTCAAGGAGAGAGATAGTTGAAAAGCAATCCTTCAACGCCCCAAAACGGTGCCACTTAACCCCCTATACTCCTTGCATACGAAGGAATCTTCCTTTGCCTTTAATTCTTCTTCATTATCCAAAATTTAAAGGAAAAGCAATTAAGCACCTTAAATCATATAATACTAATATCTCATTTTTAGTGGATATTACTTTTGATTAACTAATGTGAGTGGGCTCTCCACTCACTTAGATGTTTTCGTGGCCTTTGCAAGGAATAAGGACGTCCAAACTTATATAATTTCAACCATCTCATTTTTTGTTGAAGGGCACGTCAATTAATATATTTATTTTTGTATTAATTTGAAGTAAAGTTCCGTTTATGCTTAAATCTTGATTATTTTAATATCAAGATTCTCTCTCTTCCAAAATGATCCAAATGAGGCACCCCGGTAAAATTCTTTTCTCTACATGATGCCAAGAATCATAAGGGACCCTCTTGAAGTGGTATTTTTCATATTGAACCTTAGGTTTTGGGTAAATTGCACATTACACCAAAACTAGGTTTTAATGCACAAACATTGATTAACAAGCTCTATCTTGGTGCTCAAGCTATCACAAGCCATACCTTTGCATAATTATCATTCTTATGATGCTTCAACATCAGAGGAACATTTTATCATATACAATTTGCAAGTTAACCCCTCAATTTGGGTAATTTGCACTTTAGTCCAATACTAACAAAACATTGTTTAAACATTATTCAAAAAGGACTAAAATTGAGCCTTAATTACTTTTCAAAAGATAAGAGCAAGCAAATAATCAACCTCATTAATAAAAACATCTAGGGTTAACACATAACCTAGGTCAGGGATGTTACAAATTATCCACCCCTAATAGGGATTTCGTCCCCGAAATCATCAACAAAGACATTAAGAGAAAAGAGAAGGGTACTTCATCCTCATTTCTTCCTCTAGTTCCCACATAGTTTCTTCAACGCCACGATGATGCCAGAGAACTTTTACAAGACATATGTCTTTCTTTTTCAGCTTCTTAATTCTTTTATCAAGGATCATCACAGGTCCTTCAACATATGATATGTCAGCATTTAATTCTACCTCCACAGGTTGCAAAACTAACTCTGTGTCAGGATGACACTTTCTTAACATGGAGATATGGAACTCTGGATGCAACTTATGCAACTCAGGTGGCTACTCCAGCTTATAGGCTACCTTTCCAATCCGTTCAATGATTGGATAAGGCCCCATAAATCTAGGAGCTAACTTCCCCTTCTTTCCAAATCTAAGAACACCCTTCCAAGGTGAGACTTTGAGATATACTCTGTCTCCAAGTTGGAATTCTAAAGGTCTTTGCCGTTTGTCAGCATACGATTTTTGTCTATCCTGTGTAGCCTTTAACTGTTGTTGGATTACTTTAATCTTCTCAGTTGTCTACTGCACTAACTTAGGACCCAAAAGTCGATATTCTCCAGTTTCATACCAACATAAAGGAGATCTACAATGTCTACCATATAATGCTTCATATGGTTCCATGTCAATATTGTGTTGATAGCTATTATTGTAAGCAAATTCTATCAAACTCATGTGTAGATCCCAACTTCCTACAAATTGAAGGTCACATGCCCTAAGCAAATCCTCCAAAGTTTGTATGGTTCTTTCAGACTGTCCATCTGTCTGAGGGTGAAAGGCAATACTAAACCTTAGCTGCGTACCCAAAGCTTTATGTAGTCATTCCCAAAAATGACTCGTGAACTGGGGACCTCTATCAGAAACAATAGTAACTGGGACCCCGTGCAACTGCACTATCTCATCTACATATAACCGTGCAAGCTTCTTAGCAGCATAGGTTGTTTTGACAAGAAGGAAATGTGCTATCTTAGTCAATCTATCAACTATAACCCATATGGGATCAGGACCGTTGGTTGTTCTAGGCAAACCAACCACAAAATCCATGGTCACATGATCCCATTTCCACTGCGGTATAGGAAAAGGTTGCATTGTTCCTGCGGGCTTTTGATGTTCAACTTTAATCTGCTGACACACCAGACACCGCATAACAAACTCAGCAACATCTTTCTTCAATCCTGGCCACCAATACATATCCTTCAAGTTATGATACATTTTGGTGGTCCCCGGATGCATTGCATACATCGAAGAATGAGCTTCCTCAAAGACTAACTTTCTCAAGTCATTGGCATCAGGTACCACCATCCTACCATGGTAATGGACTACCTGATCCTCTGACTCATGAAAGCCATCCCATTTCTCACTACCATACTCTGACCTGATCTGCTGAACCACAGTATCAACTTGCTGTGCTTCTTTAATCTGTTGGCTCAGAGTAGGTTTTATATGCATCTCAGCTAACAACCCGGCTAACAATGATACCTTAAGCTGTACATTGTTTTGCCTCAAGGAGATAAGCATATCTCTCTTAGAGCACACTAAGGAGTTCAACTGTGCTTTATCTAAGGTTGGTGCTGATGAATTTCTACTCAATGCATCAGACACTACATTGGCCTTCCCTGGATGATAATGAATTGTACAATCATAGTCCTTGATTAATTCCATCCAGTAGAATTTTCTCATGTTCAACTCATGTTGTGAGAAGATATATTTTAAATTCCTATGGTCTGTGAAAATCTGGAATGTTTCTCCATAGATATAATGTCTCCAGATCTTCAGAGCATGAACCACAATAGCTAGCTCTAGATCATGTGTTAGATAATTCTCCTCACGTTTCTTAAGATGTCGAGAAGCAAAAGAAATCACTTGATTATCCTGCATCAACACACATCCTAGTCCATTCTTAAATGCATCACAGAAAACTATATACCCCTTCCCTTGTTCAAGTAACACCAACACCGGTGCACTTGTCAACCTTTCTTTCAGCAACTGGAAGGAACGTTGACACTTGTCATTCCAGACAAAAGGAACCTCCTTCCTGGTCAACTTGGTTAGGGGTAAAGCTATAGAGCTGAAGTTCTTAATGAACCTCTTGTAGTATCCTTCCAGTCCAAGAAAACTACGAATCTCCGTCGGTGTCTTTGGCTGTTCCCATTGCATGACAGATTCTACCTTCTTAGGATCAACACGGATACCTGAGGTAGATATTATGTCCTAAGAAAGAAACTTCTGGTAGATAGAACTCACATTTGCTAAACTTAGCATACAACTTATGATCTTTTAGCAAAGTTAAAGCCTGGCGGAGGTGCTTCTCATGCTATTGAGCATCTCTACTATTTACCAAGATGTCATCTATAAAGACTACTATGAACTAATCAAGAAAAGGTCGAAAGATTCTATTCATGAGTTCCATGAATGCAGCTGGTGCATTAGTTAGTCCAAATGACATAACTATGAACTCGTAGTGACCATATCTTGTCCTAAAGGCAGACTTAGGTATGTCACTCTCCTTGAAACACAACTGATGGTATCCTGACCTCAGATCTATCTTAGAGAAGATAGTTGCACCACACAACTGATCAAACAGATCATCGATCCTTGGTAGAGGATACTTGTTCTTTATAGTTACTTAGTTTAACTATCTGTAATCAATGCATAACCACATGGATCCGCCCTTCTTCGTAACAAAAAGAACTGGAGCACCCCATGGTGAAGTACTCGGTCAGATAAAACCCTTCTCAAGCAACTCCTACAACTATTTCTTGAGCTCTGCCATCTCAGCAGGTGCCATCCTATATGATGTTTGTCCTATTATTTGCGTATCCGAGATTAGATTTATCTCAAAATCAATCTCTCGGGGCGGAGGTACACCTGGGAGTTCATCAGGAAACACATCTTAAAACTCCCTAACTATCGAAACTTCAGAAAGATTAGAAATCTCCAATGTGGTGTCTACCACATGTGCCAAGAATGGAAAGCATCATTGCCTCATCAGCTTCTCAACTACCATAGCTGGCACAAGATAGGTTGGAAGAATCTTTCTATATCCCTAAAAGATCCATGTGTCACTATCATCTGTGAACACAGCTTGCTTGGACTCACAATTCAAGACAACCTTAATCCTATGTCTCTGTATACTCAGTGAACCTAGATCTCTGATACCACTAAACTATCATGAAGCATTCAAACAAAACAACATTGACTAAGAAAAAGCGTATCATTCACAGCAGATGAATGAAAATCACTAAAAATTAAAACCTTTTACAAATAGATCCATACATTGGAAAACTCTTTCAAAAAGAACCAAAGTAATTCAATTACATTCTGGTTCACAAGTACATCTCTTATACTATCCCTTCTCAAGAGTTACAAGCATCAACTGCCCTGTTAAACTGTACGTAGGCAGTATAAAATCTCGAGGCATCTAGCCAAAATCTCATATCAATATTAACTAACTATTGACTCCAAGGACCTGATAGTACAGAGACGACACATAGGACTCTATATACATCACATATACAAGACATGACATCCAGTGTCTTTACCTAAGAAATCACTACTGTCCCAGCTACTACTTCTGCTCTTCCCCTACTGTAGGGTTTCTGCCTCTTCCTCTGTGTCTACCTAAAAAGTTGGATCCCACGGGGGTGAGACAATTGTAAATTGTCCCAGTGAGAGATATAACTCTCCACCAGAAACATTATTATTGCAGTTTAATAAGAATAAACTGAATAGAGGAATCATAAATATTTATCAGTAGTTAAATCAATGTCTAAATAGGTTAGAGCAATATTCTTCTTCTAAGAAATTTAGCTATATCTTGATACAACAACATGTCACTTATCCAATAAGGATGATGAAGAAAATGTATAACATTTATCTATCTATGATATGATAATCAGATAACATCAGCCAATGATTATCATATTTCAACCTTAAGCAAATATGCAATACGACTGATTACATTTTACAATCATACTTAATTCCCTGAAGAGATGAAATATACCGTTCATACTCCAACCGACCACGATTACGTTAAGCATCGGTACCACACAAGGTCAATGGAAGAGACGGACTCCAAGACCTCACCTTTCTCGATCAGTGTGAGATAATATGGTAGAGACATCATGTGTCAAACTGCAACTAGCTTCCCAGGGTATATTGGCATCTTCACTATAGAGTGATAGCCCGCAACATATACTCTCTTCAGGGTTATGGCCCGTAGCCAATGCCTGGTACTATATCATGGGGTCATGGCCCATAGACATACTCATACTGGGGTATGGTCCGTAACCAATCTCGTTCATAGGATATAGCCCATAGCCATTCCTATGGGGCATGAGTATATAATTTCCCAATTACCCCCACATATTAAAAAATATGCGTTCCAAGTTTAACTCGTTTCACCATTCTGCAAATTCTGACACTGATGGATCTGTGGTCAGGGGAACTACATTATATGATATCACTTGATTAATTATATGTATTACCATATTCTTTTAGAATCAAGAAAGTTTCCAAACATCAATTACTATGATAATTGCTACAAAGAATGTGTAATAATTTCATCAAGTACTATTCAAATCTCATTGAAGTATTGGGATCTTAATCCCTCATCTCATCGGGTGCTTTCTCATTTCTTAACAATCTCATCATCGTGATTATGGAATATGGGTATTCAAACCCTTAGTTCATCAAAGAAAATTTGTAACCACTTATCAGGTAACTAAACACCTTTAGGTCATCTGACCAAGGTAAACATGATACTTGTTACACAAGCATCTCACATGGCTCTCAAAGCCCATTTAATCTCTTGTTACCTCTCACTAGGCAACAAAGCATATTATGGCTCACAAGGCCCAATAACAACAATAAATGAAACATCATAGCTCATACCTGGCTATGCCCATCATCTCATGATACGTGCATAGTTAGTACATTTGATAACAGTTATATCAATTACATTTTAGCACCATGCTATACAAAGTAACACCACTTATACCCTTTTTAGGGTTAGGGTTTCTCAATTAATGTCAATCAGGAATAATCATCCCATTACCCAAATTAGGGTTAGGGTTTATCATCATATTGTCCAAAATTAGGGTTTCGTACACTATAACCCAAGGTTAGGGTTTCACATACCTTTACCCTATATCAGGGTTAGGATTTCATATCAAGGTTTCACATATCATTACATAGCATCACCTTGAATTAGAGTTTCATGTCATATTACCATGTATTAGAGTTCCGCATTACATTCTTGCCTTGAATTAAGGCTTCTTATAACATTTCCCTTAAAATTAGGGTTTCATGTAGCTTTACCTGAAAATTAGGGTTTTCATGAAGCATTCCCATAAATTAGGGTTTCTTATAACATTACACTAAATTATGGTTACACATCACCCTAGATTAGGGTTATACTTAACATTGCCCTAGAATAGGGTTAGGGTTCATCACCCTTCTCAATTAGGGTTTCAAGATCTCTCTATCAAGGATCATACCCTTAATTACATATTGTATCGAGTCATTGCTTCCATAGGCATCAAAGGTTAACCATTCAAAAGGTACTAACTACTTAAGTATCTTGAAGGTACAACCATTGAAATTATTTTTGATAAACGTCATCAACAATCATGGGGTTAATTGTACTTACATGGTTTGAGTCAATTAAACCTTCAAGGGGTCTTTAAGTGCCTTGACCTTCAAACGGTCTTGAAGGACCTCAATCTTCAAACAGTCTTGAAGAAATTGGATCTCAAACGGTTGAAACCTTTTGGGAAACTATCCCTTGAAACTATTTAAGCAAGAGTACATTGAAACCATATGAAAAAATCACTCTTGAAACTACTTGGATCTCCAAACGATTTGAGACCGTTTGATCTCAAACGGTCTTGAGACCGTTTGATCCCAAACGGTCTTGAGACCGTTTGATCCCAAACGGTCTTGAGACCGTTTGGACTCAAATGGTCTTTAGACCGTTTGGACTCAAACGGTCTTGAGACGGTTTGGTCCAAACCTTCTCAAAACTTAATGGACCAATTAGGGTTTCCATCAACCAAATTGATTCAGGGTTTCAATCATTGAACCACCCATCAATTGAACCATTGAATCACTCTTCAATTGAACCATTGAATCACCATTTAACCTTGGCATGACCTGGCCTCAAACGGTATTGGTCTCAACCTCAAACAGTTTTGAAAACTGTTTCCATTCAATCGGTTTTGGAAACCCTAAACACCAAGCGATCTTGAAGATCGTTAATCATCAAACGGTTCAGAAACCGTTTCTTTCCAAACGGTCAAATCAATCCAAACGGTCAACTATTCCAAATAGTCAACTCAATCCAAATGGTCAACTGTCCCAAATGGTCAACTCAATCCAAACGATCAACTGTCCCAAACGGTTTTGAACCCAATTCCTCAAACAGTTTGCAAATCATTTGGCCACCAAACAGTTTGGTGAAATCGATTGGAGTTGAAATTTTGGGAAAAGTGTCCAAGATGATGACATCATCATCTACCTTTGTTTATAAGGTTCACATTACTACTGATTTCATTGAATCATCCATTACAACAAGCAATTAAATCAAGAAGAAGGAGAAATCAACATAACTTGTAACATTGGAATTGAATAATGATGTAAATGGGTTCAAGTTATATAACCCGCCTTCAAAGTTGGATTTAAGCTCCAAGATTCACGTACCTAATGGTGGTTGAAGCTTTCTCAACTCCACAAGGTTCGTTCCTCAAGCTTTTGAGTGAAAAGGATTGGCTAGGATTGAAGATTGCATGGAGAAAAGAAGTAATCAAGCATTGATTTGTGATTTCCACCATGAAATCAAGGTGAAAGGAGATCATGGAGCTTACCTACATGTTGGGGTTCATCCTCCTATTTCTCCTAGCCCCCTTTGTCGTTTGCAATAAAGAGTGAAAGAAAATTCGAAAAAGAGTCCTTGGTTGAGTGGGAAATGAAGTGTATATAAGGATTTTCAAGGAGAGAGAAAGTTGAAAAGCAATCCTTCAACTCCCCAAAACGGTGCCACTTAACCCCCTCTACTCCTTCCATATGAAGGCATCTTACTTTTCCTTTAATTCTTCTTAATTATCCACAATTTAAAGGAAAAGCAATTAAGCACCTTAAATCATATAATACTAATATCTCATTTTTAGTGGATATTACTTTTGATTAACTAATGTGAGTGGGCTCTCCACTCACTTAGATATTTTCGTGGCCTTTGAAAGGCATAAGGACGTACACACTTATCTAATTTCAACCATCTCGTTTTTGGTTGAAGGACACTTGAATTAATATATTTATTTTTGTATTAATTTGAAATAAAGTTCCATTTATGCTTCAATCTTGATTATTTTAATATCAAGATTCTCTCTCTTCCAAAATGATCCAAATGAGGCGCCCCTCTCAAATTATTTTCTCTACATGATGCCAAGAATCATAAGGGACCCTCTTGAAGTGGTATTTTGCATATTGAACCCTAGGTTTTGGGTAAATTGCACATTACACCAAAACTAGGTTTTAATGCATAAACATTGATTAACAAGCTCTATCTTGGTGCTCAGGATATCATAAGCCATACCTCTACATCATTCTCATTCTTATTATGTTTCAACATCATAGGAACATTTTATCATATACAATTTGCAAGTTAACCCCTCAACTTGGGTAATTTGCACTTTAGTCCAATACTAACAAAACATTGTTTCAACATTATTCAAAAAGGACTAAAATTGAAATATAAGTTCCTATTAAGCCTTAATTACTTTTCAAAAGATAAGAGAAAGCATATAATAAACCTCATTTAAGCAAAACATCTAGGGTTAACACATAACCCATGTCAGGGATGTTACAATTATGGCCATCCTATTGTAATTCCTTGAGCCACAAGGAATTACAGTCATCTAGGTCTACATTACATGCATCAACCTATACAAGATGAAGTGTTGTATCTGTTCCGGTTGATCAACTCATCTCCATGACTGACCGGCTCGCCTCCCGATCGGTCAGTTGGGTGCCACTAGTCAATCGACTAGCTCGTCCAACCGATCGGTTTGCCTGGTCGTCGTGCATCTCTGTAGGCTGCCACCCGCTCATCTCATTCATGAGACAGTCATCTCGGTCCTACTTCCGAACGTCTTGCTCTATGAGATGGTCATCTCACTCGTCTGGGTGCCCTCCGTTCATTGACATAAAATGAAATAAACTATCCTATTGTACATATTGCTTTGGGAAACCCCGAGTGACATTTGGGGGGAGCAAGGTAGAAGAGAAAGCTCGAGTTATCTCGAGTTACATCGGGAATAGGAGAAGGGACTCAGTACATAGACCGAGATGCAAGCAACCATAATCAACCAAGCACACACATAGGGTTTATTAGCCATAACCACACTACACATCCACCACAGAAACCATTTAAGGGCGACGTGTGTCGAATGCATTTATATACCATATCATATATGTATATTGGGATTTGTGGATTTAAGTTGGACATGCATATAAGCCAGTTAATTATTCACATTGTATGCAAAAAATATAAGGCGTCAAACCAAAAAAATGATCATATCGATTATCCTAAAACATAGAATGTTGACGTGGCTCTGATACCACTATTGGGTTTTGGGCGAGGCAAAGAAGGTAGAGGAAACAAAAATTTTCTCCCCAAACCCAGGAAAAAACATATCACATCAACATCTATGAAATAGGAAGGATGGTTTATTGAGGTTTATCTGGTCCTGAGGCTTGATCAGTGACAATACCTCATAGCTAGTGCAATCTTCAACCACCTAGTCTTGGATGGTGTCTGTGCAACTCTTGGTCCTCACCTGGACTGCGGTTGAACGTCGTCCTCCTGAGTGGTAGAAACCTCCCGCCTCTATAGATAGCCCACACAGACTACTAGGAACTCTAGTCATCTTGTCCCATAGGACACTAGAAGGAGTCGTCCCCTTCTGTCAGCGTACTAGTCACTGACACACTCTCCCACCACTAGTTTTCATCCTGTACTTACCTTTCCCTTGCTGTGCCTCCCTGGTCAGGTAGAACTTGCTTGGGCTCTCTCGGTTACCACAACCAGAGAGGACAACTTTGTAGAGAAACTGATGTTCTGAGTTGTGCTATCTGAGAAGCCCCC
The DNA here is from genome assembly GCA_963693085.1 of Alisma plantago-aquatica. Classification (NCBI taxonomy): domain Eukaryota; kingdom Viridiplantae; phylum Streptophyta; class Magnoliopsida; order Alismatales; family Alismataceae; genus Alisma; species Alisma plantago-aquatica. The sequence goes on from OY856411.1 coordinate 885,366,938, forward strand.
ATTACCCCTCTATATATAGGAGGGGTCAGGGTCAGGGTTCTTAGCCGTGAGACTTGCAGGACTAAAGTGGGAGTAGAAGGGTCCCGAATTTCCACAAACTGATTGCACTACGGCAGGCGAGCCAGTCATTTCACAAATGAACCAGTCAGTTGGGAGTGTGAGCCGGTCAGTTCACTTAGTGAACTAGTCGGTTCGCTTCCCAGAATTGCCTCGAATTGACTTTCCTTGTTCGTTTCAAATTGATACTAAGATCAATTCTTGTCCCAATCAAAAATTAAGTGAAATGAAAAACTTTTCTCACAAATTAGGACAACCCAACACCACTCGTTTGGACACATGAACCGATCGGTTCACCAGAGTGAACCAGTTGTCTCACTGACCATGAGCTGATTGGTTCACCCAGTGAACCAGTCAGTTGGTGGTCCAAATTGTGTAGAACATAGTCAATGCAGTTCTCAATCAATCCGACACTCAAACCAGTTAGTTGAACACTTGAACTTAATGATTTTGAGTCAAGTCAATTGATTGAATGATTAATTGAATACCTAAACACTTTAGTAATCAATCTAAACATCATTCGTGGATAAACTCCTCTTCCAGGTTATCCTATGTGTGTGTCCCTATAGGTCCCATTTCACGTTGGCAGTGAAAGTCCATAGCCACTTATGACTTCATAAGCAAAGAGTGGTGCCTAGTCGCACATCAATGCTACCCAAGTGAAAAGAAAAGTTGGAGAACAACTTTCAACCCTACAATCTGTAATTGGTGTTACAATGAATGTATAGTTCCTTTGTCACTGATATCCGGATTAAACTCGAGGCATGGACATGTCATCCTCTACAAACGTTCAATCCATGTTTCTCGATCCAGAGTAGACTGTCTGAGATATATGTATGCTCAATGCCACACATTGACTCTATAACATACTGGACTTTGGTACTATATTTAATTTTGAGTCATTATACATGATCCTATCAATTTGAATTTCTAATTTGCTAAATTTCCATTCATAATTTAAATCCATTGAATTGTTTTAAAATTTTGGCATCAATATGCAATTTTTCTTCATTCGAGGGCCCATTCAATTATTTTGTCCAAATCTCAGTCAACAAAATGAATGTCTTTTTATTAACAAAGCCTTGTTTTTCCTTTGAATAATATTTGCAAACAAGTCCCTAAATTGATCATCATGAATCAATATGACATAAAAGTCAGAATCAATTTTACTTATTGTATTCCATGGACCTTGCATTTCTACATTTCTCTTATTTGACTAATGGCTTTGGAAACAATTTTAAGTAATAATTATAAAAACACATATTGAATTTGGCATATATGGTGAAAATTGTATATATTGGTCAATTTATAACTATAAATGGAGGAACTTATATTTAAATATAGCTCCCTAGGTATGGAATGAGTGGTCAAAGTTTGAAAGAAATTGGGGTTTTAATTTAGAAGTTATGAAAGTAATAGGAGTTGATTAAGTATGGACATAGTAATTATTAATATTAATTTCATGACTAACAAAACAAGACTGACGCTTCCTTCCTCCTTTTTAGGGCGCTCTTTCACCGATTATAGAAGAAAACCACAGCCTACTCGCTAGACGCAAGAACCTCCAACCAAGGAACCCATCCCTTTCCTTTCGGTCTTGTGATCCTAACACCAATAGTGCATTCACGAGCACCTCTACCATCATCACAATCAATTATGATTTTAGTAATAGAGGAATGAACCATCTAAGCATTGACGCCTCTATGACATTCATTACCTTGATCAGATTCCCTCCTCATCTCCTGAAACCCCACAATGGTTGCAGTCGTCTTCTAATATGTATACCCTAGGGAATCTATTGCCAAGAAGTGAAGACACAGGTCTGCAACACGTAGCTACATCCACCAATACTATCAGATTCCCTCGCTAACAAGAGACTTGCAACCTGGCGATCGGCTACCCTCTCCTCTACCCAAGACTCACCCACAACCTAACGATGGTGGTGCAAGGGAGACTGCAGATTGCGATCTAACTCCCTCACAACCTGCAACACTTCAGATCTGCTACAATATCACCCCCTCCTGTTTGATCTCATGTTCTGTTAATCATAGATGCTGTCATGGTGTGAAAAGCTAACATGATCTGACCATCGTAGACCCACAGATCTACGACGCCACTCACCACCCAACCTCGACCGACAGCAAAACCAGATCCTCGACGTCAATGACCAATGTTGGGTCTCGCCAGCCTTCATGACACATCTGTGCTACCACCACCACTCCACGGTGGAGTCTAGACAAAACCGACCACAGGAGGACACCAGGTCTATCTCAGATCCAATGAAAGAATCGTAAAGACCCATCGACCTCGCCACCTCCCATGAGGCAAAGAACCACAACAGTCGGCGCCGAAGGATAGAGAAATATGCATCTCCAGCCATCAGCCTCTTTCCATTCTTCACCCTACCTTCTTGCAATGCAAAACTTCCACCACCCACCTTAGTTCTCCTCCTTCAAATATAGTCTGTGTGTAAAGGACAATTGGCGAGGCGACATCACAATCACCTTAACATGAAATAGGATCTCAATGTTCAAACCTGCTTGGCTAGGTGAGAAACTAGTGGAGAAAAACCATTGCACACGAGTACAGTTGCCTCCGGAGCGGAGCCCAGACCCAACTTCCATGAGATCTACATCTGCACCTGATGGCAAGGTCGACTCTGGCCATTCCAATAGCAGAATTGCCGAGGGGCATTGCCTCCCTCACTGTGATCGGACAACGAGCCACGCTATTGGAGTTCATCTTCGGTCTTGCACCGCGAATCACCAAGCCTAGAAACCAATCACAAAGTATAAATTGGAAGATCAGAGCCTCAACATGTATGTGATCCCCTTTTCCCTATCATTCAGATTTGTAGTTGAGTATTAGCACTAATAAGACATATCAATCTAGTTAATATGATAACTAACATTGATATAAATAAAACCTAGTAGCCATTATTAACAATTGGTCTATGTAATCTATCTTAATAATATATACATACATCTAAACATATAAACATGTTAGTATGATAGCGTTAGGTTACACGAGCGTTATAATGTCCTTATCAATGCTAATTTTAGGAAATTAGTTATTGCACATGATTTCGATAGGGAATTAAATAGTAACCAGAACATGTTATATATATATGAATGTGATTAATCCATTATGCAAAAGTTTATCATAGTATAATATGTGTATGCACACATTGATAAAAGGACAAATAATAGATTATTTCATAAAAAATATCCTTGTTATTAGTACCAACCTTATAAATATATACACATGATTATAATTGGATATAAATTTTTTACTTTTGAATGACTTTAACTTAGATCAACATATTCCATGGAAAACTAGGAGAGAGAATATAAAGGATAACATATTCAATCTAAGATTACCTCACAGTTGAATGTAAAACATAAAAGGACACTTTATGATAGATTGTATGAGTAATTTATTCACCTCTTGAACTATTAGTAAATGTACAACTATGTTCATATACATACTTGATACTAGGGCATAACATATGAGTATTTTGGGGTTGTATTGGTTATAAATGAAATCCCTTGTTCCCCTATTATTTGTGGATGATATGGGATTATATGGTATGTAATATGTTTTAACATTCATGTAAGATTAAAACATTTGAACTTAATAACAGTCATGGAGAAATTGAATCCAACTATGTTACTATCTTGCAATCCATAATGAAAAGGAAGCCAACTCTTAGGAAATATTTTCATAATACAACATGCAATTAACATGGCTTATACTAGTGTATTACATAATAGACATATAACACACAAACACATGAAACATGAAATTTAGATGAAAACATGAAATCCTAAATAAGTCAAATTGAACAACATTACCCGGCCAGTGTAGCACAGGTGATTCGGTCTGGCTTGTCATCCCCGGGGGACCCAAGTTTGAATCCTCCTGTTGTGCATTGTATTTACCAACCCTTGGGTCATCCGGGCTCTGACACCTGTTTGAGGGAGGGGGGGAATAATGTCTCTTATAACTCAAAAAAAAATTGAACAACATTGATTCCTAGTCAAATGGTGACAAGATATTATTCTTTGTAGTTACCTCTTCATAAATCCTTGGAGCCACTTTGTTACTATGCAATCCATGGAGTCTTCGATAAATTGAGGTACTAGATTCTCTATTTTTATATTGGGTTATAATTTCCCTCTTGAAATCCATGTACATTATTTAGTGGTGAACCCTATACTTTTATAAGCCTTTCCTGCCTCCTTGAAAGTTCACCACCTTGGATTGATTATTGTTTGATTGCATTGAATATTATAATAGCACTTGACTTGATCTATTTGGAGTTTTGACTCCCTGGACTTTGATCCCTTTGGGCTTTGGCCTCTTAGAGCTTTGGCTCACTTGAGGTAGGGTACGTCCCGCCACCCTGTGCACATGTTGTAATGGATTAGTTGTCCCCCAGTCGGCTGGTTAAACTAGCAATTAGGCTTCTGTGTCATTCTTTCATAGATTACTGAACATAAGGTACTTTATCCCTTGAAGGAAATGATATGATAGTGCTCAACCTTAATATTCAACATTTGATTATTGACAATACTTTGATAATTTGATATCTTGGAACTATGTTGAATAGCCTTGTGGAAATTTGGTCTTGAAATACAAATATTGAAATGTTTTTATCCTGGATTTGAAATTTAGTCCACCAATATCCCCTTCCTATATTTGATATTACCTTGAATCATATTTAGTACCTATATTTTGCAAATAGCTTGATATACAAATTTAGTACCATCTTTGTTGACCCTTTATTTTCCCTTTATGGGGTCCATGTGTGGTTTCGTTCCCTCTGGGAACTCATGGACATGTGGAATGAAGCTAATGTAGAAAAGACATGCAGGAGATGTCCTTTGTTGATTGAAGACTAGATAGGACTTATGGTTTTCTTGTGTAGTCCTATGCATAGTTAAGCTTCCACACTCTGATGTAAGAGCATGATTGTAATAAAGATTGTTTATACTTTTGATACATTTTGTAAATATTTGATCATAAAGATCAGGTCATTACAACATGGTATCAGAGCCAATAAATAGTCGACACTCATGCATGTCTTGTGGAATTTAGGTTTAGTTAGGAACACAAATACAACAATTCAAACTTAGAATAATTGTTACAACATAGACCTAGCATCGTTGACTCTGTTATTGGCATATACCTAGACTACAAAAGGGAAACACTGAAAACATAGGATATGAAGTAAATACTTTAGTTTAGAAATTCATGATACACACTTAGGCCATCTACTAGCTTTTAGACTCCCCTAGACATAGACTTATATGGAGATAGTATTTGGGAAACATTTTTGAGACACATGTACATTTGGATGTTGGAACATTTAAATCACCACAATGAATATACAAAAGGGAGAGTTCCGTAGAGTTTCTTTTTATCTAGGTACAACCATAGGTAATTGCAAAAAAAAATTTCTAGAACAATAAATTTCATATAATTGATAGCTTCAATTTAGAACTATAAAATTTGAAGAAAATATTCAACCCAAAAAGAAGGGCTACATACATTCATCACTAATATAGGAAATATAGTATGTCTACACATATAGAGGAAAAAATTATACTACAAAGAAAAAAAGAAAACATATACATGGTTAGTCACTTTTAATAGGGAGAGGAAATAAATGATGATATGTTAAGATTTAGATGAACCCCCAAAAAAGGACCCTTTTTTTTCCAGAAAACAACAAATGAAATAGATACCTACAACATGTAGTAATATTCTCTTTTATATGTAATTATAAAAATTTTGATTCTTGAAAAAAGGGTTACAAATCGAACATTATAGATGCAAAAAAAAAACAAATTTGAGATTCATAATCACATCCCAAATTTATACCCAGATAATTCAATGATAAAAAACGTGATAAATACTTAGAGCTATAATTTTTAATAACTCCCAATTTTTAGAGATATATAAAGTTTTTAATAATATATGTGGACACTTGCCCCCTAAAATGGAGAAATAAAAATGAGCTACATTTAATAAAGCGTCGCATAGAGATGAGTGACAATAAAATTTATTAAATTTAGATAAGTTGTAAAGCTTGGCTATATAAATATAGTTTATTTGATGGTTTTGTTCGTGTAACATAATTTTTTTGATATTCATAATTTAGATTCTTAACTAGGAAGGTGTACATGACCTTAGGGAGGTTATATGGATCAGACATCACTAGGTACTCATATGACTCTTTATATTTCGCATAAATATAAAATTTCCAAAAATGTATCAAGTAGTTGGGATGATGAAGTAATAGTAATTAGAGTGTAGAAATTAGGTGATTGTGACTTGGTTCTGACATCAATTTTGACCATTTTTAGTTTTACACTAAAAGGTTTTCCACTTGAAAAATAACTTTCTTTATAATACTATATGTACAAAGAAAAATTGATTTCATTGAATTTTATCACCGAACTCTCGAGCTAAGCCACAATCAAGTAGGTATGGGAAAACCCTAGAGGTAAAACCTAGAGTTGGTGAAGGATGCTATATTGTAGACGACACACATATCTAAGGTTTTGGTTGAATCCTTTTAAGGGGTGGAGTATAGGACCAAGGTAGAGTGTAGATAAATCGATTTTGAGGACGAAATCCAATTTTAAGGGGTGGAGAGTTGTAACATACTGGACTTTGGTACTAAATTTAATTTTGATCATTATACATGATCCTAACAATTTGAATTTCTACTTTGCTAAATTTTTGTTCATAATTTAAATCCATTGAATTCTTTTCAAATGTGGGCATCAATATGCAATTTTTCTTCATTCCAGGGCCCATTCAATTATTTTGTCCAAATCTCAGTCAACAAAATGAATGCCTTTTTCTTAACAAAGCCTTGTTTTTCCTTTGAATAATATTTCCAAACAATCTCTAAATTGATCTTCATGAATTAGTATGACATAAAAGTCATAATCAATTTTACTTATTGTATTCCATGGACCTTACATTTCTACATTTCTCTTATTTGACTAATGGCTTTGGAAACAATTTAAAGTAATAATTATAATAAATTTAAAGTAATAATTATAATAAAACATATTGAATTTTGGATATATGGTGAGAATTATATATATTGATCAATTTAGAACTATAAATGGAGGAACTTATATTTCAATATAGCTCCCTAGGTATGTAATGAGTGGTCAAAGTTTCAAAGAAATTGGGTTTTAATTTAGAAGTTATGAAAGTAATAGGAGTTGATTAAGTATGGACATAGTAATTATGATTAAGAATTTCATGAGTAATGAAACAAGACTGACGCTTCCTTCCTCCTTTTCAGGGCGCACTTTCACCGATTATAGAAGAAAACCGCAGCCTACTCTCTAGACACAAGAACCTCCGACCAAGGAACCGACCCCTTTCCTTTCGGTCTTGAGATCCTAACACCAACAGTGCATTCACGAGCGCCTCTATCACCATCACCATCGATTATGATTTTAGTAACGGAGGAATGACCAATCTAAGCATTGAAGCCTCTATGACATTCATTACCTTGATCGACTTCCCTCCTCATCTCCTGAAACCCCACAATGGTAGAAACCACCTTCTTATATGTATACCCTAGGGAATCTATCGCTAGGAAGTGACGACACATGTCTGCAACACCGGCGACCTGCAAGTCAGTAGTTACATCCACCAATACTATCAGATTCCCTCTCTTACAAGAGACTTGCAACCTGGCGATAGGATACCCTCTCCTCTACCCAAGCCTCGCCAAAAACGTAACGACAGTGGTGCAAGGGAGCCTACAAATTGCGATCTAACTCCTTCACATCCTACAATACTTCAGATCTGTTGCAATTGCACCCCCTCCTGTTCGATCTCATGTTTTGTTAATCTTAGATGCTGTCATGGTGTGAAAAGCTAACGTGATCCGATCATCATAGACCCACAGATCTCCGACGCTACTCACCACCCAACCTCAACTGGAAACACAACCAGATCCTCTACGTCGGTGACCTATGCGTTGTTAATATTTATTAACGTCGTTCATGCAACAACGACATGTGCAAATTAATTAACGATTGCAGGTAGATCCAAATAAGAAATGAAGATCAAACAGAGCAGGAGAACAGAAATAACTGAGTTAGATTCGCAAACCAGATCATTCATTGAGAAGCGAATGTGATACTTAAAGAAATTAGTGCCCAACAATCCTCGCAGATAGGCACTGTTCTCCCAGTCTCAATCTGGCACGAACCTGGAACAGACTCATCTTGCTCGCGCTTGACGTCATCTCGTTGCACTACCACCAGTGCTACACAACGTCTGTAGGAACCTCCGCCTGATAGTCACATCTAGGTGATAGGAAGGAGAATCTCTTTGCATAGGAGACGAACTCCACAAAACAACTCGGGAATAAAGGCTCTCACTCTCTAGATTAGGGTTCTCAAAACACATGTGTAAATGACAACGTTTGTTGTGTGGTTAACCCTAAGGACCAGAGGTGTATATATATCCATGCACGTTCGTTATTCCTATTCCCAGTAAGATGCAAATACTTGGTCGCTCTTATACACATTACGGAAAAAAAACTACAAAGAGAAACACTTTCCAATTAGGATTAGGAAATCCAAACCGGAAAGAACTAATTAATTATACAAGTAATTAATTACTTAGTTGTATCCAGTGCAAAAAGAAGCCGGAAGATAGAAGACATTCTCCAAAATCCACAATCCACAAGCCCGAGCCCGTGCCCGGCCCGACCCGGCGAGGTGATGCATTGTGTGGTGCGCGCGCGTGCGTCCTTGCGTGTGTTGTGATGTGGTAACCTCACCCACTAAGGAGGTGAGCATACCTCCCTCCTAGGACCCCTTGGACACTAGTGCCCCATGTGATCCTACACATGAGGACCACAAAAGTTCTAGGAGTGAGCAATATGGGATAAAACTTCTTTGCCATTTGCACTAGAGACAAAACTACTTTTCTCACATGTACTTGCTTCACTACATTAGGCTTAACCCATGAAAAATAAATGGTTGCTACAGCAACATCCATATATCTAACAATGCCCCACAAAGTCCAATGTGTAGTGTGCTCTACCATTTAGTCCTCCATATTGTGCTTTCAATAGATACCTTTCGGTTTGAATCTACCTGAGTTGTCCAACTGTGACCCCCGTAGGAACTAGGTGAACAAAAGTATTGAACCTGAACCTTGGGTACAAGAGTATAGGTTGGTAACAACACAATAAATACATGATAGTAAAGAAAACAATGCATTAAGTCCATGCATACAAAATTTTATATCATGATTGATAATAGAGAACAACCCAATTCTCCTGTTGCGGCCTACACAACATCAATCACTTAGTTGGAGTCTCCAAGGATGTACTACTAACATCCTGTCCTAAGACTTGACACCATTCAGAGACTACTCTCTTACTAACTTGTAGTCATGACACTAACAAGTTTCCCAGGGAATAGACATACAGATGCAATAAGCATCAAATAAGAATACATAGTGTCATATGATTTACCTGACAACTTGTTATTACCACATTGAACCCAATTTGTGGAATCTCCACTCTTTTGGGTTGGGGTGCTACTGCCTAAAAATTGATAGGGGTTTCAGTCCCATCCCCAACCTGGATTTTTCTACTAAAGCTAAGGTAAGACCTTTAGTGAAAGGATCAGCTGTATTTTCTTTGGTACTGATGTAGTCCACAACTACGACCCCATTAGACACTAATTCCCTTACATATTTCAATCTGACTTGGATGTGTCTACATTGTTTTTTATTGTACTTGGAACTCTTTATCTTAGCAATAGTTGTAGTGCTATCACAGTGAACTGAAATTGCAGGAAGCGGATTCATTACCATAGGTAAACTGGACATAAGTCCATGTAGCCATTCAGCTTCCAATCCAGTTTCATCTAAAGCACACAACTCTACCTCAAAAGTGGACCAAGACAATATGGTCTGTTTCTTAGACCTCCAGGAAACAACTCCTCCTCCCAACAGGAATACATATCTTGAGACACCATTACTCCCAGAATTCATGGCAATCCATCTTTCATCACTGTATCCTTCGACTACGGAAGGATGTTTACCATAATGCAGCCCAAGAGAACATGTTCCCTTGATATACCTCAGAACTCTATCAAGAGCTTCCCAATGGGTCTTGTCGGGACAACTGGTGTATCTACTTAAGTTGTTCATGGAAAACACAATGTCTAGACATGTACAGTTCATAAGTTACATCAAACTTCTAATAATGTGAGAGTATCGTAATTGAGACACTGGAACCCCAATTTCATTCTTGAACAAGGGCTTGGATGAATCATATGGAGTCTTAATAGGTTTACGTGATGTGTACTCAAACCTCTCCAGTATCTTCTCAACATAGTGAGCTTGAGAGAGAGTTATACCATCAGTAGACCTAATGATTTTAAGCCCTAAAATCACATCAGTGACACCCATATCCTTCATCTCAAACTTGCTACACAAGAATGACTTTGTCTCATTTACTACTTTCATATCGAAACCAAAAAGTAGGATATCATCGACGTATAAGCATATCAAAATGAACCAATTACTGAAAATTTTGCAGTAGAGACACTTATAAAATTCATTAGAAACAAAGCCAAATGATGATATCATAGAATCAAACTTCTCATGCCATTGCTTAGGGGCTTGTTTCAAGCCATATAATGACTTAACAAGTTTACACACTTTGGACTCATTCCCATGACCCACAAATCCCTCAGGTTGTTCCATATATATCTCTTCCTGAAGATCTCCATGTAAGAATGTGGTCTTTGCATCCATCTGATGGATATAGAGATTATAAATGGAAGCCAATGCTATAAGCACTCAGATTGTGGTCATACGGGAAACAGGTGAATAGGTATCAAAATAATCTATTCCTTCCCTTTGTGTGTAACCCTTAGCAAATAACCTAGCCTTATACTTATTGATTGTCCCATATGCATTAATTTCTTCTTAAAAATCCATTTGCAACCAACTACAGAACAACCAGGAGGCAAATCCGCCAATTCCCAAGTTCCATTCGAGAGAGTTGATTGGATTTCATTATTAACGACTTCTTTCCAAAACTTAGCTTCTGGAGATTCCATAGCTTGTTTGAAAGTGATAGGATCATCCTCAACATTGTAAGTGAGAAACTCACTTCCAAAGTCTTTGGATGTCCTAGGTCGTTTACTTCTCCTTGGTTCAACTATTTCTTCAGAATCATCAGATTCAGAAATAGCTTGTTCTGAGTTTCCCCCCACATTTGTCATCCTTTCCACGTTCTCGAGAATGGAACCTGTGGTAAATGAATCTTCTTGAAATACTTCATTGGGAACATCACTTTTCATAGGAAATACATCCTCAAAGAATGTTGCATCACGTAATTCCACAATTGTATTGACATCAATGCCAGAGATATCTGATTTTACAATCAAGAATCTATAAGCATAACTTGTCTCTACATACCCCAAGAATATGGTCCCAATTTCTTCCTTTTATGTTCAGGGACAAGTACCTTAGCAAGGCACCCCACACTCGAAGATGTTTAAGACTCAGTTTCCTTTCCTCTCCACAACTCAAACAGACTACTCTCTGAATGCTTATGGGGAACTCTATTCAGAATATGATAAGCCGTATTCAAAGCTTCCCCCCACATAACGTTGGGTAATCCAGATGTTTGGAGTAAGGTATTTACCATATCTATTAAGTTTCAGTTTTTATGTTCAGCAATCCCATTTGATTTTGGTGAATAAGGAGTAGTGACCTCATGAACTATACCATGTAATTGGAAAAATTCCAAAAACAAGTTCGAAGTATACTCTCCTCCCCTATCAGACCTTAATCGCTTAAGTACTTTACTAGTTTGAGTTTCAGCTTCTTTCTTATAAATTTTAAATTTATCCAATGCCTCATCTTTACTTCTAAGTAAAAAGACATAACAATATCTACTTGCATCGTCAATAAAAGTTATAAAATAATGCTTTTGATCCCTCGTAGCAACACCATTAAATTCACAGATATCTATATGCACTAAATCCAAAATTTTCAAATTCCTATTCACAGAATGAAAAGGCTTCCTAGGTAGTTTATTTTGCACACAGATTTCACACTTATTGTTGCTAATTTCAGATTTAGGGATCAAATTTAGATTCATCATACGCTTCATTGAGGCAACATTAACATGTCCCAAACGTGAATGCCATACATCGGATGAAACAAGATTCATGCAAACATAACTATAATCATTCAAATTTAAAATGGAATTTGAAATAGGTTCAACATGAATCTTAGATAAGTTCTCCACATCACATAAGTACCCCTTGGAAAAAAATAAAGAATCATGAAGGCACGTAATAATAGCCTTATTACATTTGCAGTCTACTCTATAACCTTCCCTAACTAAAATGATGCCACTAAGGATATTGCATTGAATGGTTGGAACATGTCTGACCCTGTTAAGAGTCAAAACCTTCCCCGAAGGGAACTTCAAGTCCAATCGTCCTTCGCCTTTGACTTCTGTAGAGCTGGAATCGCCAAAAGTCACAGACCGACCTTGAGAGGCCTGATAAGACACAAATAGGGATTTATCAGCACACACGTGTACATTAGCCCCAGTGTCAATTATCCAATAAAATGGTTCAAAAATAGAAAGGATTTCAGGTTTAATAGACATGTACCCATCATTGAGGTTCAAGGATGTAGTCATCATGTTGACCACAGCCTCCTCAGTTGCAGATGCATCAACTTTCTTTGCCTTCTTAGAAGGAAAATCCTTGTTCTAGTGGCCAACCTGTCCACAAGTCCAACAAGGTTTGTTCTTCAGCTTCTTTTGGATCTTTGCCTTAGGTTTATGTGCATTCTTAGATTTCTTATCTTTGGTATTTTTCACAGAAGTAAAATTAACAGTTGGATTTGCATTAGTAGGCACCTTGACCATTTTCTCCTTTAAGTGTCCTTCTTGTATATTAATATCCATCATTAGTTCTTCCATTGTGTGTGTCCCTTTGTGATGCTTTAGAGACATACCAAATGATTCCCATGACTTAGGGAATTTTTCTATGATAGACTTAACAACAAACTTCTCAGGAAATACCATCTTGGCATCTGAGAGTTCATGAACTAGGAGTTGTAGATCATGTGTTTGACCAGAAATTGATTTACCCTCAATCATCTAAAACTTAAGAAATTTAGACACACAATATTTTTCAACACCTTGATTTTCAATACTAAAATTCTTAATCAACAATTCCCATAAAACCTTAGATGTAGTGACTGGTGGCTTTGAGTAAGAATCATATAGTTTGTTATTTAAACCAAATAGAATTAAACCGCAACATGTTTTGTCACCCTTCTTCCAATTATCAATTATATTTGCATTATCATGAATCATTTCATAAGATTTAGGTACAGTCTCTACTAACCATCTGACTCTGCCAATGGGCAAAGTTGGTACCAGTAAATTTTTCAAGCATACTGCTGGTATCAATTTTATTTCCCGAACCACCCTGACCTGCCATTATTAATTAACGACATAAAGCTAATTTCTTTAAGACTATTGTTAATATTTATTAAAGTCGTTCATGAAACAACAACAGGTGCAAATTAATTAATGATTGTAGGCAAATCCAAATAAGAAATGAAGATCAAACAGAGTAGGAGAATAGAAATAACTGAGTTAGATTCACAAACCAAATCGTTCGTTGAGAAACGAACGTGATACTTAAAGAAATCAGTGCCCGACAATCCTCGCGGATAAGCATCGTTCTCCCAATCTCGATCCGGAATGAACCTGGAATAGACTCGGCTTGCTCGCACGACGACATTTGTTGTGTGTTTAACACTAAGGACCAGAGGAGCCCGAGCCGGAGCCCGTGCCTGGCCTGACCCGGCGAGGCGAGGCGAGGCGTGGCGCGTGCGTGCACGTGTGTGCGTGCATTGTGATGTGGTAACCCCACCCACCAAGGAGGTGAGCATACCTCCCTCCTAGGACCCCTTGGATACTAGTGCCCCATGTGATCCTACATATGAGGACCAAAAAATTTCGAGGAGTGAGCAATATGGGATAAAACTTCTTTGCCATTTGCACTAGAGACAAAACTACTTTTCTCACATGTACTTGTTGCACTACATTGGGCTTATCCCATGCTAAATAAATGGTTTCTACAACAACAACCATATATCTAACACTATGTTGGGTCTTTCCAGCCTTCACAACACATCTGTGCTTCCACCACCACTCCACGGTAGAGTCTACAGAAGACCAACCACAACAGGTTACCAGGTCTGTCTCGGATCCAGTGAAAGAATCCTGAAGACCCACCGACCTTGTCACCTCCCATGAGGGGAAGAACCACAACTGTCAACGCCGAAAGATTGAGAAATATGCATCGCCATCCATCAGCCTCTTTCCATTCTTCACCCTACCTTCCTACAATGCAAAACTTGCACCTCCCACCTTAGTTCTCCTCCTTCAAATATAGTCTGTGTGCGAAGGACGATTGGTGGGGCAATATCACAATCACCTTGACATGAAATAAGATTTGAATCTTCAGACCCAGTTGGCTAGGTGAGAAACTAGTGGAGAAGAACCATTGCACACGAGTACAGTTTCTGCCAGAATGGAGCCCAGACCCAATTTCCATGAGATCTACATTTGCACCTGATGGCAAGGTCGACTCTGGCCATTCCAGCAACAGAATCACCGAGGGGCATTGCCTCCCTCACTGTGATTGGTCCACGAGTCACACTATTAGTGTTCATCTTTGGTCTTTCACCGTGAATCACCAAGCCTAGAAACCAATCACGAAGTATAAATTTGGAAGATCAGAGCCTCGACATGTACGTGAGCCCCTTTTCCCTATCATTCAGATTTGTAGTTGAGTATTAGCACTAATAGGACATATCAATCTAGTTAATATGATAACTAACATTGATATAAATAAAACCTAGTATCCATTATTAACAATTGATCTATGTACTCTATCCTAATAATATATATACATATAAACATATAAACCTGTTAGTATAATAGTGTTAGGTTACACAAGAGTTATAATGTCCTTATCAATGCTAATTTTAGGAAATTAGTTATTGCACATGATTTCGATAGGGAATTAAATAGTAAATAGAACATGTTATATATATGAATGTGATTAATCCATTATGGAAAAGTTTATCATAGTATAATATGTGTATGCACATATTGATAAACTAACAAATAATAGGTTATTTAAAAAAACTATATCCTTGTTATTAGTACCAACCTTATAAGTATACACACTAGAGTATAATTGGATATACAATTTTTACTTTTGAACGACTTTAACTTAGATCAATATATTCCATGGAAAACTAGGAGAGAGAATATAAAGGATAACATATTCAATATAAGATTACCTCACAGTTGAACGTAAAAAATAAAAAGGACACTTTATGATAGATCATACAAGTAATTTATTCATCTCTTGAACTATTAGTAAATGTACAACTATGTTCATATACATACTTGATATCAGGGCATAACATATGAGTATTTTGGGGTTGTATTGTTTGTAAATGAAATCCCTAGTTCCCCTATTATTTGAGGATGATATGGGATTATATGGTATGTAATATGTCTTAACATTCGTGTAAGATTAACATATATGAACTTAATAACAATCATGGGAAAATTGAAACCAACTATGTTACTATCTTGCAATCCATAATGAAAAGGAAGCCAAATCTTAGGAAATATTTTCATAATACAACATGTAATTAAGATGGACTATACTAGTGTATTAAATAATAGACATATAACACATGAACACATGAAACATGAAGTTTAGATGAAAACATCAAATCCTAAATAAGTCAAATTGAACAACATTGATTCCTAGTCAAATGGTGACAAGATATTATTCTTTGTAGTTACCTCTTCATAAATCCTTGGAGCCACTTTGTTATTATGAAATCCATGGAGTCTTCGATAAATTGAGGTACTAGATTCTCTATTTTTATTTTGAGTTGTTAATTTTCCTCTTGAATTCCATGTACATTATTTAGTGGTGAACCTTATACTTTTATAAGCCTTTCCTGCCTCCTTGAAAGTTTGACACCTTGGATTGATTATTGTTTGATTGCATTGAATATTATAATAGAACTTGACTTGATATATTTGGAGTTTTGACTCCCTGGACTTTGGTCCCTTTGGGCTTTGGCCCCTTAGAGCTTTGGCTCACTTGAGGTAGGATACGTCCCACCGCCCTGTGTATAGGTTGTAATGGATTAGTTGTCCCCCAGTCGGCTGGTTAAAATAGCAATTAGGCTTCTGTGTGATTCTTTCATAAATGACTGAACACAAGGCACTTTAGCCCTTCAGGGAAATGATATGATAGTGCTCAAACTTAATATTCAACATTTGATTATTGACAATACTTTGATAATTTGATATCTTGGAACTATATTGAATAGCCTTGTGGAAATTTGGTCTTGAAATACAAATATTGGAATGTTTTTATCCTGGCTTTGAAATTTAGTCCACCAATATTCCCTTCGTATATTTTATATTACCTTGAATCATATTTAGTACCTATATTTTGCAAATAGATTGATATACAAATTTAGTACCAGCTTTGCTGACCCTTTATTTTCCCTTTATGGGGTCCTTGTGTGGTTTCGTTCCCTCTAGGAACTCATGGATAGGTGGAATGAAGATGATGTAGAAAAGACATGCAGGAGATGTCCTCTATTGATTGAATACTAGATAGGACTTATGGATTTCTTTTTTAGTCCTATGTATAGTAAAGCTTCCACACTCTGATGTAAGAGCATGTTTGTAATAAAGATTGTTTATACTTTTGATACATTTTGTGAATATTTGATCATAAAGATCAGGTCTTTACAGACTCACATGCGCATGGCCATGCTTTTCTCAGTCTCACTCATCAAGTGGCTAAGATATCATACTCCCTTAGAGGGACAAATCCCATATCTATCACTCAACCCTCAAAACCCCCATGTGTCAAAGTCACCCAATCATCACCTTTATAACTATCCATATTTTGAGACTACGTTTGATGATGTCAAAGTATACCCAACGACATGTGTTGAGTGTATTGATTTCAGGTCACAGAACCAAAATCACCACCAATACTATAAGAGATGATCCTGACTAACCAAATGTGATTTCCATGCATAACTCTTATGGTGGTTCTATCTGGTACACTGTTCTCGAAGATGTACCTATGTTCTTGGTTTGATATAACATATCATGACTAATAAGACTCTGTCATCAACCAACACACAATCTAGTCTTTAGTGTTATTGATGTCTATGGTTATTTCCAAAATAACAACCGCTTAGGGACAAAACTGAGAATGTACACACTCTTAACATTCGTATGGTCTTATCGTTCAAGTCACGTACTTAAAGCCATACATCATTGAGCATTGTCACTCTCTAGACATCTATCATGCTACACCATCATCTCAAAATCATTGAAACATATAGATCGGAAATTGCCTTTATTATTATTCAAATCATTTACAAAGTATCCCATGACAATCATCATATGACTTTCTCTATGGTAATACATACCAACAATTACTAACACCTAGGTCAATCATCACATCACATGCATAAAAGTTTTGTTGGTGTAGACCTGTGCTTGCCAATCTGGGTAGATCGGTTCAACCCTTGAATCAGTCGTGTTGCCTCTCGGCTGGTTGGTTGGTCATCCGGTCCAACCGATGTTTGGACTCCTTCCAGACTTTTGGTTGGTCCTCCAAGGATGGTCTAGCCTCCTATCCAACTGATGTTTAGACTCCTTCCATACGGTCGACTGGGTCCACTAGGTGGTCAGTTGGGTGTATCACTCTATCCTTCTTGATCCTCTAGACATCTAACTAGTCTTACGAATTGGTCGTCTCAACTAGCAATGAACATCATCAATGTCATTGCAAGAAAATAAACTATCCTATTACTACTTTATTATTGAATAAGAGAAACCTCGAGTTACATTAGAGGGGAGCAAAGGTAGGAATGCATTAACTTAACATTGGGAAAAGAAAGGTAGAGGCTCGGTACGTAGACCAAGATAAATAAGAACCAAACTATACAACCACACACAGATTTAGGGTTTAGGCCATAACCATGCTACACATACACCATCAAGACACATGTAAATTGCATATATGTCATATATATATATATCTATATCTATATATATATATATATATATATATATATATATATATATATATATATATATATATATATATATACATACATACAGACAGACACACACACACACGCACACACACACACACACACACACACACACACACACATATATATATATATATATATTATTTTGAGATTATGTGGTCTTCGATCATAGAGAAAAGTGATTGTTTGTTGTTGCCATTTGATTCTACAAAAGAATTTGCGATTTTGTCAAAAACTTGACCTTCTGATTTGATTAAAATATGGGCGATTGCAATTAGGTCTTTAATTAATTATCATTCTCACTATTTTGTTCAAACTAATAACCCTCAAGTATTAATTCAGAAAATTGCAGTGAACAAATTTCTATTGATCCAATATAAAAAATGATTCAATTATTACCCGAACTACACCAGCATCCATAATCAACCATTAAGGTAGGCAATCATGCCAATTGCATCATACAATACTCTTGGATATATGATATGCAAAATCAAGCCAATTGCATCGTACACTTCTCATGGATAGATGATATGCACAACTTCTTGCGATAATCATCTACATGCTTCTGAGCCCAGACTTATTGAGAATCACCAGTTAAGACTGACCCAATAGACAATTCGATAATAATGCACCCCTCTTTGGTGGCACCTACATTACTACCATCACACTTCCATGAGGTAGAGAGCACCACGCTTTGGCATAACCTACGCTTGGTCAAAAAAGCTTTTCATGTGTATTTCTATTGGAAAGCATATGAGATTTAATATGTATTATTGAGGGAATTTGTATATATCATATATATACATATACTATATCCAATCACCACATATATAGTACGTATCGTATACATACTATATCCCACAACATAAACATACAATATAAAACAAAAAGTGGTGGTTATGTCCATTCCTACTTGTGATTCCTTGGATCTAGAAGGAATTACTACCACCTTGGTCAATCATCACATCACATGCATGAAACTACTATTGGTGTAGGATTGTGCTTGCCAATCTGGGTGCTCGGTTCAACCCCTGAACTGGTCATCTTATCTCTTGGCTAGTTGGTAGGTGATCCGATCCAACCAAAGTTTAGACTCCTTCCAAACTTTCGGTTCGTCCTCCAAGGATGGTCTTCTGGCCTCCTATCCAACTGATGTCTTGACTCCTTCCAGATGGTCGGTTGGGTCCACCAGGTGTTCGGTTGGGTCTATCGCTCTGTCCTTCTTGATCCTCCAAATGGCCACTAGTCTTACAAACTAGTCTTACAAATGGGTCATCTCAACCGACGACGAACATCATTAATGTCATTGCAAGAAAAGAAACTATCCTCTTACTACTTTAATATTGAATAAGAGAAACCTCATGTTACATTCGAGGGGAGAAAAGGTAGTAATGCATTAACTTTACATTGGGAAAAGAAAGGTAGAGGCTCATTACACATACCAAGATAAACAAGAACCAAACCATCCAACCACAAACAGATTTAGGGTTTAGGCCATAACCATGCTACACATCCACCATCAAAATCACTTTTAGGGTGACACATGTAAATTTCATATATATATGTATATATATATATATATATATATATATATATATATTAGTTTAGGATTATGTGATCTTTGATCAGATACACACATGAGAGCAATTTAAATATTCACATTGTATGCAATAAATTAATGTTAAAATCAAAATCTGATTATATCGATTATCCTAAAACATAGTAAATTGACGTGGCTTTGATACCAATGTTGGGAAATACAGGCGTAAAATATAGCAGCAAATTTTTTTATCTACCCATATTCTCATAACAGCAAGATTGCGTCAACTACTATGAAATAGGAAGGCTGATTTTAGAGAGTTATTGAAACGACCGACACCAAACTGACAATCAAATTAAACGAATGTGGAAGCGATTAGCAATGGAATTATCAAAAATTACTAAAAATTTAAAACTTTTGTAAAGAGATCTTTGAAAGATAAAAAATCTTTCATAAACAAAATGATAGGTCATTTACAAACTGATCCATTGATACATCTCTGTAATAAACACATCTTGAGCATTACAACAAAACCCACCTTGTTAACTGTACAAGGTAAGATACAAAATCTCGAGGCATCATGCCAAAATCCTCAGACCTACTGACTCCTAGGACCTGAGAGTACAGAGACGACATAAGACATGCTATCTATAAGACTAGACAGTCAGTATCTCCACGTGAGATTCACTGCTGCCCCTGATGTTGTTGTTGTTGTTGTTGCTCATTCTTAAATGGATTCCTTCATCCTTGGCATCTCCCTAAAAAGTAGAAACCTACGGGAGTGAGACAATTTGAATAATTGTCCCAGCGAGAGTTATAACTCTCCACCAGAAGCTTTGTTATAACATATAAGGAATAACAGAAGCAAAGTAACTAAAAATATCAACAATAGGTTTGGTAATAAGTAAAACAACATTTACTTAAGCAATCACTTCATTAAAGCATATGTAGAACATGTATTCTAGAAACTTGAACAGACTATTAAAGTCAACAATGTAACATCAATCATTATTTCTCATAGTACAACCTAAGCAGTTATACTATACGGCTGATTATATTTTTCAAACATCATTATGCCCTGCGGAGATGAGGTATACCGCTCATACTCCAACCAACCATTTATAAAAATCGCGTCGGTACCATACATAGGTCATCAAAAGAGCCGGATTCTTATGACCTCATCTTTCTCAGTCAGTTAGAGGATTTACTTGCAGGACATCTTGTGTCTCTGCTATAGTAGCTATCCAGTGTATTATGGAAACTTTGCTATAGAGTTACAGTGGAGTTCTGAACTCTCATCGTCATTGAAAGATTTCTTGTTTATCTCTCATCGATGCGGTATTAGTAATTTCTTCGGGAGATTTGTGGTACATCACCCGGTATGAAAATATAGTGAAGGGTTGAAAGATTAAAGTACATCTACATCAATTCCTACACTAGGACGTAAGGATATTCACGTCCATATACCCCCATATACTCAAAAGTATATGCTCCAGGAGTTCCCTTAGGAAAACCTATTTCACCATCATTTGGTATCTGACAATGATGGATCTATGGTCAGGGCTCTACATGATATGATTATACTTGATTAGTTAGGTACATTCTAGCATTCTTTTAGCATCAAGCATGTTTCCAAGCATTAATCATTAGAACAACAGCTATACAAGTAGAATACTAAATGTATCAAGTCTAACTCACATCAATTATCAATTGGATATCATTTCTTAACCATTTCATTACTATGATTCAAGAATAGGGTATTCAAACCCTTAATTCATCATAAGTCATCTTATTAGCATGGCCTTGATGTTACTCATGGCTCTCACAGCCTATCAATCTTATATGATGTCACTTAACTAGGCAACATGGTATATCACTATTCACAAAGCTAATAACATGCTTCCAATGAATATGATATCATAACCTTTACCTGGATATAATCATCCTTTTATAAGAACCTGCATAGTTAATTCAATTGACAACAATAAACATTTCATTTCCATATTAGCAATTTATAAAGCAAAATTAACCTTTCAATTCAGGAATAGTACCTTCATGCTTACACTAAGGCTAGGTTCCCTTATTTACATCAATTAGGGTTATTCAATCCCTTTCTTTATGATTAGGAATAATGATTCCTCATCTCATACTTTAATCATGAAGATTCATGCTTAAAAGCATAAGTAGAGTTAGGGTTTGTATTCTATTACTTCAACATAGGGTTATAGAACCTCTTAGCTCTCGAGGCATAAAGATTTCTCATATTACAACTTGTAATTAGGGTTTCATGCTCAAAGGCATAATCCTGAATTACTCCATGTATCATATCACCCTAAATTAGGGTTTACTATTCACGTTACATGTTATTACCCTAGAATTAGGGTTTACTATTTACTTCATAGTGAATTGAGCTCATAGCATCATTATATATGAAAATTATCATCATTGATGCCCTCAAATTAGGTTAAGATTCATTAATCATTATAATTAGGATTTCCATGATCTTACCTTGATGGATCATACCCTAATCATGTACATTCTTACATATTGAAAGTATGTACTTGATTCTCATTCATATTAGGAGCTTTCTCTCTCTTATTACTACTAGATGATGTTTAAATCACTCTAGGTTAGATTAGGTCAAGTCATCTTTGTGTAACATAGATTAAGTCAACCCATTATAATCATTAGGGTTTGCTTGATCAAGGGTTGTTATCTACTTGAACCCTTCAAGGGTACCTTGGTAATATTCTTTAATAATCATAACATGGGTCAATCTACTAATCACTTAACCCCTTAATGTCTTTAGGTATCATTAGGGTTTAGATTAAACAACCATTGAACCATCTAAGCCTTCAAGGCATTAAGCATAAAATGATTCAGGAACATGGTTATTCAAACCCTCAGATTATCATAACACTTTCTACCAAGTGACATATAAGCATCAAGTCATCTAACAACATGACCTTGATTGAAGCAATGTATATACTTTTCACATATCATTACTCTAAAAGCTTATAATTGTTTTCAAGGAATATGACATCATAACTCTTACCTGACTATGATCACCTCATAATATCAACCTGTATGACTTATACAAATAAGAACATGTATATATAACAATGTCAACACAATACCAAAACTTTTCAATTTCTTTATAGGACAGCACGGCCGTGCCACCTTACACGGTCGTGCAAAGTAAGGCTACCACGACCGTGCTCCCTTGCACGGTCGTGCAAGTTAAGGCTACCACGGCCGTGCTACCTTGCATGGTCGTGCTACAGCAGATCATTACATGATTCATATATATATATGTATTATAATTTCTCATTCTTTCAAATTGATTAGGTCACATGAACCCTTCAATCAAGTACATATTACTATGTTTAACATAGTGTATCAAGCTATTAATCCTATAAACAATTAAGAATTCTCCCTTGAATTGGTTCTTAATCCCTTAGGTATTATTAGGGTTTCAACCTTCACACCTTCATTGATTATCATTACTAATCATTATTGGATCAATAGAACATTCATCATCTTAATTCTCAAAGATTCAATCACATTGGACCTCCACTTCATAAGGTATCCAACTGAATTAGGGTTTCCAATGTTGATTCCTTCAATCATTGAATTCATGGAACGAATCATCAATTGGATCTATACTCATACCTTAATTGAGTTAATCGGTCAACCTTCAACTGATTTTTCCCTCACTTGACCCTCAATTGACCATCAATTAGGGTTTAACTCAATCGAATTAGGGTTTGGAATCAATAACCCTTCAACATATTTCAATGTGGGTTTAATTGATTTGAACCTATTGAACCATCATTCAATTGGGACATGACCTGACCCCAAACGGTCTTGAGGTCGTTTGGATGACCTCCAAACGGTCTTGAGACCGTTTGCCCATCATATCATCAAAATCCAAGTCAACTAATTAAGGTTTGGATCATTGGATTGATCACCAAAACAACAATTGATTACATTCCAACTTAGTATCATTGGATCATCAATTTCTTAACCATACTCACCCATACACCTCCAAACGGTCTTGGGTGACCTCCAAATGGTCTTGAGACCGTTTTCCCATCATATCATCTAAATCCAAGTCAACTAATTAAGGTTTGGATCATTGGATTGATCACCAAAACAACAATTGATTACATTCCAACTTAGTATCATTGGATCATCAATTGCTTAACCATACTCACCCCTAGACCTCCAAACGGTCTTGGGTGACCTCCAAACGGTCTTGAGACCGTTTGGATGAGTTCCAAACTGTCTTGAGACCGTTTGGCTCAACCAAACCTTGGATTCTAGTGAAAAGTCATTAGGGTTTGAGCTATTGAGTTGATCATCAAATCAGCATTGCATTGTATATCAACTTGGTACCTTTAGACCTTTAAACACCTAACCATACTCAACCCTAGACCTCCAAACGGTCTTTGGTGACCACCAAACGGTCTTGAGACCGTTTGGATGAACTCCAAATGGTCTTGAGACCGTTTGGCCCATCCATCCTTTGGATTCTAGTGAGAAATCATCAAGGATTGGTCTATCGAGTTGATCAACAATTCAGCACTTAATTGCAATATGATTGGTACCTTTGGACCTTCCATTGATCAACTATACTTGACCCCAGACCTCCAAACGGTCTTGGGGTGACCCCCAAACGGTCTTGAGACCGTTTGGGCTAATCAACCCAAAATCTCAAATTAACTTGTTGGAATTTCAGCAGTAATTTCAATTAGGGTTTGCCCAATTGATTAGCCTTCAACTCATGATTCCTTGAGAATTAACCCCTCAAATTTGGTGAGTTATTAACCAAAATAATTAGGAACAGGAATCCCAAACGGTCAACGCTTGGTCAACGCCCTTAAACGGTCTTGATACCATTTTCCCAAAAAGTTCAATTAAAACAGATTGGAAATCAGCACTTAATCCAATTAGGTTTTCCTAATTGTTTAGCCTTTAACTCATGATTCCTTGGGAGTTAACCTATCAAATTTGGTGGGTTATTAGACCACATCATTAGGAACAGTAATATCAAATGGTACACGCTTGGTCAACGCACTCAAACGGTCTTGAGACCGTTTGTCCAAAACGTTCAATTAAAACAGATTGATAATCAGCACTTAATCCAATTAGGTTTCCCTAATTGATTAGCCTTCAACTCACGATTCCTTGGGAGTTAATCCCTCAAATTTGGAGGGTCATCAACCAACATAATTATGAACAGGAATCCCAAACGGGCAACTCTTGGTCAACTCACTCAAACGGTCGTAAGACCGTTTTCCCAAACAGGTCAAGTTAATCAGGTTGAAAATTAGCATTTAATTCAATTCGATTTGTCTAATTGATTGGCCTTCAACCTACGATTTCTTTGGAGTTAACCCCTCAAATTTGGTGGGTCATTAGCCTACATAATTATGAACAGAAATCTCAAACAGTAAATGCTTGGTCAACGCCCTCAAACGGTCTTGGAGACCGTTTTATCCAACCGACCTTGTGAAACTGTTTGCCCTTCAAACGGTTTTGCAAACCGTTTGCCCCAAACCATTTGGCCAAAGGGGGGGAAACAAGACCGTTTGATAAAGTAACATTGGTAATCATGCCCATCTTCTTCTACCTCCAGATCAAGGTCTGTTCTTCGTGGTTTTAGTTGCACAAAAGCAAGGAAGAGTGAGAAAGAAGAAGAACTAAGTACTAATTGCAAGAACAAAGATATGCATAAGAAAGCAAAAGGTTTAGAGTTATAAAACCCGCCTTAAGGTCATTCCTTGAGCTCCAAGCTTCCAAGCTTCAAGCCTTTTAATGGTGTCTTGAGCTCCACAGGTCGGCCAAGGGTGTTTCTCCAAGGAAAGGTTGGGAAAAGATGGCTAGAAAGAGGAAACAAGTAAGGAAGACCATAAAACCAACCTTGCACCATGAATTCCTCCATGAATCCGAGCAAGAAGATGACCAAAGCTTACCTAGAACTCCTTATCCGTCCTCCTCTGCTCCAGATCTCTATCCTAAGTCGGTCTAAGCAAGGGGATAAGAAGGGAAGTGAAGGAAATGATCCTTGCTAAGTGGGAAAAGGTGTATATATACTTTGGGTGAATTTCCAACATAAGGACAACTTGTTTCTCCATTTCTCATCTAGGTCCTTCCCTTCTTCTAAGCCACGTTTCCCCCTTCCATACTTAAGAAAAACGCATCTTAAACCCAAGGTCTAAAGGTGAAGAAAGCCAACTTTTTACTAAGTTGCACATATAGAAGGGTTATTAGGCTTATAACTTGGTTATTTAGTTACAAGGGTTATCCTTCTTATTTGTTTATTCAAATGAAGCACCCCCTTTATCATTTAGTATTCTACTTTTATAGCTGTTGTTCTGATGATTAATGCTTGGAAACATGCTTGATGCTAAAAGAATGCTAGAATGTATCTAACTAATCAAGTATAATCATATCATGTAGAGCCCTGACCATAGATCCATCATTGTCAGATACCAAATGATGGTGAAATAGGTTTTCCTAAGGGAACTCCTGAAGCATATACTTTTGAGTATATGGGGGTATATGGATGCTAATATCCTTACGTCCTAGTTTAGGAATTGATGTAGATGTACTTTAATCTTTCAACCCTTCACTATATTTTCATACCGGGTGATGTACCACAAATCTCCCGAAGAAATTACTAATACCGCATCGATGAGAGATAAACAAGAAATCTTTCGATGACGAGGAGAGTTTAGAACTCCACTATAACTCTATAGCGAAGTTTCCAGAATACCCTGGATAGCTACTACAGCAGAGACACAAGATGTTCTGCAAGTAAATCCTCTTACTGACTGAGGAAGATGAGGCCATAAGAATCCGACTCTTTTGATGACCTATGTATGGTACCGACGCAATTTTTATAAATGGTCAGTTGGAGTATGAGCGGTATACCTCATCTCCGCAGGGCATATTGATGTTTGAAAAATATAATCAGCCGTATAGTATAACTGCTTTGGTTGTACTACGAGAAACAATGATTGATGTTACATTGTTGACTTTAATAGTCTGTTCAAGTTTCTAGAATACATGTTCTACATATGCTTTAATGAAGTGATTGCTTAAGTAAATGTTGTTTTACTTATTACCAAACCTGCTGTTGATATTTTCAGTTACTTTGCTTCTGTTATTCCTTATATGCTATAACAAAGCTTCTGGTGGAGAGTTATAACTCTCGCTGGGACAATTATTCAAATGGTCTCACTCCCGTAGGTTTCTACTTTTTAGGAAGACGCGAAGGACGAAGGAATCCATTTAAGAATGAGCAACAACAACAACAACAGCATCAGGGGAAACAGTGAATCTCAGGTGGAGATACTGACTGTCTAGTCTTATAGATAGCATGTCTTATGTCGTCTCTGTACTCTCAGGTCCTAGGAGTCAGTAGGTCTGAGGATTTTGGCATGATTCCTTGAGATTTTGTATCTTACCTTGTACAGTTAACAAGGTGGGTTTTGTTGTAATGCTCAAGATGTGTTTATTACAGAGATGTATCAATGGATCAATTTGTAAATGACCTATCATGTTGTTTTTGAAAGAGTTTTTATCTTTCAAAGATCTATTTACAAAAGTTTTAAATTTTTAGTAATTTTTGATAATTCCGCTGCTAATCGCTTCCGCATTCGTTTAATTTGATTGTCAGTTTGGTGTCGGTCGTTTCAGTTATACCTGCTCCTGGAGCAATTCCAGTGACAAAATTCACTTCTATGCAAATGCTGATAAGTTTCTCTTAGATGGTGGTTGTACAACTCCATGTCTTCACCATGAACAAAGAACAAGATGACTTCTATAGTGCTCCTGTGGTTGGGCCATGGACTGCAGGCTGCAGTTGTCCACCTAGCAGTAGCCGACAAACTCCTACCTCTAGAGTAGTCCACACGGACCAACTAGAACTCATGTAATTCTCCAAGAATAGATAAGAAGGAGTTGTCCCTCTTGTTGGTGTACTAGTCACCAACTTGCTCTCCCACAATGACAACTTCTTAGTTGATCTATCTCGTTGGATATCCCTCCCTATCAGGTAGGATTGGTTACCACAAATAGAGAGGACACCAGTTGTCAAAGGAACTGATTCTCAATTGTCTGTGTTGTGTGTTGTGGTTTGGGAATCCTCCAATACTCATCCTTTTATAGGTGAGGTTAGGGTCTGGTTCCCAGTCTATACAGGATTGTATGGGAGTGGAAAGGACATGAAGAACTTGAACTTTTGCAATATGCGACAACTAAAATGGCAATTTCACACACCCAGATGGTCGTGTGGTGTGTGATGCGCTCGTTAACACTGCCAAATGGCCATTTGGCAGTTTCCCAATCATACATGAATTTTTAAATTTCGAATCCAATTAATATACATATTAATTTTACTTACTCTCCAAGTATATGCTATCGAAACTATTTGACAAACATCCTAAAACTTCATTCGACCCAACTGGGCCATCTCACCCAGGCAAGATGCCCATCTCACTCCCCCAAATGTCCATATGGTGAGTTGATCTGATCCGGTCGATTTAGTCATATTAAACTGGTCAGTTCAAGGGAAGAACCAAGACAATTCATTGTTCGATCATGCTGACCCCCAAACAGCTGTCTCAATTACTTGAGATGCCCGTATGGCTGTCCAAACGGCCATCTCACTCAGTGAGATGGTCATTTGGCAGACTTGGTTAGCCAATTGAGTGATCAGTTGCATGAATTGAACACCTAAACACTTTAGTAATCAATCCAATTGTCGTTCAAGATCAAATTCCTCTTCTAGATGAGCTCCTATATGTGTGAACCTATAGGTCTCATATCACATTGGAAATGAATTTCCATAACTAACTTATGACATCACAAGCAAAGAGTGGTGCCTAGTCATCGCACATCAATTCTACCCAAGTGAATGGAAACTTGGAGAACAACTTCAACCTACAATCTACATAAGGGTGTTGCAATGATTGTATAATTCCTTTGTCTCTGATATCCAGGATGAACTTGAGGCATGGAAGGTCATCCTCCCAACATTCAATCCATTTTTATTGAACTAAGAGCCGACTGTATGAGATAATGTGACCTCAATATTATATATTGATTCTTATGTACATGCACATGCACATGCATTTCTCAATCTCTCTTATCAAGTGGCCATGATATCATACTCTAGTAGGAGGGATAGATCCCATATCTATCACTCACAGTCTCTCCCCATTTGTCAAAGTCACCCAATCATCACCATTATAACTACCCATGTTTCTGAACTACGTTTGATGATGTTAAAGCGTACCCAACGACATGTGATAAGTGTAGTGATTTTAGGTCTAAGAATCACAATCACCACCTTCACTATGAGAGATGACTCTAACCACCAAAACCATGTTACACTCTTTAGGTGGGTTTTTTCGATACATTGTTCCCAAACATGTATTTGTGGGCTTGGTTTTATATTTCCGTATCATGACTTAATGATACTCAATCATCAACCAACTTGCACTCTAGTCTTATGTGTTACAGTTGTCTATCTACCTTCCACAATAACAACTGAGTAGGGACAATTTGAGAATATTTATATGTACTCTTAATGTAAGGACCCTGACCTGCGTTTAGGGTTTACCCTATTTGTTTTGCTTAACCTTGGTGGTTTGATGCTTGCTAATCACCTTTGAGTGGTGATTAGGGTTTGGTTGTGCTTTGTTGAGAGTTCGGGGGGCTACTTGCAAATAAACCAAGTTTAGGGTTTTGAGTGCAAGTTTGCCATCTTGTGAGATGTTTCCCTCTCTTTGCTTCCTCTAGGGTTGAGAGGAAGGCTTGGGCTTGTTGTTTGAGTTCTTTGGGCATGAGTTGAGCTTGTTTGGGCCTTGAGATGTGTTGTTTGGGCTTGTTTGAGCCTTGTGTCGGCCATGGCTTGCCTTGTGTCGTCCAAGGTAAGTTTGTGTCGACCTAGGGTGGTCTTGTGTCGCCCAACACCATGGTGTGTCGCCCAGTAGCTTGTTTGTGTCGCCCAGCAGGAGTTGTTGCTTGTGTCGCCCATGTGGCTTGGCCTTGGTTGGTGACACTTGGTGCCTAGCTTGGACAAGTGTCTCTTGGTATGCTAGAGTGTTGGCTTGAACCCTAGGACAAGTGTCCCTTGGGTGGACGACACTTGGCATGGTTGAACCTTGGTTTCTCCTCCCCTTCTTCCTATATATGTAGCTCTTCTCCTTGCCTTAGTTTCCTTTGATCTTTTGGTCTCTCCTCCACCTTGAGTGCACAAGATCCCTCTCCTTCTAGATTGTGGTGGCCGATACACCTTCCTAGAGGAGCTTTGGAGGACGATAGCTTGGACCTTGGAGTGCCTTGGAGCTTGGAGCTTAAGACGGGTTGCATAATTTCTAACCCTACTCTTTACCTCTAGCAATAATCTTGTTACATGTTAGTAGTTAGCTTAGTAGCTTAGTTTTGTACCTTGCTTAAGTTTCCTTTGGTGGCCGATATACCCTTAGGGTTTAGGGTTTCTAGGGTACCTAGTGATCTAGGGTTTGTGTTGTTTTGAGTTGGAGGTTGATGGTGACCTAGGGTTGGGCGATACCCCCGTGGTTGTTGATGTGGTGGACGATATCCTGGAGTTGGACGACATGGTTCTCTTTTGTCCTTGAGATTGGATGATAGGGCATCCTCCTTGGTGGACGATATGGTATCTTGTGATGGACAACATGTGATGAGTCCTTGGGTTGGCCGATACCCTGCTCATGGGTTGGACGATAGGGTGAGCAATAGTTTTGTTGGCCGTTATGGCAAGGTTGAACGTTACCCTTGGTTGGGCGACATTCTCTCTTGCCTTGTTGATGGGCAACTTCATCTCTTGGTTTGGGTGTGTTGGGCGACACCCTTGTTCTTGTGATGGGCGACATGGTGATCATGATGGGCGAGATGGTCCTTCTTGTGTTGAGAGACATCCTCTTCCTCATGGTGGGCGATAGACCTAAGTTCTTGGGGGTTTGATGGTCAATAGCCATGCATGGTATGCTGGTCGATATCTATGCTAGCCGACACCCATGATGGCCGATAGCCCTAATGGCCGATAACCATGTTGGGCGACAGCCTTGGGTGGTGATGGCCGATAGGGTTGAGTGTGTGTTGACATGTTGGGCGACAACCTTGGGTGGTGATGGCCGATAGGATTGAGTGTGTGTTGACCGATAGGTCATGATAGGTTTAGTGAGGGTGGTGATGAGTTATGGTGAGAGTCTTGTGATCCTAGAGTAACGGTTCCATAGGAAATGGATGTTTATGCTTAATGATGGTGGTGTCTTGTTAGTGATAACAACAATGAATATGATGCCTTGCAAACAATAATAATGTCAATGATAATGTTGTTGATATCAATGATATTAATGGTCGTGTGATGATGGTAATGCTTTGCTGGTAATGAAAGTAATAATGTTGATTAATGATGGTAATAATGTTGCTAAGTGACAGTTACATTAATAGTTGGCTTAATGACATGGCAATAAAGATAATAGTGGATGATAATGCTGATAATATTAATGATGATAATGGTAGTAGTGATGATAATGAGAAAGGTAATGGTAATAAGATGCATGATGTGATCCTTATTCTTATTTGTTAATAATAAAGAAGATGATAGTAATGTTGATCATAATAATGATGACAATAATGGTAGTAATGAAATGCATGAAGTAATCCTTGTACTAAATTATTAAATGAGAATGGTGATAGTTACACTAGTAGCTTGCATAATAATAATAATGATTATAGTGAATGGTGACATAATGGTAGTGGTAACAATAGTACTTGTTCAGTATGTTTGAACATCTTGATTATTCATATAATTCTGAGATAAGGGTAAGCATAGATATAGCTCATTGATAATGTACTTTATACACTTGATCAACAAATAGTGTAAGAATGATAAGTAGAAATATCTTGAATAGCATTTCATGATGGTAGCATATTCCTTATGATTGAATCTACGATTATTGTGTACTCTAACCATGCAGGTGATGATTAGCCTTGAAAAGGACTATGAGACACATGTGATGAGTAACATCACTTGGTAATTACTCTGGTTAATATAATGATATGTATAATGTGTTAAGTTCCATGATGATGATGTGAGCCTTGAGAGGCATTGACAGTACCTGATAAGGGATTGAGATCCCATGGTATGTGATGATCCTCAAGATGGATCTAGATGGTTGGAAAGAGGCCAAGCGGTAACATGTGATGTTGGATCCTTGTGATGGATCAGGTTGATGTGATTAAATAATGATATAATGTTGTTTACCTTCCGTTATATCTTGCATCTTATACAACTTGGTTGAATTCTGCAATTCATCTAAAAGATACTAATTAATCGCAGTGAAATATATCATGTAGTTTGCCCTGGCCATAGATCCATCATCGTCAGGACTTGGTGATGGTGAAACAGGTTCTCCTACGGGTTAGCCTGGAAGCGCATATTGTTGAATATGTGTAGGTTGCTCCTAGCCTGAAAATGAGGAGGTAAGAGTGTAATTCCGGTTAAAGACTCAGATATGTATGAAGAGCATGGTGAACAGGCCCATTGCTCAGGATATGTGATGTGAGAAGCATGAATGCGTTCATGACTCAGAGCACGGTGAACAGGCCCGTGGCTCAGTTTTACTAGCATCGAGACCTGTACCAAGGCGGGCTAGAGTGAGGGTAGCCTATGGAGCTGACCCTGTGGCTTAGACCACTTCAGCAAGTGATTGCGATCCTTCTTGTGTTGTACTCGTGTACTGACCACGAGGTGGGAGGTCATGGAGTCCGACTCTTCCATTGACCTTGTATGGCACCGGCTTGGGTTTCATAACCAAAGGTTGGATTTGAAAGGTTCGGTTCAAATCCTCAGGGCATAATAATAATACATAACACAACCGTTTAGTATTTACTGCTTAAGATAAACACGTAACATTGGTTGAGGCATTTTTTGTGTAATATCTTTGTTATATCTTGCAGGTTATGTGACAATACGTCTTATCTTGATAAGCAGGTTATGAGACATTATATCTTATTCTGATAATCATGTTACATAGGGATACATCTTATCTTGCTAATCATATTCCTTGAGGTATATCTAGTTATATGCTTTTGTATAAACGGGTAAGCTTGTCGGTAAGAATAATCTGTTTTATATAGACTACTCTTGCTATACCTGTTATTAGTTATCTGCTGTTATAGTTTATAGTGCTGAGGTTCTGTAGTTGCGGTGGGGAGTTATGTTTCCCGCTGGGACAATTGTTCAATTGTCTCACCCCGTTGGTTTAACCCCCTTTTAGGTGGTCGAGGTAGACGTGGTCGTGGTTGTGGTGTTGCGGCCGAGAAGCTTGAAGAGCAGTAGAGGCAAGCGTTGGACATGCTGTTGTTTTGGATGTTTTGTGGCAGAGTCTAGAGTCATCCCTGTACTCTTAGGCCCTTGGCAATGTTTTGACGTTGTTTCACGATGATCGATCGATGATGTTTGTATATCCTGCTGTTGGCCGGATGTGGGCCTTTATGTATATGAACAGGTGGTGAACTCATGTGATGGATGAACAGTTGTTCTTGAGCTGTGGACACATATCATATCTCGTGTATGTGTATATATATATGACATGTTTCTGTGCATGATGAGGATTGAAAAGTAATAGTTTCATAGTTTATCAGTTTTCCGCAATCAGTTTTAATTAACCCGTGTTTTTATAATCTGTGGTTATGGTGTTTTCCGCACGTTTTCGCGTAACACCTCGTTATCTGTGTGATAATGGGATGTGTTCCCACACTTAACATCCGTATGATCTCATTTCAATAAGGATAATACTTGAAGGCATATGTCATTGAGTAATATTATTCTCTAGACACTCACTTTGTATCCTCATTATCTCATAACTGAGTGAAACAGATGAATTGGAAGATTACCTTTATATATGTTATTATTAATCAAATCCTTTTAGGTAATTATGCCATATCAATCATCATATGATTGGCTCGATGGGCATACCTTACCAACAAAATACACGTCGTCTTCATCCACAATTGAAGGTGAAGCTTGCTTATCTTTTCCTCGTCATTGCTTTGGTGATAGTTCTTCATTAAAGGGTGAGGGCATTGTTGCCTCCCTCCTTATCTTTCTTCAACATGTAATCTTTCATTTTCTTGATGGATTTCATCATGATCTTGTAGGAGGAGGGTGCATTCGCATGTCATACCTACCAGGGATGCCACCACCTGCACTTGATATGCAGCTAGTAGTTGAATATGTTGTGGCAAGCTTTGGAGGGGCTGAATTTCAGTAGTTAATTTCTCCACGTGCAATGTTAATGCAAACAAGGTAGCAGTAATAGATTAAAACTTTTGAGTAGAGGTAAGAGAAATATCACAGATGTTGTCAAATTCCTACCTTATCTCTATAAATCTCGCCACGATAGGAGCTGGTCATTGATGTCCTTGGTTCCTTCGTGAGTTGGCTTCTTGCTCTAGCACCTTTAACTGGCTGGAAATTTCTTTCTCCCTACTGACGTTTGGGCTCAACTCATCCTGGTGCCTAGACAATGCACTTCCCTATTGGATACCTCTCATCCTAAAACCTCAAGACTTGTTGGTCAGAATGATCAGATATTCTCTTTTATTATCCCTCCAGCCTCTTCATCAACCTCTTTGTCAACATGAGCATCACCTCTACCTTCACTACTAGCTCCTTTTGACACAGTGTGGTGAGATGCCACACTGGCATTGATAGAGGGTTCTACACATTCCTCCTCTCATCTTTTTGGTTCTTATGGTACCTTCAATATGAAGTTTCTACATGCTTTCACAGAGGTATCAATGAAGTCAACTATAGTCCATATATCATTTGGTATCTCAGGCTTACATGACTCATGATGCTCTGATGGAGTGACTCCCTTGTCCTATTGTAATTCCTCCGATATAATAGTGGTAGGTGTTATCTACAGAGGGTTTGGGTGCTCTATTTCTAGATGTGATGCTTCATGTGTGAGGGACCTCTTTATTTTTGATATCATTTTTTTGGTAGGCAGGCGATGAGTTTTTTGCTTTTTGGTTTGGTAGTTGTGTCTGCTATGTGCATCAGTTGTACCCTAGTTGATGCTTTTTCACTTGCAGACTGGAGGGGAATAACTCCTTTTTTCATCGTTAGTATCTCATCATCCCAGGATAGAAGCTTATTGTATTTCTAGTTGCACAACTTGGGGAGGGGAGGGAAATCATTTCTTTGGCATAATCTATAAAATATTTGCCTCCTTCTCTTCTTAAGATGTTGGGTATAATCATGTATTTGGTGTTGATCAGGACATCCCCAATGATATTGTTGAAAAATTGTAGTCTGTTGGTGGTAGCGTAGGATATGTGCAATGTAGGTAATTAATCCACCCATGTATAAATCCTTTGTCCCCTCTAGGTTTACTTCTACCACATATCTATGTATCAAAATTCTCCCAATGTTGGCCAATTTCTTTTCTAGTATTGTCCACATGACATGGAGGTTCATCCTGGTGACATTTTCGGTGTCATATATGAAAAATAGTGTTAGAAAAGAGTTTATGTAGAACGTGCATCATCCCAAAATGCATCATTGTGACCTTAGTTTTTTTGGAACTGAATTTGTATTCGCTTGACAACTTTCTAAATCTTTCCAGTGCTGAATCCTCAAGCTTCTTTGTTCCCTCTATCCTTATATGCTTCTACAACTTGTTTGTTGGAGTCAGTGAAGATGGATTTCAGCCATATTTATATGATTATGTAGTATTGTTTGATTATTTGCACTACCATCTTGAAGGGTCCTCCACACTTTATGGCTTCCTATTCAATAAGCATTTTCTTCATTAGTGACTACATGAACTCCAGAGTGAGTTTGTCATATGAGTGCTGATGTTTGAAGCAGATCTTGTAGAGGCCCACGTTTTGTAGATTCTTGCTCACCTTTTTGTATATCCCTAACCTCCTTAGGGTCTCCATATTCTTGAACCATGTGGCCTTAAGGGTCTTTTTGGCACACATGGCCTCCCAGGTGTGTCTAGATGTTTGTCATCTTGTGGTAGGAAGAAATTATCAGGTTGTTCTTTGTGGACAACCTCTTCCACTTATGGAATGACATTAGTAGAGGGTTCAGTGGATATTGCAACCTCTACTTGTTTGGGCTCCGATACCTTGATCAGTTTGCTTTGTCTTCTTGTAGGAGGAGGGCTAGTGGCTTTTCTTGTCTTTGGAGTTTTCATTTCCTCTCCTTCGGATGATGCATACTCTGATGCCACTATTCATGTTGATGTATTGGTGTGTGAGGAACTTTCATTGCCAGAGGAACTGTCGATGTTGAAGGAGTCTTTGTCAGTGGAAGACTCTTCTAAGGTTGTTCCTTCTCTGTAATATTTCCTGTCCCCTACACTGGCACTGGTGGGGCTTGACTCTTCATGTGGTTTGATGTACTCAATCACACCTTTTTCCTGATTGAGTGGTATCCAGATTATGGTTGGCCTACAAGCACCAATTTCCATGATAGAATCACCTTCCATTTTAAGATCTCTATTAGAAATGTAGGTATTAAATACCTCTTACAAAGTTAGTCTGATAGTAAAAAGAATTTTTTGATTTCAGGTAGAAAAGAACTGGTGGGTTTTATGTAGAGGGTCAGGATGGTAAACGACTGATGTTAAAGTTGAGGAACCAAAGAAATTGATGGTTTAGAGTGAGGTTGAGTTGTGTGCTAAATCTTGGAAACAACTGATGATTTGACAAAATTTAGTGAAAATCATCGATGGTGTAAAAGATCCAATGGTCAGATCTGAAGGATTGATAATCCAAAGGCTATGAGAAACTGAGAGAGAATAAATAGTAAGGAATCGAAAGGGGGGGTGCTTATACGCTAAATGTTGTGTGTCACAAAACAAAGAACTGATGGTTCTTTTGAGCAAACGGATGCCAAGGGAGAAAATATCTAATGGCTTCTCAAGGCAGAGGAACCAAGATAAAATAACTTGTGGTCCTTCTAGATAGACATATACAAGGACAAAAATATCCAATGCCACGGTGTAAGACACAATGAAATTGATGGGTCCTCTAGGCTGAGGAACCAAGGGTCAGCTTCAGACAGAGGATCTGATGGTTTTGATCGACCAGGAAATGGTGGTTCAAATGAAGACAGAGGGTTCTCTATTCATCCCACCCCTCTCTTGTGGGCAAAAATCATCAACAGAATACAACTCCTACTTTTATGTCCGTAGGTTTGTTCCCCCCAGAAAACCAAATAAAAGAAATAATCACAACCTAGACAAAGAAACATCTAAAAAACATCCATGATTCATCAAGCGTCGATCCTCTTCAGGTGCACATAGGGAATGCATCTTTTCTCCAAAGATGACATGCCTCAAATTTTATTCGGTATCATCCTTCTATCCGTAATAACTATCATCTCTGAAAATCTTTTCCCCCATCTCCCAATCTCTCTAGGTATAGAGTTAGCAATTTTGTGTACCATTGATCTAGTAATACTAGATCTAGCCAACTCGGACCTCAGCTATCTAACAAACGTCTTGGTCCTCCATGGTTCGATAGCCTCCTTCCACAAAATATCATAGACTTCCTGGTCATCAATATCAATACATGAAACTCATAGCATATGATCACCTGCCAGTTTTAGTCCAACAATGCATGCCTGTACATATTCCAGGACAAAGTCTGGTGTCTTGACCCAGGCATGGAACACCATGCATATGTCTGCATTATGATTTCGTATCAGGCCTGCCACCCACCTCCTACATACCCCATCTTCTCCCTTATTTCTTCCTATAGTCAAGTTCATTTTCAAGTTATGCATGTCAAGCTTCATCCACCTTATCAGTTGAATCTCTCTCATTTTCATCTTAGGCTCAGTAATCCTGCCATCTCTCATTCTATTGTAAATTCCCAATCCATGTTCAACGGAGAAGGATCTATGCTGAATCGTGTTGTTCACAGAAGAGATAATTAGGTTCCATTCAAACTCCCAACCTCACAGTTTGTCCCCAAATCTAGATGCACACTGTATCCTCCAAATGTTGTGGGGTATGTTAACTGCTAACCTTCCTGCTATCCAATCTGAGATCCTCCTGGAGTAACCTTTCTCACAAGTATTAAGAAGGGTCTGTATATCATGAGGTTCCTGCATCTGTATCAAATGGGAAAATCTGGTCCAGAAGAACATGGCAACCTATCCATGGAAGAAAATGTGATCATCATCTTCTACTCTCAGATCATCACAACAGTTACACCTCGATACAAGGGGGATGCAACATCTATGTTGAACATTCGCATCCGTAGGTATAGCTTTTTTAGTCATCTTCCATATGATAGCACTCGCCTTAGGGGTGTCCAGGCCCCATATTTTTTCTAGAGCATCCAGTCCTCCTGTTCTTGGTTGCATCATAATCTTCTTCACTGATTTCATAGTGAAGAGATCCTTCTGGTCAATACCCCACACCATTTCATCATCTGCATTCGTTATCCAAGCACCTACCTTTTTTATCATCTCCACACCCTGGTCATCAACCACCTATTGGATCATTTCCCAGTCCCATCCATCTTCTTCATTCCAGAAATCTCTAACCAAGAACGGCTGCCTTCTATCACTAGCAAAGATGGCATGGTTAGTGAGTCTCTCATCACACCACCATGAGTCCCAAAAAGGGATATTACCTCTCCCAATCGACCATCTATAAAAAGGAAACATACTAGGGAACATGTCCCATACCTTCTTCCAGAAAGGGGACAGACAACTACTAATCTTAAAGTGATTAGGATAGTTTCCGGACCTGCCTGTTGCGAGGTTAGCATACTTATCTCTACAAAAAGATGCCCACAAGGTCTCAGTATTGAGAATTTCCCAACACGCCTTAGCAACAAAGGCATCATTGATCATCTTCAAGGAAGTGAGACCAAGACCCCCATCGATCAAGGGGTAGCAACTCTTTCCCATCTGATCCATGCTTTTCTCTAGTGATTCTCCCTATCCGCCCATAGAAAGCTCGAAAATTTGCTCTCTATATGCTGGATGATACCTGCTGGAATTCCCACCACCGCTGCTATGTAGATAGTAATGGACGACAGCACATGAGCAACCAGTAACCTCCATCCTGCAAAAGATAGCAATCTAGATTTCCAAGCAGCCACTTTAGAGTTCACTTTTCTAATAAGAAACTCGTAGTCAATTAATTTTGTCCTTGCTTTAGAAATCGGTATGCCCAGGTAAGTAAAAGATTGAGTCGCCTTCTCCACTCCAAATTCCTTTTCTATGTCATCTGTCTTTGCTTGATCAGACCCCCCAATCACACAAACAGATTTTCATCTATTGATGCTCTGACCAGTTGCCTTTTCATATAAATTGAATGCACTTCTAACTTTATTGATTGTCACCTGGTCCCCATTGAAGAACATCACAAGATCATTAGCATAGAGAAGCATTGGAGGTGCCACCCCATATCCTCTTGTACAGAAATTGGCAATGGACCGGTCACTTGCCAATCTACTAATCCTTCTGCAAAGAAGTTCCTCAAAGATAATGAACATGAATGGTGATATAGCATTACGTTGCTTTAAGCCTCTTCCAATCTGAAAAAACCCACATGTATCCCCACCAATAGTAATTGTAGACCAGGTGTGTTTAAAGAAACTCATACATAGATCGATCACCTCAGGTAGAAACCCAAAAGCAGCAAGACATTTACGCATCACTTGCCAATCCACTCTGTCATATGCTCTTGACATATCGAACTTAACCACAACATTAGGAGATTCCCAACCTTGATTGATATCATGCATAAACTCTCTAGCCAGCCTGACATGATGAGTAATATCATTCCCTTTCAAGAAATCTCCCTGTGGATGGGATATCATCTGGGTCATCAATGGAGCCAACCTGTTACTAAGGATTCTCGCAAGGATTGTAAAGATCAAATTATCAATCGAGATAGGTCTGAAATCAGTGGATAACTTCTTGGGAGAGTCGACCTTCAGAATAAGGAGGATTCTACAGTAGAACAAACCTCTATGACACATCTGTCCTCTAAAGAAACCATCTTCCAAAGTGAGGAAATTGTCTCTAATAATATACCACACAACTAAAAAGAAAGGTAGGGTAAATCCATCTGGCCCAGGGGCTGTATTTGGGTCAATTTCCTTCAAGGTCTTCAGAATCTCGTCCTCATGAGGGGTGGCCATTAGTGAGCAGCTATCATCTGTCGAGATAGTCTCTGGGATGTCCAGTAGAAACTATTCTAAGGTAGTGCTATCTATCTCAACCTTTTCATTGTATTGTTGCTGGTAATGTGTCGCCGCCTTCTCAGCCATCTCAGCAGGGTTCGTTATCACTGTACCATCAGGCAATGTCAATGCATTCAGCCTTCCATGTCTTCGCCTGGTTTTGACCACCGAATGATAAAACCGAGTGTTGCTCTCACCATCTTGTAGCCAACTAATTCTGGCCTTCTCCCTCCAAATAGCCTCTTCCACATCTAGAAGCTTCTCAAGCTCATTCTCTACAGTCTTTAAGTTTGCCTCATTGAGCGGAGTGGGATTTTCATCAAATGCAGCCTGTGTAGTGAACACCACGTCCTCTAAATTTTTGATATGTTGATTATTGTCTCCAAACTTTATCTTACTCGAGGCCCTGAGAGCACCTCTTACTTGCATCAATTTATGATAGAAAACAAATGATGGATTTCCCACAACTCTCTCTTCCCAGATCTGCTCAACAATCTTCAAACATTCAACCTCCCTTTGCCATGTTGACATGAATGAGAAGTGAGCTTTCCTATCAGTAATAGCATGTGCACCAGGGATAGTTATAATAGGGAAGTGATCCGACACTTGAGATCTAGTAAGGTGTATAGAATGAGTCATGGGTTTCTCCACAAACCATGCTCCATTCATAAGAACCCTATCTATACTCTCCCAAATAGTAGGCGTGAGTATCTGTTTGTTAACCCAAGTAAACTGGATTCCTTCAAAAGGCACCTCCTTTAAGAGAGTGTCAACAATAAGAGCATTGAAATCAAACATTTCCTGATAAGTTGGAGCATTTCCCCCATGTTTCTCCTGGGCCTCTCGTACAACATTAAAGTCACCTACTATGATCCATTTCATATCACCTATTTCAGCAAACATGATGATAATCTCTTCCCATAGATCTCTCCTGTGGGTACAATCACAACTTGCATACACAGCCGTAACAAAGAAGAATGAACCATCTGAAGCCTCACATCTAACAGTAATGTGTTGTCTATGTCTTCTAAAAATCACTGGCTTTAGGTTTAGGTCCGCATATACCCATATCTTTCCTTCCTCTATATGGTTGTCAGCCACCCAATCTAGACGTACCACATCTAATAGCCCAATATCCTGTTCAGCATGTAAGAAAGGTTTAAAGAGGCTAACAATGCCCAGTTTGAACTTACTACAAAGTCTCCTCAGCACCTTCTTGTTGGGTTGTTAGTAGCCCCTCTAATATTCCAGAAAAATGACTTACTATCCATAAGAAAAGAAACTACTCTTCTTATCTCAGTCACTATCAAGTCAGTGACTAAACCTCCATTCATCCTCATTGCTATAATCAAGGTAGGCAGCATGTCTCTCATCCTCCGAGTGTCCCCTCCTAGAATGATCACGCCTGGTATAAGAACGTTCTTGGATAGTGTTGCATCCCCGATTAGTAAACTCAACTCTCCTCGAGCTGGATCTGTATCTTCTTCTATCTGTTCTTCTATGTTCTCTATCACGGGCATCCTCAAAGTGTATAAAGTCCTCCAACCTTCTATTCAAAAGGAAATGTCTGTTATCTTCTCGATCAACTATAACTCTTCTCGGAGATCTATCCTCTCTTTGACGTTGTCTATCCAGAGATGGTCCCCGTGATCTAGGTCTCTCCACCGGAGACGGCGATCTAGTAATCACTGTAACCTCAGAAACAAGTCCTTCCCTATTCTTTTTCACAATGAGAGCTTCTCTTGGTATTCCATATTCACCGCCAACTTCAGTAAGGATAGAGTCTTCTACACCCATTTTTCCTCTAGCTACCATGATAAGATGAACTGAGTTCCTCCTCAATCCGTATGTAAGGGATACGAATTACAGTACATCTTCACTAAAGGACTCCATGAGCATGAGTATACCTGATAGATCATCTTCTCCCTTCTTCCAGTCTGATATATGTATTAGTTTACCAAACGGTTTGACAATGGCTACAACAGATTCATCATCATGGCACACCATGGGAAGGTCTGCCACCCAAAACTAGAAAGCTTCTTTGCAACAATGTCGCTCCCCTCCAATCATGTGTCTCATGTCAATCTTGGAACCTCTAAAGGTAGGTACCCCTTTTTCTATAGTTTCCTTCGCATCATTGGGGAAAGAGAAAAAGGAAATCGCTTTTCTATCTACAAATCGATATAAGTCCACTGCTGTGATAAAGTGGATTTTTGCATTATAATGAAATAATTACACTTTTGCCCTCATTATACTCACTCA
Organism: Alisma plantago-aquatica; assembly: GCA_963693085.1. NCBI lineage: Eukaryota > Viridiplantae > Streptophyta > Magnoliopsida > Alismatales > Alismataceae > Alisma > Alisma plantago-aquatica. Next base: position 885,409,299 of record OY856411.1, read on the forward strand.
TGATCCTCAATATTTTTCCTCGGATCAATAACAAATTTTAAGACTCAAATCCAAGATATGGTGACCAATGTTGATTTTATACACATTATAACATCACAAATTGGATTCATTGATCACTTTGTCCAAAGAGCAAAATTGATCCATCAAACTTCATATTTTGGTCCTCAAACTTTTATAAAGGTTCACCACGTTTTTGTGAGGCTTTGGTCCAAATTTGAGGTCATTTGGACATTCCTACGATTTACTATGATTTTTTTTTGAAGTTAATATGTTGAAAATCCTTTTATTTGCCTTGTATTTGGGCCTTTTCCAAGTCAGTAATCCTTTGGCTTCTTCAGGGGCGAACCTTGGCCCTTAGATCAGGCTCCCACAGATTGGAGGCCTGATCCAGTGGCCAGGAGGTTGTCTCCTACCTCCCGCTAATTGCGGGGAGGGGACAAGACCGTCTTGATGGAGGATCTCCCGCTTGCGACCATGATTCGAAATTTAAATCGAGAGGAAACGATTCTCTCACAATTTCAAACCGAATCATGCCCTATTTGACCACTGTTCGTGCTCTTCCCAGCCACCAAAACGAGCTCTTGGCCTCCTGTTCTCACTCCGGTGGCTGGGCTGCATCTAGATCTCGAGTTAACCTAAAATCCTACCCCTAGTACTATAAAAGGGTCCCTTAGATTCGCCATCACCTCACCATGCTCAGAGAAACATCCCTGCTCACTTCCTTGGGCATGAACACCCTGTTTTGCTGCATGATCTTCCTGCTACTGTGCAGCGCCACCGCCCAGCCCACTGTGGGCGTGCCTCATCCGAGCAACCTCTCCCCTGCCTTTGGCTCCCATATAGTCTGCGGGGCCAAGCCACAATCGGGCGGCATTCTTGCTGCCACCATTAGCCCCTCCTACTCCAAAATCCCCTCCATGCCGGTGAGACTCCTCCGCCTCATTTCTAGATCGCGAGGAAGCCTGAGCAAGCGGAAAGGAATCCCCAAACCGCTGGTCCAAAGCAGATTGGATCCGGTCCAAGAACCAACCAGTGTCCGAGCCAGTAATTGAAAGATGAACCAGCCAAATCAACATTGAACCAAAACTCTGAGCAAATGAGCCACCTTGCTCACATGGTTCGATATGGGCCATTCCTTTCACATCTGACGACCCTTATTTTTCCATATTAAGGTATTTTGCCTCCTCTCTGCTCGAAATTGCAACATATGTTCAGATTTTGTTTTAATTGTAGAAAATGCATCCTAACTCCAAATATTTCGAATAAGTAGTCCATTTTGATCAAAAAAATCCAATGGATCGTTTAAAAATACTTTTGAGACCAGATTCCAAATGTTGTTCGTTGATATCCATATATTTTATATCTTGCTAATTTAGTTTATCAAATGGAACAATAATGATGTCTAATCTTTTGAAACCCTATATCTAAATCTAATGATTATCTTGATATACAAATCTAGATCTGATTTACTTGAATCTTGAAAATGAATCATTAGTGATCTAGATCTATTTGTTCGATTCAATCTTGATTAGAATCTTTATGAATAATGAGTAAATCTTGATATTGAACTTAAGCTTGCAAAACCCTTGATATAGTTTTGACCCATCAATCTGATCTTGAATACAAATGATGTTAGAACAACATGATGATCTAAAGATTTGATTATGACTTGGATAATGATCATACATTAGGGTTAGCACATATAATCCTAGAAACCTAGGTAAGTCATTCACACTCGAATATATATCAGATACTTGAAATAATGCTGGATATATTGAAATATTGGTTGATTATAAGTGAATGACCCAACCCTAAGGTTGACATAGGAAAAGTGTAACCCTAATCTCGAATATTGAAAAACTGATATTCTGAACATCATGATCTTGACCCTTGATCCAAATACTGTGTTTTAGGATATAACTCGAAGGGTCGACCTATTACTCGTGATCTATACTCAAAATCTCGGTGAAAGGTATGCTATTATATAACTCCTCCTTGATTGTATTTAAGATACTTTTATGTATCTCTTGACCGTATGCTTGGCTATTTACTTGGATGAGCTACTGTTCCCTATGATTAGTCTTCTGTTTTTCTATACTATATTTTGAAAAACATGAAACATAAATTGCATGCCCATTATGACTGCCCGTATATTGATAATGATGATGATACTGATAATGTTGATAATGTTGATATTGAGTGCAACAACCCCCTCATTTGGAGGTGGGACTTGTACATTGGCTTCCTATGTTCCTATGGTGAGAAGGAGCCTAGTGACCTTCCCCATCGCGTTGGGGTAATAAAGTCACAAAATATATAAGCATGCTTCTCGAATTACAACATAATGGGAACTCGAAATAAAAGTTGAATTGCTTGAAAAACTTGTCAAATAAATGTTGATTTTGCAAATTGCTTGTTACTCTTTGAAATATAAGTCCTTCCAAGTATACTTATTTTTCTTATAAACTGTTTTGCTTGATTTTGATAGCGTACCGTGCAATTGCATGATTGTGTCTTGATTTTCTTGATTTTAGGCAATACAAATGGAATATTGAATATGATCTCTTCCACACTCATACACTCTGATGACCAAGATATTTTGGTGAAATCTCCATATTGGGTTAGTTTATTTATTAATTTATCCAATTTTGAGTTATTTATTTCTTATTGTATATGCCAGTGTGTTAGATCCTACGGGGCCACTCAGGGACGGGCGCTTCAATCCTTTTTCTACTGTTTCGACAGTAGGATTGGGATTGGGGTAAGAACGGTTCTGTGACAGCTGCACATGGCTAGCATTGCCTTAAGAAAGGGCAAAGAGTCATCTGTGATATTTCAATGGGCCAAGAAATCTCCACCGCCCTCTCAAGAGCAATGCTCTTACTTCTTCTCATATCATCATCAGGGCCTATATCCACCGAAATCCTTTTTGGGATGTGATGTGGTGCACCCCTAGCTGGTCTTCCTGACGGTAGTGGAGGGAACATCGTTCTTGATAGTATATCTGATACTCTTGCCTGAGTAAACATCTGATTGCATCTCACCGCAAGGTGTCCAGGCCTATGACATTTGTAGCACACCTTGTTCCTTTTGCATTGTGATTGCCAATTTCCTCTGCCAAGACACCGGAAACAAGTGTCATGAGGTATGTTATACAGTGGTTTCTTCGTCGATGGATGTCCGTGCATCTTGGATGCTGAACCATTGTGTTGTGCTGCCGGAGACTGTGTATAACTGGACTGCATCGTTGATCTTGGTCGCTGAGCTATTCTCTGGTTGGCTATAGTTGTTTCTTCAGTTGCATTCATAGCAGGGGATGACTGAGGTATCCCATGGAGGGCCGTCGTATCTTCTTGGAGAGGCGACTCCATGGTATTCATTCCTTATGGCTTCTCAATCATCAGATGAGGCGTATGGTTCACTTCTTGTGTCTACTCATTCGTCGATTGAGGCGTAGGGTTCTCTTGCGACGTTTGACCTGCGTTCATCTGTGTAGGAGAAAAGGAGTTCATTGGTGCGTCCCCGCTAGTGGTGCTTTTACACCCCACGAGGTCGGAGCACACGTGATATGGGATCTTATGCTTTCAAAATTTATGTTATCCCTAACTGAGTCGATCACTAAGAATAAAATAGGTCGCCCGCAAGCATACGAGGTACTGTTATAGTATAGGTGATTGGCAAGATAAGAGGTTGAACCATAGAGATAGAGGGGGAACTAGAGTTAGGTAGCGTATGCTATGTTCCTTTTGTTGAGCTTAGGGTTTGAAAAGGTTTTGGCTGTTGATTAAGCTAATTTGACAAGTAAGAAATGCAAGATGGAACCTAAGTTATGGAAGAGCAAGCAAATTAGTAAACTAAGTTAACAAACTAACTAAGCAAGAGCAAGAAGAGCTACACTACTCTAGCAAGGCAAGAAGCAATTAAGAACTAAACCAACCACTAGCAAGAGAAAGAGCCTAAGTTAACACTAAATAGCAAAACTAAGTAATTTACTAGATTAAGCAAAAATGATTAAATTAGACTAGCATGAACAGGCAAGCAGAGCAAGGTGGGTTTTAAGAAAGGTGATTAGGGTAGGTGGGCCGTTTGGGGGATGCAACTTTGATATTGGTTGGGGGAGATCATTAAACATGCAAGGTTCTCATTTCATATCTAGATTACCAAACCAAACAATAAGGTCAATGTCATTAGAACATACCCTATACTACTAGTAGAAGACTAGGGTTAGGTGTAATTCTAATGAGATTAACCAAATCTAGGTTTCTAGGGTAAGTGATAGTGAGTAATTAAGGGTTGAGGGTAGAGATGGGAGTAGAGATGAGGGTATTTAACCTCATGCCACTAGCCACTATAGCCTTTAGAAGGCCCTAGACAATTACATCAATCTCACTTACACTAGCTACTTAGATCTCACACTCATTTGTAGGAGGAGAGATGTGTATGTAGGAATAAAGGGGGCTAGCTAGGGATCCACTAATTGGACCTAGGATCCATTCCTAAGATTGCCACATACACCCCAATTCCTCCTAGAAACTAAGTGTCATCAAAAACCTCAAAACAAGCAATTCATACAAGAAGCACAAACCACATGCAATAAGATAGGAAAAGAGATAGAAGCAAGAAGTAATCATCATAGATATGAATTAAGTTCATTACAAGAAATTATCCTCCAACATGGTATCAAAGTTACATTTAAATCCCAAACATCCGACCATAAGGGGCTTAGCTAGACATGATCAAGAAAACAAGAAAAGAAAGGGGTAGAAGAAGTAGGGACTCCATGAAGCTTGATGTGGAAGCCTCCTTCTTCACCTCCAAGATTGTTGTGGACGTCCTTCCTCCTCCAAGGGTGCAGGGGTGCTTGAAATGGTAGGGGATTATGGATGAAAACCTAGGAAACTAGGATTCCATGGTGGAATGAGGATGGAAATGGTGGATGGTGAGCCAAAATGCAAAGGGTTTGCACTCAAAGCTCAAGGAAGGAGAATGGAGCTTGGAGCAGCTATAGGGGAGTCCAACCTTCTTTCCCTAGCCGCCACCTATGTATATATAGGTGGTGGGGAGGCACTAGGGTAAGTGGGGGGTAGTTTAGGAAAATCAGTGTAAAGTAGGGTAGGGTTGGTGGATCCCATAGCCGTGTTAGTGTGCCACGGCCGTGGTGAGGGTAGTAGGGAATGGTCGTGGGGTGGTAGAACGGTTGTGGTATGGATGGGAGTGGTGAAAATCTAAGTGTGGTGGTGGCCAAAGCCGTGGCAGAGTGCCACGGTCGTGGTGGGTGAGAGGCACCACGGCCGTGTTGGGTAACATGGCCATTTCGAAGGAGGGAGTGGTGATCGTGGAGCAACAACACGGGCATTTTATTCTTTAGCAGCCACAGTCGTGGTGATTTGGGGTGACAACCTATTGAAAATTGGAACTCCGGTCATTAATTCACACGACCGTGGTGGTTGCCCACGATCATTTTCTCTTCTTCTGACCACGACCGTGCTGATGGCCACGACCGTGGTGTCTTCAATGGCCATGGTCATGGCAGGAGGCCACGGCCGTGGGATTCTTTGGGAAAACCTTGTTGAAGAGGGCACTTCTTTGCTTAAAAACGCATGACCGTGGTGTTGTGGCCACGGCTGTGGTGAGGCTTGCATTACTTGATTTCACTTCAAACTTCATTATTCTTGGATTTCTTTGCTTGGGGACGACTCTTGGCCATTGGAGGTAGGTTGAGGGAGACTTTGGGGCCTTCTTTGGGTCCCTCCATGAGTGGGGGAACCCTAGAACTCCTTCTTTCTCTCTCGTACATCTAAGCATGGTCCAAGTACATGAAAATAGTGCAAAGAACATCCATAAGCATATTTGAAATGATAAGCACATTAGGGGAAAAAAGATTGTAATCTACATGTTTATATGTGATTTAAGTACAAAATGGCACAGGATGGAGCCCTAAAATAGGGCTACATCACCACCCCAAACTTAAAATACTTGTCCTCAAGTATGCTCCAACTCAATCTCTCTATAAAACTTCCACAAAAAGAAATGACATATGCAATGTAAAACATGATTATTGCTTAGTGGGATCAAAGATGACTGAGTGCATGCATTTCACCTCTCTCTCCTCTCCTACTTTCACAATCCAATCATGAAAAGAGCACAAAGCACATGAACTTCAAATATAGTGCATAAAATACACAAGTTATCCATACTTCTTCCATAAAGTTCTGGGTCAACCGTTTCATGATAGTGTTAATCGAGGTTGACTAGGAGTGTTGTTTCACATTCATGCATTCAGTCTTATATTTCAAATCATACCAAATGACCCACGTGGCTACGGAAAAAAGGAAAAATGAGCTAAGTTTGATGCTTCTTAGCTCAATGGGTATGAAAGTGGAAGAAAGGATTGCGGTAAGATTTTTGGAGTGTTTTTACACACTCAACTTTTCTTTATTTGAATGCTCTTAAACAGGAGCATCCTTTTATTTTGTTTTTTCTTTTCTTTTACTTTTCTTTTCTTTCTTGCCCTTGGTGTAGATAGGGCATATGGTGGATAGAGTGAAGCGGGGAGGTAGAGATGTGGCCACCCCAAACTTTTGGAGGTGGCCAAGGCTGATTATGTGCACTAGGGCATCTTTTTATGAGGCGGAGGGGTATGAAGATGGTGGAAGAAGAGTCGGGTCAAAGAGGGGTCATTGGTATGATTTTCCACATAAGACATCCTGCATGAAAGTTAATATAATACTTCATCCTAGATATCACACCACATGAATGAACAAGATGAAGTTGATATATCAAACAAGTGATTCCACAAACACTAAGCGTTTAAAGCTTGCTCAAGTTCACAATTCAACCAAATCAATCACAATCATAAGAGAGGTGATGCACATGTAAAAAGTCAAACATTGATACCACTTAGCAATAAAGCATGACATTTCACTTGCACTAGTCAAAGGTCATCATTTTTACTCCAAATAGTAGAGATTGGGTCAAAACATACTTTTTAGACAAGAAATCTCAAATTTGGGCAAAAATGGCCAAAATGGTGCCAATTTGCACTAAATCACATCTAAACCTACTTTAGGGGAATTTTAAAACATAAAGCAGAAAATCCTAGTTAACATGCATATGAAATTATCACAAACTACATGAGAATGCAATGCATGATATGGAATAGGAAAAAGAGCAAAAGTTTTGAAAAATTACGCAAAAATGCATGAAATTAAACTACATGTATGCATGAATGCACGCAGACACACCAGGTTAGGGTAAACAAGTATGAAATGTCAGTCCAACTGTTTGATCATCTTGCAAAAATTTAGCACAAGGCACATGGAGAAAAGTGCGGTGAGAGAAGGGTTTATCTCCATACCACCCCAAACTTTTAAATCATGCTTCCCTCATCATAAAATAGAAGTTTAGACTAGTAGGATAAAAGGCGTGGGGTCGCGAAAGACAACCGCCAAGAGCTGGAGTGGTCAATGTAACACTAGGTGAGCAGGACAGGGCCGCCATGATCGTGCTAAACAACACGGCCGTTCTGTCCTTCTTCATGTAGCCCCTCTATTGATTTGCAATCTCTTCTTCCATTTTGACCTCCGCTTTGGCTAAACCCTTTTTGCCTCATCTTTTCTTCCTTATACATGTGCTAACATGATTCATAAATAGGAAAAAAATCAAGTATAGTGTGTGTGTGTGTTTCTTGGAAACCAAAAGGAAGTATAATAAAACAAGGTTTGAGAATCTCAAACCACATGGGTTGCCTCCCACTAGCGCTAAATTTATAGCCTTCAACTGGGCTTGTTGCTCTTCCGTCAATCAACCATTGTCCAAAAGCAAGATGTTTTCTTCCTCATCATATGCAATCCTCTCAAATGCCTTCATTTTTTTTTATTCCTCCCAAGAGTTATGTAAGTTTCTCAAGTGTCTTTCTTCATTTGTCTCTCCTCCAGGGTCATCATGATAGGTCTCAATGTAAGAATCCTCATCAATAAAACTTTTTAGCTCATTTAAAATGACCTCCTTAGGCATCTTCCCTCTCATCTTCTTATTGAAAGTGAAAACACCCTTATGGAACCTTACATAAGTTGGTATTTTCTTGATGATGGCAAACAATGAGTTGTCTGCCTTAGTCAATCTTAAGACCTTCAAATTTTTCATGCCACAGTTTTGCCTTCCCTTGAGGAATGGGTCTTCAAAGGTATAAAAGAGAGGGGTTTCCATCCTGTTGGACACTTGCAATCCTAAAAATATCACATTGGAATGTCTTGGATCAGCAATGGGAGAAGTTGGTGGTGTCATATCAAAGGAAGATGGGACACAAGATATTATCCTCTCAAAATCTGCAAGGACTGCAAAATTTTTAGTTTACTTAGAACTCTCACAAGGACTTTGCAGCAGGGGTTCTCCATCATGATCTTCACCTAATTGCTTCCTTTCCTTGTTGAGCTCCTCTATAACCTTGTCACACCTCAAGATTGAAATTGTATCCACTTGCTCATGGGAAAGAAGGAGAGAAAGTGATGGTTGTGGTGGTGTTGGTGGTAGTGGCGGATTAGGTTTGTGAAGGATGTAGGATGGTTGTTGTGGAGGTGGGTGGTATGGGGGTGGTTCTTGTGATTGATGTTGTGGTGGTGGTTGTGAGGTGTGTTGGAAGTTATACGAAGGTTGAGGAGGTGGAGGAGCATAGACAACTTGAGGGGAGCCCATATAACTATTTGCATTGTTTGGGTTGGCTATGTTTTGGGAAGGGGATCTTCCCTCCTCACAAAGGGAAAGTGAAAGGGAAATCTCATCCAGCCTTTGCTCTAGCCGATCAATGGTTTGTCCTTGAAAGGACACCTCTCTCTTCACTTCATCAAGGCTTCTCAGTCTTGCAAGAACTTCTTCTTCAAACATGGAGCTATCTCTTGGCTCACGGTCTTCTTGTGGTTCCCATGAGAAGTTTGGACCATTTCTACATTCTGAAGTGTAAGAGCTTGACATGGGGCTTTGGTTGTTCTGAATATGATAGGATTGTAGAAGTTGCACATCTTCATAAAGATCCTCCATGGAGTTGGCAGAGTGATTAGAAAAACCTCCCACATGTATCTGCATGAGATATACCATGTCTTCCAACATCTTCATCATGTAGGGCCGTTGAGGGATTGAAGGGGCTTGCGCATCTCGGTCTACCATCTTGACTCCAAAGGGTTGCTTGTCACATGCACAAGGAACAACCAAAAAAAAGAGGACAAATTAGCAAACCAAGATGCAAAAGTAACACAAAGAATAAATAATAGAAATGGTGAGGGAAAAAGGAAAGGCTAAGCTACACTATCTAACTAGGCCGAGCGCCTCTATCCCCGATAACGACACCAGAAAGCTTGGTGCGTCCCCGCTAGTGGTGCTTTTACACCCCACGAGGTCAGAGCGCACATGATATGGGATCTTATGCTTTCAAAATTTATGTTATCCCTAACCGAGTCGATCACTAAGACTAAAACAGGTCGCCCGCAAGCGTACGGGGTACTGTTGTAGCATAGGTGATTGGCAAGATAAGGGGTCGAACCACAGAGATAGAGGGGGCACTAGAGTTAGGTAGTGTATGCTATGTTCCTTTTGTGGAGCTTAGGGTTTTAGGGTTTTAAAAGGTTTTGGTTGTTGATTAAGCTAATTGGACAAGTAAAAAATGCAAGATGGAACCTAAGTTATGGAAGAGCAAGAAAATTAGTAAACTAAGTTAACAAACTAACTAAGAAAGAGTAATAAGAGATACACTACTCTAGCAAGGCAAGAAGCAATTAAGAACTAAACCAACCACTAGAAAGAGCAAGAGCCTAAGTTAACACTAAAGAGAAAAACTAAGTAATTAACTAGATTATGCAAAAGTGACTAAATTAGACTAGCATGGACAAGCAAGCAGAGCAAGGTGGGTTTTAAGCAAGGTGATTAGGGTAGGTGGTCCGTTTGGGGGATGTAACTTTGATATTAGTTGGGGGAGATCATTAAACATGCAAGGTTCTCATTTCATATCTAGATTACCAAACCAAACAATAAGGTCAATGTCATTAGAACATACCCTATACTACTAGTAGAAGACTAGGGTTAGGTGTAATTCTAATGAGATTAACCAAATCTATGTTTCTATGGTATGTGATAGTGAGTAATTGAGGGTTGAGGGTAGAGATGGGAGTAGAGATGAGGGTATTTAACCTCATGCCACTAGCCACTGTAGCCTTTAGAAGGCCGTAGATAATTACATCAATCTCACTTACACTAGCTACTTAGATCTCACACTCATTTATAGGAGGATAGATGTGTATGTAGGAACAAAGGGGGATAGCTAGCGATCCACTAATTGGACCTAGGAGCCATTCCTAAGATTGCCACATACACCCCAATTCCTCCTAGAAACTTAGTGTCATCAAAAACCTCAAAACAAGCAATTCATACAAGAAGCACAAACCACATGCAATAAGATAGGAAAAGAGATAGAAGAAAGAAGTAATCATCATAGATATGAATTAAGTTCATTACAAGAAATTATCCTCCAAAATGGTATCAAAGTTACATTTAAATCCCAAACAGCCCACCACAATGGGCTTAGCTAGACATGATCATGAAAACAAGAAAAGAAAGGGGTAGAAGAAGTAGGGACTCCATGAAGCTTGATGTGGAAGCCTCCTTCTTCACCTCCAAGCTTGCTGTGGATGTACTTCCTCCTCCAAGGGTGCAGGGGTGCATGAAATGGTAGGGGATTATGGTTGAAAACCTAGGAAACTAGGATTCCATGGTGGAATGAGGATGGAAATGGTGGATGGTGACCCAAAATGCAAATGGTTTGCACTCAAAGCTCAAGGAAGGAGAATGGAGCTTGGAGCAGCTATAGGGGCATCCAACCTTCTTGCCCTACCCACCACCTATGTATATATAGGTGGTGGGGAGGCACTAGGGTAAGTGGGGGGTAGTTTAGGAAAATCAGTGTAAAGTAGGGTCGGGTTGGTGGATCACCACGGCCGTGGTGAGGGTAGTAGGGAACAGTCGCGGGGTGGTAGAACGGTCGTGGTATGGATGGGAGTGGTGAAAAGATAAGTGTGGTGGTGGCCACGGCTGTGGCAGAGTGCCACGGTTGTGGTGGGTGAGAGGCACCATGACCGTATTGGGTAACACGACCATTTTGGAGGAGGGAGTGGTGATCGTGGTGCAGCAACATAGGCGTTTTATTCTTCAGTGGCCATGGTCGTGGTGATTTAGGGTGACAACCTATTGAAAACTGGAACTCCGGTCATTAATTCCCACGAATGTGGTGGTTTCCCACAGTCGTTTTCTCTTCTTCTGACCTAGACCATGCTGATGGCCACAGCCGTGGTGTCTTCCATGGCCACAGTCATGGCAGGAGGCCACGGCCGTGGGATTCTTTGGGAAAACCCTATTGAAGAGGGCACTTCTTTGCTAAAAAATGTATGACTGTGGTGTTGTGGCCACGGTCGTGGTGAGGCTTGCATTACTTGATTTCACTTCAAACTTCATTATTCTTGGATGTCTTTGCTTGGGGACGACTCTTGGCCATTGGAGGTAGGTTGAGGGAGACTTTGGGGCCTTCTTTGGGTCCCTCCATGAGTGGGGGAACCCTACAACTCCTTCTTTCTCTCTCGTCCATCAAAGCATGGTCCAAGTACCTGAAAACAGTGCAAAAAACATCCATAAGTGTATTTGCAATGATAAGCACATTAGGGGAAAAAATCTTGTAATCTACATGTTTAGATGTGATTTAAGTACAAAATGGCACAAGATGGAGCCCTAAAATAGGGCTACATCATTCGTCCTCATCTCTGGACTCGGCGTCGGCATGTTGATCAGGGGGTGTGCATCCTCAGTCGTCGTCATATGCGTGGGTGATTGAAGAAAGTTCCTGATGTGCGGGATCACTGCATCTAGTGGCGTGGATGTGGAGGAAAAAAACTCTCGTCGCTCAACAACAACCCCTTGCTCCTGTCTCACGCTCTGTCACATAACCCTGTGGAGTAGCGATGAGGGTAGGATCGAGACTTATCATAGTAGGACTCTCGTAGTCGAGGACTGGATGGACTGGGAGGGGTGATGTGGGTGGACTATGGTGGGCGGGGTGCCCAAACGGAGGGGGGGGGGGGCGAGTGGCGGTCACCGCCGGAGGCATTCAACCCTAACCATTCTCACGTTCCGGTAGCCGATCCATTGGAATATCCGATGGTGGGAGGTTTGTCGAAGAACTAATGAGTCAAACAAAGATGATAGGTGATTCACATCAGTAAAAATGAAGGTGGAAAAGAGTCAAATGTAAGAGGATTTACCATCTACTGACGGTTCTAGCAACCATGTTTCTCCTTCATCATATGGCGGTTGGTATCTGCCGCTCATTGCGGTCAGACTTTATCTCTTTCATGGTGTGCTTCATCTACCCTCTAGCTTCGACAGTGTCTTAGTTCTCCGTACTTTAGCCAATTGAAAGTGGGGGATGACACTTGATATTTGAGGAGGATTACTTTAATCATAGCTGGTTAGGGTTAGGGTAACCTCCGCTGAGGTTGGTGACTAAGGATAAAAGGTTGCTATGCTTTTACTTCTCATACAACTGGTAAAATGGGAAGGGCTGGGCCCTCTTTCCTTTTATAGTAGTCGGTCCTTTTCTTAGTGGGTCCCATGCCTTACATCATATCTTTATCATCCGAATTCATAAACTATTGAATGGTTTCTGCTTGATTAAGATCAATGACCTTGCTACCTTCCTATTTGAAACCATCGATTTGTTTAAGAACAAATGACTTGTCTAAATGTCTAGTAACTCAGACATGAAAATTTGATTGTTTTGTAGATAAGAAGATCTGATCGTAAAGAAAAGAATGATCTAATGGCTTTGTTGATCATCATCTGAGCATTCAATTTTCTTATTGCATGTTCCAATCCATCATTAGTTGGTTGCCTTAGGCAATCTTTATCTTGTCAAGGATCTGACGGGTTGAATGTTTCCACTATCCAATGGCCTTAGTCTCTTATGCCTTGATCTTTTCATGGATTGGCAGTGTAGACAAGATTTTCCTACATACAACATCAGATGGTTATGTAGCGACAAACATCCGATGGTTTGGCAGTTTTAAAGGATCATGAGGAACTGATGGTTTCAACGACTTGAAGATTAAATGGAAGAGTGAATCTTCTATGGTCAATGGCTCATGTAGTTGGATTAATAGTTAGATTTATAACTTGAATCTATGTATGCTAAAATTAGGGAACCAAACAAATTACCATAAATCCAAAATAAAATTATTTAGAAATTGAAAACATCTAGGTACATGAAAATAAAGTATTGAAAATGTAGAAAGATTATTAAGGGACCCAGGGGTTGCCTCCCAAAAAGTGTTAAGTTATATTCTTTAGCTTGACTTTATCTGACTCTCTTTATCAGATTTCCTCTGGTGGTGAAGGTCGGGGTTCCTCTAATTGGAGTTCTTCTCTTCTGGTAAATGTTTCACCTTTGTAATATTGTTTAACCCTTTGTTCATTCACCTTAAAGCTTCCAATCTTGTCACTACAAATCTCTATCATTCCTGATGGAAATATCTTTGATACAATGAATTGTCTTGACCACGTTGACCTCAACTTTCTTGAGAAGAGCACGATTCTTGAATTGACCAGAAGGACTTTGTATGCTTCTGACACATCTTTTTTCATTAAGTGGGCATCATCCCACACTTTCATTTGTTGCTTATAAATTTTGGAATTTTCATAGGCATGCAACTTCAACTCTTCTAGTTCTTTCTGATGTAGAAATATCTTCTTGCCTACCAGGGTTGGGTCCATATTCAGGAGTTTAATTTCCCAAAAGGCTTTATGTTCCAATTCCACCGGTAGATGGCATGATTTCTATAACATACTAGATCTTGGACCCTACCCTAGAACTTTGAACTTTTGGACTTAGCCAAACAAGTTTGAGGTTAGATCTAAAAGATTTTTAGTGTAATTCTAATGAGCTAATGCATGTATAAATCATCCTAATGTAACCTAATGTTTTCAAATTAGTCTTAGACCAATAATGGACACATAAAATATGTCACATAATATAAATGGAAGCTTCATAATAATTCGTGCAAAATAATCTTACATATCCTTACGTGTTAGTATGAAGATATGGAACATAATTGGGTGAATAATTAATATAATGGTGATAACGGGCCACAAATAATGTGATATATCTCATAGAAAGGAAATTCAAAATAGGAGACAAACTTTAAATTTGCATTCTACATATTAAAATTAGCCTACATGTCAATTTTTGATCTAATTTGGACAACCTTGAATATTTAGGTTAAGTTAGGAGAGAGAAAATGTGTAAAAGCCATAAAAGATAAATCATACGATAAGTGATCCTTAAAAGATGGGAATAAAGGCAAATTCATATTCAACACACTAAAGTTTACTTGTGGGTGAAGTTTCATCAATTTTGGAGAATTATAGAAGTCTCTAATGCATTAAGAAAGAGAAAACAAGGCTTACTTTAAAAGTATAAATTCAATACCTGAAGTCTTCAAAAGTGAACACTAATGCCATATTTGGATTCCTCATGTCCAATATAGGTTGGGTGTCAAATTTCAATCAATTTGGAGTTTGTTTGCACCCTCTATGAAGGGGAGAGAAAATAGGAAATTAATTGCATTCACACTTTAATTGGAATCCGATTTGGATATAGTTTTTATTTAAATACATATTTCACATGACATACATTTTTTGTTTTCTCACTACTATTCAATTTCAGATCAAATGGTGTAGACATCATCTCCTACCTCAAGTAGAAGAGTGTCTTGCCGGGTATAGTACTTGCAATTTTCTCTTTCCTGTATCTCTATAGACTCTCGATCATTTTACAAAATTTCTTCACCATTGGATTTTTGTTCATTTTTTATTGTTTTGATCCTGGCCTTCTCTACCTAACTCCTCACCAAACCAAAAAACCCAAATCTCCATTTTCAGCTTGGTTTCTCCTCTCGACCTGGAGCAACCCTGACCCTCCTCTATATATATCGTTGAGTCTTGAACCCTCAATGGACCCTAATAAACATATTTTGTCTTTCAATTGAACCCAAAATTTCTTGGAGTTTAGCCCCAAAGTTAGGGTTTTTTTGGACTGTGGTAGTCCCTCTTCCTGCGAATATGGTCACCTACATTCAATTCCACTCTCCTGAACCTTCTCGATGTCATTAGGAATTTGTACGTGGTCTTCTCTTTGTTCTTTCTTTACTTGTTGGTCTCCCTGACTCGAGTTGTTGTTATACTCTAAAGACCCTTTGCCATGGTGCTCCTAATCTTCCCCTAAGTCAAGAATGGAGCCCTCAAGTTTAGAGAAGGCCCACAAAGCTTTAGGTGTGTTTTGTTTTCTCTATTTTGGGAGTTTCTTTGTTTTTTGGAATCCTTGCCCGACCAGTTATGGTGGAAGTTCTTGAGTGAGCTACAAATCATTATGGGGCTTGTTTTTAGGCTCATTGAAAATGTCGTGTGATGAGGGATCTTGTGGGGAGGATTGTTTGTGTGCAATTCCACTAAATTTTCAAATGATCCCCACACTTGATCTTCATGTTGGAGCTTCTCTTTATTCTGTCGAGGAGTAGAAGTGGTCAACATCATGGGATGTTGAGTTACCTTCTTTCCCTTCTATTTCTTCTGTATTTTATTTTTCACACCAGGGGCATTTTGGACATTTCATGCTCGATGAACTTTGTTTCCACTCTGAGGTGACTTGTCATCTTGTCAGTGGGGCCAACTGAGTTGGTTGCCCATGATTGGTCCAACTCAGTGCGATCGCCCGCTCCCTCTCTCTTTTCATTCTTGTAGATAATTTGCTGATGTGGATTTTCCTGATTGGCCGATTTTCAAAAATTCATAACTAATTATGTGTAGCTCAAAAAAATATAATAAAATATGATTTGGAATCATAAATATATAACTTATCTAATGGTGCTAAGTTTGTCTCTTAAATCTAACGTTTTGAAAAGGTGATTTTGATGGATTTTCCTAAATAAGTAACAACGTGCAAAATTCATAACTAATAATCTAAAAGTCAAAAAAATATAATAAAATATGTTTTGAACTCACAAAAAGATAATCTAGAATATGGCATGGTTTTGATAACCTAAATCATATGTAAGGAAAAAGGTGATTTTGAGGGTCTGTGAAATCATTGTAAATCTAACCCTAATTTCACATACATGATTAATAGGTTCTTTGGAGACCTAGACTTGGATCTAGATCTAACTTTGACTTGTATAGACTATGAAGTGAGGTATGTTTGCATCTCATATTCTTCTACATTGATAAATGACCTATTTTCTTCTTTCTCTTGGTCCTATGGACACTAGCCTACATAATAATCTTTCTTTTGAATATTATGGTTCATGTGAACTACTTTATTTGGTACCAATCTCGTGATCATATTTGGACATTCTCTTGGTCTTTTCTTATGCTTTGTTCATGATTGGACTCTATATGATAGCATGTGATGTCTTTTACCCACTTGTGAGGTGGATGTATATGTTGGTCACTTTTGTGGTGACTACTTTGTAAAATCTGACTATACTTTCTACTTGCCTCTACATTAAACATGCTATGTGATTCAGTAGCACTAGAGTAGTGTAAATGCATTACTTTTTTAATAGTAGGACCGTGTTATTGTTTGGATGGAGGTGGGGGTGTCCCATACCCGAGTTTCAAATTTGTGAGGCTTGGCCCACTTTTATATATTGGGAGCTTGGCAGTGGTCATTCTCTATTAGGTTTCAAGTATGTGAGTCTTGGCTGCCTTTGTCTTTTTATTGTTCTAGTATTATGTTTATCTCACATTCATGTAGGTTGATGATGATGATTAATGGGTTGGTGCCCTAAATCTTTATATGTGCTAGTATGGAACAATTTTATTTGTTTTAATGGAAAGTATTTCTTTTATTGTGATTCATTCCTATTGATTCTCACTTGGGTAGTTCTTTTCTTTTCTATGGGAAGCTTTTTATATTTTATGTCCTTTATCCCTTATATTGCTCAATTTCTTTTTAGTATGCACATACAAGCCTTTGTTGATGTCTTCTATTGTTTGTCTTCTTACCAGGGTATGCTTCCAACCCTAGGTGAAAGACTTGGATGACAAGAAGATATGGAATAGCTTAAGGAGTTAAAGATTGGAGAGAAACTTGTTATTGTTTAGATTTCCCTCTACTTAGATCCATATGTTGTATCTTACATGTAAAGCCTTTGTGGGAGATTATGATGTTCTTTTGTAATCTTGTTGAAAAATTGAATATAGTCCATGTATTTATTCCACTGCTACACTTTGGTTGTTTTGTATACCATTAATTAAGGTTTGAAAAATTTACACCCACTCCATCATACCTTTTGAGTGTGTTTGAACTAGAGGTTCTATTCTTCAAAATTTTCATAGGGAGTGGATCCCCTCTGGGTCTCACTCCTTCCAATTTCCTATAAATCAATATGTACAGTGTCATTCCTATCAGAGTCATATAGGTCATACCATACGCCTATAATGCGTCATCTAGATTCATTGACCCGTCCTTCCAAATGAGACTAACAATTTTCTCCAAAATCTATTTTATCTATTAGTTCAAAACTTCTACTTGTCCAGATGTTTGTTGGTAATAAGGTGTAGATCCCTTGTGTCTTACTCCATGTTTCTCGAACAAGGCTTAAAATTGTCTCTCTCCACAGTGGGATCCCCCGACACTAATGAGGGTTCATGGGACACCAAACCTAGGAAAGATGATGTTTTCAAATTGTCTTATCACAACCTTCGAGTCACAAGTGGGGGTAGCTACTACTTCCACCCATTTGGATACATAGTCTATTGCCACCAAGATGTATTGGTTCCATCATGATGATGGAAAGGGTACCATGTAGTCTATTCCCCAAATATTAGAAATGTCCACTTCTATCAATCCAGAGATTGGAATTTCATTTCTCCTCAAAATATTTCATGTTCTCTGCCATTCGTTGTATTATTTTACATAAGCATGCACATCTTTGAACAATGTAGGCCAGTAAAACACATATTGTAGTACCTTTGCAGATGTTCTTTCTCCACCAAAGTGGCCTCTGTACAACGAAGAATGGAATTCATAGAGTATCTTAGCTACTTCCTCCTTTGGAATACATATACGGTATAGGTTGTCATCACATTTCTTATAGAGGAGAGGATCATCCCAATAGTAATTCTTCAAATCCGAGAATAACTTCTTCTTTTGATTATAGGTGATGTCTGGAGGTAGTTGTTGGCATGCTAAATAATTCCAGATGTTGGCAAACCATGGTAAACTAGGCTCAATGGACTTCACCATCATTAGGGCTTCATTAACATGATTGTCACTAATAGTAAAAAGTCTTTTTCAATGACTATGATTCTTGAAAAATGGTAAATGACAATGTTAACTGTACATTTCTTGTCTATGATTTCATGATCAAATTCATGTAAAAATATATCTGACCGTAGGAGTTTGGTCTTGGTGTGCTTTTTTTCATGAAGTACTTGACGGCACCATGGTCAGTGTACACCTTGACTTTTGATCCTATCACATAGGACATGAATTTTACAAAAGAAAATACTAGCACTAGCATCTAATTTTCTATGGTTGCTACACCTACATCTCATGATTACCACTAATCATGAGATTAGGGCATAAGTTCTAGAATAAACATAATACAAAGATCACCCTTAATTTTTTTTTCTCTGATATTTCAAATTGTTTGTTACTCACATTCAATCACATAAACAACTTTACAAAGGAAACTAAAGCTTGATTACTCTAATCTGATCTCAACAATAAAGATACATATCTAGACATTCATTTTGTTCCTCACACTTTTGTGTACATACTACATGATAATCATATACATTCTCTATCATTAAGGAAAAAAGTTACACCATCATTTGCAACTCTCTCACTTCTACACAAGGATGTAGAGTGATATGGACTGACTGAACTTAACTAATATGACACTTATCTCTCGTGAAAGATTTACTCTGGCATTGACATTCTTTAGATTCACATGGTTTGCCTATGAATTGTGAGTAGAGGGGTGAGCCTACTCGCTCAATGAATGAGTACTTAAACGAAACAATTTAAAGCACTTATATAATTATAGAATTATTATTGAGCAATTGATATCAAGTAGAATAGAAGCAAGCTATAAAGGGACTAATGATTCATAAACATACGTTTGGAAGGTTACACTAGATGACTACAGAGAGTAAATTAATCACTCAGCATTCTTAAACAACCACAAGTAAACTATTAATTAAAAAACATACAAAGTAGATTAGACAAGGAACATACACTAAGGTTACTCTAGATGACTATGGAAACCACTTAAGATGAACGAATCGGGTCCAAAGGTTTCTCATATTTGCTTTGCAGATGACACAATCCTTTTTGCTGAAGCTAAAGTAGATTAGATAAGGAACATCTTGAAGTGTTTCACCAGATTCGACAACCAGCTGGGCCAAACCATCTCCATGAAGACTAGGTTTTTCTTCTCGTCCTCGGTGAACTGACATACTATACAATGGATTAGCCATATCAGTGTCTTCCAAGTTAATTCTGACCTGAGTACCGACCTAGGGGTCCCCATTATGCATAATAGAATCAATAAAGCTACCTATAGATACATTTTGGAAGGTGAATGGATGGGTGAATGTGTGTCCTCTAAGTTCCTTTCTAGGGTGGGAAGAGTTTGTCTTGCCAAAACGACACTCACTGCCTTTCCAACTTATGTTATGCAGACAACTAGGCTGTTGTTGAAGCTTTTTGACTAGATCGACAGTAGAGTGAGGAGTTTTATCTGGGGGCAGTTTTAAGGCTAAACCTATGTCCCTTTTTGGTTGGAAAAAGCTCACCAGACCAAATAAGACTGGAGGGCTCGACATCAAGGTGATAAGGGAGTGGAATATTGCTTTGTCTATCAATAATGCTTGGGATTTAGCTACGAATATGAATTTTTAGTGGTGTAAAGGGTTGAAGAAAAGTTTTGAATAGTACAAAGGTAATATGAATGTCAATGTCTCTGGTATGTCTATCAGGGCTTTTAGGAACAAAGATATCATTCTAAAGAATTCTAGGATGATTCATGTTAATGGTATGAATACTAACTTTTGGGTGGATAACTGGAAAAATCTTTATGTTTGTCTGAAGGAACTGGTCATCAGGGATATTCCTTTGAAACTGAATAATCTCAAGGTGGGGTGCGTTATTAATGAAAATGGTGGTTGGGATCGGGACATTCTGGCTAGCTGGTTCCCTCAACAGGTGGTCAATGATATTATGTTGATCCCCACTCCTATTGCTACCTCTTTATAGGATGCTCGTGCATGGATTCACACTAACACTGGGTTGTTCAGCACGAGGTCAGCACATAGGTTGTGCAAAATTGATAGTGATGTCACTGTGCATGGTGATTAGAACAAGTTTTGGAAGTTGAGGGTCACTCCTTTGGTCAAGTTGTTCCTCTAGACTATGGGGCCTGGTTCTATACTCATTAACGCCTGACATCATGCAAAGAATATGGCTATTAGTAAATTGTGTCTGAGATGTAAAAGGTATAGTGAAATAATGCTTCATGCTATCAGGGATAATAGGCATTTGAGAATGGTCTAGACATGAGCTTTGGATAGCATCCGCGACACTGATTTCTGGAGTGAAGACAATGGGAGGATCAGGATGTTTAGGGGCATCGGAGAGGACAATCCGCATGGAAGGCTATTTGTGACTACCTGCCATATTTTGTGGCATAGTAGAAACAATGAAATATTCAACCATATTAAAGTGATGATTGAGGGATTAATCAACCACATCTATCATTACCTTAGGATGAATGATTCTACCCTATGTGGGGTGGAGAATCCCCCGAAGAAGAATGCTCAGATTACTTAAAACTATGGAGTTGAACAATGGGCTCCCACCAAGGAGGGTAGGCTGATTATGAACTCAGACACGACTATGGGGACTACTATTATTTCTATTGCCGACATTGTTAGGAACCACCTTGGGTAGTGGCTTGGGGGTTACGGGGATACTATTCAGATGTCCAAGGTGGTCCATGCTGAGTTGTTTGGTATTTTTAAAGCTATGAAATTTTCCATGACCAGATTCATAGGCCACATTACCTTTGAGACAGATTGTAGTAATGCAGTGCTTTTGATACAAAAGAGGGGGAGGAAACCCTATGTTTTGCTAATTTGATTGCTAGGATCAACAAGATCATGACTGAGAACAACTACAGATAATAAGAATGTGCAATGATGCAACAGACATGCTTGCCAAAGTTCACCTCAAAAAAACCCTAGTACATTTACCTACACCAGGCCTCCTGCTCAAGTGATGATTTTGATTAACAAGGAGGCTATTAATTGTACTGGTAGTAGTACTACCACATTTAATTCAATTATTAGTGTATGTAACCCTAGTTTGATTTAACTTGTAGGGGGAGGCAAGAAGAATAAATAGCTTCCCAACTTCCTTAAAAAACATACAAAGAATAACTGAGTGATTACACACACTTGATTAATCTCTCATTCATCATATTATGCCCTGAACCCGCATGACATGTACAACAACACATGAAAGAATCAAAGTAAGCTATGATATCACTTTACAAGACTTAGAAGCATGCCTAAGATCCTAGTTATTTAATCTCAATACCATATCTGCAAATGGCATTGACACATTTGCTTCTTGGGTGGATAGTGGGAGTGGCCAAATATATTAGACTCCTCCTCTCAAAATGGGTACTCAGGAGGGGAGTCAAAGTGCTCAGGCTTGTTGTCCACCAGTGGACCTACCAAAGGTGTTCACTGATCATTGCATCTCATAACTCAGGTACCACAAACAGTCCCAGTTGATGTTGGATACCAATCATTTAAGGAGTTTTCCCTCACTAGCCTAGACTCCCCACACCCCACCGGTGCGCTCTAGCTTACCTCAACCTAAGTGAGTCCTCCAGTCGAGAAGAATGATTTCTCCTCATAGTGCATGCCTTTTGTGAGAATTCTGAAGTGTTCAAGGCATCTAAATGTCTAATTCACTCTTTATATTCACAGTTCAATTATCATAGCAACAATTCTTAATTTAACCTCATAAATAGACCTTTTCATAAATTATTGACAATCTATTTTGTAAACCGAGCAATTGTGCAACACTACTTATCTCTTTGAAGAACATTGAATTGAAAACATTTGATTTACTGAATATCCTATCCTTAGGGTTCCATTCATCTCATTCACATGTCACACTAAGGACTTTATGCATCATAATCTTTTACTGATAAAAGATTATTTTCGATAATTCACATACATCCAACACATATATGAAACCTTGAAATAAACTAAAGGGTTTCAATCCATTCATTGAAATATTATGCATCAAGAATAACTTGGAATAAATGAGCTTATAATGATAAAAGAATCAAATCATTTGAATTTCATGATGTCTATTCTCCAACTTTCAACTCTCCAATCATCTAAGTTTTCACCTTCTTTACTGGGATATCAAGTAAACACTGATAACATCAAATGAAATCTAATTTTGTATTCCACATATCCATACTATTCATTTAGATAAAACAATCATTTATAAACAAGGAGATTCAAATAGGAAAGCTTATTTATTCAATTATACAAAAATTCCGACATAACTGAAAACACTAGAATTTGGTATATTGTTACATCTTCTAAATAATAACTTATGGAATGCTTATACAGATGACAATAATCCATTTCTAGTGTGATTTTATCATTTAAAATACATCCTATTAGGAAAATAATCCATCTCTAAACCATTTTGCACAAGCTAGAACTGAAAAACCATTTATGATTTATTGGCGCATATAAGAGAATTGAAGATTTATGGTGGATTTAATCCAATTTCATGCAAACTACTATTGAAAGGAAGTACCAACTCACCTTAAGGTGTGAAACATTGTAAAAGAACAAACCATCTTTGAAATTCTCAAATATGCATCAAAACCCTAGCAAATCACTAGTTTCTCCTTCCTTTCAACTCGTAAACCATAGGAATGGAGAATTATGGATAAAGAGTGAGAAAAAGGAGATATTTGATATCATTTTTTAATCAAATCATAGGAGGGTCAGAATCTTGACATGTTAGAGAAAATTCACCATGAAAGGCTATGCAAAGAAGCTAAACTTACCTGATTTCGGCATATCTCTGATAGTGAAACCCTTGGTCAACATCTCAACCACTTTCTCCTCTCAAAACACTAGCTGTCCTCTCTCTCTCTCTAGAATTTGGTTTCTTTGGGATGGATCATGAAATATGAGAGCTCCTTGTGTGTTAGGTTGATCATATAGAGAATTGAGGTTCTTGGGTAATTTGCAAATTAGCCCCTCACTATATTTTCTCTTATTTTAGCTTAAATATCTCTCATTAAAATTATTGTAAAACAAATACTTTAGAGGTCAAACCTCCTCCAAAAATAATGAAAATTTAGCATGTTGTGTGTCATTGCCTTTCAGATTTTCTATAAATTTTAGACCATTATGAGATTTCAATAAATAAGTAAAAATTAAATAGTGCAATACTATCCAACTGTCTACAGAAAAGTTAGTTAAGAGCAAAATACCCCATATATCCCCAGAACGTCCGTGCAAGATTCCACGGTCATTCAACCTAGCACAAACATGCTCCTACCATGTCTGTGGTGACTTGATTCCAACATATTTGAGTATAAAGTTGAAAAACACTTATGTTTCTCCAAAAAGGTCGTGCATCCTAGAACGACTGTGCCATCAAAAACCCTACACAACTATACTACATACCACCATCGTTCTAACCAAGACACTAGTTTCCATATTCACTTTCCTTTGCTCTCCTTTCCTGTTACACCCCAACACATGCATGTTAGGAGAAAACCCTGATTTTAGTAAACTAGTGTTTATACTTTTGAAACTCTAACTAGTCAAAGCGATAGCATGTTTAAAGTTCTCATTATGTTTAACACATCATAATTGAGCTACCATCCTTAATCATGTTTTAGAAATGATCAATCTAACTACACATGTAACCATCTAGATGAAATTTTGTTTACTAATTAAGCCCATATGAGGTCATAACAATTCTTCCCCCTTAAAAGTTTTTGTCCTTGAAACATAAATACGCAAGAAAAGTACATTCAAGGTTTCTTTTAAACTTCCAAAATTTATGTGTCACTATACTCTTGTATATCTTACTAGAATATTGTTTTCAACATTGAGTCTTTTATTTGTCTTTCAACCAATTTTTTTATAACAAGGCTTCTCAGTGCAACAAAAGAATTTTCTATATTGCAATCAATTACTAGGAAAGAGAAAGAGAAATCAACCATTTTCAATGTTTTCATGCTTGTTGGGGTGTTACCTCAACATTGATAATCTGGCCAACTATCTCAATTCATAGGATTCAATATGTACTATTGTTCTGTATCACTTCTAAATTACTAAAGAGAGTTCACCTTGCTATTTTGAAGTTTACTATTGTGCTACTCAAATAGAAAAGTACTCATAAGATGCAAGACTATATTTAACAACTATTGTATAGTATTGATCTAGATTACTGGTAGAATGACTATAAATATAAAACCCTTTTCAATTTAATATACTTCTTACTGATGTACAACAAAAATCATATGTGATACAAATTTACATTCCTTGATATACCTTAAAGAAACTATACTTATTTAAAACAAATTCACATATTACTGAAAGCCATTTGTTTTCTCTATTTTCTCTTCCTATTTGTTGCTATTTTCTTCTTCTTACTTATCATACTTATTTTGATCATATCTATTAACATCACTATCATTAAAATATTCAAGATAAATATGGATTGTTCATCATTCTTTCTATCACTGCAAGAATTTATTTTAGATTACACTTTGCTTGTGTTGTAGTTCTCCTTTTGTTCAAATCATCCTTCTTACATTTCAAATCTATTTCTTATCCCCCATTCTTAGTCATTTCCATATTGTTTGTCTATCTTTCTCATTTGCAGTCTTTAAACCCTAGATTACTATCACTGCTAGTTTCTTCTCATATTATTGATGTCATGATCTTATTTTATAATGATGTTAGTACTCAAGGTCAAATTTCTAGTGACATCCCTTGAACTACTACAACCCTAAACATTATAGGGTTTGATCCTTAATAATAATATGATCTTGTTCTTACATGATTTTACTCCCTTCAATTATTCCTTACATTTATCACCTGAATTTCCTTTCTCTTACTTGGCCATTCAGATAGATTGCTTTCTTAATTTACCCTACTAGGGTTTCATCATCATATTATGTGTCATTAATACATTCGATAGATGTATCTACCATGATGTTTATGCATCATATAGAGTTCATTTTATTACTGCTTCATTCCCACATTGCTCTTATTATGGAAGATATAAAAGACAAGATGATTTTGAGATTTAGAATTCTTATATTCAAGCATTCACTTAACATATTTCTCATATCTAGGTTTAAATAGTTATAAAGAAGGATATTAAACATTTGGCACTTTCTTACATCTAACAATCTCTCTCTTTTATCATTTATATTACTCGCTCATGTTCCCAACCCTTATTTAATGTCCATCATCCTCTTATTGTATGCTACTATTCCATCTATCAACTTTAACTTCTACTTATCTCTTATGATCATTTTTCTCATGCATGAGTATGATTATGTATTCCATGCCATATTCCTTGTTGACCTTTAACTAATGTAAAGTAAGGTGAAGTTGAAAGTATAAATCAATATTCTCCCTGCTAGTTTCATCTTATACAAAATACACTACATGCCTTTCATTTAAAATCAAAGGCTCATGTAGTGGTTAACCATAGTTTCTCTTTCAATCAAGAGTTTATGTTCTGTGTATACTTTACCTTAATATCACTTGTTCAATTGTTTGGATGCACTTTTATTCATCTTTTGGATACTCTTTCCATTCCATCATAAGGGACTTATCGAATATAAATGATGGAAACAAGGTTGTTATTTTATGGAGACTTAGAATCAAAAGACATTATGGGTGAATGTGTATAATATAATGACACATTCCATGATTTCAATTATATCATGTAACCCTCTTCCCTTAATCAAACTCATCATCTGCAACATTTCACTTGTTTCATCTGAGGGTTTTACCCTAGTATTATAATTTACATATTTGATGTGTGCATTTTATATATACTTATTGCACAATTACACACACAAATTCAGTTCATTTTGCTCTCCATTTAGTCTCCATTCATACTTGAATTGCCATCTCTTTTGTTGTTTTACTCATTGCATGTTTGTGATCACAGAGTTCACAATATAGAAAATGAATTGGACCTGATCCAACCTAAATTTGACCTCTGTTGAACCCTCGAGGAGTTTGCATGCTTCATAGGGTTGATGTTGAAGAAATTGAAGAAGACACGATGTGTGTTATTTTACACACGACATGTAACTTTCTAGGAAGGGAAATCCTCAACGACAAAGAAGAAGACCTAACGTGTGTCAATTTACACATGAACTGTAAGTTTCTAGAGGATTTCATTCCCAACTATAGAGCAAAAGACACGACGTGTCATTTACCAAACACAACATGTCTATACATTTAAAATCCAAGATTTAAAGTTATGTCAACTCACACAACTTGTGTTAATTCACATACATCTTGTGCCATCCTCCTAAGTCAAATCTAGGTTATAGTTACACATCATGTCCTATCAGTGACATGACATGCACTCTTCACGGACAACAACTCTCCCAACAGTTACACTGAGCGACATGGTGTTTCATCCAAAAGACATGGCATGTCTTTTGTCACTTTCTATAGATTTTAAAAAGAACCACCCCTCATTTTTAAGATGAGACCAGACATATGGGGAAGTTATCACTCATCATTTGAAACATTTAATGACCATAGGAAGTTGCAGACCATGAGAGTGGAGATTTTGAGGAAGAAGGAGAGGTTTCTTATGAAAGAACCTCCATTCTTCATCATTTTCTTATCCTTTTCTTCTCCAATGGCGCATAGAGCTTCTCTACTCCGGCCAAGCTTCTCGAGTTGGAGTCGATGCAAGGGTGGAACTTTGTACTCAATCTGGACTTTTATTCCTTCCACTCTCTTTTGTTTCTCTTAGCTTTTCTTTTCTCTAAACATGGAAAACTCTGGAAAGTGTAACATGTGCTTGTATTTCTGCATAATGTCAAAGTAAAACTCTTTTTCTTGGGCATGGGATAGTAGCTCCCATGATATTACTCATGTGAACTCATAATTTATATCTAATTTTAATTAATTTGCTTCTCCAAGAGTTTCTACGGTGTTTCATTGCTTGTATGCTTGACTGGCCATCAAATATGCATGTTTTATGCTTCTTTATGCGATTTGGAAGCATGCATGAGGGAATATGGAGTAGATCTCTTGGAAAAAAATGCTTGACCATGGGAGTGTCTGGGGAGTGTTGAGAATCTAAGGTTGTGTTTGAATCTAAACATAGATACGGGAGTGTTATGTGAAGATGAGAATCATCTCATGTCATCAGGTGGTGTGTGGTGATCCAACCTCATTTGTAGGTTTATTAACATGTTTAATTTTGTAGTTGTACATGATGTAATGGTATGAAAGTGAAATCTTATGTCTAAGATCTATTAAATTTGATATTAATCCTCTTAATTTAGTTCTTGATCTTTAATTTTATAGTTAGCTGATCATAATCTATTGTCAAATATTGTAATCTGACTTTGAATGTTGAAAGCAACAATTTTGCACCTATCTAGCCTAACTCTCTATGGTTCGACCTCAACTAAAATTGATCTCATATACTTGCGGGGGATTGACAAGTTGACAAAAGTAATTAAGACTCACTTGCATTTGGCAATCAACAAGTTTTTGGCACTGGTGCCGGGGGGTACGATAATTTTTAGTTAGAGTAAAAGT
The DNA here is from genome assembly GCA_963693085.1 of Alisma plantago-aquatica. Lineage (NCBI taxonomy): Eukaryota > Viridiplantae > Streptophyta > Magnoliopsida > Alismatales > Alismataceae > Alisma > Alisma plantago-aquatica. The sequence goes on from OY856411.1 coordinate 885,437,262, forward strand.
GCTAATTAGTATTCGAGAGTAAGTTATCATTTTCCAATTTTTATATTATGATACCTTTTTAGTCTTTTAGTTCTCACTTAACTATTGCTTTTGTTGGTTGCATGCATTGTTCTAAGAGGGGTCTTGAGACATCCATCTTCCTAGACCCAAAAACTGAGCAAACTTTTTGCAGTCAAAGAAGAGCAAAGAGGGGTGATAACTCTTCAAGTTTTAAGGGATCACAACCACAATCACCTGATTCAACACCTTCACCTAAGAACCATCAAGAACCAGAGATGGAGGAAAACCACCCAGTTAAGGAATTTGTTGTATCGGCTTCCATCCACATCTGTGGAGCCATTGATCATCCAGCTATCGAGGCCAAAAATTTCTACATCAGGCCCCCCATTATGTAGATGATCCAGCAAAACCGGTTTTGGAGGAACCCCGATGGAAGATCCAAATCTTCATAGAGCCGAGTTTTTTCAATACGTGAACACCTTCAAGATTAACGATGTTCCATCTGAAGGAGTATGTTTACTACTATTCCTATTCACACTACGAGATCGAGCCAAGGCATGGCTTTCCTCTTTACCCAAGCGATCTATCAAGAGTTGGGATGAGTTGTTGAATGCTTTTCTTACCAAGTACTTTCCTCCTAGAAAGATAGCCCAATGGATGAGACAGCTCACCAACTTCAAGCAACAAGAAGGTGAAACACACTATGATACATGGGAGAGATTTAAGTGTCTACAATGTGTTTGTCCTTACCATCGTTGACCAATTGGGTGATGTTACAAACCTTCTACAATGGGTCATTCTACAACACCCATATGCCTGTGGATGCCGCAGTTAATGGAGAACTATTGAACAAATCCTACAGAGAGGAATATGACATCATATAAGATATGGCACAAAATCATTATCAGTGGAGTTTAGAAAGAACCAACCAGTTCTAATCATCAAGTGGAACTATTAAGGAGTCAAGTGGGAAACATACCATTGACACAATTGATCTAATTGCAGCCAAGTTAGATGCTTTTTCACAGAAGTTTGAAAAATTGACTACATGCTCTATCCAAGCATATGAGAAATTATGTGGATCATGCGGAGTCCCTGATCCTGACTCTTTTTTTCCCACAAACAAATGTTAGAGTCACACAAGAGAAAATCAATACAGTAGGGAGTTTTCCTAACTAGCAACTTTACAATCCCTAATCTAAAACCTATAACCCAGGATAGAGAGACCACCCAAATTTATCTCTTAAAAACAACAACCTCTAAACAACAATCAAATCAACATCAGTAAAACCAAGGCCAGAATCATCAACAACAAATGAGCAACCACCAATCCATGAAGAATAACCAATTGCTGAGATTCAACAACAACAAAAACTATAATCACCCTCAACCTAAGTCAACTTTGGAAACCATGTTTGAGACTTTTGTGTCAACACAGATTCAAAAAAATGATGAGTTCCATGAACATGGGTTACTCTTGAAGGATGCTATCACTCAACTCTCTTCCAAGGTAGGTGGTATTTCTACTCATGCGAAGATGGGAGAAAATCATATTGTGTAGCAAGCTTTAACAAATAAAAGAGCCTCTTCCAGTGCGTTGCCAAGTCAACCAGAGATGAACCCCCATGAATGTAAGTCCATAATCCTGAGGAGTGGAAACATAGTTGAAAGACCCTCTCTGTTACAACCCCAATTTTTGGGTTCTTTTGGTTAGAAATGTAATTTTTCCTATTAAAGATATTTGAAAAAATAATGACTTGATTTGTTTTGAATAAAAGGATTTCATTTACAATAGCCTTGTTGGTTGTTTTGTGGGATTTATTGGCTATTGAGCTCAAGTGAGATAGAAAGAAAAAGAAAAGAAAAAAGGAATTCAAGTGAATAAAGGGATAAATAAGAAAAGGGAAAAAAGAATAAAAGGAAAAGGCAAATGAACATTTCCCAAGATGGGCTTTTGTGCCTTTAGGGTTACTTGAGGTCCAAGGAATCCAAGATGATATGATGATGGCAAAAGAAATAGGAAATATTAATTAATTTGGTTTTATTAATGAATAACTTGCATATGAAGGAAACACCCTTTTCCTTTGGAATTTGGGTTTCAAATTTGGTACCCAAGTAGATAATGCCAAGATAGAGTTTCCTCTAAAATTTGAATGAAACATAATAAACGAGGAGAGAGATATATTTTCCCCAAGTTTCCTTGTTAAATACCCTTTTTAATTCAATTTTAATAAAATAGAATTAGGGGAGCAATGTTAGCTGTTGAATGCCCCGCATGGTCCAAGGGATCACAAATCCAAGGGCGGATTCTCATCGCCTACCCCAATTCACAGAAGGAAAGGGAGAGGAAAAGGAATCTGAGTTTCTTCCACTCAGTGCTTTAAATCAATGAACTGATGAGTCCATCATCTTCAGGAGATTGATCTGAAGAATCTAGACCCTATTTTTGGGTGTTTTGGTCGCCGATTGGGAGAGTCCCCAATCCAACAAAACTTCTCCGTCAACCCTATATATAGGGGAGTATTTGTGAGGGCACCAACACATCAACTATCTACCCTAGCACCTTCAGAGAGAGACGATGAACCTGTTGATGAGTCTAATTCGTCAAGCAACCCCGACCTTCCCCCTATGCAACCTGTCGACCTCACTGGAAAACCGACGGCTTGTTGGTGGTGAAGGAACGAAGCCCACCACCAATTGAAGGTACGGGTAGGATCGTGAGGTTCGGATGGAGCTTCTAGACCCATCCTCTTGATCCTAGATGCACGAATGGACGAAGTCAACCCCTGAGTCGACTCGGCTGGGGCTGCTCACAAGCCCGCCTGAGGCTGCTCACAAGCCCGCCTGAGGCTGAAGAAGACAAGGGGTAAATGACCCCTTTTGACCTCATGGTTGCATTTACCAGGTAAGGGCATAGCTATGTTTTTCCTTCTTTACAATCATGGGTGGGGCGCACGATCACAGATCATTGGATCCAGCTGGGTCCAGTGGATCATCAATCAAACGACCCACGTTTTTCTAAAAGTAACAAATAATTCAAGAAAATAATTTTCCTTGAAAAAATCATAACTTTTGATAGGAAGCTCCGATGAATAAAGTCAAAATATTAAAATTGATCCGCAGAATGAGAAGAAAACAAATAAATTATATTTGAAGCTTAATTTTGCTGGCAATTAATAAAGAATGTACAAATGCTATCTTTAATGGTTTAATTGATGGACAACCCTAATCTTTGATGATTAATGAATTAGGAAGGGTTATATGGATGTTTAAAGTTGATATTAACCTGTTGATTATAAAAATATGCATTAGATCTGAAAGATGAACCTTATGCATAATTTGATTAATTTAGGGTTCCATGTGCATAAATAAGCTTTAATGGGCCTTGAAACCCTAATGTTAGTAATTATGTTTCTTAATGGTTTCAATTGGTCAAATTCATGCATAAATCCGAGATTTGATGGCTCTTAGATATTTTGAGTATAAAAATTCCTAATTGTGGATGAATACCCTTTATTTGGTAATTAGGGTTTTCTAATGGATAAATGTAGATTAATGATAAATAGAGTTCATATGTGTATTATACCATAATGAACTATGAGTTGTTAATCTGGAAGGAACCAAAGATGATAATTGGGCCTAATGATCTTGTCATGAATTAAAAGGATAAAAATGATAGTTTTAATGTAAAAGAGGCATAATAGACTTAATGGACATTTAATTGTGCCTTTAATCCGAAATTACAGTTATGTGTTGTTAAAAGATAACCTTAATATCTTTCGTGAAGAATAGATGAGATAATTAGGGTTTGTGAGTAATTGTATAAAGTTAGGGTTTAAAATAGTAAAAATGAAGTAAAACCCTAATTGCAATGGAAACCCTAAAAGTGGACTAGAAACCCTAGGAAGCGAGTTAGGTTTAATAGATCTTCTGTGACAAAGTGAGTTTTTTTATATATTATTTAGTTTCTCTCTCCTAAAATTTTAATTATTCCGATTATGCCCTAAACCATCTCTTTCTCTAAATTGATTAAATGGATGATCAATTTCACTTAAGACCATCCATAATATTACATAAAGTCAATAATACTAGCATTATGACATTTAGTCAATTGACTTAGTCAACAATCGAATTTTGACTCCAATTTTGTAGCTTAGCTACCTAATGAAATCATTAAACTACTCCAAAAGTTTCATTAAATTGGGTAAACCAATTGGGAGATATGGCCAATTGGAATTAGGTACATATTCCATTCATTATGGACCTAGGACCTAAGTATTTATTTTATTTGACTAAATGAATGTGTCATAGAGCCTTGAAGGCTTGGACGCGGGCTTTGATATAGGCCGAGCTTTTCTGACCTTTGATCAACAATCTAACGGGGGGAGACTTTGTCTCCTACCTCCCACAAGACGCGGGCTTCAGCCCCAATAGAGCAACGACCATCCAACGCCCCTCGCACCCAGTTCTAACCTCTTCACCGTGAGATTTTTGGAGGAAGGCTCCCTCTCACCCGAGAGATCCCAACATTGGTGACCACATCACCTAACTCCCTCGGATCAGGGAGAACGATCCCCTGCTTTCCCACACTCTCACTGATGGTGACGCATGAATTAGGGCTTAGCCCTCTACACCACCTCGCGTCTATTTAAGACCCCCAAAAGCTTCTCCGACCTTCCTTTAATCTTTCTGCACTACCAATTCCACCGGGACTTGCCCCCTTTTCCCCGACCTCAAGTGAGCTCCACCTCACCTTTATCGACTTTCCCCTCACTCCAGTAGCTCTCTCCATTCAATTGAACGGAACTACACCATCAGGGGGCCTCGGTGGGATGATCATCACTACCGGCTAGAACCACGAAGGTACGGAGCCCAAGTCGACGAGCCTCACAACTGAGCTCCAAAAGCTTCATCACCAACGCGGTTGGAGCCATCTCAGAGCTGCGGAAGGATCACAAATTCTTTAGTAGACCTCGAAAAAGCTTTCAACTCTCTCAATCCAGCCTGAGGGGAGGTAAGGAGCCAGATCCAATTTTCTGTTCTTTGCACCTGCGAGAAACTACTCTCGACCTCTACACCACCTCCGATCGAGCTACTGAGCTCACCGAACTCGGGGGAACCTTACGAAGAGGATCCGCCCATCCCCACACTCCCAGACACCCCCTAGCCAGCCCGAGCTGCTTTCACCTTCCTTCTTTTCCGTTGCCCGACCATCGCTGATGCCATAGCGCGCAAGGAAAACAATCAAAGAGGCGGGGTTACTAATCTGCCCCTGACCGTCACAATGCTATGCAACCCCCCCAAGGGCATTTACGTCTTTTACCCCAGCCTTGACCCAGTTGATTGAGGCTGGCTCATGGGATAAGGAGAGGATCCGCGTAGCTGGAACCCTCTTCTGATCCATGAGACCAGTCACCTTTTTCCTTTTATTTTTGTTTGTTTATTTCCTTAGAAATTACCTGATTGGTCAGATCTTAGAGGAACCCTAGAAAATGATAGGAATATCAAAATATATCAAACCTATATATCATTTTCATCAGAAAAATACAATATTTTTAAATAAAATATTGTTAGTTCCTAGATCTGATTCCTTCTCTGAAGATATGGCCTACATACTTAATGACCTCTTAATATTTATACATATTGTATGATAATGGTCATGATTGATTTTAGATCCACTTTGGGGACTGCCTAAACCCTAATTGAGGCCCTGTTCACCATGAATTCGAACCCCTGATCTATGAAGGATATCAGATTCAATAGTTAAGAAAAACCCTAATTACTATTTTTTCCCACCTTATTATGAATACTATATACAATTTAGGTAAAACCCTAATAGCTTAAATGTCCTTGAATAACCTTGACGAATCTAACCTCAGAACCCAACTCTGAATCATATGTATCCTAAAGTGATATCCCAAATAACCTAAACCCTAATTATAATAATATTAATTAATGTTGTTTGATGAGAAACCATGGTGACTTTAGGGTTTTGCTATATTTTAGGGTGATCTACTATCTTTCTCATAATCTAGGACTTGTGGAATCCAGATCTAAGAATTAAAGGTACGTGGATATAATTATATGACTAGATTTGCTGGATGTTAAAATATGTGTATTGCTTGTTTGTATTTGAAATACATTGCTGGATGTAGATGCTGATGTATCTATATTGACAATTTCTGCCTTGAACAATTAAGAATATGAATAAACAAGAAAAATGAAATGTAGTTGCTAGTGGTTCTCATTAAAATACCTATTAGAGAGGGAAATCATTAATGTTGACTAGCACCTCCCTAACGGTACTAGGTACGCAGGGAGATCCCTAATGGTACAAGGTACGCAGGGATAGGGCCCAATATTTATGTTTGTGCTAAGTCCACCACAGTAATGCATATTCATTCTAAATGAGGCTAATAACTTGGGATTACCTGATTTTCTGCCTTAAAATAACGTTTTCATTCTCTGTCTCCAATTTTGAGTATTTATACACCAGCATAGTATAGCTTTTAATTCCACATACCAACTTTGTTGATGTTTTTATTTCTCGTATTTTCTAGGTACAAACAACAGGTGAAGCATTTCAAAGTACCAGAAGCCACTAAATAATGATCTTGGTTGATAATAGATAGATTTCCACTTCTCACTTTGGTCCTTTCAATTAGATAGTTTTCTTTATTCTTCTAGATGATGTAATAGGATGTTATAGATCCTATGTAATAATCATATTTTCTTTTCATAGACTTATCATTCTTCCTTGTCTTTTATCAGCATGTATGACTTTATCTTTTATCTATGAATGAGGTGTTGTGTGGCTATCAATTGATGATGTGAACATGATCTTGGCTTATCTCTAATTTTAGTTGATTATCCTAATTTCTTATATTTTCCCTTTTGACATCTATAGATATGAGTGCACGCATAACTGTTTATGTCACTAAGAAAAGTATATAGAAATTGGGGTCGTCACAGTTGGTATCAGAGCCAAAGTTCACACATCATAGTCACATGACCTTCATTCACCCTATTACGAGTCTAGGGTAGTCCTTGAGTTAGGTATGTGAAGGGTTGAGGTGACTAGGATAGCATCTGCCTAAGGTCTGGCTAAAGTCTCTGAGCCACTTTGCTTGGCAATCATGAGTCTACCAATAAGGTGTTGACCTAGAGGTTATAAATTACCTATATTTTGATAATGACTTAACCATTCCACTCATATGTATCTAATATGTGCGTTTAAGATTGTTTGTAGGCATTAGGTACATAAAAAGGATCTAAAATCCCAAGCCCTAGAATGGGTCAAGTTCAAGTCAAAATGACTACAAGTGTGCTTTTTGGGTTTTCTATGTAAACGAACTTAGAATGTCTATGTAATCACTTGTAAAGATGAATTGACTTGTAACTTAGAAGAGAAAAATGTTTGGGACAAAATTCACCAAGTGCTAATCACTTTTAATGCAAATTAGAAAATGGACAAAAAGCACTTGGTCGGTCGAGTTTCCCTATCTTGAAACTCGACCGATCATCCTTGGTCGATTTTCTGAAGATTGCATCGGTCGAGTTGTGCACTCACAGAACTCGACCGATCAGGTAACATGCCATTTCCAGTTTAAATGGTCGGTCGAGTTTTGTCCAGACAAACTCGACCGATCATTTGAATGTCGGTTTTTTCTTTTACTTGATCGGTCGAGTTACCCCCATTGAAACTCAACCGATTGCATTGTACGAAATTTGTAGAAAAAGTGATGTGACCGTTGGTGAAGTGTTTTGGGCAAAAACAGAGTCATTTTCTTGAACAAAAACCAGCTATTTTTGTATCCAAGTGTCCCACAACTTAAAGGGCCACCATCAACTATAAATAGAACCCCTTGGAGTTCATTCCAAGCTGTGCTTCCATTGCAAACTTGGTTGTAGCCTAGTTGAGAGTGTTCCAAGCCCTTGAGCCCCTTCTCTCTCTCTACCTTCAAGATAAATTCGTGAGTTATGAGCAAGTTAGGTCCCTGTGTATGAGAGCTATCCCCTTGTATGATGTACATCTCTCCTTTCTCTCTTCCTACCTCCTATTCCCTTTGAAGATTGATTGAAGCTGCTTCTCCAAGTGAAAGAGAGGTTGCTACTATTCTTCTCCAAGTGGTATCAGAGTAGGTCTTCTCCAAGCTACTTCAACAAGTAAGAGAAGATGGGCGATTCGGCTCTTGGGTCACTCAACCTTGAAGAAAGCTTCTCCATGAGACCTCCAGTCTTCGACGACACAAACTTTCTATATTGGAAGAGGATAATGCAATTCTACCTCCAAGGTGTGAGCTATGAAATGTGGAATATTATCCACCTCAAATATGAAGATCCAAAAGGGGACATCACCACATGGACTGAAGCTGAGATGAAGCGGGCTCAACTCAACGCCAAAGCAGTGAGCATCATCTACGCCGCTCTTACTCCATCCGAGTTCAACCGGATCTCTTCTTGGGACACGACGCATGAGATATGGCACAAATTGTGTGTCACCTATGAAGGAACCGAGCAAGTGGAGGAGGCCAAAGTCTACACACTTGGTGGTCTTCTAGAGAACTTCAAGATGGGTAAGAATGAGAGAGTGGCGGATATGTAAACTAGGCTAAATGTCATCTTGAATAGCTTGGTAGCCCTTGGGAGTGTAATGGATAGAGGTACTATCAATGCCAAGATCTTGAGATCTCTTCCTAAGAGATGGGAGCCTAAGGTTACTTCAATTGAAGAGGTTTACAAGCTAAGTGAGTTGTCAACCGAGGAGCTGGTTGGTAACCTCCAAGCCCATGAACCTAGGCTTGACAAGCAAGAAGAGGAAGAGAAAAGAGAAGAAAAGGAGTCTAAGAAGATAAAGGACACAACCTTTAAAGCTCAAGTTGAAGAAATGGTCCGGCAACAACAAATTGCCTTGAAGTCTCCCAACCCTTCCTCAAGTGAAGATGAAGGTTCCAATGATCATGAAGCAAATTACTCAAAGGGAAAACAATTCAAGAGCAAACCCTCCTCCTCAACTCCTAGATGCTATGAGTGTGGTAAAAAAGGCCACTACAAGAGTGACTTCCCAAAGGCAAAGAAGAGCCATCACAAAAGCAGCCACAAGAAAGATGACAAGTACAAGAGAGAAGCCAAGTACAAGAGGAAAGATAAGAAGGAGAGAAGATCCAAAGATGCAGCTCATGCAGCGTGGGAGGAGTCTTCTTCAAGCTCCTAAGCTCCGAAGATGGAGAATGTCATCTTGCCCTCATGGCCTCCACTAGTGAAGATGTAATTGAGGTAAGTGAGGTAAGAGAGGTAAGCAATGTTAACTTGCATGAGCTATCTAAGGAAACTCTCATTGATATGCTTAATGGATGCCAATCATCTTTTGCTAAATGTAAATCTAAGAGGAAAATATTAGGCAAGATCGTTGATGATCTTTATGAAAAAACTGACATTCTTGATAAAAATGAAAAATTGTATCTTGAGAGCATAGATTCCTTGCAAGGGCAATTTCTTGACCTTGAACTTCAATACAATGGAGTAGAGGTTGAGAATGGTGTATATCTTAAAAATATTGAAAATCTTAAGATAGAAAACCAAAAGTGCCTAGATGAGCTTGATACTCTTAAAACTGAAAATGTAGAACTCAAGCTTATTGATGATGCTAGGAGAGATGAAGTCTATGCTTATCAAAGAGAGATTGTTGTGCTTAAATATGAAAATGCAAAGTTGCTTGCTCAAGTAAATGATTTATCCTCTAGGCCTGTTTTGCCAAGAAATGAAGTTCCTAGCTTAACTTTAGAAAATGATTCTCTTCTTACTAAAGCCCTCTGTCTCGAGGCTGACCTTTTGCATGCTAGAGAAGATCTTGATAATCTTTCTACTACTATTATAAATCTTAGTGATGATAATGCTAAGTTAAGATCTACTTTGCAAAGGTTTCTTTCGGGAAAGAAATCCCTCAATGATGTCCTAGAACACTCTACCAAACATGTTGGTACTAGTGGTTTGGGATATGATGGGACTGCTCCTAAAGGTAACAAAGGTAAGAAGAAGAAGGGTAAGAAGAAAAGTGTGGAACCTCCCATTTTCCATGGAGAGACTTCCGACTCTAAGAACCCTATGGTTTGTATTCATTGCAAATGTGATGACCATTATTCCACTTATTGTCCTTACAAGCCCAAGGGGACCAACCCAAAGATGAAATGGGTCCCCAAGCTAACCCCAGATCCCAAAGTTTGAGTTGGGTTCCGACATCCTATTTTCTTGCAGGTTAAAAAGAAATGGATTGTTGATAGTGGCTGCTCTAAGCATATGACTGGAGAAATCAACCATTTCAACAAGTTTGTGAAAAAGAAAGGAGGATCGGTAACCTTTGGGGACAACAAGAAGGGTAAGGTTATAGGTGAGGGTGATGTAGGCAATGAGCTATGTATTTAAAATGTGTTGCTTGTTGATGGCCTACATCACAATTTAATTAGTGTTAGTCAACTATGTGACAATGGATATCTTATTCTATTTACTGCTTTAGAATGCTTGCTTCTAGATTCCCTCACCTACAATGTTATATATAAGGGAACTAGAAATGGTAATCTTTATGTTATTGTTCTTGATGCTCTTAAGCCTATAGTAAATAGATGCTTGGTTGTGGATAAAAACGATCTTTCTCTTTGGCATCGTCGTTTGGGTCATGTGAGTTTGCATCAAATGAAGAAATTGAACAAAAAGGACTTGGTTCGAGGACTTCCTAAATTGGATTTTGATAAGGATGAGGAATGCCAACCTTGTACACAAGGGAAACAAACCAAATCCTCCTTCAAATCCAAAGGAGTCATGAGTACTAAGAGAGTTCTTGAACTTCTTCATATTGATCTATTCGGACCTATGAGAACACAAACGCTTCGTGGTTCCGAGTATTGTCTTGTTATTGTTGATGATTTCTCTAGATATACTTGGACCTTCTTTCTCGTTTCTAAAAGAGATACTCTTGATGTTTTCTCAAGATTTTGCAAACTGGTTGAAAATGAAGCTTCTTGCCGAATTGTTTCTATCCGTAGTGATCATGGGGGAGAGTTTGAAAATGATCTTTTTAAGCGTTTTTGTGAAAAACTTGGTTATTCGCCCAATTTCTCTTCTCCTCATACGCCTCAATAAAATGGGGTTGTAGAGAGAAAGAACATGTCACTACAAGATATGGCTAGGACCATGCTTCTTGAGTATGACACTCCTAAGAAGTTTTGGGCTGAAGCTGTTAGCACGTCTTGCTTTGTGCAAAACCGAGTTTTCACACATCCTTCTTTCAAGAAAACCCCCTATGAACTATGGCGTGGTAGGAAGCCGTCTATTGATTTCTTTCATGTTTTCGGACGTCCTTGTTTTGTTTTAAACATGAAGGATTCTATCAACAAGTTTGATCCGAAATCCTATAAGGCTTTCTTCCTAGGCTATAGCACTACTAGCAGGGCATATAGAGTATTCAACATTGAATTGTCTAAAATTGAAGAATCTATCAATGTTAAATTTATTGAAACTAACCCTGTTGTTGGCAAGCATATTAGTGATGATGATGTTGCAGATGAATTGATTCCCATCTTAAAAGACCTCAACATCAAAAACAAAGGTAAGCAGGTGATAGAAGAAGAAGAAGAAGAAGAAGAAGAAAAGAAGGATCCCACTCCACTCTTTGCAAAGAATCACCCCAAGGAGTTGATCATTGGCAACCCATTTGAGAGATTAAGGACACGAGCTGCTCACAACAAAGAACGAGTCGATAGTGCCTTCATCTCCCAACTAGAGCCAAAGAACATCAAAGAAGCCCTTGGTGATGACGAGTGGATCCTTGCCATGCAAGAAGAGCTAGAGCAATTTGAGAAGAATCGTGTGTGGACCCTAGTGCCAAGACCAAGTGATAGAAAAATCATTGGCACCAAATGGGTCTACCGCAAAAAGCTAGATGAGCAAGGAAAAGTGGTAAGAAACAAAGCAAGGTTAGTGGCACAAGGTTACAACCAACAGGAAGGTATTAATTTTGATGAAACTTATGCTCCTGTTGCTAGATCAAAATCTATTCGTATGCTACTTGCCTTTGCTAGTTATAAAATTTCTTGTTATATCAAATGGATGTTAAAAGTGCATTTTTGAATGGTACAATTGAGGAGGAAGTATTTGTTGATCAACTTCCGGGCTTTGAAAATGACAAATTACCCAATCATGTTTATTTGTTGCAAAAAGCTCTCTATGGACTCAAACAAGCACCTCGAGCTGGGTATGAGAAACTAAAGAACTTTTTGTTAGATAACAGGTATGTCATGGGCAAAGTTGATTCTACCTTGTTTCTAAAACACACTTCTAACCATTTTTTTATAATTCAAATATATGTTGATGATATCATTTTTGGCGGGACTGATCTTGATCTTTTAAAGGAGTTTAGTTCTCTTATGCAGAGTGAGTTTGAAATGAGCATGATGGGTGAGTTGACCTTCTTCCTCAGTTTTCAAATCAAGCAAACAAAAGAAGAAAACTTCATCAACCAAGGCAAGTACACAAGTGAACTACTCAAGCACTTTGGGATGGAGAACATGAAGCCGATAGATACACCCATGTCAAATACCGCCAAATTTGACAAAGATGAAGAAGGTGAAAAGGTAGATGAGAAGCTCTATAGAGGTATGATTGGAAGTTTACTTTATTTAACTGCCTCTAGACCTGATATCATGTTTAGTGTTGGCTTGTGCGCTCGCTTTGAATCTAGCCCTAAGAAGTCACATCTCATTTCTATTAAGAGGAATTTGAGGTACTTAGCCAAAACTCAAAATTTTGGACTATGGTATCCTAAATCAAGGGATTTTACTCTTAAAGCATATAGTGATGCAGATTATGCAGGGTGCTTGGTTGATAGAAAGTGCACAAGTGGAACTTGCTTCCTTCTAGGACCATGCTTAGTGTGTTGGTTCTCCAAGAAACAAAGTACAATGGCATTATCAACTACCGAAGCTGAATACATTGCAGCTGGGAGTTGTTGTGCACAGGTCCTATGGATGAAGCAAATGCTCCAAGACTTCAACATCTTTTTTGATGCTTCTCCTATCTTTTGTGACAATACTAGTGCAATTAATCTATCTTACAATACTATATTGCATAGTAGAGCCAAGCATATAGAGGTTCACCATCATTTTCTTCGTGACCACATTGCCAAGAAAGATATCTATATCACACATGTGGACACGGAAAATTATTTGGCAGACATCTTTACAAAACCTCTAGCTAGAGATCAATTTAATTTTATTTGATCTAAACTGCTCATTGTTGATTTGAATGATATTGCCATGTGATCTAGCTAGTTGTCTCTTTCCTATATGCTTGCTCATGTCTATCTTCACCTTGTTTTGCCTATATATGTTTGTTTGTGCTTAAACTGTCTATCAACATGCTTAGTTTTTGCTTTTTTTTGGGTTTTTATCGAATTTTGTGTTTTATTGCTAAATAGTGCCCAATGATGAGCTAAATGTGCCTAAGTAAGTTAATTATGCATAATAGTGTGGAAAAATGAATTTAATTGGCATGTATACGGCTAGAATCTAAGAATGTGATTGTTAGGTCAGGTTGACCTTCGGTCGAGTTTCCACCCTGGAAAACTCGACCGATCAGGATCCGAGAGCAGTTCCTCAGTGGACCGTTCGGTCGAGTTTGCTACCCTCAGAACTCGACCGATCGATGGGCTGTGCCAACTTAAAAGTTAGGATCGACCGACTATTTTCCCTTGCAAATAGAAAATAGCCGACCGATTCCTTGCCTCCTAGACCTAAGCTCTCACACCCAGCCCTAAACCTCCTGTTCCTAACCCTAGGGCGACCTAGCAACCCCATTCTTGACCTCCCCAGACGCTCGTGGTGGTGTTTCTTCAACGTTTGAGGTTTGATCTTTCTTGTGTGCACGTTTTTCTCCTTGTTTTCATTTCCATGGCCTCCTATAGATGAAAACGTCCTGCTCCTGGTAATGCTCAAGCTTCCTCTTTGAATAATCACTTTATTCCATTTGATAATACCTCTTTTGTGTCTCTTGAGGTGGTAAATCAGTATAAGGACCTTCTTCCCCGATCTCCTTTTCCGTTTCACCCCTTGATTGATCTGAATCATTTTCAAGCGGTTATTACCTCTGTTTCGAGGCTTCTCGCCAACCACCACTTGTCTGCCCTTGCGATCGAACGTGACTGCTTTAACAATCAGTTGTCTAGCACAAAGGCAGTACACGAGTTCTACGCAAATATGTGTTGGAACTACGATACACTCGTTCCCCCGCCGAGTACCAAAATAGTTCTTACCTCGATGATCGCCGGTCGACATTTTCAAATCTCTGAGGAAACTTTCATTTTCTTTCTTGTCGGAGACGATAAAAACAACACTTGGCGTAAGGACTATGGAGAGTATTTTGATCTCCTTGACCCGGAAGGTTTTTATAAACACCATGAATTGACGCTCCCAGATATTCATCGATTTTTAAAGAAACCTGACGTGGCCTACAAGAAGAAGTCAACCCCGCCCTCATCCTCTCTTGATCTTCAGAGGCACATATTAGCCATGGTAATTAACTGTAATGTCCATCCTAAGCGAAATCAAACGGACATTGCGGAAAATACCGCATTCATTATGTATTGTTTGCTAAACAATATAGGTGTCAAATGGGCTAGATATATCTGGCACCACATGACCTGTTTCGACACCGACAAAAACAACAAAGGCACCCACCCCCCCTACCCAGCTCTGATTTGTGGTCTTTTTCAATTTGCCACTGATAAATCCCTCTTTTCTGACTTCCATTACCCAGTTTCTAGAAAAGGAGTTTGTATTAGTGAAATCACTCTTCAGAAGGCTGTTCTTGTGTTTTCCCCTGCCGCTGGTGCTTCTGCCTCTACCTCTGCCTCTGCTGTCCCTCCCTCCTGTACCTGTGCTCCACCTCCGCAACCACATCCCTGACCTAGCCGTGCATCCTTCTGTGCATCCAATGAGACCCTTGTGGGATATATGATGCATGAATAGGCATACAACCGTCAGGTTCAGGAACACCTACACCAGGATTTGTGTTCTATCATGTCCACAATGAACCTATCCTGTGCTTCACCCTACCCCCACCTACCAGCCATACCCTGGTAGTGCTTATGCTTCTTACGCATACGAGCATTACTTCCCTACTCCCACACCTTCTGCTGCCGCTCTGCCGCCGTATGCTACTGATAGTTCTGCTCCTGCGTTCCTGCCGTTACCTGCTGCCCCCCTGGCCACTCTGCTCACCTCCTTGGGTGACTCTGCTCCACCCTTCCCGCAGGCCAAGGAACTTATTGCTCTTGGTATGTCGTGGGCCGAGCAGAATGCCCGCTGGCCCGGTCGTTCTTTTGGTCCTCCTGATGACGAGGAGATGCCCGACCAGGATGAGGATGCTGATGTTGAAGACGGTGATGGTGAGGATGCTTCCGACGAAGACGGTGGTGATGGTGCTGGATCTGATGCTGGCACTGCTGCTCCGCCTTCAGACGGGGATGAGGACTACCACCCTAGCGAGGACGATGATGATACAGTTGATATAGATAGATTAGATGTCTAGGTGGTTTCTTAGCTTATAGTCTAGTATGTCCATCATATACATCTTTCTAGACTCTCTTGTATAAGAAACATCCTGGCACATTATTCAGAGCTGTACTATTTTCTTATTTCTATTTTCTCACTTTATGGTTGTAGTTGTTGTTCATGAAGACATCTTTCTGAGTTGAAATATCATCTATATGCACTTTGGCTATTTACTCTGTGTTATTTTATGATTGGTGCTTCTTGAGCTATATTTTGATTCTGACGTGGATTGTGTGTTCTCCTTTGTGGTTGTGTGCTCTCTGTGTTTACATTGTTGTTTCCTACCTTGAATATATGTTTGGTTGAGTTTTGGAGAAGACCTGGTTTTTGCTCTTCTACCCCCCCCCCCCCCACCTTTTTGCTAATTTCAAAAGGGGGAGAAATATCTCATGATTTGAGACTCAATCATATTGTTTCTTGCTGTTATACTATTGTTTTCTTGCTCAGTTGATCCTTTTCTTGTCAATTCACTGTTGATCATGTGACATGCAAAGGATTACATATCACACGGATATTTGTATTGCTATGTGTATAGAAACTAACATGCAGGTGAGAGGAAGTATAGTTTGAGGGGGAGCAATTCAAAATTGTTCTTATCATGAATCCCCCTAAATTCACAAGGTAAAGGTATAACTTTCTTATCCTTTTCAATATGTTTGAGGAATGGTTTGTCATTGTCAAAAAGGGGGAGAATGTTGACCTAGAGGTTATACATTACCTATATTTTGATAATGACTTAACCATTCCACTCATATGTATCTAATATGTGCGTTTAAGATTGTTTGCAGGCATTAGGTACATAAAAAGGATCTAAAATCCCAAGCCCTAGAATAGGTCAAGTTCAAGTCAAAATGACTACAAGTGTGCTTTTTGGGTTTTCTATGTAAACAACCTTAGAACGTCTATGTAATCACTTGTAAAGATAAATTGACTTGTAACTTAGAAGAGAAAAATGTTTGGGACAAAAATCACCTAGTGCTAATCACTTTTAATGCAAATTAGAAAATGGACAATAGGCACTTGGTCGGTCTAGTTTCCCTGGCTTGAAACTTGACTGATCATCCTTGGTCGATTTTCTGAAGATTGCATCGGTCGAGTTGTGCACTCACATAACTCGACCGATCAGGTAACATGTCATTTCCAGTTTAAATTGTCGGTCGAGTTTTGTCAGGACAAACTCGATGGATCATTTGAATATCAGTTTTGTCTTTTACTTGTTCGGTCGAGTTACCCCATTGAAACTCGACTGATTGCACTGTACGGAATTTGCAGAAAAAGTGATGTGACCGTTGGTGAAGTGTTTTGGGCAAAAATAGAGTCATTTTCTTGAACAAAAAACGGCTATTTTTGTATCCAAGTGTCCCACAACTTAAAGGTCCACCCTCAACTATAAATAGAACCCCTTGGAGTTCATTCCAAGTTGCTCTTCCATTGCAAACTTGGTTCTAGCCTAGTTGAGAGTGTTCCAAGCCCTTGAGCCCCTTTCTCTCTCTACCTTCAAGATAAATTCGTGAGTTATGAGTGAGTTAGGTCCCTGTGTATGAGACCTATCCCTTGTATGATGTACAACTCTCCTTTCTCTCTTCCTACCTCCTATTCCCTTTGAAGATTGATTGAAGCTGCTTCTCCAAGTGAAAGAGAGGTTGCTGCTATTCTTCTCTGAGTGAAGGTGAAGATGATGGCTGATCTTCAAGAGTGAAGATTGCTTGCTGCTCCAGATCCCTTGGTGAAGGTGAAACGTGGAGAAGCTCTCCAAGAAAAGGAGAGGTGCAAGGCAAAGCTCAAGTGAGATAAGTAAATCCTGCAAGACTGAAGACTAAGGTAAGATTGGGTAAGTCCTTTGAAAAAGGCTAAAGAATCTTGCTTCGTGGGTAAGTCCTTGGAAAGGTAGAAGATCTTAGCTTGAGAAATTAAGTCCTTGGTTGTGTGGTTTATGTACCTTCTAATCTTATTGTGATATATAAGAGAACCAAGTTGCAGATCCTAGAGTCTAACCAACTCTAGGTAGTGAACTGACATCACTCCTAAGTTTAGGACATGGAACCACTCTAACCACATGTCCAAGTGATTTCTATTCATTGTCTCTTATCCTTGCTTTGAATTCTAAATTAGTACATCAAATTGCTTCTTGGTTTAGTTTCTACACAAAGTTTAAATTGGTGGTCTAATTGATTTTGTGAAGTGTTTGTAGCTCTATTCACCCCTCCTAGAGCCCATTGATCCAACATAAGGCAGTGTGAGTCTACCAGGCCGATATCCGAAATGTCCCTTACTTATTGGGCATACCTTAAATTAGGATCCTTCTCATATATAGAAATTCCCTCTCATCTTTTCTATAGGAATACTTGCCACTTATCTTCATGATATAAGGTTAGGAAGAAAGTCTCTCTATTTATAAAGTCGTAAGGACCGACTAATAAGGATTTTAGGGTATCCTCCACAAATCATAACATTGAGAACATAAATTATTAATAAAGGAGAATAATGAAATATTATGTGATAAAAATGATAGTAATGATTAGAATAATTGATGGGCAATAAATCTAATATGTCCAAATTAATTTCAGGATGCCTCCTAAGACTCGCAACTCAAAGGCCTATGAGGAATCGTCCTCTAAAAAGAGAAAAGAGCATGAAACCTCTGAAGTACCTGATCCCGATGCTGCGGCCAAGGAAATGTGGGAGGAACAGAAGAAAATCCTTCTAGATTTTATGGAAACCCTTGCCACAAAAGGAACCCCTAAACCTAGCTCATCTAGGAAGAAAGAAGTGACAGTGATAGATTTTATTAAGCTAAACCTTGATTCCTTTTGGGGGGAGGATCAGCCTGAGGTCATGGACAAGGCTGAGGCCTGGGTTTTATCTATAGAGAATGGTTTTCGTACCCTAGATATACCCAATGAAAAGAAGGTCAAGTTTGCCACCCATATGCTTAAGGGAGGAGAAAAAATCTGGTGGGAAAACTACGATGGGAATATGTGTGAGGAAATAGACAACATGGAGTGGGAAGCCTTCAAAACCCTCTTCACTAATCGTTTCATGCCCATAGCCGAGAGGAAGAGGAAGGAGAAGATGTACATGGAGTTAAGGCAGGGTAGTCTTTCAGTAGCTGATTACACCCGGAAGTTTAGACTTCTGGAGCGTTATGCACCCATCAGGATTGAAGACTGCCTTATTGAGCACTATGTTGACTGCCTTTCCGCCCACCTAAAAACCCTAGTCATAGCCTCTCATCCCAAAAGCATAGATGAAGCCCTAGATATGGCCCTCAAGCAGGAGAGAGAGCAGGGCATGCAGAAACCTTATAGTATGGGATACTTAGGGTTAACCACAACTTAAGAGGACAAGTCTAGAAAGTTCCATCCTAGCCATAACAATAAGGGATCAGGGAAATGAGGAGGTTCAGGAAAGGGAGGACAGAAAAGCTACCAGAACCAGCCAAGGACGAATCATCCCAAGTGCAAGACTTGTGGGCGTTTCCATGGTGGGGTTTGTCACCATACCAAGCTAGTCTGCTATAATTGCAAGAAGGAGGGTCATTTCTTCGCCAAGTGCCCCACTCCCTCCATCTTTGGCAATCCTACAGCAGGTGCTCTGCAGCCTCAGGGACACCGCAATGGTAGAGTATTTGCAGTGAATGCAGAAGAAGCTAAGGCAAATCCAAACCAGCTATGTGAAGGTAACCTAATTCCTTTATAATTTAATATCTTGTTCAAGCCTACAATTATTCATAATATGATTATCATGTGTAGGCATTGTAATAGTAAATGGTCATCATGTTAAGGCCTTATTTGACTCTGGATCGAAAAATACATT
Organism: Alisma plantago-aquatica; assembly: GCA_963693085.1. Lineage (NCBI taxonomy): Eukaryota > Viridiplantae > Streptophyta > Magnoliopsida > Alismatales > Alismataceae > Alisma > Alisma plantago-aquatica. The sequence continues at coordinate 885,456,680 of OY856411.1, forward strand.
TATTTCTCGAACTCTGGTGTCCATATTAAATCTTCATATTAGGGACTTGGGATATATTCTGGATGTGTCTACTCCTAGTGGCAAAATACTCACAACTCTACAGAAAACCAATGAACTCTCTCATAAATACAAAAATCATGATATGCCCTTTGAATTCATTCTCTTAACTATGGAAGACTTTGATGCCATACTTGGTATAGACTGGCTTTACATATACCATGCTCACATTGATTGTAGAAACAAGATGGTAGTCCTCTCTCAACCTCATTCTTATCCTGTGAAAATCCCTAGGGGAAGCGGATTCTGTAATAATGTTATAATCTCCTCTCTTAAAACTAAAAAGCTCATTTCCCAAGGATGTAAAGTCTTCCTCACATTAGTCTCAGAGACCAATCCTAGTAGTGGGTCTATAGAAAGTCTAGAGGTGGTACGTGACTTCCCTGACATTTTTCTGGAGGAGCTTCCTGGGCTGCCTCCCAATAGAGACATTGAGTTCTCCATAGATCTTCTTCCTGGAACCACTTTGATTTCTAGGGCACCATATAGGATGGCTCCTGCTGAGCTTATGGAGTTGAAGAAACAATTGCAAGAACTTCTCAAAAAGGTTTCATTCATCCTAGTGTTTCCCCCTGGGGTGCTCATGTTCTCTTTGTTAAAAAGAAAGATGGTTCTATGCGTATGTGTATTGACTACCGCATGTTGAACCAAGCCACTATTAAAAACAAGTATCCTCTTCCTCGTATTGATGACCTCTTTGATCAGCTTTGTACTGCTAAAGTTTTCTCAAAGATTGATCTCCGTTCTGGATACCATCAACTTAAAATCAAGGATTCTGATATTTCTAAAACTGCTTTCCAAACTCGTTATGGGCATTCGGGTTGACCAACCCACCGGGTGTATTTATGAACCTGATGAACAAAGTCTTCCAACCTTATCTTGTTGAGTTTGTGGTCATCTTCATTGATGATATATTGATCTATTCTGATTCTGTGGAAAGATACCGTGAACACTTATGAGTAGTTCTTGACATTCTTTGAACCCATAAGTTTTATGGCAAACTTTCAAAATGTGAATTCTGGATTGATAAGGTCATGTTTCTTGGACATGTCATTTGTGGAGGTAGTATATCTGTTGATCCCACCAAAGTCTCTGCTGTACTTGATTGGCAACCTCCTCGTAATCCCTCTGAAATTTGGAGTTTCTTGGGTCTGGCCGGATACTATCTTCGCTTTATCCCAAACTTCTCCAAAGTGGCACTCCCTCTAACTAAGCTTACTTGGAAGGATGAGCACTTCATCTGGTCAGCCACGTGTGAGTCCAGTTTCTAGTAGTTGAAGCAGAAGTTGACGTCTGCTCCTGTTCTTGTTCTACCCTCTAGCAACGAAGGGTTTGTGATATTCACTGATGCTTTGAGGAATGGGTTATGGTGTGTCCTATAGCAGAATGATAAGGTAGTGGAATTTGCGTCTAGACAGCTAAAACCCAATGAACTTAATTATCCCATGCATGATTTGGATTTAGCTGCAATCATCCATGCTCTCAAAATTTGGAGGTACTACATGTACGGGGCAACATTCGACATCTTCACTGATCACAAAAGCCTGAAGTACATCCTGACTCAGAAGGACTTGAATCTGCGTCAACGCCGATGGATTGAATACCTAAAGGACTATGATTTCACTATTGCCTATCATCCGGGTAAGGCAAATGTAGTCACTGATTCCCTTAGCAGGAAAAGGACAGTGTGTGCATCTCTTTCTGTCCCGTAATGGAGGAACATGGAGGATCTAGTGGGCTAGAAACCATAGTTTCTGTCTAATCGTGTGCATGTTAATAACATTTCCATCACGTCCAACTTGCATTTCGAACTTCTTGAGGTACAAAAGACTAGTCCTGGTCTTACAGAGCTCTCTTCTCTCCTGTCGAAGCCACAAACACATCTGTTTGTGGGTCTTGATGGTGGTCTTCGTTACAAGAATCGTATGTGGGTTCTTGAGCAGTCAGCTGTAAAGACAACAATTCTTAGTGAGGCACATGGGTCGAAGTACACCGTCCATCCAGGCACAACAAAGATGTACAAAGACCTACAACGTCAGTTCTGGTGGAGGGGCATGAAGCGTGATACTGTTGATTTCGTGTCCAGGTGTTTGACATGCCAAAGGATCAAGGCCGAACATCAGAGACTAGGCGGTCTACTACAACCCCTTGAGATCCCAAAATGGAAATGGGAACACATCACCCTGGATTTTGTGGTGGGATTACCTAGGACTGGGAAGGGATATGATGTTGCATGGGTCATAGTGGATCGTCTCACCAAGTCAGCTCATTTTCTTCCAGTGAAGACTACTGCAAAGGTTTATGAGTTGGCTGGCCTCTACATATGGGAGATTGTACGTCTGCATGGAGTCCCATCATCTATTGTCTCGGACAGGGACCCGAAGTTCACATCAAAGCTGTGGAAGTAGGTTCAAGAGGAATTGGGCACCAAGTTGAACTTTAGTACAACCTACCATCCACAGACAAACGGGCAGTCAGAGCGTATAGTACAGATTCTGGAGGATCTTCTGCGAGCTTGTGTGCTCGATTGGGAAGGCTCATGGGACTACTACTTGCCTTTAGCTGAGTTTGCCTATAATAATAGCTATCAGGCAAGCATTGGGATGCCTCCCTATGAAGCTCTTTATGGCCGACCATGCAGATCTCCGTTACATTGGGACGATTTCGGAGAGCATACCTTGATGAAATCTGTGGAGGTGCATCTGTATGCAGATAAAGTTGCACTGATTAGACAGAGGATGAAGAGGGCACATGATAGGCAGAAGTCTTATGCAGATGCTCATCATCAGGAACAACATTTCAAGGAAGGTGACCATGTTTTTCTGAAGATCTGACCTATTCAAGCTTTGGCCAAGAATAAAGGAAAGCTCAATCCTTGTTATGTTAGACCCTTTGAGATTCTAGAAAGGGTTGGTGAATGTGCCTATCGTCTTGCTTTGCCACCTCAGTATAGTGCCATGCATAATGTGTTTCACGTATCTAATCTGAAGTCCTATGTCAAGGACCCCAGTCACATCTTCAATCATGAGCCTCTCGAGTTAAAGGATGATCTGTCATATGCTGAGTCCCCAGTCAGAATTCTCAACTTCAAGTCAAAGGAGCTTCGCAATAATCATCATATTGAAATGGTGAAAGTTATTTGGAGTCACCATGATCAAACTGATGCCACATGGGAGCTCAAGTCAGAGGCCAAGCACAAATATCCACATCTTTTTTAGGCTGCTTGAATTTTGGGGACAAAATTCTTAAAAGGAGGGGAGAATGTGACATAGTGAGTTTATATATATATATATATTATTTAGTTTCTCTCTCCTAAAATTTTAATTATTCCAATTATTCCCTCAATCATCTCTTTCTCTAAATTTATTAAATGGATTATCAATTTCACTTAAGACCATCCAGAATATTACATAAAGTCAATAATACAAGCATTATGACATTTAGTCAATTGACTTAGTCAGCAATCAAATTTTGACTCCAATTTTGTATCTTAGCTGCCTAATGACATCATTAAACTACTCCAAAAGTTTCATTACAATTGGGTCAACCGATTGGGAGATATGGCCAATTGGAATTAGGTACATATTCCATTCATTATGGACCTAGGACCTAAGTCTTGATTTTATTTGACTAAATGAATGTGTCACGCAGCCTTGAAGGCTTGGACGCGGGCCTTGATATAGGCCGAGCTTTTCTGACCTTTGATCAACAATCTAACGGGGGGAGACTTCATCTCCTTCCTCCCGCAGGACCCCGGCTTCGGCCCCAACATAGCAACGACCATCCAACGCCCCTCGTGCCCAATTCTCACCTCTTCACTGTGAGATTTTTGGAGGAAGGCTCCCTCTCACCCGTGCGATCCCAACGGTGGTGACCACATCACCTAACTCCCTCGGATCAGGGAGAACGATCCCCTACTTTCCCACACTCTCACTGGTGGCGACACATGAATTAGGGCTTAGCCCTCTACACCACCTCACGTCTATTTAAGACCCCCAAAAGCTTCTCCGACCTTGCTTTAATCTTTCTGCACTTCCAATTCCATCGGGACTTGCCCCCTTTTCCCCGACCTCAAGCGAGCTCCGCCTAACCTTTCTCAACTTTCCCCTCACTCCAGTAGCTCTCTCCGTTCAATTGAACAGAACTACACCATCAGGGGACCTCGGCGGGACGAGCACCACTGTTGGCTAGAACCGTGAAGGTTCGGAGGCCCGAGTCGACGAGCCTCACAACTGAGCTCCAAAAGCTTCATCGCCGACGCGGTTGGAGCCATCTCAGAGCTACGGAAGGATCAAAAATTCTTCAGTAGACCTCAGGGAAGCTTTCAAATCCCTCAATCCAGCCCGAGGGCAGGTAAGGAACCATACCCACATTTTTGTTCTTTGCACCTACGAGAAACTGTTCTCGACCTCTACACCACCTCCAATCGAGCTGCTGAGCTCACCGAACTCGGGGGAACCTCGCGAAGAGGATCCTCCCATCCTCACACTCACAGACACCCCCTAGATAGGATGAGCTGCTTTCACCATCCTTCTTTTCCATTACCCGATCATCACTGCTGCCATAGCGCGTGAGGAAAACAATCAAAGAGGCGGGGTTACTAATTTGCCCCTGACCATCACGATGCTATGCAACCCCCCCAAAGGGAATTTATGTCTTTTACCCTAGCCTTGACCCAGTTGACTGAGGCTGGCTCATGGGTTAAGGTGAGGATCTGCATAGCTGGATCCCTCTTCTGATCTGCTAGACCAGCCACCTTTTTCCTTTTATTTTTGTTCATTTATTTCCTTAGAAATTGCCTGATTGGTCAGATCTTAGAGGAACCCTAGAAAATGATAGGAATATCGAAATATATCGAACCTATATATTATTTTCATCAGAAAAATGCACTATATTAAAATAAAATATCGTTAGGTCCTAGATCCGATTCCTTCTCCAAAGATATGGCCTACATACTTAATGACCTCTTAATATTTATACGTATTGTATGATAATGGTCATGATTGATTTTAGATCCACTTTGGGGACTGCCTAAACCCTAATTGAGGCCCTGTTCACCTTGAATTCGAACCCCTAATCTATGAAGGATATCAGATTCAATAGTTAAGAAAAACCCTAATTACTAGTTTTTCCCACCTTATTATGAATACTATATACAATTTTGGTAAAACCCTAATAGCTTAAATGTCCTTGAATAACCTTGATGACTCTAACCTTAGAACCCAACTCTGAATCATATGTATCCTAAAGTGATATCCCAAATAACCTAAACCCTAATAATAATAATAATTAATGTTGTTTGATGAGAAACCATTGTGACTTTAGGGTTTTGCTATATTTCAGGGTGATCTACTATCTTTCTCATAATCTAGGACTTGTGGAATCCAGATCTGAGAATTAAATATACGTGGATATAATTATATGACTAGATTTTCTAGATGTTAATATATGTGTACTTCTTGTTTGTATTTGAAACACATTGCTGGATGTAGATGTTGATGTATGTATATTGACAATTTCTGCCTTGAATAATTAAGAATATGAATAAATAAGAAAATGAAATGTAGTTGCTAGTTGTCCTCATTAATCTCCCTATTAGAGAGGGAAATCATTAATGTTGACTAGCACCTCCCTAATGGTACAAGGTACGCAGGGAGATCCATAATGGTACAAGGTACGCAGGGATAGGGTCCACTATTTATGTTTGTGCTAAGTCCACCATAGTAATTCATATTCATTCTAAATGAGGCTAATAACTTGGGATACTAGATTTTATGCCTTAAAATAACATTTTCATTCTCTTTCTCCAATTTCGAGTATTTTATACACCAGCATAGTATAGCTTTTAATTCCACGTACCAACTTTGTTGATGTTTTTGTTTCTCGTGTTTTCTAGGTACAAACAATAGGTGAAGCATTTCAAAGTACCAGAAGCCACTAAATAATGAGCTTGGAGGATAATAGATAGATTTCCACTTCTCACTTTGGTCATTTCAGTTAGATAGTTTTCTTTATTCTTCTAGATGATGTAATATGATGTTATAGATCCTATGTAATAATCATATTTTCTTTTCATAGACTTATCATTCTTCCTTCTCTTTTATCAGCATGTGTGACTTTATCTTTTATCTATGAATGAGGTGTTGTGTGGCTATCAATTGATGATGTGAACATGATCTTGGCTTATCTCTAATTTTAGTTGATTATCCTAATTTCTTATATTTTCCCTTTTAACATCTATAGATATGAGTGCACGCATATCTGTTTATGTCACTAAGGAACATATATAGAAATTGGGGTCATCACATCTTCATGGCATGATCAATGATAGGAAATTGTATGCATATTTCAGGATCTGTGTGCTTGCTTTCCTATTGGATTTCTTGCATTGATTGGATTAATTCTATCTCAAATCAGCCTGATAGGTATGTGGTTAATTATGGTTAATCGCATTAGTTTCCCGAAGGTTTTCCGGATGATTTGATTGCATTGAATGCAACCTATCAGTATGGATGTTCATGATTGCAAATCATAAAGTCACTATGATTATCACAATTATATTAGAAGTGTGTATTCTTGCACCTACATTCCACCATGATGGATGATGCCAAAAGGTCAAGCCCAGGAGGGAAGACCCATGGGCACCCTGAGTGGTGACCCCAGACACCAAGCTCAGCATTGAGAAGGTGGTCTTTATAGAATGACTAATGGGCACTATGCGAGGTGACCCCTGGCACCAAGCTCAGGATTGAGAAGGTGGCCTTCAGTCATTGGAAAAAGAGAAACCCTAAGGTGGGCATGCCAAGGTTAGGGTAAAAGTGGTGGAGAATGTCAATTGAAGTGTAATTTGGCTTGTTAATTAACTCGATTGTTATATTTAGATTGTTAGCCATATTTGTGAAATTTTGGTTGTCCCCACATACCGACATATTCATTTATGCTGACCAACATTTTGTTTGTCGGCGTTTTAGGTACAAGTTGGAAAAGGACAAACAGTAAGATGGCATATGTGGAATTAAATAAGAATTAAAGTGCAAAGGAGGATTAGTTAGAATAGACTTTATATGTGGATAGAAGTAGATATCCAAGTTTTTTGAAAAGGTATGCAAAGTTTTATTTTATACCAGCTTTCAGTTTAGTCTGGTAGAATTTGATAATTGTTATTGATTATTTGTCAAACCTTTGATCCAGAAATTGGGATAACGGCTCTGACCTCTTGGTCTCCCTTATTTGGGGGTTACCGGGAGGCAAGGTCATTACATTTGGTATCAGAGCATAGGTTCCTATTTAATATTTAATAATTATTAAATTTTACAAATTCCATAGAACCGAGGGAGTTATTAGAGGATTTTCCAAAAGACAGAGGTGTCTAGAAAAGGATCACGTCTGGGGGATGGCACAATTTTCCTCCACAGCGCTAGTCAGAATACGAAGACTCCCAGATCTGTGTGACCGCCTAGCCAATGTCTTTGGATTTGACTCGAAATAAGATACCTTTAGGACTCTCTCATGTTGTTCATCCCTTCCCAACTCGAATGTTGTTAAATATTTCAAGGATTAGGGTTTTCTCTCTTTTCCTCACCCTCTTGAGGTATGGGTAAAGTTGATAAGATTTAAGGAATCCTCCACAAAATTAATGAAAAACATGTAAATAAGATGTCATGGACATAAGCTTTATAGTTTAAGTGTAAACTAAAGAATAGTTTCATGCTTAGGTCGTATGACATATGTTGTCATGCCCTCAGGAGAGACCTAAGGCTAGACCTCCCTGTCAGGAGGATGAGTAGAGAAAGTTAGTCTTGGAGGTAGAGACCTCCATTATAAGTAGAGACCTGGCACTTCCTTTGAGGATGCTGCTAACCCTAACCCTAAGTGAAGGTTAGAGAGAGAGATGATACGAGGATCTAGATGTCATGGTAGATCATGTGTGTGAGTGGATGTGCTTTTAGTTTGATACCCATGACGATATGAGCCATGTGAGGCTGGATGACCTAGTACCTTTGGAAACCCAACCCTAGAAAGGGTCATACATGTTAGAGTGAAGGATAGCTCCTTCAATGATGAGGTTAGTAAAGAACCTATAGAAACCCTATGGGCTTATGCGAGTAGGGCATAGAATGCACCCAAAGTACATCAGTAGTGCTGACAGTAGGCTAAAACCCTGGCCAGGAGAGTGTGATGGATAGCTTATGAGATAAACATAAAGAGATATGGATAATCTTGAGCAAACATAAGTTGAACATAGGTTTCATCCATGTAGGGGTATGCTTGTGAGCTTGATCCTTCATGGAGAGATAACCTCTAGTAGTAAGGCTATTTGTAGGGTTATCTCTAGAGAGAGAGAGCATGATCCAAGCAAGAAGGTTGGAAGATCAGACTCTGAGATATGAGGAATAGTGGGGGAGTTGAGGATGATGCGACCTAAGTGGATGATAGTGGTTGCCTCATGCTTGATCCCTAGAGGCTAATGATATATTGGTTTCCTTTAGAGGAACCAAACCCTAGAGAGAGGATGAGGCTTTTGGTACCTATGTGCCTATGGTATAGGTGTTTACCTTCTGAGATGGGAAAAGAGTTCCTTACCCCCTAAAGAGGTTTAGTAACAAGTTGTGAGGCCTTACAGCTAGTAGGTTGTTCTTGAGGAGGACTCCACTCTGAAGTGTTGTTCAAATAGAAGGATCATGGTAAGTGCATGTCATACATTGTACATGCTTGGTTTGTGGTTACAAGGTTGAGCATGTAGTTGAACATCCAAAAAGTGAACCTAGGGTTCTTAAACCTAATAGAGGAAGTGGTGTACCTGATGCTCATGATAAGATTTGAGTTTCTGTAGATTCACGCATGGCACTCCTCATGATGAGAGGAAAGGGAAACCCCATAAGTCTAAGGTATGTTTGATGAACCTCTCACAGCTAAGTTGGTGACATGGGAAGGTATGATCTTGATCCAATGTTGAGGAATGAGAACAAGTATGACCTAGCATGGTTTAGTAGGTGGTCTGCTTTTGCCTTAGTAGCATGCTCGTGTTAAGCATGCTCAAGTGGATGTAAACCCTAGACATAAGGACGTTTGTGACCTTTGTTGCTATCAAGAGATAGTTTCCTCCCATCCTGGGAGAGAGACCCTTTTTGTAGGGTGTATACCAGTTTTGTTGGTTTTGAGGTAACCTAAAGAGGTCTCAGAGGATCTTGAGAAGCTAAGTGAAAAGTACATAGTATGAGAATGAACCTTTAGACCCATAGATAACCATCTCTAAGTGCATGTGGAGGTGTTATCATGGAGGTAACCATTATGGGGCCTGACCAAGGTAGGAAGGTCACCATGACCCCTATGAAAGGATGAAAGTCAGACCACAAATGCTGAGAGAGATGATGGAGACTTGGGTAAGGTTCTAAGTTAGACATGTACTATGTTAGAATCCTAATTCTTCTATCCTAGGGTCAGGTAAGGATAAGACCGATGGAAGTAGGAGTTACCTAATTCCCTAGTTGTACATGACCATAGGGTCATGATGTAACAACTATCATTGTCTGAGGGCCATGGGTTAGGATATTGATCACCTTCATGAACTCATGGCACCCAAAGGGCAGATGAGGACGACACTCTCTAGATGCATAAGGGAAGAGGGATGACCCCAAAAGTGCTGGCACCCTATAGACCTAGAGGAGATGACCAAGGATTGTGTGGTGACCCAAGTAGGTTCGAGACCAGTTTTCCATGGAAATAACTTTGATATCGAGATGATTGTGATGTAGAGACATAAGTTTCATGTTTGAACTTAGTTTTGAAGGTGTACTGGAAATGTGGGATGTACCATCTCTACTCTTGGAATAGGAAGAACTTTGTGTTTGGATGGCCGCCAAATGCTTATTTCCTCTTGTTATGGGAGTGAGAGATAGGACAATATGTATGCCATACACTAGGGATAAAGATGATGTGAGTTGGAACATTGCTATGAGGTATGAGGACATAGATGATAACATGCCCTTGTGGAGTGAACGATATGTGGATGGTTTACAAACATCAAGATAACTAAGGTAGTCATTTTATGAGGATGCTTTTATCATGAGCTATGTGGAATTTGCGAGTTATACAAGGTTGACTTTGGTAACCAAGAAGATGAGCTCTAAGTTTTCTTGTTCAATATAGACCTAAAGTCTGAGAGGAGATGATAAGTGGAATAGATGGAGGTGTATGTCTTCAACTTTACCTTACACCTAAGGATGTGAAGTGGTAATGGATGCCCTGGTTGAGATGTAGCTGCCTAGTTTATCTAGAGGCTAGAAGAGGTTGTTAGGTTAACCCTAAGTTTGAAAAGGAGATATGTTTGGCTAACACTCAAATGTAATGAGATTGTTGATCAAGTTAGTAGTTGTTTGGTTCGAGAGCCTAGGCCTTGATGCAATAAAAGGATGGTTGTAGAACCTCATATGCACTTCTCTAGAAAAGAAGGTGATGAAACCCCGACTAGAGTGGTTTAGGGTTTCCGAGGGATCAATCTTGAGGAGTCATGACATACAGGAGATCATGATTTAAGATCGCCATACACCATAGTACTATGAAGATAGTAAGGGACAATAGTACTTTGGATGATTAAGAAGAAGTTGCACGTGGCTTGTCGCCATGCAAGATAGGGGGTGAAGGATGAACACCAGTAACCCAATGTAGTGATATAGAGGATAAAGAGTCCTCGAGAGGGAATGGGAGTTCATCACTATGGATGTTGTCTCCCCTAGACCAAGGAAGGTCAAGATGCAATATGGGTTATGGTAGATCACCTTACCTTGATGATATGAGAAAGAAAGAATACTATCAAGGGACGGATCCGGTTGAACTACATATGAGAGATAGATGGTTCAACTACACCATGATGCGAGTTCAAAAGTTCTTGAGTATAACCTAAAGATTCACTTCCATAATATGGAAGTAGGTACATGAAGAACTCGATGCTAGTACAGTTTATCACCCCTAACTAATGGTTAGTATGATCCAGACTAGAGGGTCTGATGAGAGCATGTGTGCTCATTCAGGGTGATACATGGAGACAATTCTTGTTCTATATAAGATGTGATGATAGCCACCATGTCTAGTATGGGGATGTAAAGAAGCTCTGTAATGGATGTTGTGTCGGTCACCACTTCATTAAGAAGATGTTGGTGAAGGGGCCTCACAAAGGTCAGAAAAGGACCACAATGTGTACAGATGAAGTCGCTTTGATCGTGCAATGACTGAAAGAGAGCCCAGGGGTGACATGAGTTGTGAGATGATGCAAAGCAAACTGACATGTAGTTCACTATGGGAGAGTACGTGATGAGAAAATCTGACCCCTCTAAGTTATAGCTAAGAGAGTTGAGTCCCGGCTGCATGGGTCCATTTGAGATGGATTAGTGGAGATGGTTATGTTTAGCCTTACCCCTCAGGATAACATGATGTATAATGTGTTCCATGAGTCTGATCTGGAGCACTATGTGAGGTACCCAAGACATGTGATGAGCCATGAACCTATTCAACTTTATGAGAGGCTGAAATGTCCTTAGTCACCTATGAGGGTATGATATACCAAGGTGAGAGAGAACTCAGATGGAAGAATATGAGATGATGAAGGTTCTTGGGAAGCACCATGGAAAGGGTGAGGCCACATGGGAGCCATGATGGACATATGAAAGGCTTATCATGTTTGTTTGTATGCCTGGTAGAATTTTGGGGGCAAAATTCCTATAAGAGGGGAAGGATGTTACAACCCCAATTTTTGGGTTCTTTTGGTGAGAAATGTAATTTTTCCTATTAAAGATATTTGAAAAAATAATGATATGATTTGTTTTGAATAAAAGGATTTTGTTTACAATAGCCTTGTTGGTTGTTTTGTGGGATTTAATGGCTATTGAGCCCAAGTGAGAGAGAAAGAAAAAGAAAAGAAAAAGGAATTCAAGAGAATAAAGGGATGAATAAGAAAAAGGATAAAAGAATAAAAGCAAAAGGCAAAGGAATATTTCCCAAGATGGTATTTCATGCCTTCAGGGTTCTTTGAGGTCCAAGGAATCCAAGATGATAAGATGATGGTAAAATAAAGAGGAAATATTAATTAATTTGGTTTTATTAATGAATAACTTGCATATGAAGGAAACACCCTTTTCCTTTAGAATTTGGGTTTCAAATTTGGTACTCGAGTAGATAATGCCAAGACAGAGTTTCCTCTAAAATTTGAATGAAAAATAATAAACGAGGAGAGAGATATGTTTTCCACAAGTTTCCTGGTTAATTACCCTTTTTAATTCGATTTTAAGAAAATAGAATTAGGGGAGCGATGTTAGTCGTTGGATGCCCCCCGTGGTCTAGGGGATCACGAATCCAAGGGCGGCTTCTCATCACCTACCCCAATTCACAGAAGGAAAGGGTGAGGAAAAGGAATCCAAGTTTCTTGCACTCAGTGCTTTAAATCGATGAACTGATGAGTCCATCATCTTTGGGAGATTGATCCAAAGAATCTAGACCCTATTTTTGGGTGTTTTGGTCACCGATTGGGAGAGTCCCCAATCCAACAGAAATTCTCAATCAACCCTATATATAGGGGAGTGTTCATGAGGGCACCGACACATCAACTATCTACCCTAGCACCTTTGGAGAGCGACTCTGAACCTGTTGGTGAGTCCAATTCGTCAAGCAACCCCGACCTTCCCTCTCGGCAACCTGTCGACCTCGCCGGAAAACCGGCGGCTTGTTGGCGGTAAAGGAATGGAGCCCGCCACCAATTGAAGGCACGGGAAAGATCGTGAGGTTTAGATGGAGCTTATGGACCCATCCTCCTTATTGGAGACACACGAACGGCTGGAGTCAACTCCTGAGTTGACTCGGTTGGGGCTGCTCGCAAGCCAGCCTGAGGTTGAAGAAGATAGGGGGTAAAAGACCCCTTTTGCCCTCGCAGTTGCATTTACTAAGTAAGGGCATAGCTGTCTTTTTCTTCTTTTCAATCGTGGGTGGGGCGCGTGATCACAGATCATTGGATCCAGCCGTGTCCAGCGGGTCATCAATCAAACGACCCACGTTTTTCTAAAAGTAACAGATAATTCAAGAAAATAGTTTTCTTTGCAAAAATCATAACTTTTGATAGGAAGCTCCGATGAATAAAGTCAAAATATGAAAATTGATCCTCAGAAAGATAGGAACACAAATAAATTATATTTGAAGCTTAATTCTTCTTGAAATTCATAAATAATGTAAAGATGCTATCTTTAATGGTTTAATTGATGAACAACCCTAATCTTTGATGATTAATGAATTAGGAAGGGTTATATGGATGTTTAAAGTTTATATTAACCTATTGATTATAAAAAGACGTATTAGATCTAAAAGGATGAACCTTATGTATAATTTGATTAATTTAGGGTTCCATGTGCATAAATAAGCTTTAATGGGCCTTGAAACCCTAATGTTAGTAATTATGTTTCTTAATGGTTTCAATTGATCAAATTCATGGATAAAGTTGAGATTTGATGGCTCTAAGCTATTTTGAGTATAAAAGTTTCTAATTGTGGATGAATACCCTTAATTTGGTAATTAGGGTTTTCTAATGGATAAATGTAGGTTAATGATAAATAGAGTTCATATGTGAATTAGACCATAATGAACTATGAGTTGTTAATCTGGAAGGAACCAAAGATGATAATTGGGCCTAATGATCTTGTCATGAATTAAAAGGTTAAAAATGGTAGTTTTAATGTAAAAGAGGCATAATAGACTTAATGGAGATTTAATTGTGCCTTTAATCCGAAATTAGGGTTATATGTTGTTAAAAGATAACCTTAATATCTTTCGTGAAGAATAGATGAGATAATTAGGGTTTGTGAGTAACTATATAAAGTTAAGGTTTAAAATAGTAAAAATGAAGTAAAATCCTAATTGCAATGGAAACCCTAAAAGTGGACTAGAAACCCTAGGAAGCGAGTTAGGTTTAATAGATCTTGATGGCATGATCAATGATAGGAAATTGTATGCATATTTTAGGATCTCTTTGTGTGCTTGCTTGCCTATTGGATTTCTTGCATTGATTGGATTAATTCTGTCTCAAATCATCCTGACATGTATGTGGTTAATTATGGTTAATCACATTAGTTTCCCGAAGGTTTTTTGGATGATTTGATAGCATTAAATGCAACCTATCAATATGGATGTTCATAATTGCAAATCATAATGTCACTATGACTATCACAATTATATGAGAAGTGTGTATTCTCGCACCTACATGCCACCCTGATGGATGATGCCAAAAGGTCAAGCCTAGGAGGGAAGAACCTTGGGCACCCTGAGTAGTGACCCCAGACACCAAGCTCGGGATTGAGAAGGTGGTCTTTATAGAATGACTAATGGGCACTATGAGAGGTGACCCCAGGCACCAAGCTCAGGATTGAGAAGGTGGCCTTCAGTCATTGGCAAAAGAGAAACCCTAAGGTGGGTATGCCAGGGTTAGGGCAAAAGCGGTGGAGAATGTCACACGGAAAGTGTAATTTGTCTTATTAAGTAACTCAATTGTGATATTTAGATTGTTAGCCATATTTGGGAAATTTTGGATGTCCCCACATACTGGCATATTCATATATGCTGACCGACATTTTGTTTGTCAACATTTTAGGTACAAGTTCGAAAAGGACAAATAGTAAAGTGGCATATGTGGAATTAAATAAGAATTAAAGTACAAAGGAGGATTAGTTAGAATAGACTTCAGATGTGGGTAGAAGTAGATATCCAAGTTTTTGAAAAAGGTATGCAAAGTTTTATTTTATACTAGCTTTCAATTTAGTGTGGTAGAATTTAATAATTGTTATTGATTATTTGTCAAACCTTTGATCTGGAAATTGGGATAACGACTCTGACCTTTTGGTCTCCCTTGATTGGGGGTTACCGGGAGGCGGGGTCGTTACACTCTCCCATAGATGAAAAGATAGTTGATGATGATAAAGAAGCAGATGTTGAGAATAGTTAAAAGAAAAAAGGTACAACTAAAAAGAAACTATCTTACAGGACTATTTCCCCTTTTCCTCAAAGGTTTGCACGCTAGAAAGAAGACGGAAAATTTCATAGGTTCATTGACATTCTCATTAACTGTATGTCAACCTTCCATTAGCAAGGCATTGTTGAAATACTGACTGACCTAAATCACACGTCCAAAATAGAGCACATCCAGTGTAGTCAAACTCTTAAGATTATAACCCGACACTCGAACCCCTGCAACTATTATACAAGGTCTGACATAGTAATCGGGGTCGAACCACAGGGACAAGGTCGGTAAGTGTTAAGTATGCAAGTTCTCACACTCATACACTCCGAAAAAATAGATGGTTTTTAAAAGGTTGTTCCCTAAAGAACGATGGTGCTCAGGTCAAAACAAAGAAAGTTAAAGGAAAGAAACTAACAACAAGAGAAAAATGAGTACGGACGGTAAGAAACAAAGGTATGGAAGGAAACTCAGATCGGGTTTCACCTACTAAGGTCTCTTACCAACATGAACTCCCCTTCGTATACTCCTATCAAGATTACAAGCAATCATAAAAATGTCTATTCCCTCCTCACTCGAGACAAGGATAGATCTAGGGTCTAAGGTGGCCTCCCTCTCAAGATAACCACCTTACAACCACAAAGCAAACCATATGGCCACAAGATTTAGAATTCCAACATTCTTATGCATCCATACTACTCCACAACACTAGTTAAAGAAGGTACTACTCTTTTGAGGTACCATCAAACATCACAAGATGGTAGCAATGCATACAAGTGAAGCATTAAGAACAAGCATATGGAGATAATCTTGATAAGAGTTTTTATATATTCAAAGGGAAGCAAGAATGTACATGTTGGGAGAGCCTTAGTGGATACTCCCAACCTGAGATAAGTGTTTACACACACATGTTAAATGGTAGAATAACAACATTACAAAATGATCGATACATTACAACCACAAAGAGGAAAGGGGTACAACATAACAGAGATGATAGATCTAGATGGAGAGAGAATATGGCGATACACCAATACACTCCTTCAAATCTACACCCAAAATGGATGATGCGGAGGGTTCTCCTTCTTTTGAGGAAGAGTGTCGTCGGTCTTCTCCTTCCTCTAGCTTTTGCCTTCAGAGATCCTAGACTGATTGTATGGATGTGAATGTGTATAGAATTTGGCAGCACTTCATGGTCCTTGATGATCTGATGATGTGACAAGTCGAGGTGGGTGGCCTAGTAATAGGTGTTGCCCACCAACTTAACCATCAGAGCCACAGTCATGGTAAGATCTTGATCGAGGCTCCCTTCATGGTCGATTGAGGCTTTATCTCAGTTGAGGCTTGATCGTGGTCAAATCTCCCACTACGGTCAGTCGAGGCTTGGTCGCAGTTGAGGCTCCAATTGTGGTTGTGGTGTGCGAATCATAGGCCACGAACAAAGGGAAGTGAGGCACTGCGGTCGTGGTGCATAGGGATGATTATGAGGGCTTCGATCGCGGTAGGGGGGATCTTTAGTGGTCAATGAGCTTCATTCGAGGTGATAACAACGACCGTGTCTTGGTATGACCCTGCAAAGGTGGAAGAGGTCTGCGATTGAGATTTTTGGTATAAAGTAATAAAATAAGTGAAAAAAGTCTATAAAAGTTATGTTAGGAGAGGCATAAAACATATACAAAAAATGCATAAAATGGGATGTTATCAACTCCCCCAAATTTAGAATTGAGCTTGTCCTTAGGCTAAGGGAAGGCCCAAAATTATAGAGAGAATAGAAAAGTGCGACAAATTTTTGCAAAAAACTTAACATTGACGAGTTATCTCATTCTTACAACAAAACTCTTGTGGTATGTTCGTTCAATCCTAAAATTCCATTTCTCCCCCTTCATAACTAGAGTTGCATGACTTGGAATTCTTGCCACTGCCTTTTGGTAATAAAGGTCTCTTTGTCTCAATGACTTACCCTTCCAGCATTAAGTTGCTACCCATACTGATATAACATCTCCTTGAGGGGTAGCTTTCACACTCTTCCTTTATTTTCAATTGGCCCTATGCTGGTGTACTTGGATAGGCTTCAAGATTTAAGTGTTTTCCTCTTCTCTTAAATTTCCCTCACCCACAAACTATCGTAAGGACATTGTTGCACCCAAGGGCTCCTAACGTTAAGTTAGGTGGTTGTGTGAGGGTCGTTTAGGATTGTAGGTGGATGAATTTGGCTTCAAGATGCCACTTAAGGGCATGACATATCTACATTCATGAGTGCAGCAATACACTCACTATGTGGGACCCTTTGACATCTTTTGGGCATAACTCTCATTATATATTCTTTTTTTTCTTTTAGCTTTTCATATCTCCTCTCAGGTTTGGATGAGGGGGTTTCAATATGGTGTTTTGGGTGATCAAGCCTCTTTTCATCCCAAAGTGGGGATAATCAAACTCGAAAAGGGGTAGTTGTTTCCTTCTTGAGGGAAGTGAGGATTTTTTGGCTGGAACCATCAGGTTTGGGTGGTAGGTCGAGAGTATGGCTCGGTAAAGTCTTACAGTTTCCAAGGGTTTTATAAGCTTAGGATTGTTACACACACAACATTTTATTGTAAGAATGAGATAAAACTATATTGTTATGCTTTTCATTTTACTATTATATGTGTTAGTTTCTCATTTATTCCTTGCTAGAAATGGTAGCACTACACAATTTAGAAGGGGAATAAACAAATTCAAGGGTAGCTAAGCAAAACTATGACTCCTAACAAAATTTCCTTAAAGTATAAATTTTTGCAAAATCAGTTTGGTGGGTACAAGAATATGTATAAGTAAATTTTTGAAAATTTGGGATGGAATTGTACCTCTTACACCCTTTTATGACTCCTCCCCAAACTTATCATTAACCCTAACTCGGGGTGTGAAAATTAGAGTTAGATGTATAAATGAGCTTTCTTTGTTTCTGTTAATTGGTTTTGGTGGCCCACTTTGACTTGAGGAGCATGTTGGCATACACTCTGCTTCGTCGGTGGTATTTCTCATACTGCATACCCTCAACCTTTGTGTTCATCACAGGTAGGGCCATCATCCAGGCTAGACAATAGAATCCATAATCATTTGACAGAGGCACCTACTGAGGGCTTCTGTGGCAGAATTGTGTATTCTTGAAGTCCTTGCCTTCTTTATGCTTGTACCCTTTTCTGTGACTCGTGAGCATTCCTACAATTGCCTTGGCATAGGTGGCTACCTTTTCTTCTGTAGGTGTCTTTGTAGTAGTCATGTTTATTCTTTTGTTCAGTGTGAAGGCTGCATCCAAGCTATTGTAATGTACTACAGTCCTTATAATGACACTGACTACTAATAAAGTCCAATGACTATCATGTATAATATGTAGGAATATGTAGTTTGGAAGAGATGTCACCGGGTGTTGTTGCAGGTGTTCCTTCCCCCAACCTTTTATCTTTCAGGATGTCATCCACCAGAAGGAAGTAAGCCATGTGTATGTTTGTCATGTTCTCGTTTAGCAGATCTTGGTAAGCTGGCATGGTGTTGAGTGAGAGGTACCCACATGTTTTCAACGTATCTTGAAGGTCGCCCTTCAACAAACAGATGCCATCCCTTTCAAAGATCGCCTCTGCCGACGTGTTATCTTCCTTCAAATATTTCATTATTAAATGCATGGATTCTAGTAGTAGGCTGTCACAACTCCACCTGTCGAAGTCATTGAAGGTTGGTACTATTTCCCCAGTTGGCTCGTCTGGTTTAATCTCGGGCAAATCATCTTTCTCTATTTGTCCTTCTTCTTGCTAGCTCTCTAGAGGTTGTTCATCCTTCTCTTTTGCCACTGGAGGCTGCTCGGGCTCTTATTCTAGTTTTCCTTCTACTCTGTCAGGTGTGTCGGCTGCTCATCCCTCCTTATAAGATACCACTCTAGTTGGTTCTGTTGGATCAATCCACATGGTTTTAATTCCTCTCTCCATGTTATCTTTTCAAGGAGAGGGATTTCTTGGTGAAGCCGCCGTGATACTACGTCTGAAGGTATTGCCGAGTCGTTGAAGAAATGACAATAATATATAACCTCCATTGCATAGATACCACACAATCCATGCATATCTTCCATGCAGAGGTCATCCAGAGGGACTCCCTTATTGATGGCTTCCATCATTTGGAGCACTATAAAGACGCATTACCTTGTTCCAGTCTTTTCTTGGGGGACCTTTTTACAGACGGAGAATTGCTTCCACATCCCCTTATGTCTTTTGTCTGCCATTTGTATAGCTCTTTGCAAATTTAGTGGCACCTTTAGGATATCCCTTGCTTCCTTGTTTTTGTAGACCAGGGAGGTGATGTCCAATTCAGTTGCATAATAGTTGAACACTATTGTCTGCCTCTCGTATACACATAGCACAGTCAGCATACAGAATGACACCATAACAGATGCAAGAGTTATAGAAATAGTTACAAGAACTATTAGAGAAGGGTTTTATCAGACAATCACTTCCCCTTGGGGTGCTCCCATGTTGTTTGTTAAAAAGAAGGATGGTTCAATGAGGTTTTGTATAGACTACAGATAGTTGAACAAGGTGACAATAAAGAATAAGTATCCTCTACTGAGGATTGATCATCTTTTTGATCTGTTGAGAGGTGCCACTGTGTTTTGAAGATAGACCTGAGGTCAGGCTACCATCAGTTGAGAATTAAGGTTTATGACATGCCCAAGTTAGCTTTTAGGACTAGGTATGGTCATTATGAGTTTGTGGTTATGCCATTTGGGCTAACCAATGCACCTACAACTTTTATGGATCTGATGAATAGGGTGTTTAGACCTTATCTTGATTAGTGTGTGGTCGTGTTCATAGATGATATTTGGATATACTCCAAGGATAATCAACAACATGAGAAACACCTTTGCCAAGCATTGACTTTATTGAGGCAACACCAACTATATGCTAAGTTCAGCAAGTGTGAATTCTGGTTATATGAAGTGTCTTTTCTGGGCCATGTTATATCTAGAAAAGGCATTTGTGTTGATCCCAAGAAAGTGGAATCTATACTAGAATGGGAACAACCAAAGACACTGACAGAGATCCGTAGTTTCCTAGGTCTGGTAGGTTACTACAGGTGGTTTATCAAAGACTTCAATTCTATAGCATTACCCCTAACTAGGTTAACCAAGAAGGATGTTCCTTTTGCCCGGAATGACAAGTGTCAACGTTATTTCTTGATGTTGAAAGAAAAGTTGACTAGTGCACCGGTGTTAGTATTTCCAGATCAAGGGAAAGGCTATATTGTCTTTTGTGATGCTTCAAAGAATGAGTTGGGATGTGTGTTGATGCAGGATAAAAATGTGATTTCTTTTGCTTTGTGACAGCTTAAGAAACATGAGGAGAATTACCCAACACATGATCTGGAGCTTATAATGGTGGTATATGCCTTAAATAACTGGAGACACTATCTTTATGGAGAAAAGTGTCAGATCTTTACTGACCACAAGAATCTACAGTATATCTTCTCAAAATAGGAGTTGAATATGAGGTAGATGAGATGGATGGCGCTTATTAAGGATTATGATTCCACAATAGATTAACATCCTGGGAAAGCTAATGTGGTAGCTGATGCATTGAGTAGAAAGCCATCTTCATCATCAATGGTATATAATGCATAATTAAATTCATTGATGTGCCATAAGAGAGATATGCTAGTGTCTCTTCGCCAGATGAATGTACAACTAGAAGTTTCTTTGCTGGCAAGATTGTTGGCACAGTACAAGTGAAACCTACCTTGAGATAGAATATTCATGATGCACAATAGAGTGATACTGTGATACTATATATCTGATCATGGATTGGTAGTGAAAAGTATGATGGCTTTCATTAGGCAGATGATAGTACAATTTGTTACCACAATAGGACTATAGTTCTTGATGTTGATTGGTTGAGGAAGATGGTACTTGAGGAGGCTCACTCCTCCATGTATGCAATGCATCCTGGAAGTACCAAGATGTACCAAAACTTGAAAGACATGTATTAGTTGCCAGATCTAAAGCGTGATGTGGCAGAGTTCATTGCCAAATATCCTATTTGTCAACAGGTGAAGGCTGAGCACTAGAAGCCTGCAGGGACATTACAACCCTTGCCAATACCATAATGGAAATGGGATCAAATTTTTATGGACTTTGTGGTTGGTCTTCCTAGGATAGACAAGGGTCATGATTCCATATGGGTGATAGTAGACATATTGACTAAGTCAGCTCATTTTCTGCTAATTAAGATGGCATTTACAGTAGAAAAATTGGCACCAATATATGTTGATGAGATAGTCCGTCTGCATGGATTTCCAGTGACTATAATTTCTAATAGAGGTCCACAGTTTATAAGTTATTTTTGGGAGCATCTACATTCAGAAATGGAAACACAACTTAGATTCAACACAACTTTTCATCCACAGACTCATGGCTAGTCTGAAAGAACTATTCAGACTTTAGAGGATCTCTTGAGGGCATGTGTGCTGCAATTGCTTGGTAATTGGAATGTACATCTGACTCTAATAGAGTTTGCGTACAACAATTTCTATCAAAGAAGCATATATATGGACCCTTAAAAGGCTCTATATGAGAGACAATGTCAGTCTCCTCTTTGCTGGTATGAGATATGTGAATATCAACTTTTGGGTCCTGAGCTAGTACAATAGACTGCAGAAAAGATTAAGGTGATACAACAATAGTTGAAAGCATCCCAAGACAAAAAGAAATCTTATGCAGATAACCGACCTAGACCACTTGAGTTCCAAGTGGGGGATAGAGTATATCTTAAGGTTTCTCCTTGGAAAGGTGTGTTGAGGTTTGGAAAGAATGGTAAGTTGGCTCCTACATTTATGGGACCATACCTTGTCCTAGCTCATGTTGGAAAGGCAGCATATAAGTTGGAGCTTCCACCAGAGCTACATAGATTGCATAATGTCTTTCACATCTCTATATTGAGGAAATTCCATCTAGATACTGAGCAGACAATCCAACCAATAGAGGTTGAGTTACAGGAGGATATCTCCTATGTTGAGGGTCATGTGTTGATCCTAGATAGAAGGGTGAAAAAGCTTAAGAGAAAAGATGTAATACTAGTGAAAGTTATTTGGCATCACCATGGAATAGAGGAAGCCTCATGGGAACTAGAAAATGAGATTCTTAGAAAATACCCATCTCTTTTTGCATAGGATTTTAGGGCAAAATCCTTGTTAGGGGTCTATAGTTGTAAGGCCCCTAAACTTGCTTAATGAGTTGAATAAGATTAATTACCATAATTGAATGCCTATAATCCTAATATAACCTTTTTATATGTTTTAAAATCATAATACAAGCTTAAGTTTCAAATTTGGACCAATTTGGACACTGTTTGAGCAAGTTATACAATTTTCTATACATTTTGGACTTTTCTACAATTTACACAATTGAGGAGTTTTCTTTGCAATTTGTCACATAAATTATGTTCCTTAGATGGTATGTTATCACTCTTGAGTGTTTTGAACCATTGGGTTCCTATTTGAGCCATGGTTTGAAGATGTTTTCCTCAAGGGTATTTTAGGGTTTACCCCTTAATGGATGAGTTACCTTTAGTACCTATCAACTAATGAATTATGTGATTGGCTGGGAAATTCGACAAAGGAAAGATAAGAAGGTCTATAAGGACTGTGGGGGAGCTTCTTGTGTGTGTGCTTGTATATTCTTAATAATTTAAGGTTGTAACGCCTGGGCCCACTGCCCTAGGCTCTAGTAGAGTTTCAGGAATGACGACTGGCCCCACAAACCTCCACTAGCCTTAACTGCGCACTTTGTCCACATTGACGCGCAAGCCATGATAAACTTCCCGACACCCATCCAAGTACTACTCCAAGCTGAGCACGCTTAACTATGGAGTTCTTTAGTGATGGGCTCCCGGAAAAGGAGGTGCACCTTGGTGATATGGGTAGTCCAATCATTCCTTATAAGATCTTTTTATCTGAGGCCTCAAATCCTGGGATGTTACAATCTCCCCCACTTAGACTCTTGATGTCCTCATCAAGGATCAACTGTAAGGCCTCATAATCTGTTCCCCATTTCAGTGCAGACCCACAATGGCCTATGGACACCCAGCTCCCAATCACGAAATACCAGTGCAAGGGTGGCTACGTCAACCATCGACAACCCTTTCCTACATGCCTGGACCGCACGGCTCAAGACTGGCATGCCATGCCCATGTGGGCCCCACCTACTGGAGGGGAATTGGCTCTGATACCATTTGTAATTCTTGGGTCCACTTCCCTAGGCTCTAGTAGAGTTTCAGGAATGATGACTGGCCCCACAAACCACCACTAGCCTTAACTACGCAGTTTGTCCACACTGACGCGCAAGCCAGGATCAACTTCCCGACTGGTCACCCATCCTAGTACTACTCCAAGCCGAGCACGCTTAACTATGGAGTTCTTTAGTGATGGGCTCCCGAAAAAGGAGGTGCACCTTTGTGATATGGGTAGTCTAATCATTCCTTATAAGATCTTTTTATCCGAGGCCTCAAATCCGGGGATGTTACAATGGCCATGGATACTTGGATAGATACTAGAACTTCAACTTTTTCTTTTTATTTATCTTAAAGTTATATATACTTATCCCTAAGCACCAAAATGAGCCATTTGCTCTCCACCACTTCCCTCCTTCTCTGACCTTCGTTCTCCCTCTGTTCTTCTGCAAATTCCCTTCCCAAGCAAGAAGAAAGTGGGGATCTTCTTGGAAAAAAATTCTAAGGTTGCAATTGATTTTCTTTTTGGGTCTAAAAAGCTTCCTCCTAGTGATCTTGACCTAAAAATGTAAGTATTAACTTATTTCCTCCATTTATTTTTTTTCTATTCTTCCTCCTATATCTCTCCAGGTCAGAACACTTCTGTTCCATGGTGAAAGTGGCTCTAGAATTCAAAAGTCTATCCTTCTTATTTCTTTTTCTAGGATTTTGCTTCTATGTGGAGAGAAGTACCTATTTGGCCAAGTTCAGATCTGAATCCAAGGTTTTCTTTCCCTATTTGCTCAAGATTCTTACTGTTTGGGATCTTTTCTACACTATAGAGGTGAGTTCTATAATATTCTTCACTTATATTGCTTGTTAGAAGCTTGTTAGTTCATGTTTATGCTTTAATGTGATGAACTAAGCATAGAGAAACCATGCTTGTTTAGAATTACGAATTTTTGTGGTGTCCCCTATTTTGTTCTAGTTCTATATGAACTTGTAAACATGTGTATGACCTTTCTAAGGTGTAACATGATCTGGGACAGGTTGATAGCATCAACCTATGGTGCTAAGCACAAAATAATTGATGGTCTAAATTAGGGCTTTCAAGATATTTCCTTCCCTATCACAAAACTGATGGTCATATCACTCAATAACCAATGGGGTTGCTATCTTGGCAACTGATTTTCATGATCAAGGGTGTCAAATTTATGGTGAAAACCTATGGTCAACCCCTTAGGTCAGGTTTTGGCTCAATTAGACATTTAATTATCATTTACTAAGTATTCTAATGATGATATCAATGGATGATGATATTAGCTAAATATTTGATGGTGTTAACTGGATGTATTATTGATCTAACAACCAATGATGACCTAATGATCACAATTAATGGTGGATTAGGTCATCACCCACTACTACATAAAAGCCTTTTAGCGTCGGTTATTTAAGCTCTTTAGTGTCGGTTTCAAAGCGACACCCAAGTGGGCGCCGCTAAAGGGGGATACCTTCGGCGTCGGATCCCAACTGACGCCAAAATGTTTTTCGCCACAGAAAATGCACCAGCAAAGGGACTATAGGCGTCAGTTGTTTGCTAAAAAACCACCGCCAAAACTCTTCTGGCCACCAAAAACACGCCAGCAAAGGGATTATAGGTGTCAATTTTCTAAGAGAAACCGACGCCACATCATCTGAACCGACGTCAGTTTTGTGATAATAACTGACGCCATATCCCCTGCCTACCACCACGGCCGTGCTTCCCGGCACGACCGTGGTACCTGGTCACATAGACATCAATTTTAGGTGAAAAACCGCCGTCGTATAACATAGGTGTCGATTTTGTTCAAATAACCGACGCCTATATTTTGATTTTTTTTTTCTGTCAGTCTGCAGACCTGCTGTGGCTGGTCGCAGGATGAGAAACCTGCAGTTCAGTTATGAACTACATGTTTTACGACATCCATTGATATCAGCCAACAACATGCCACAAACCTACAAAATTAACATGATGGACAATATTATTTATGTGATTCACACTCATGTATAAGAACATTTAATTCATATTATTTTTTCATCACACACATGTACAAACCAGTAGCAACCTGTAGTTCCATTTATTTCATCTCTTTTCACATTCAGACACATGTAGAAACATTCATGTATTGATGATTTTCACACACATATGACAATTCATAAAAATTCATTCACATTCACACAAAATTAATTATGAGAACAAAGTTATTCTTTATTCGTCATTGTCATCATTGTCATCATTGTCAGCAAAATCATATTAAAAATTCCCACTCTTTGCAGGGCTTTTGCCCAATCTTCTCCTGCAACATCTAATTCATCTCTCGTATTGGGAGCATGTACATCGAAACGCTTTGCACCTATATTGAAGTCCTTAGTTTTAAAGACCTACAAAGAGAATGACGTACATATATAATTATAATAATATATAATAAGATTCATATATTTCATATTATCTAAAGAGACTATGTATAATACCTGTTGTATGTTATCGATTTCCAATACGACATGTTTGATGATTAGGTCCATAAATCGCATCACATAGTAGGCACATGCCCAGCCGTTGTCTTGTGTAGCACACTATAAATTGAAACATACAAAATATTCAAAAATACAAATAAGCACAGTTCACATAAATAATATATACATTGGAGTTAGGAAATTACTTTCACATTCTCCCAAATGAGTGTCAGATTTTTTTCTTGGGGACCTTTCCTCCAGCTTTTTTGTACTCTTGTAAAGCCCTATATATGTTAATGTAACACATTAAATTGCATAATTAAATAGTAATGCAGTAACAGATGTTAACATATATAAAAACATAAAATATTTCTCATGAGAATAATGGCCTTTTAAGATATCAACAACTCTATCATAGATGTGTTCAGCCATTCATAACTAAACAACTCCAAAATATCTTGTATAAATATGTTGTTTCCGAATGTTTGACCTGCATTAATACATACCCAAAACTTCTATTATGTATGCATTAATACGTATGCTAAACTTGTATAAATAGATTGTTATCGTATGATTTACCTACAACATTCTCCGGAATAGTAACATGTATAAGGCAATTTGGATTATGTTCTCCGATCCATACTGCCACACTCCTACAATTAGGACCTATCGAGGCATGTAGGTCACCTGAAAGCCAACTTGGTAGTCGAGGAGGTGGAGGCTGAGCTCATCCTCCGCCACGGTCCCATTCCGGTTGCTGCGGCCGATGGCGCCAGATTCACCTTCCACAATGGGTTCCGTGGTGCCAACCTCACCCTAAACGGCATGGCGGAGGTGACGCCGAAAGGTGTCCTACAGCTCAGCAATGCCACTAAGCTCAAGAGTGGCCATGCATTCTATTCCACCCCGACCGAACTGAAATCGAAGGCAATTTTGTTTTTCTTAGATTTGCGTAAACATTTTAATCTGATCACGTGTCCGTCATATTACAGGCTTATCCGAGCTGCTCATGCCAAGGGGGCCAACATTGTCCTGCTCCAGGTACTCCTATATAGTCAAGCTATGTTTACCCTACATATTTTCACTTGATCTATTATTATAGATGCAAAATCAGTAGCTTCATAGAATGAGTTTGTCAAAGGCTAACTTTCTGGACAACTAGTGATCCAACATTTTCCTTCTAGAGGTCTAAATATTAATGTTCAGCTAATTGGAATGTCTCCTTTAATCGTTTCTCTTTTCTCAGGAACTATTTGAGCACCGTTACTTCTGCCAAACTGTCAGCAAGGATGTCTTTCGGCTTGCCAAGCCTTACAAAGGGAACTCCACCATATTAAGGTGCATTGAAAATCTAGCATGACAAGACAGATACTTTGATTGCTATTGTTGTTGTGTTTCTTCTTATTTTTGTTCTTCTACCTAATAGAATTGTTGTGTTCTTAGAAAAATTGTATCGTTTTAATAGTTATCTATTGTTGCTTGCAATTTGTTTTCTTCTTACTCTCCAAAAGGACTAATAAAAATATTGATTTCATTCAACTAGTTGCAAAACTTTAGAGCATCAATCCTGTTCCAGTCAACTTATATTTTTATGTGGAAGCTTCAGTTGACTTATTATTTAATTTTAAATATGAATAAATTTCAAGATAGAAACCTAAGGAACTAGGCTCATGTAACACCTCCTTTTTAATTTTGTTTGTAAATGGGGATTGTAAATGCAAGCGCCATCACCATCATGATTATCAAAGCCTCAATCTCAAACATGTTTGGGTTGGATGATTGATTCTTCTTTTTCATTTAGCTCCATTTTAGGTCATATTATCATCGAGTACAATGAATTCAAATCTCTTTTGGTGAGCTCTCCCCAACTATATATAGGTCTACCTTTTCCCTTTTTAATTTTGTTTGGCTCAATATTGCTACTCCTAACTCGTGCATTAACCAAACCATATTGCACATGTCAAAATCATCTACGCGAGCTCCTTGTTACCTTATAGTTTACTCTTGTTTCTTGATACTTTTTTACTATGAATTTATTTCTGTACAAAATTTATAATTTTTCACCTCATTTCTCCACACACATTCATTTCATCATCATGACCCATCATTCACTACCTTACGACATGGTTGGATTTGTAGCTATTTTGTAAAACAAATTGAAA
This sequence comes from Alisma plantago-aquatica, assembly GCA_963693085.1. Classification (NCBI taxonomy): domain Eukaryota; kingdom Viridiplantae; phylum Streptophyta; class Magnoliopsida; order Alismatales; family Alismataceae; genus Alisma; species Alisma plantago-aquatica. Next base: position 885,484,600 of record OY856411.1, read on the forward strand.
TAAAGTGGGTCTCATCTTTTTGACCTGTATATATAATTTCATATCAATTGAATCATATATATATATATATACACTAACAAATTAAAGTAATGAAAATTTATCATACAATATCAGTATAGAGGACATCCACTTCGGGCCACAGTATCACTCCGCCGACTGCCTCACCAAGTGTTTCAACATCTGGGTGTGCATGAGGCAGTGCAAGATTCGTCCAGCCAGGGAGTATATGTATCGGGCTCACACGTACCATGCCATATGGTACTGGACTCCCATGAAACATGCACCCTTTAAGGGGTGGGTAATCCGATGCATCTGTAACGATATATCCTTTACTTTGTAGTCGGCATGGCTTCAACCCCTACAAATTTATATAAGAATGTTATATGCATATATACACAAACATATCATCTTGAACAAACTAGATATTATATATGCCATAAAAATACTTACAGAGGATGTGCTAGGTTGTGGGTCTAAAGAATTACTCCCAACCTCTGCAGTACGAGCAGTAGGAGAAGAGAGGTTCGCCACAAGTACTGTCTGAGTGGCAGTCTGAGATGCCTGTCACTTATTAATTACTTCATGGAGTCTTTTATCAAGTACTTCCTCGACTCTTTTATCAATTAAAGAATCTACCTACACATGGATAAAAGAAATACTAGTTTCTAATTATTGAATTCCCTTTTGCAATAATGTTCTAAAATAAGAATAAGTTACCTCAACTTGTGAAAGTCCCGCTTTTGGGACAGGTTTGCGCTGGGATGGCCCAAAGAACGCTTTGATGCCCACACCAGTGCTTGCACCCCTTACACGTCCAGGATGCTCTGGGTTACCCAAAGCAACTGTCAGTTCATCCCTTGTGCCCTGAGGGATGAACTTGCCTTCCTTCCTCTGCTCGTGCAGCTCTCGCTAATCACCATCAACAAAAATTTGTAAGTAAACATAACAATAATCAATATCGATAGATTGCTCTAAGAGTTGATTTTTACCATTTTTGCAGCTGCCTCAGCGGTTGCGGGCTTCAATATCTCTCCCTTCTTGTTTTGCCTCCCAGTTATCCACATAACATGACGAGGCAGAGGTGCGGGAGCAGCAGCAGAGGACTCTACAGTCTCCTGAATAGCAGTAGGATGAGTAGACTCAGCCTGTAGTCTTTGGTGAACGCCTGCATATCCTCTTGGACCCATTGTGTGGTCGTGCACATTCAGTGCATGCCTTGCTCGTTGAGCATCGCTGATAGCCTATTTAGTTAGCACATTGATTTGATTAGTAACACTAAAGGTTAATCTTGAATAGGTGAATACATAAAAACGTATATTAATTAAATTGGGAGTGGCGCTTAATACCTTGAATTCATCTATTTTTCTTTGGGTAACAAACTCCTCCCATTCTTTGGGGTCCAAGTAGTTCCATTGCTGTTTGGCTTCCTTCTTCCTATATTTATTTTTCAAAGAGAATACAAACAAAAATTATTAGTGTAGAGTTAGTGAAATACTGATCAATGTCTAGAATTGGAATCAATCAAGAACCTATTCTCAGCATCGTGTATGTAATCTCGGGTGAGATTGGTCCTATAGTTCCTTAGGAGCCTCCCACAACGTTGCATCACACATTTATGATGTAACTTTTCATCCAGATCAAATATGCTCTGCAAATTAAATAGAATTGCTATTAACTAGTATCCTAAAAATTAGTAATATACACAAATAGAATTACAAATAATAATAACTCACACATAGTTCCTTCCATATGTGGTCTTTCTTCCCCTTTGGAACTTTATGCCATGATTCTAGGATAGGATTGCAATGGCTGCGAGTAAGAACCCCAAGATATGAAACAAATGAGTTGTGGTTCACTCCATATGGATTTCCTACCTGATCAAAATCCACAGCCAATTTGGGTCCATTGCCCCTTTGATGTATTAACTTGTTCATCATTGTGATGCCCCTCACTTTCTCAATTTTCTTTTGTTGCTCATCAAGTGCTGTAATTTCTTCAGGGGGTACATCACCAACCTAAAATTTGATAAAAAAAACACACTTACATAATATAATTATAAATGAACATATAGAGAGAAACCTCAGGGATATATTCTTAAAACTTACATTGTCAGGCGGTGCAAGCATGTCCTCACCCTCACGGTGATCATCAACACGGTCATCATGGGAATGCTCAACCATCTGAAAGTTCACATTCAAATTATAAATTTCACATTGTAAAGTAACACTAATTGTAAAGTTCACATTGTAAAGTACACATTCACATTGTAAAGTAATTCACATTGTAAAGTTCACATTCACATTGTAAAGTAATTCACATTGTAAAGTCCACATTCACATTGTAAAGTTCACATTCAGAAAAATAAAACATAATAAAAATATAAACATCCATGCCTCTAATTATGTGATCTTTTATCAATTAACAATCCTTCATTATGATCCCTGTGAACATACAAGTCATTGTGATCCCCAGCTTTAATGTTTGGTGGTGTTGGCAACCCAACTGAGAATGGATTGGAGTCATCATACTTATCATAGTACTCTTCTTCATCTATATGATCTTCAATGAACTGTCTTTTACCATGAAGAAAAACTGACCATTTATCATTTGCAGGATCATCGATATAAAATACTTGTTTTGCCTGTGATGCCAATATGAATGGTTCACCCTTCTCGCCAATCTTTTCAAAGTTCACTAACGTGAAACCCAATTCATCCACTATAACTCCTTTGTTGTTGTCAACCCAATTACATTTAAAGAGCAGAATTCTGAAATCTACATAGTCAAACTCCCATATGTCTTCAATGACACCGTAATATGACATTTTAGCTTCACGTGGACTTTTATCCTTTGCACTTGCAAAAAACAATGAAGACGCTTGAAGGGTGACCCCACTATTTTGGACGACACTCTTATCATCTTGACGCTTTGTGTAATATGAGAAACCATTTATGTCAAACCCTTCATAAGAAATAACATTCAATTTTGGTTTAAAGGCGAGGCATTTGATGGTTTCGGTAAGATTATCTGGTGTTTGAGATAGTTGATGTAAGACTTTATCTTCAAAACACTTAATAAATGTCTTGTTATGCTCTCTAGCAAGCCACATTGAATTGGATCGAGGATATTGTCTCTTGATGAAATTGGTATGTTCCTCGATATAAACACTCACTTCGTCGATGTTGTGTAAAATATACAAGTGACCTTGCTCCAACTGCTCACGACTGATTACTTTCACCCGTGATCCCAAAACTCCTTTGCCAAAATGCTCCTCAATATTCTTGTCATTCACGGGAGCGTCATTACCACTCAGAAAGTCATTGCAAAAATCCATAACCTCTCTCGCCACATAACCCTCAATAATTCTCCCTTCAGGTTGATAATGGTTTCGAACATCACCTTTAAAAATGCTCATGTATCGTTCAAAGGGATACATCCAATGCAAGAAAATTGGTCCCAACATTTGCACTTCCCTAGTCAAGTGGACAACAAGATGTACCATGATATCAAAGAACGACGGAGGAAAATACATCTCAAGATGATAGAGGGTAACAACAACTTCTCTTTGCAAATTATCGAGAGTATCAGGGTCAATAACTTTGCTGCACAGACTGTTGAAAAAGAAACAAAGTTTGGTTATTGCAAACCTTACATGCTTCAGCAATATAGATCTAATTGCCACAGGCAATATTTGTTGCATTAGAGTGTGACAATCATGAGATTTAAGACCAATCAACTTCATATCTTTCATTGATACCAATGTACGGATGTTGGATGAGTAACCCTGTGGAACCTTAAAATTTACCAAGCATTCACAAAATGCTTTCTTCTCCTTTCTAGACAACGTGTAACAAGCGGGAGGTAAGTATGTTCTCCGATCGTTACTAACTACTTCTGTTAATTATGTCCTTATTCCCATTTCATGCAGGTCCATTCTGGATTTTATCCCATCTTTAGTCTTACCTGGTATATTCAACAGAGTATCGATGACGCTATCACATACATTTTTCTCAACGTGCATGACATCGATACAATGCCTGACTATCAAAGAACTCCAATAAGGAAAATCCCAAAATATCGACTTCTTCTTGAATAAAGACTTGTCACTCCTTGTGGCCATCGTACATTGTGATCTCTTACCAAATTCATTGGCGATGTCTTTCACTCTTTCATAAACATCCTCCCCTGATATAGGTTTGGTGCACTACGTTCCTCATTCCGTCCATTGAATGCTTTGTGCAACCTACAATACAGATGAAATTTTGGAAGAAACCTTCGATGAGCAAGATATACAGTCTTGCCGCCATGTTTTAGTCATATTGAATCAGTGTTCTCTTCACATATAGGACACACTTTAGATCCTTTGACACTATATCCAGACAAATTCCCATATGCTGGAAAGTCATTCACAGTGCAAAACAACATAGCGTGCAAACAAAATGTCTCTCTTCGTGAAGCATCATAGGTCATCACACCTTCACCCCAAAGCTTCTTCAAGTCATCAATCATAGGTTTAAGATAAACGTTGATATCATTTCTAGGTTGTTTAGGGCCCGATATCAAAGACGACAGCATAACATACTTATTTTTCATACACAACTAGGGAGTAAGATTGTATATAACAAGCATAACTGACCAAGTGCTATGTTGGCTGCTCAATGTCCCGTACAGATTCATCCCATATGTACAAAGCCCAAGTCTTAGATTCCTATCCTCTTCACCGAATTTAGGGTACAATAAATCAATCTTCTTCCACTGTGGGGAATCAGACGTATGTCGTAGGATCGCATCATTATTTTTCTTAACATCTGCATGCTACCTAAAATTCTTTGCATCTATAGGATTGGCAAGCAAGCGTTGAAACCGTGGTATTATAGGTAGATACCACATCACCTTGGAGGGAGAACCAGTTTTGGACTCCCCCGAAGTCGTCAATTTATACCTTGACGCACCACATTTCGGACATTCTTTCAAATCCACATAGTCCTTTTGAAATAATACACAATCATTCTTTCATGCGTGTATCTTCTTGGCCTCCATTCCCATTGGGCACAACAATTTCTTTAACCGGTATGTTGAGATCGGCAGCTCGTTTCCTTCAGGAAGAATTTCTTTCAACAAAGACAACAATGACGTGAAGCTTTTGTCGCTCCATCGATTGTTAGCTTTCAGTTTATACAATCTCAACACAGCACTAAGCTTTGTAAACTTACAACCCGTGTATAACGGTATCTCAGCATCATGCACTATGTTTCTAAAGATGGGAGGTGGATCAGTTTTGGTGTGCTCTACCCTACAACTATCCAACATCGCATCAACGATGTCTACTGGAACTAGTTCATTCACATCTACATCATCGGAGGCAATTTCTTCTTCCACACAAGCACTGTTGTCAACATCCACTGGTTTTGAGTTTGAAATCTCTCCATGCCAGTGCCATTCTATATAGCCTTGTACAATCCCATTGCACATGACATGACTTCTGATTTCGTCACCAGTACTGACTTTCAAGTTGTTACCACAATGCCTACATGGACAGTAGAACCTATCTCCAGGTTGTTTCCTATGTTCCTCGACAAATCTAATAAACTGGTCAAGACCAGATATAAACTCTAGGGTGTAGTGATTGCGAATGGACATCCATGATCTATCCATTTTATGATCAAAGAGAAAAAAAGTTATATATTACAACAAGATTAGGGTCTAGGGTTAACAAATACATGTGTTGTCATTCTTATATATAATAAATGTGTACCACCTATCCCATTCTTGAACACCTAATCTCACTAGTAAGTGTATAATGTGTATTGGGTTTTCAAGAAAATTTCAGAAACATTTCCCCGTTGTTCTCCAAGTACATATGTACTTAGAGAACAAACGGGGAAATGCTACTGAAATTTCCTTGAAAACCCAATGCACATTATACACTTACATCCTAAGTGAGATTAGGTGTTCAAGAAAAGTCCCAAACCGGGGACTATCCAAGATTTACTCCTAATGAGTAAATCTTGGACGGGTTTCTAGGCCAACAAAATCTATCATTAAGAGCATGGTTTCATGTTAGGTCATCATAGGTCATAATAATCCATTAGAATGTGCAAAAAAGTCTCATGGTGTTAAAATAGCATAAGAGTATTAGATCTTGATTCTAGAGTGTACAAGACATAATAGTGACTACTAATTTTGTGGGGTGATATCATTTCATAGGATTTATAGATTCAAATTTAACAAGTGTACAAGTTGCATCATTTTAATACTCTAAAGGTGACTAGTGGGTCATAGCACATAAAAGATGGCATTACAAGGAAAGTAAGCAAGCTAGATCAATTAACACTCATCTCAAGGGAACATTAGTTACTGAGGGGACTAGGAAAGAGTGCTTTTAATCACTAGGATCATACAAGTAGCAATGTTGATTAAGTCTATGTGATTAAAGATCAATCAGTGTAATAAAACAGGTTTTGGGGGATGTTTACCTCTGTTTGAGCCCAGTCGGGCATCAACAGGGAGAGAGGGCGAGACGGAGGGTAGGCGAGTAGGTAGGCAAGTAGGCAGGTGAGCAGGCGATAGGCAGGGAGACGGAAGGCAGTAGTAGATGATCAATTAATTCCTGAAACAGTACATCAATAAATACAAACAATAGATAAATAAATACAGATCAATTGATAAATAAAGTAATATACAGAAGTAGCCAATAGATGATATATATACACTAGTGGTACATACTACATAGATGATATATACACTAGTGGTACATACTACATAGATGAAATATACACTAGTGGTACATACTACATAGATGATATATACACTAGTGGTACATACTACATAGATGATAAACTCAATTATAACATACTCAATCTAGTAACTAGTAATATATTAAATTAAATATATACATAATTATCCCATAGATGATATATATACACCAGTGGTACATACTACATAGTATATGAATATATAGTAGCAGGAAGTACATGATATATGTAATACGTTATGCTTTAGAGGTACATGCTACACAGTATAGAATATGAATTATATAGTAGTAGGCAGTACATGATATGTACATTGTATCGTTATATGTATTGCAAACTACAAAGTACATCTACATAAATAATACATTAGTTAAACACATAAAAATACAAGAAAAACTAAGGTATGAATGTATGTATAGGTACAAGTATAATGTATCAATAAATATTAGTAGTTGAGTTCATAGCAGATCAGCAATGTATGTACAAAGGATAAATATGTAATGTAGGTGCAGTAGTTCATACATAAAGATGTAAATGGGTGCAGCAGTACATACATATAAAGCTTATATGAAGTAGGAACGATTTTGATTCATGTACAACTCAATTAAAATTGAGAAGAGGAGGAAGAAGTAGGAAGAGGGGTAGGGGCCAGGAGTAGGAGCAAGGAGCAAGCCGGAGAAACCCTATTGTCTAAGCAGGAAGAGGAGGAAGAAGGGTACCAGGTGCAGCGATCTGGTGGTCGGAGCTGCAAGCTGGAGAGAGGGCGGCGGCGGCGAGCGGGCGGGGATGATGAGTGGGTGACCAGGAGGCGGTGAGCGGGCGACCAGGAGCAGAGCGTCGGCGAGGAGAGAGCAGTGACGATGAGGAGAGGAGTGTCAGTGATGAGCGGGTGACTAGGAGGCAGCATCGGCGAGGAGAGGAGCAGTAACAACGAGTGGTGGTGGTGCGGGGGAGCAACGACGGCGAGGGCAATAGCCGTTGGGACAACGACGGTGGGAGAAATGACGGTGGGGAGCAGCGACAACAATCGCTAGACCTAGCAGGTTCGCAATGAAACAGAGACAATGGGGAAAAGTTCTCTATTTTGCAGGCTATTAACTATACCATAAGCGTTGGTTAGTCAAAAAACCGACACATAAACCTAAAGGTGTCGGTTCTACAAACACCCCGACACCTATTCTCAATGATAGTCGTCAGTTTTAACTAGAAAAAAACCGACGTCTATCTACATATGCCGATTAAAAAATTTGTTCTCGATTAATGGCCATAGTCATCGGTTTTTTTAAAAATACGATGCTCAAAGGGTGTGAAAATTTCCCGCGAACAACGTGGGAAAACCCATAAATGTCGGTTATTGTAGCAAAACTGATGACCAAAATGTGCCCAATTTCTGTTTCGCGAATAACCTTTCGTCGTTGGTTTCATAGTTAATAACCGACGCCATATGTTAAATTTTGGAGGTAATTTTTTTCACTGGAAATTTTGGATTTGGCAGTTAATTTTAGGTGTCAGTTTATTATTAGGGAACTGACACTGAATAAAAGCGATACCCATGTCTGGTCGCCCTTCACATATAGATTTCGTTTTTTTTTATTAAACCGAGGCTTTAGGTTTTAGGTGTCGGTGTATTTATAGAACCGACGCCTTTAAAAGTGACGTTATAAGCCATTTCTGTAGTAGTGACCATATATGATGAGTTAAGAATGTAATTGTAGATTTGACCAAACCTTGAACCAATGGTTCCTTGGTTCAATTGATCTAATGCTTAGACCTATACTTCAATTGATTACCTTGAACAATGAACCCGATCCAATGAATAACATTGGATGCTTTAACTTTGAATGGATTAGAATAAATCACATGGTTTAATATGTGGGTCCTAGTGATGATAATTTGATGGTTCAATACCATTAAGTTTTAGTCTTACCTTTTCCATTATATAGTTATATTTGATAAATCACTATAATTAGTGGATGTGTTACTCCCATGTGATCTAGCTTGTTTATACCTAACCTTAATGTAATTATATGATGTTGATTGGTTATAATTAGACCTCTTAAATGATTAATGTGATCATGAATTACACTATTCTTGTGTTGAAACCACATTATAGTACTATTTGAATATCATAGTGCCTTGCCATGTTAATATCTATGGACATATATGTGCTAATGATCTTTTGAGCATTGTTTAAGGCATGGAATGATGATGATAACCTTACTATGAATAATGTGATGGTCTTAACGACGTTTGGGCATGTTTGAAGCCATGATTGAGGTGAAGTCCTCTTCATGTTCCAATAAGGGTCAAAACCCTGGAACTTGTGATAAGATATTGGTATCTTGTAATTGTATGATGATAAGTGTGGTCCATTAATTTGCAATGAATGATAGCATGTGGTAATGTGATTAAGATTTGTATCTCAAATGTTTTATATCTTTTGAAGTTGTTATACATATACATGTTAGAAAAGAATTAGGGTTTGAATGTCCACTTATATGATAAAGCCTTAATGCATTCAATTGGCAGTAAGTGATCAAGGATAACCTTGATCATGTAGAGCCCTTTGCCGTAGAGCCATCTTCTGTGTCAGAACTTACTGGATGGTGAAACGAGTATTCTCAAGGGAAACTCAGAGTGCATAATGTTGAGTATGTGGGGATGGAAAGTTGAGGATATATCCTTGTCATCTACAATTACGAGGATGGCTATGGTCATGCCTTTGACATTTGATGTGATTGAGGATAGTTGCGGTTGTACCTCGGATTAGAGGGTTTTATATACCCTATTTTCTAGTGTCGTAACTTGTACCAAGTACAGACTAGTTGTTATTAGTTGACTATATGTCATTGTTGGTAGTTTGACTGGTATGTCACTATAGTTTACTCATACTGACTGAGGGGAAGAGATCTTAGGATACCGACACTCCTAGATCTTATACAGAACTGAATAGCACTTCGCAGTGGTGAGTTGGACTTTGAGTGGTACGACTCAAACTCCCCATGGAAAAATATTAAAATATACAATACCAGCCATGTAATATAACTGCTAGGATTTAATACATATCACATTGGTTGACAAACCCTTGTCTTGTCTTTACACTACATAGTTGTTACATGATGCAAACTTATGAAAATTGTGTAATTCTACTTGATGTTACAACTTATTTGCTTAACTACTTAGTATGCTTAAACCATTCAATCTATTCATATTTCTTATTCAACACCCTAACTTCTCAATGTATTTACTATTAATTAATATTTTATAATCAATATATGTTGGAGAGAGTTATATCTCTCGCTGGGACTGGGTCTCACCCGTGGGTCACCACATCTTTTTTTAGGTGGTCGAGGGCAATGAGGTTGAGGTCGCAGTGTAGAAGAGAACGAACTTGGTGATCAATAGATTCAGAAGGTTGGTTAGTTGTAGATGTTAATAGTAGAGTCCTAGTGTCATCCTTGTACTCTTAGGTTAGGGCATGGGATGTGTTTTCTAAGATGATATACTTGTATCAACATGAGATTTTGGTAGTATGACAATGTTTGTAAATATATGGCATGCACATGTGAAATATATTTTATATGTAGGATGTGACTGAGGTCTTTGGACCCATATGTAAATACTTGTTACAGTATATGAGAATAGAATGATGGACCTTTTGTAAATGCTCTAGAGTTTATTTACATTATTGGAATTGGTTTTAATTATCCTGCATTTTTTACTATGTGATTAATTAGTAGTTGATCGTGTTTTGTGTTTTGAGTAATCTCGTTTAGTGTGACGAGGTGTCACAGGAAGGGTCTTCCAAAGAGAATATGATTAGATGGAATTTCATTCATGTCTATCACAACAAAATCATAAGGGATGAAAAACTTTCCCACTTGAACATGCAAATCTTCAAAATTCCTCTCGGATAATTAATGGTGTGATCTTCCAATTGAATGGCCATTTTGGTTGGCTTCAAGTCTCCAATATCAAGTTTCTCTCACAACGTAAATGGAATAAGGCTTATTTTTGCTCCAAGGTAAACTAAACCCTTATCAAATGTTGTGTCACCAATCTTGCATGGTAATGTGAAGGCACCTTGATCTTCAAGTTTCTTTGGTAATCTATTTTGAATGATGGAACTCATCCTTTTAGATAGCATTATAGTTTTCACTTGATCTATCATCCACATCTTAGTTAAGAGGTCTTTTAGGAACTTTACATAGGTAGGCATTTGATAACATCCCATTTTATGAATTTTTTGCATATGTTTTATGCCTCTCCTAACATACCTTTTATATACTTTTTCTGCTTATTTTAGTACTTTATACCAAAAATCTAAATCACACACCTCTTCCACCTTTGCAGCATCATACCAAGACACGATCATGGTTAGCAACTCGACCGCAGCTCATCGACCACTAAAGACCCCCCCACACTATGGTCGAAGCCCTCATAATCATCCCTTAGCCCCACGACCGCGATTCCTTGCTTCCCTTTGGGTGTGGCCTATGACTCGCACACCACGACTGTGGTCACACCACGACCGCGGTCAGAGCCTCGACCGTGACCAAGCCTCAAACGACCATAGTGGGAGCTTTGACCACGATCAAAGCTCGATCGACCGTAGAGGGAATCTCAACCAAGATCTTACCACCACTGTGGCTCAGATGGTTAAGTCGGTGGGAAGCACCTATAAATATTCCACCACCTCGACTTGTCACATCATCATATCATCAAGGACCACAAAGTGCTGCCAAATTCTATACACATTCACATCCATACAATCAGTCTCAGATCTTTGAAGTCGGAAGTTGGAGGAGAGAGGAGACTGACAGCTCTTCCTCAAAAGAAAGAGAAGTCTCCACATCGTACATTTTGTGTCTAGATTCTAAGGAGTATATTGGTGTATCGCCATCTTCTCTCTCCATCTAGATATATCATCTCCATTACATTATACCCCTTCCCTCTTTGTGGTTTTGATGTATCTATCATTTTGTAACACCATTATGCTACCCATTAACAAGTGTGGCTAAACACTTAAGACGGGTTGGGAGTAGCCACTAAGGCTCTCCCAACATGTACATTCTTATTTCCCTTTGAATATATATACTCTTATCAAGATTATATCCATACACTTATTCTTAATGCTTCACTTATATGCTTAGCTACCATCTTGTGATGTTTGATTGTTGGTACCTCGAAAGAGTAGTATCTTCTTTATCTAGTGTTGTGGAGTAGTATGAATTCATGAGAATGTTGGAATGCTAAAGCTTATGGCCATATGGTTTGGTTTGTGATTGTAAGGTGGTTATCTCGAGAGGGAGGCAACCTTAGATCCTAGATATATCCTTATCCGAGAGAGGAGGGAATAGACATTTTTATGACTTCTTGTGATCTTGATAAGAGTATACGAAGGGGAGTGAGTTTTGCATGTTGGTAAGAGACCTTAGTAGGTGAAACCTGATCTGAGTTTCCTTCCATAACTTTGTTTCTTACCGTTCATACTCATTTTTCTCTTGTTGTTATTTTCTTTCCTTTAACTTTCTTTGTTTTGGCTTGAGCACCATCGTTACTTAGGGAACAACCTTTTAAAAACTATCTGTTTGTCCAGAGTGTATGAGTGTGAGACCCTGCATATTTAACACCTACCGACCTTGTCCCTGTGGTTCGACCCTGATTACTACGTCAGACCCCATATAATAGTTGTGGGGGCTTGAGTTTCAGGTTATAATCTTAAGATTCTGACTACTCTGGATCCACTCCATTTTGGACGTGTGATTTAGGTCGGTCGACTTTTTGGCACCATTGACAGGGACAAGGCAAAGTGGAACTGGTAAGAACTTGAGTCCACTCACTATACTCCTGTGCCTCAAGCTTAGTGATAAGCTTGACTACATAGAAACCTTAAATCGGCTACCCTATGATTACATAGAATGGTTTGTTTTAACATGTCCAGTTTTCTAACTCAATTGTACGGTCTATGCAGGGAATCCGGAGAGAAGCAGATCTGGTAGATTTTTTTTCACCTTAACCTCGAGTCACCATGCCACATCGGGTGGATGGCAGTCTTACTGGGGATGATCAGAATGCAAGAGTTCAACATGACCCCCTACCGCATGAGACAGATGAAGATAGAGATGATCAACACTCAGATGGTCATCACTGTGAGGAAGAACGATGTGAGGAAGAACAACATGACAGAGAATGACGTCACCATCGTCGTAGAAGGCACCATCACAATCACCGCGAAGATGAACGTGAGCGTGATGACCAGAATAGTGAGAGTGAAGATGATGAAGAAGGAAAAACTCTTAGAGAGTTGGCCGCAACTAGAAACAATGAATCCAGATGCCCAATTGCATCCCACACTTCAATGTAGTGAACTTTGAATTGAAACTAGTTGTAATCCCAATGATCCAGAACAAACCTTTCCATTGAAATTCAAGGAGAAAAAATCCATACCATCACCTTGATGCCTTCAAAAACATATGTGATATCATTAAGATGAGGGGATTCCCTCAACAAGTGATATATTGTAAGGGATTAAATTTATCCCTTGAAGACAAGGCTCTCAGTTGGTACCTCAACCTACCCCCACCAGTCCATAGATGGATGGAGACCCCTTGCAGATGCCTTTGTTACGAAATTTTATCCTACTGAGAGAACTATCTGTAATATGCAAAAGATCACTTCTTTCATGAAAAAACTGGGAGAGAACCTTCCCCAGGCATGGGAACGCTTTCAAGAGTACCAGAGAAATTTCCCTCACCATTACTACCGTAAGGGGTTCCTGGTGACCACCTTTTAGAATTGGCTAACCCCCACTGAGAGAACTTTGCTGAACACAACAACTAGAAGTGACTTTCTTGGAAAGAAGTCGAGCATAACTATGAAGATAATTGACAACATGGCTATACTGCAAGTGGGCATGAATTATGATAGAAATGATGGAGGTTCTGTGAAGAAAGTAGGATCTGAAGGACCATCAATCGAAGCCAAAGCCTTGGAGAATATTACAACCCAAATTTAGAAAATTGCCACCGATATCAAATAGTTAAAAGACATTGGGGCCAAAGTCAAGAAACACATAGAGAAATCCATGAAATGTGTTACCTGTGGAGAAGGAGGACATGGAATCGACAATTGTATCTATACCCGACCAGAGGAGAGCGAAGAGGGTGAAAGTGAAGAAGACACTGAGAATGTCTCCTATGTTGATTTCAAATGACAAGATCATCTGAGGTTTAACTATGGCAACAAGGAAGCTGTGAAAAATGCACATCAACTGAGTAATTAGTCTAAACCTCCTCTAGGATTTGAGAAGAAGGGAGGGCTGACTCAACACACTAAGACTCCTAATTTTCAGATGAACAAGAGCATCTACCAAAGTCAGAATAAAAATGTGAGTCAAGAAGGGCAAGGACAAGGCCCAGGGCTGAACCAAGCCAAGGACAACAACCGAACTGACATGATTGCTCAACTATTCGACTTCACAAAAGGAAAGCTTCAGTGAACGACCAACTTGCTCAAAGTATTATCACAAATTCAGGAGTGCTAACTTCAATGCAAACTCAAATGGAAAATATGCAAACTCACCAAAGGAAGATTGATCAACAGCTTGCACAACTAGCTAAACTCATGAAAAACCCTTCGGGGAAGATCCCATCAAATACTGAGACTGCAAAAATGGCCACTCTCCAATCTGGGAGAATGTTGGAAAATGCTAACACTAACAACACCAAAGAAGGAGGGAGATTGTTGGAAAATTCTAACACTAACAACACCAAAGAAGGAGGAAGTTGTATTAATCAACAATCTGAGAATTAGAAAGCAACAGAAGAATCAAAAGGGAAACAACAAGCAGTAAGTGGCAAGAAAGAAGGGAACCATGAAAAGAAAAAGGAAGAAGAGGAAAAGAACTCAGATCCTATACGGGATGTCCTTTTGAATAAAAACCCCTATACCCCAAGAGTTCATTTCCCCTAAAAAATAATCAAGGCACACTTGAAGAAGAGGTACAAAAAGTTTATGTAAGCCGAGCTACACTTGGATGTACCCTTTCTAGATGCAATCGAAGAAATGTTGACCTATGCAAAATTCTTTAAAGTCCTGATCATGAAGTGAAGGAGAGGAAACCACATCAAGACTATTCAATTGGAAAAAATGTCGAGTGCCTTTTTTCAAGTTGAGTTACCAACCAAGAAAATGGACCCTGGGGCATTCAACATACCCTTCTGCATCAGAGACAATGTGGAGAGAAAGGGGTTAGATGATTTGGGAATGAGCATTACTCTAATGCCCTTGACTCTAGCACAAGGCTTGGGATGACATGCATGGTGAAGACGGGGATGAAAATCGAGTTGACCGATCAAACCTTTACAAGACCTGCAGGAATAGTTGAAGATGTTCCAATACGGGTTAGGCATTTCTTCATACGGTGCGATATAGTAGTGATAGACATGATTGAGGACTATAAATGCCCAATGATATTTGGGAGGCCTTTCCTCACAACAGGGAGAGCCTTAATAGTTGTAGTAGAAGGAGTCATCACCTTGCGAGTGGGGGAAGATCACCTCAATTTTTGGGTACAAGACGCCATGAGGGGACCCCCTCTCTTAGAATTAGTCTACTTCATGGACATCTACAATCAATATTGTGAAGAGGTACAAGAGGACAAGGCAATTGTCGATCCCCTCATGCGAGCCTTGAATGGTCAGGACCCAACAATGGAAGACCGAGAGGTTGTAGAGATCTTAGACTACCTGAATCAACCCGAAGAAGAATTCAACAATGATGAAGAGATATTCGAGACCGTGAAGTACGCTTTGCTAGACAAACACTTGAGGAGAAGAAAGCACCAAAGCCAAAACCAGATTGAAACCACTTTCGGAGGGGCTAAAATATGAATTTGTGGATAAAGAAGAGAGGAATACAATGATCATTAATGCCAACTTAACAGAAGACCTGTTTGAGAAGTTTCTAAAGGAGCTCAAGCTGCATAAAAAGGCTATAGGGTATTATGTAGAAGACATCAGAGGCCTTAACCCGGCCCTATGCATGCACAAAATTTGTCTCGAAGAAATAGCTAAGTCTTTAACTCAACCACAGATAAAGCTAAACCAAATGTTAAAGGAAGTAGTAAAGAAGGAAGTTATAAAGCTACAAGATGCTGGGATCATCTACCCGATAAGTGATAGCAACTGGGTTAGCCCGATCCATGTGGTGCCCAAGAAAGGTGGAATGACGATGGTGTGAGGAGAAGACAGAGATGAAGTAGCAACAAGGACAATGACAGGTTAGTGTATGTTCATCGACTATCACAAGCTAAATAATGCTACCAAAAAGGATCACTTCCCTCTGCCATTCATAAACTAGGTCCTAGAGTGACTGGCTCACCATGACTACTTTTGTTTTCTAGATGGATATTTGGGATTTTATCAAGTATCGATGCATCCCGATGATCAAGAAAAGACAAATTTTACCTGCATTTATGGCACTTATGCCTTCAGAAGGATGTCGTTCGATTTGTGTAACACACCATTGACTTTTCAATGATGTATGATATCTATGTTTCCAAAATTTCTAGAAGACATAGTAGAAGTCTTCATGGACGAATTCTCTATATATGGTACAGATTTTGAAGCATGCCTAAGAAACCTATCTTTACTATTGCAGTGCTATGAAGAAAAGCACTTTGTCCTAAACTGGGAGAAATGCCACTTCATGGTTCAAGATGGTATCATGCTAGGCCATAAGGTTTCCAAGAAAGGAATTGAAGTGGATTTAAGTAAGATTGAAGCCATATCCAAACTCCTGTCACCAAAGTCGGTCACAGGAGTATGAAGTTTCTTGGGACATGCAGGATATTATATAAGATTCATAAAAGATTTCTCTAAGATTTCCAAACCACTTTCAAATCTACTGATTAAAGATGATGAGTTTGAATTCACCAGTGAATGTCTAGATGACTTCAATACCCTTAAAAGAGCATTAACGATAGAACCAATCCTACAAGCACCAGATTGTGAGCTACCTTTCAAAATCATGTGGGATTCTAGAGATTAAACCCTCAGGGTGGTCCTTGGACAAAAGAAAGATAAGAGACATCATGTGATTTGCTATCCAAGTAGAAACTTGGACGAAGCCTAAGTAAACTACACTACAATTGAAAAAGAAATAATGGCTATCGTCTTTGCTTTTGATAAGTTTAGATCATACCTGGTAGGATCAAAGCTAAAAGTGTACACAGATCACGGGGTGATAAAATACCTTATGCAAAAAAAAGGACACAAAGCTGAGACTTTTGCAATGGGCTTTGCTACTGTAAGAATTTGACCATGAGATCATTGACAAAAACGGAAAAGAAAATGTGGTTGCAGACCACCTGCAAGAATTTGGTTTCAAGAAAACCTATTTCCATTGAATGACAACTATGCCGATAAAGCTCTTATAATGGCTCAATCAAAAAAGCAAAGCCTACCTTAGTTCACAGATATTTGTAATTATTTAGCATGTGGACAACTTCCACCAGAGATAATGTATAATCAGAATAAGACGTCATTCTTTGAGCTAAAAAATTACTATTGGGATGACCCTCTATTGTTCAAGAGGTGCTCTGACAACTTATGTTGTTGATGCATACTAGAAAAGAGGTAGCTTTAATCCTTAAGGAATGCCACTCCTCACCTTATGGGGGACACCATGGAGTAGAAATGACAACTGTAAAGGTTTTACAATCAGGATTTGACTGGCCAACTCTCTTCAAGGATGCTACATCATTTGTTAAAACATGCAAGGAATGCTAACTTATAGTAAACATTAGTAGAAGGAATGAGATGCCAATGGAATATTGGGTGGAAGTCAAAATCTTTGATGTATGGGGGATCGATTACATGGGACCTTTTCTATCACTGAAAGGGAACCAGTACATTCTTGTTGCTATCAATTACATGTCCAAATGGGTTGAGGTTGTTGCTACTCAAACCTATGACTCCAAGGTAGTCATTAAGCTTTTTGAGAAAATGATCTTCCTACGCTTTGGAGTACCCCACACTATTATAAGCGACGGAGGGTCGCACTTTAGTGAAAGGAAGTTTGAAGCTCTGTTGAGAAAGTATGGGGTGAAACATAAGGTTGCAATGCCATATCACCCCCAAATGTCGGGGCAGGTTGAAGTATCAAACATGTAGATTAAACAGATACTAAAGAAAACTATAAGTCGTACAAGGAAGGACTGGTCCATGAAACTTGACGATGCACTTTGGTCTTACCACACAACATATAAGACACATATAGTACGATACCCTACATGTTAATTTATGGGAAGTCCTATCATCTACCTGTCAAACTCGAGCATAAAGTCCTGTAGGCTATCAAGATTTTGAACATGGACCTTGATAAGGCTGATTAGAAAAGATTCCTTCAACTCTAGGAGCTCCAAGAGTTGAGACTGCATGCTTATGAGAATGCAAGGATTTATAAGTAGAGAAAAAAAGTCTGGCATGACACCCATCTGAAGAACAAAGATGTTCATGAAGGAGACAAGGTCCTTTTATTCAACTCAAGTATCAGGTTATTTCCTGGAAAGCTGAGAACAAAGTCATATCACCCTTTTTCTGTCATGAAAATATACCCATCAGGGGTGATAGACATAGCATGAGACAAAACAGAAACCTTCAAAGTGAATTGGAAGAGAGTGAAAAGATATTATAAAGAAAAGCTTTTGTTAGAAGGACAAAACTCAATTTGGGGGAAACCAGCCCAGTAACAAGTGGAATGATTGAGGAAGTAACTGCACCTACTGAAGGAAAATGAAGATAGATGATAGAGAAAGTCAAGCAAAAGACTTTAAACAAGTGCTTCTTGGGAGGTAACCCAAGTTTTTTCTACTTTCTCTAATTCATGTTTTCCTTATCTCGTACTTTAGTATTATGAGCTATGTACCTCTCATCTTTCAATATTTTAGATTTTCATACCTAGTAGGGATGTAAATATAGTATGGATATTAATCTCTCTCTCCCAAAAAGGCTTTGTTGGGAAGTACAAGTTCTTGCTTTAATTGATTTTTGTTAAACTTAGTTTGGAAGGACCGCGGTCGCGGACCGAACTGTAGTCATGGCACGAGCCGCGGTTGAGGGGTCTGCCGCGGTCGCGATGCCCGCTCTTTGCACACTAGGCCACGATCGTGACATAAGTAAGAAAGAACTTGGAAGCAGTCATGGCGATCCTTCTGTCGGGGTTGCGATGACCCAAGGGTATATATCGCTAAAACCCTCTGACATCAGGGTTCTTCTTTCGCTCCTAGGTCTCTAAGATTCCCGAACAATCGAACGTTACTCCAAGATGCAAGTGCACATGACGACGAACGAGCTTGATTCAGAACCTCATTGACGGATTCACATCTTCTCCGCAGCAACACTCTACCGTGGCCACCTCTTTCACCGCCAATTTGAGTCGATTAACCTAACTGAGGTACTCATTAGATGGTTTCTCTCGACCCCTGTCATTGTGAGTCCTTGTTTTTTTAGGTTTCATCATCTTTTTCGTGCATTCAACAACCTATCGATTTGTGTAACACCACAGAGACCACCATGACTCTGATCACCAACATTTTCCCTCAGACACGGTCCGACGTCTTTTAACCTAGAATTGGGTTTAGCACTGTGATTCAACTCACGCTACCCTGCCGCTTTGGCCTTTGGCCGATCGACCCTCGAATGGGGACTTAGACTACAATCACCATTTTTTTCCAATTGAATAGGTACTCCTCCACCGTGGTCACAACATCATATCCTTGACCATGGTCGCGACACTCCTTAAGTGTGAAGATCGGTCGAATGACAACCACAGTCATGGAACTTGCTGCGATTGCAGTGTTTCTTGGTCATGGTTGTGGTGCATCTCATTTGCTTATAACCTACCGCAGTCATGGTGCCTCCATGTCGTGGTCACGAAATATCATTTTGCTGGTTCACTAACTAGGCTTGGTGATGCCGCGGTTGGGACACCTTCCTCAATCGTGGCTCAACTACCTATTTAAGGATGCGGTCGTGACACTTTGAGCCTTGAATGAAAATTTATATATATATATATATATATATATATATATATATATATATATATATATATATATAATACAATAGATGATGATGAATGAAAGGCTAATAAAATTATACTAACAACAAAATTAATTTTGAAACTTTTAGAATGTCAACCTCAACTAAAGACACATTGATGAAGAAGGTAACCTTATTGAAAGGGGTAAAGAAAACCCTAGAAAAGATAACAAACACATTGAAAGATAACCCAAACCTCTCCCCAATGAAAAGTCATTAGTTGGAGATAATGAAGAAGAAGTACGACTACATTCTGGCCCACCAAACACCAGAAGAGTCTAAGGAGTCCCCAAACACATCCCAGACAGAAACTTCTGAATACCAGCCTCCTGAGTCTAAGATAAGGAAACTAGAAAAGAGAAAAGATGAAGCTAGGGAAGTGAAAAGTGGCAAAAAGAGGAAGGTGATGGCCGTAGGGAAATTAAAAGGGTAGGAGAAAGAAGCATCCCCTGAGGAGGTTTAAGAGACAGGGCAGATGGTCCTCAACCAGTAGAGGCCAACATTCATGCCAAGAGATCATACACACCAGTCGTAGTTTGAATAGATATTGCGGACCAAAGGGGTCAAGCCAACAAGATACTTTGACATAAAGGACTTCAAGAAGATGGGAGTCTACGATGGGGTAATGAACTTCCTAGAAGGTGCAAGTCTACACACCCTATACACTTCAAAATCCCCCTCCCTAACACAACTTACGGCAGAATTCATGTCATCATTGGAGAAGTTCCCAGTCAGTGATAGTGAATGCAAGAAGGGTGGTAGAAACTTTAAACTGGAAGTGAGACTAGGAGTAATGTCTCACATGATCACAAAGGCTATGCTTAACACAATATTCACTAGAATGATTGAAGAAGCACAGGCCTGCTCTGCCATGCCTGGAGAAAAGACATTGTCGGGTACAGCAGCCACAGAATGTGGGAGAAGCTAAAGGGAGAACAAGAACACAATTCAAAGAACTCAAAGGCGACTCTCATCGCCTCATGCTTTATCAAGTGGTGCAGAAGATAATGACCAACACTATCTTTACAAGATTAGAAACTGGAAGTGTAACAAAGGGAGACCTATTCATAATATGGTTAATGCTAGATAAGAAAAATGTGAACATTAGAAGAATCCTGATCGAAAGGATATTAGCCTCAGTAGGAGGGGATCCAAAACAAAGGAGTTATGCATGGGAGGTCAGATTACAAAATAGCATATCACTTCATGGATGCAGACATGTTAGTAAAGTACAAGAAAAAAGGGACATACAAATATTGATATAAAGTCCCTCGTCAACACAGGGATCTTAGCACAGAAAGGAAATAAAATCTTCTACAAAAAAAGCTGCTCCAAGACGCTCCTCCTCCTCCCATAAATGGCATATTATGATGCCCACAAGCTGCGGCCCACCCAAGAAGATGTCAATAAGATGTACTCAGGGGACATCTACACTACCACAGACCAGTTATCTATAGCTGGTAAGAAGGAAGCAAGATCTAAATCTCCAGAAATAGAGATGAGGAAGCCAGAGGAAAGGAAGAGGCTGGCAATAAGAAAGAAAAAGAGAAAGACATCAAAAAAGCCCACCACCTTGAGCATGCCCTCGCCACACATTCTAGCCGAGAAGGCAACGAGTGAAGGGTGCCAGCCTAAAGTCTAAATCACAGAAGAAGGTGATCATGCACGTCTTGAAACTACAAAGAAGGAACATCATGTTGAGATCAAGCAAGAAACCAACCAAGCATGCAAGGACACTGAGGCTATACCCGACCCCATGATACTGAAGGTGATCCTACAAGTGTCAGGGCAACTAGAGGCAAGCATTTCCAGCCCAACGACACAAGTCGACCCAATAACAAGCAAGTCGGCTCCATGGGAAGGATCCCATAGCATCCACAACACCAATGGAGCAACAACAACACTTCCCGTACACGTTCGATGATGTACTGAGGAATAAGTTTGATGTCATGTGGCAACACATGCAACAAACTTCTGAATTAAATTTGAATATTACCTCTAGCCTGTGTACACTAACTAGTAGGTATAAACTTTAAACGAGAGAACTGAGGCTCTTCCCCAGTTCATGTAAGGGGTAATGAACACTCAGAACGTGCTGATGGGAGCTCTAAAGGCTCTAATCAAGGAGATGGTGGAACTCAGGAAGGAGCGAGACGCCATGAGAGCAGAAAAAGAGCTAATGCAGAAGGGGTACGAGGAAGCTTTTGACAACCTAAAGAAGGAGCGTCAGCACCTAGATGAAGAACACTAACACCTAGATGTCGAATGCCAAGAAATAGATGGCTGACAAAAAAGAAAGAAGACAAAGCATCTAATAAGCCCTTCAACATCACATGCTTCCTTGAGTCGTTCGAGCCCAGACAAAGACGATGATGATGTAGGAGGAACCGATGTAGGAGCAACATCAAAAGATGAAAGTGCCAATGTGAAGACTTCTCCAAGGGCAGAACCATAGGAAAAAGAAGCACCGCTACAGTCACACACTCGTTAGGACAAAAAAAAAGAAAACAAATACATTTTCAAGGGCTTTCGACTTAAACAACAAGCCATAAAAAGATAAGGCTGTGCCAGAGGACCCCAAATAGGTCGTCGTCACCACAGCAGAAAGCATCGCGATAGAAGATCTCACGTCATGAGAAATAAGAGACCTCAACAAATTCTTAGACGACCTGACATTCGGTATGGATATCTGCAATGACTTCCTCAAAAATATAGAGCATTATGAACAAGATGATTCTTTTTATGATGAAAAAATGGTCACAACATTAGTCACGCTCAATGCTGCAAAACTAGAGCAACTGTCAGAAGTGAATCATCCAATAAAAGAAATAACTATAGAGATGTCCATGAAGGATGAAGGCAAGGCAACAACCCAAACACCGACAAAAACAAGGGTTCAACTTGCAATCATAGAAGCACCGCCCACAACAACACAGGCAGCAAAAGACAGCACCTCAGAAGATGACGAAGATGGGCTTGCCTCTTTCTTCACAAATGAGCCCGTCAAAAAGCAGAGCACGCCAGTCAATGAAGTACAATTAGGTGTGGCTCCTCCTCTATCATTCAAGATGGTGGGTATGGACATAACCACATTATCAATGATACAATGCAGAGATGTCCATATCCTAGAAGACATACTATATGACAACCTATCAGGAACTGATATTGTTTATCACAACAAGGGCATGTCTCTTAATAGAGATCACTTTAGAGGTACTTTCCTAAAATGATCATGTGTACAAAAGAAGCTATTTGAAGTACTATGTGTCACCTTGGTTGAAGAGTTCTTACATCCTGATAAAGTGAAACCAGTATTCAATGGTACCACGCATCTTGCAGGGCTCCTGTTCAATAATAATGACAAAGCTATTGATGCGATAGAGTTGCAATGTGCTGTGAGTAGGGAAGAAACAAAATTTGTGGTCCAGCCCATAAGGACTGTAAAGCACTAGGCATTGATTGTCATCCAGGAACAAGATTGATCTCAAACTCAATCTCTCTAGGAGGGGGAATGCTAGAAAATTCATCAGGAAATACATCCACAAATTCTCACACCAATGGTACCTCTTGGATACTAGGACCTACTGCCTTGGTATCCACAACATGAGCTAAGAAAGTCTCACATCCTTGTCTCGTCAACCGCTCAGCTATCATAGATGACATCGAACATGTAGGAAGAATCTTCCTATCACCCTGGAAAATCCACTGTACATCTCCATCATGGAATGTCTCCACCTTAGTACTACAATCCAAAACTACCTTGTATTTTACCAAGGTATCGATTCCTAAGATTACATCAAAACACATGCATGTCAAGTGGCAAAATATCCACTTGAATGTCGTGTATAGAAAAAGAAAGAATACAAGAAGGGCACACTTCTTGCAACTCGGCATAATCAACCAAAGGAGTCTCTAGCTACAGTCTATCAGATCTAAGACTAACAGGTAGATAACAACTATTTATCACCTCTCTAGTGATAAAAGAGTGTGTCACACCTGGGTCTACTAACACATATACAAAACAAGAAGTAGACAAATCAGAATGAAATATCTCCATCTGACCTAACATGACTCATGGATTGACCACTACTTCTGGTTGGGTCATGGCATAGAACCTTGTTGTCACCTACTACCATCCACATCCTCTGCTTGCTTGTCTAGAGGATCCTACCTGGGGTGCCTGACCACGTCCTCTTCCACTACCAATACTAAACTATCATTATTGTGGCCCTTGTTGACTTTGCCTTGGTTGTTGAGTCACCTCCTCATCTTTCATAGGGCAATAAGGTCTTGTATGCCCAACTTTCCCACACTTGTAACATGTTCTGGTGTCCTGATATGGCCTAAATGGCCGTATTACTAAAACTGATGAGGTACTATGGGCTGTAGTTGGTGGAAAACTGTGACCTCTACCCCGACTTGGGGTCCACTGTGATGGCGCATGTGATATTGGTTCACTGAAGGTTGACCTTGGTTGCGATGGTGGTGGGAAAAACCTTGGCTTCTTAAAGCCTCTAGATGATTGCCCTTGAAACTACATAGGTCGCTTCTTAGCATTAGCTTCATGCTACTCTATGGCATACCTCTCAATCCTCCTGACAGATTCCACAAAGGTGGAAAACCTTTCCCTGTTCTCCAAGGCTGATGCTATAGTAGTCAACTCCATACTCAAACCCTTATAAAATCTCTAGATCCATAGCTTGTCTGTTTCTGCCATGTGCGGGCAGAACCTCAGAAGTTCCATAAACTTTGATTCATACTCATTGATAGTCATAGCTCCCTAACGAATCTTCTCAAACTTAGAGATTTTCTCATCTAGGTAGGTCTCTGGAAAGTATCGGCTAACAAATTACCTCAGAAACTCCACCCATCCTATCATAACTCTTGGCCTTTTCTCCTCTTCTATGGCCCACTAGTGGCCAACACTACCCTTCAACAAGTATACTGCATGCTTAACTTTGTCTTTTTCAGCGATGTTTATCATTTTGAACGCCTTTTCCAGCTCAGTCAACCACATGTCAGCGTATGCTGGATCAAAAGTACATGCATATTCAATTGCCCCAACACGTCTAAGATGTACAAATGTCTTCCTGACACCTTGGGAATCCACATTAGAGGCGACTACCCTAGATTGAGGTGCTAGTGCTCTTTCAGCGATATGTGTAATTGTGGCCATCATCTGTCTAAACATAGGCTGAAACTCAGGATTGTCCATCATTGTTGGGTCTAGATGAGGCATTGAGGGCTGCTCTGGCCCTACTTCTGGCACTCTATCATCACGTGCCTACCTCCCTACACCTCCTCCTGGTGCAACATAACTACTCTCAACATGTTCTTCATGTCCTCCAGACATATCTACATAAGCATAAACTATGATCAGATATGTTGGATACATAAGAACATACTCAAACCTAAGTCCTATGTCCTTGTAGACTCAGTAAACCTAGAGCTCTGATACCAACTTAACTGTAACACCTTGTCACACTAAATGAGATTACTCAAAACACAAAACACGATCAACTACTAATTAATCACATAGTCAAAAATGCGGGATAATTAAAACAAATTCCAACAATGTAAATAAACTCTAGAGCATTTACAAAAGGTCCATCATTCCATTCTCATATACTGTAACAAGTATTTATATATGGTCCAAAGACCTCAGTCACATCCTACATACAAAATATATTTCACATGGACATGCCATATATTTACAAACATTGGCATACAATCAAAATCTCATGTCGATACGAGTATATCATCTTAGAAAACACATCCCATACCCAGACCTAAGAGTACATGGACAGCACTAGGACTTTACTACTGACATCTACAACTAACCAACCTTATGAATCTATTGATCACCAGGTTGGTTCTCTTCCACAGCACGACCTCGACCTCATTGCCCTCAACCACCTAAAAAAGATGTGGTGACCCACAGGTTAGACCCAGTCCCAGCGAGAGATATAACTCTTTCCAACATATATTGATTATAACATATTAATTAATAGTAAATACATTGAGCAGTTAGGGTATTGATTAAGAAATATGAACATATTGAATGGTTTAAGCATACTAAGCAGTTAAACAAATAAGTTGTAACATCAAGTAGAATTACACAATTTTCATAAGTCTAGATCATGTAAGAACTATGTAGTGTAAAGAAAAGACAAGGGTTAATCAACCGATGTGATACGTATTAAACCCTAGCAATTATACTACATGGTTGGTATTATATCTTTTATTATTTTTCCATGGGGAGTTTGAGTCGTACCACTCAAAGTCCAACTGACCACTCCGAAGAGCTATTCAGTTCCGTATAAGATCTAGGCATGCCGATATCCTAAGATCTCTTCCCCTCGGTCAGTACGAGTAAGCTATAGTGACATACCAGTCAAACTGCCAATAGTGACATATATTCAACTGATAAAAACTAGTCCGTACTTGGTACAAGTTACAACACTAGAAAATAGGGTATATAAAACCCTCTAATCCGAGGTACAACCACACCTATCCTCAATCACATCAAATGTCAGAGGCATGACCATAGCCATCCTCCATAACCTGCAATTGTGGATGACAAGGATATCTCCTCAACTTGCTACCCCCACATGCTCAACAGTATGCGCTCCAAGTTTCCCTTAGGAATACTCGTTTCACCATCTAGTAAGTTCTGACACTGAAGATGGCTCTACGGCACAGGGGTCTACATGATTAAGGTTACACTTGATTACTTACTGCCAATTGAATGCATTAAGGCTTTATCATACAAGTGGACATTCAAACCCTAATTCTTCTCTAATAAGAGCATATGTATAACAACTTTAAAGGATATAAAACATTTGACATATAAATCTTAATCACATTACCACATGCTATCATTCATTGCAAATTAGTGGACCACATTTATCATCATACTATTACAAGATATCAATATCTTATCACAAGTTCCAAGGTTTTAACCCTTATTGGAACATGAAGATGTTTTCACCTCAATCGTGGCTTTAAACATGCCCAAAGGTCGTTAATACCATCACATTATTCATAGTAAGGTTATCATCATCATTCGATGCCTTAAACAATGCTCAAATGATCATTAGCACATATATGTCCATAGATATTAACATGGCAAGGAACTATGATATTCAAATAGTACTACAATGTGGTTTCAACACAAGAAGAGTGTAATTCATTATCACATTAATCATTAAATAGGTCTAATTATAATCAATCAACATCATATAATTATATCAAGGTTAGGTATAACAAGCTAGATCACTTGGAAATTATGCATCCACTTATTATAGTGATTTATCAAATATAACTATATAATGGCAAAGGTAAGTGTACAACTTAATGGTATTGAACCATTGAATTATCATAAATAGGATCCACATACAATACCATGTGATTTATTCCAATCCATTGTATGTTAAAGCATCCAATGTTATTCATTAGATCAAGTTCATTGTTCAAGGTAATCAATTGGAGTATAGGTCTAACCATTAGATCAATTGAACCAAGGAACCATTAGTTCAAGGTTTAGTCAAATCTATAATTACATTCTTAACTCATCATATATGGTGATGACCTGATCCACCATTAATTGTGATCATTTAGTCACCATTGGTTGTTATATAAGTAATACATCCAGTTAACACCATCAAATATTAAGCTAATATCATCATCGATTGATAACATCATTTGAATACTTAGTAAATGATAATTAAATATCTAATTGAGCCAAAACCTGACTTAAGGGGTTGACCATAGGTTGTCACCATAAATTTGGCACCATTGATCATGAACATTAGTTGCCATGATAGCAACACCATTGGTTATTGAATGATATGACCATCAGTTGTGTGATAGGGAAGGAAATAGCTTGAAAACCCTAATTTGAACCATCAATTATTTTATGCTTAGCACCATAGGTTGATGCAAACAACCTGTCCCAGGTCATGTTACACCTTAGAAAGGTCATACACATGTTTACAAGTTCATATAAAACTACAACAAAATAGGGGATACCACAAAAATTCGTAATTCTAAACAAACATGGTTTCTCGATGCTTAGTTCATCACATTAAAGCATAAACATGAACTAACAAGCTTCTAAAAAGCAATATAAGTGAATAATGTTATATAAATTGACTCTATAGAGTAGGTCAGATCCCAAAAAGCAAGAATCTTGAGCAAATAGGGCAAGAAAATCTTGGATTCAGATCTAAACTTGGCCAAATTGGTACATCTCTCCCCAAAGAAGCAAAATCCTAGAAAAAGAAACAAGAATGAGAGATTTTTGCTTTCTAGAATCACTTTCACCATGGAACAGAAGATTTTTGACCTAGAGAGATATAGGAGGAAGAAGAGGAAAGAAATAAATGGATTAAATAAGCTAATACTTACATTTTTAGGTCAAGATCACTAGGAGGAAGCTTTTTAGACCCAAAAAGGAAATCAATTGCAACCCTAGAATTTTTTTCAAAGAAGATCCCCACTTTCTTCTTCCTTGGGCAGGGAATTCATAGAAGAATAGAGGGAGAATGAAGGTCAGAGAAGGAGGGAAGTGGTGGAGAGCAAATGGTTCGTTTTGGTGCTTAGGGATAAGTATATATAACTTTAAGATAAAGAAAAAGAAAAGGTTGAAGTTCTAGTATCTATCCAAGTGTCCATGGCCTTAAATTATTAAGAATATACAAGAACACACACAAGAATCTCCCCCACTGTCCTTATAGACCTTCTTATCTTTCCTTTTTCGAATTTCCCAGCCAATCACATAATTCATTAGTTGATAGCTACTAAAGGTAGCTCATCCATGAAGGGGTAAACCCTAAAATACCCTTGAGGAAAACACCATCAAACCATGGGTCAACTAGGATCCCCATGGCTCAAAACACTCAAGAATGATAATATAACATCTAAGGAACATAATGTATGTGACAAATTACAAAGAAAACCCCTCAAATGGGTAAATTGTGGAAAATTCTAAAATGTATAGAAAATTGCATAACTTGCTTAAACATTATCCAAATTTGAAACTTAATCTTGTCTTATGATTTCAAAACATTTCAAAAGGTTATATTAGGGTTACATGCATTCAACTATAGTAATTAAGCTTATTCATCTCGTTAAGCAAGTTCAAGGGCCTTAAAACTATAAACCCCTAACAAGGATTTCATCCTGAAATCCTACGCAAAAAGAGATGGCTATTTTATACACATCTCATTTTATAGTTCCCATGTGGCTTCCTCTATGCCACGGTGATGCCACAAAACTTTCATTAGTATTACATCTTTTCTCTTTAGGTTTTTCACCCTTCTATCCAAGATGAACACATGACCCTCAACAAAGGAAATATCCTCCTCTAAATCAACCTCTACTGGTTGGATTGTCTGATCAGTATTTGGATGGAATTTCATCAACATAGAGATGTGAAAGACATTATGCAATCTATGTAGATCTGGTAGTAACTCCAACTTATATGCTACCTTTCCAACACGAGCTAGGATAGGGTATGGCCCCATAAATCTAGGAGCCAACTTACCCTTCTTTCCAAACCTCAACACACCTTTCCAATGAGAAACCTTAAGATATACTCTATCTACCACTTGGAACTCAAGTGGTCTACGTCGATTATCTGGATAAGATTTCTTCCTGTCTTGGGATGCTTTCAACTGTTGTTGTATCACTTTAATCTTTTATGTAGGTTGTAGTACTAGCTCAGGACCCAAAAGTTGATATTCACCTATCTCATATAAACAAAGAGGAGACCGACATCATCTCCAGTATAGAGCCTCATAAGGGGCCATATCAATGCTTCTTTGATAGCTATTATTGTATGAAAACTCTATCAGAGTCAGATGTACATCCCAACTACCAAGAAATTGCAGCACACATGCCCTCAATAGATCCACTAAAGTCTGAATAGTCCTTTCAGACTGGCCATTAGTCTGCGGATGAAAAGTTGTGCTAAATCTCAGCTGTGTTCCCATTGATGAATGCAAACACTCCCAAAAATGAATTTTAAATTGTGGACATCTATCAGAAATTATAGTCACTGGAAAACCATGTAGACAGACTATCTCATAAATGTAGCATCCAACTTATAAAACACGATTAATTAATGCGGAAGCGTTCATCAAGCAGCGGATTAGCAAAAATCACTAAAAATTAAAACTTTTTCAAAGATATCCATTCACAGGAAAACTCTTTAAACAAGAACCAAAGTGTTTCAATTTCATCCTGGTTCACAAGTATAAAATATGTACAATTCCTTTTCAAGGATTACAACATTGACTGCCCTGCTAACAAATATACACAGGCAGTATAAAAACTTTGAGGCACTAAACCAAAACTCAGATTGATACATTTAAAACTCCGAGGACCTGAGAGTACAGAGACGACACATAGGACTACTAACTATATGACACGACAGACAGTACACTCAACCTGAGCTGTCACTGCTACCTCAGTTGTTGTATCTCCTATGTAGAAAGATCTTCACCTCCTCGTGCACATCCACCTAAATATTTGGATCCCACGAGGGTAAGACAATTGTAATTGTCCCAGCGGGAGATATAACTCTCCGCCGACCATATTATTATCACAGTTAAATAGTATAAAACTGAGCAGAGGATTCATTTACATTAATTAACAAGATTCAAACACAGTTTAAGCAGAGTAGAGCAATATCATCTTCTGAAGCATTGCAGCTGTATATGATAAAGCATTAAATCATCTATTCATTTTAACAAGGAATATGAAGAACATGTATAACATTTAGCCATTTGAAATATATAAAAGAAATGTATCATCAGCCAATAATTTCCGTATTCAATCCTTAGGCAATTATGCTACACGGTTGATTACATTTTACAATCACACTTATGCCCTGAGGAGATGAGGTATACCGCTCATACTCCAACCGACCACTACGAAGTCGAAATCGGTACCATACATAGGTCAATGGAAGAGCCGGACTCCATGACCTCCCACGTCTCGGTCAGTGCGAGACCACAAGCAGGACTATGTCAACTGCTTATCGTAGCTATCCAGGGTATACTGGCAACTTGCTACAGAGTTACATCGTCAGCTGCCTCTCTTCGGAATCAAGAGATTTTATGTTTATCTCCACATCATCCGGCATTCATCATCGGAATCAAGAGATTTTATGTTTATCTCCACATCATCTGACATTCATCATCATCGGGAGATTCGTGATACATCCATCCCGGCCTTTGTAATGAAGGATTGAGAGATCTCATGTTTATCTCACGTCAATCCCTTCATTAGGGCGTAAGGTATTTGCGCCCATCACCCCCACATATTCAACAATATGCGTTCATCAAGAGATCCCGTAGGAAAACCTGTTTCACCATCACCAGCTACTGACGATGATGGATCTATGGCCAGGGCTCTACATGAATAGATTTCACTTGATTAATTAAGTACATTAGCATATTCTTTTAGCATCAGTCAAGTTCTCAAACATATTTTATTCAGACAAATTCCATAAAGAGATATATACCACTTTCTTTAGATACTTATTTACATGGCTCAGAAAGCCATTCACATCTTGTCACCTCTCACTAGGCAGCAACTTTATTCACATGGCTCACAAGTCCATTCACATCTTGTCACCTCTCACTAGGCAACAACTTTGTTCACATGGCTTACAAGGCCATTCACAACTTGTCACCTCTCACTATGCAACAATTTTGTTCACATGGCTCACAAGGCCATTCACATCTTGTCACCTCTCACTAGGCAACAACTTTATTTGCATGGTTCATAAAATCCGTACACATTGTTACTTTTATTAAGCAACAACAACATCAACGCACAAAAAGCCAATCAACATTTATTATATAAATGTCACAGCCCAAACTTGGCTATATTCATCATCTCATCATACCTGCATGGTTATTAGGCATGATAACAGTCGTACAAGATATTCATCACATCATGTGATACAATAGTAACACCATCATTCCTTAACCAGGAATTAGGGTTCACTATCAAACATGGTTTATCATTCCCTTTTCCCCAAATTAGGGTTAGGGTTCCCCATTTCTCATTAATTCAGACCCTCTTGAGTTAACCAACTGTATCGTGTATTAAGGTATTTGCCCTCTTAATACATTCCATTACAGAATACTCACCCTTAGCATATAATGCATAGGCCACACATTAGAATTGTCCAACTATCTCACATGATATGGACTTATCTTAGTTTAAGGCATAACTTTATTATAAAGTTGCCTATAAACAATCGCAATGATACACCCTCAACTAGGGTTTCACAAGGATACACCCTCAACCAGGGTTCATAATTATACACCCTCCACTAGGGTTTCACAAGGTTACACCCTCAACCAGGGTTCACAATGATACACCCTCCACTAGGGTTTCACAAGGATACACCCTCAACCAGGGTTTATAAGGATACACCCTCAACTAGGGTTTCACAAGGATACACCCTCAACCAGGGTTTCACATGGATACACCCTCAACTAGGGTTTACTATTCATCCTAATTAGTGATTTCACATGTAAACAACCTCTTATTAGGTTTATACATGGAATCAGCCTCAATTAGGGTTTACACCATATATTGGATCCATGCATTTGTTATGCATTATTGATTAGTGCCATTAAGGGTATCTCTCATCTTTACTAGAGTATGATTACATCATACTCATTAACTTGGCTTAACCCTTTCTCAAGGTATAGTAGCCTACACTTATCAAAGTGCATTATTCACATTCCATCTCAATGTAACAATTTACATGACACACTTCATGTGTTATTCATCCTAATTAATTGGATTTAAAGTGCATTAAGGTGTATCAACCTTGGAGTGATGGATGTGATATCTATCATATCTTGATGTATCACTTCCCTCATCACTATTATCTTACTTAAGTTCAACAACTTATCTTGTATTAGGGTATTTCCCATCCTAATACTTTATCCATTAGCTCATCACATTTATCATGTAATGTATTGGTCATAAGTCACACATTTGAGTTATCCAACCATCATCAATGATATGGACTCATCTTGAGTTAAGACATTGTTGATATAGGGTTGTCCATTATCAACCACTCTAGGTGTTTCACCTATCAAGGTATTAACCACACCATCACTTGGTTTTACACTCATTACCTTTAAGAGTGTCTTACCCTCACTTCCCTCATCACTATTATCTTACTTAAGTTCAACAACTTATCTTGTTAGAGGTGTTTAAACACTCACCATATCAGGTGGTTCACCATCTAGGGTTATCCATGACAGATTAGGGTTTGCCATATTGGGCTAAACCCAATATACAAGTTATTTGGAGTGTAGGGCACCAAACCATATTGGGATACACCATCAAACATTAGGTTGCATCACTCACTCATGTCGGGTTAGGGTTTATTGTGTCGGGAACATGGTACATATATGTGTCGCCCATGATGTTTAACAGGTATCAACTTGTCACCGTGTCAGGCTAGCATGTTGTCTAGGGTTGTGTATTGTGCAACCCTATCGTGCAACCATGTCGTGCAACCATGTCGTGCAACCATATCATGCAACCATGTCGTGCAACCATGTCGTGCAACCACACTTGTTATACCTCACTTATATCGGGTTACGCAAATTAGGGTTTCACCTCAACATACAAGTATACAATTAGCCTTGTATCGTGCATGGAGTCTATACTTGACTCCCTATCGTTCAAGAGGTGTATACTACACTCTCATAACGTGAAACAATGTATTCATTCGTATCCATATCGTTCAAGTGAAGTGGGTGAATCATCATATCGGGTTAAGGGTGCTTGCTTATGTGCTTGCACCCGATATCACTTTTATAAGATGATACCATCATCTTAAAGCTCTAGACCTTAGTCCTAACTGTTGTAGTTCATGGAAACAGGTCTAAGAAACTACTAGAACTCATAATATCATCAACTATTTCAGGAAATTTCGGAATTAAAAGTATTTCACTGATTATAGCAATTTAAGTGAAGAATAACAACATGGTTGGGTTCAAGTTATAAAACCCGCCTTAAGAACCACTTCAAAGCTCCAAGCTCCAAAGGTTGAAGATGACTTTATCAAAGGTCCAAGGCTCGTTCACAACTCCTTAATATACAAGGAATCACCATAGATAAGCAATTGGTGAAGAGGAAAAGAAAAGAAGATCAAAACCCTAAAATCATGCTTCAATTCAAGGTTGAAGATGATCTTTTCCTCACCTTAGGGTCAAGTTTTGAGTTCCTTATCTCCTTGGCCGACACCCTACCAATCTTGGGCGATATGGACTTCCTCTTGGCCGACACAACTTTTCTTGTGGACGATACCCCCTCACTTGTGGCCAGAATCACTTCAATCGGCCGATATCAACTTGCTATGGGCAATATCAGCATGGTATGGCCGATATACTTGCTATGGCCGATACCTAAGGCCTATGGACGACACCCTTGTGCTCTTGACCGATATGCCTCCCCTCTTGCATGATATGTCACTCACTTGGACGATATGGTACTCACTTGGAGCCAAAACACTTCACTCTATTGCCGATATCACTCAATATGGCCAAGATCACCTACTTGGGCGATATGATCATGCCATGGACGATACCCCAAGGCCCTTGCACGATACCACAGCTTCCCTTCATGATATGGGAGCTCCATGCACGATACCTTAGGGTAGGAGGGTGGTAAGGGTCGCAACATTCCATTAAGGGGTCAAACTAGGGGTATATATACTTGTCGATCATGAAGGAAGGCAAAAATGAGGTGTCAACATTTTGAGCTAGTAGGTGCCACATGTCATGCATGGGTGACACGTCTCCATGCATGCATCAACATTTATCTTGACGTGCAAAAAGGTTGAGGATCATTTAGAGATGCAAATTCGTCCATCACTTACCCATTTGGATAAGATATATCAATTAACTCATCATTTTAAGTCAAGCCGATACACTTTTCTAAGGAAACTTGTTAGCCGTCACACCTCACCTCCTTGAGGTGCTTTGCACGATATGAACCTTGCCAAGAGTTCAAAAGACGATATGGGGCACCTCCTTTGGCTCCATGGCCGATAGGCATACATATATAAGCTTTTCAACTTGATACAACTCAAGTTAAGCCTTCAAATTCAATCCCTTTTTCTTGGTCATTTCGTCACCAACATTTCCATCACTCATAAGTGATTCAAACATGGTGTCTCATTCATTCTCTCTACTCTAAATTATTCATAGAGGAAGTAGGAACACTCTAGGGTTGGTAATTTGCATATTGAACCCTAGGTTTTGGGTAAATTGCGCATTACACCAAAACTAGGTTTTAATGCACATACATTACTTTACAAGCTTAATCTTGGTGTCCAAGCTTATGGAAACCATACTACTGCATCATATTCATTCTTATGATGTCTCAACATCAGAGAAACATCTTATCATGTGCAATTGGCAAGTTAACCCCTCAACTTGGGTAATTTGCACTTTAGTCCAAAACAAGCAATCATTGCTTTAACATTATTTAAACAGGACCAAAATTGAAACATAAGTTTCTCATGAGCCCTAATTACTTTTGACAAGATAATATTAAGCATATAATCATATTTCTTAATCAAAACACCTAGGGTTAAGGCATAACCCAGGTTAGGGATGTTACAATAAACATATATTTGTGCAATTTTTTCTACTGTAAACGTCGTCTTAACTGGTGGAAAATGAGCTAACTTAGTCAATTTGTCTACTATCACCCATATGGAATCATCACCGTTGGTTGTCCTAGGAAGACCAACCACAAAGTCCATAATAATATGATCCCATTTCCATTTTGGTATTGGAAAGGGTTGTAATGTCCCTACAGGCTTCTGGTGCTCAGCCTTCACCTGCTGAAAAACTGGACATTTGGCAATGAACTCTGCCACATCACGCTTTAGACCTGGCCACCAATACATGTCTTTCAAGTTTTTGTACATCTTGCTACTTCCAGGATGCATTGCATACATGGAGGAGTGATCCTCCTCAAGTACCATCTTCCTCAACCCATCAACATAAGGAACTACAGTCCTATTGTGGTAACAAATTGTACCATCATCTGCCTCATGAAAGCCATCATACTTTTCACTACCAATCCCTTATTGGATATTTTGTATCACAATATCATTCTGTTGTGCATCATGAATCTGATATCTCAAGGTAGGTTTCAGGTGTAACTGTGCCAACAATCTTGCCAGCAATGAAACTTCTAGTTGTAAATTCATCTAGTGAAGAGACACTAGAATATCTCTCTTATTACACATCAATGAATTTAATTGTGCATTATCTACCATTGATGATGAAGATGACTTTCTACTCAATGAATCAGCTACCACATTAGCTTTCCCAGGATGGTAATCTATTGTGCAATCATAATCCTTAATGACCTCCATCCATCTCCTTTTCCTCATATTCAACTCCTATTTTGAGAAGATATACGGTAGATTCTTGTGGTCAGTGAAGATCGAACACTTTTCTCGATAAAGATAGTGTATCTAGTTCTTTAAGGCATGGACCACCACTATAAGCTCCAGATCATGTGTTGGGTAATTCTCCTCATGTTTCTTAAGCTGTCGCGAAGCAAAAGAAATCACATTTTATCCTGCATCAACACACATCGCAACCCATTCTTTGAAGCATCACAAAAGACAATATAGCCTTTCCCTTGCTCTGGCAGTACTAACACCGGTGCACTAGTCAACTTTTCTTTCAACAGCTAGAAAGAACATTGACACTTGTCATTCCAAGCATAAGGAACATCCTTCCTGGTTAACCTCGTTAGGGGTAATGCTATAGAACTGAAGTCTTTGATAAAACTCCTATAGTAACCTTCCAGACCTAGGAAACTACAAATCTCCGTCAGTGTCTTTGGTTGTTCCCATTCTAGTACATATTCCACTTTCTTGGGATCAACACAAACACCTTTTGCAGATATAACATGGCATAGAAAAGACACTTCAGATAGCCAAAATTCACACTTGCTGAACTTAGCTTATAGTTGGTGTTGCCTCAACAAAGTCAATGTCTGGCAAAGGTTTTTCTCATGCTATTAACTATCCTTGGAGTATATCAGGATATCATCTATGAACACAACAACACATTGATGAAGATAAAGTATAAACACCCTATTCTTCAAATCCATAAAAGCTGCAGGTGCATTGGTTAGCCCAAACGACATAACCACAAACTCATAATGATCATACCTAGTCCTAAAAGCTGACTTGGGTATGTCATAAACCCTAATTCTCAACTGATGGTAACCTGACCTCAGGTCTATCTTTGAAAACAAAATGGAACCTCTCAACTGATCAAAAGGATCATCAATCCTCGACAAAGGATACTTATTCTTTATTGTCACCTTGTTCAACTGTCTATAGTCTATACACAACCTCATTGAACCATCCTTCTTTTTAATAAACAACACGGGAGCACCCCAAGGGGAAGTGCTTGGCCTGATAAAACCCTTCTCTAACAGTTCTTGTAACTGTTTCTTTAACTCTTGCATCTTTGTTGGTGCCATTCTGTATGCTGACTATGCTATGGGTTGTGTTCTAGGAACAAGATTAATCTCAAACTCAATCTCTGTAGGAGGGGGAATTCTAGGAAATTCCTCAGGAAATACATCCTCAAATTCTCACACCATTGGTACCTCCTAGATACTAGGACCTACCGCCTTGGTATCCACAACATGAGCTAAGAAAGCCTCACATCCTTGTCTCATCAACCTCTTAGCTGTCATAGCTGACATCAAACATGTAGGAAGAATCTTCCTATCACCCTGGAAAATCCACTGTACATCTCCATCATGGAACGTCGCCACCTTAGTACTACAGTCCAAAACTACCTTGTATTTTTCCAAGGTATCCATTCCTAAGATTACATCAAAACCATGCATGTCAAGTGGCAAAAGATCCACTTGAATGTTATGTCCAAAAAAAGAAAGAACACAAGAAGGGCACACTTCCCACAACTCGGCGGAATCAACCAAAGGAGTCTCTAGACATAGGCTATCAACTCTAAGACTAACAGGTAGATAACAACTATCTATCACCTTTCTAGTGATAAAAGAGTGTGTCACACATGGGTCTACTAACACAGATACGAAATAAGAAGCAGACAAATCAGAATGAAATAACTCCATATGACCTGTCATGACTTGTGGATTGACCACTGCTTCTGGTTGGGTCATGTCATAGAACCTTGCTATCGCCTACTACCATCCATGTCCTCTGCTTACTTGTCTAGAGGATCCTACCTGGGGCACCTGCCCATATCCTCTTCCACTGCCACTAATAAACTATCATTGTTGTGGACCTTGTTGACTTTGCCTTGGATTTTGAGTCACCTCCTCATCTTTCATATGGAAATAAGGTCTTGTATGCCCCACTTTCCCACACTTGCAACATGTTTTGGTGTCATGATATGGCCTAAACGGCCCTATTACTGCAACCGATGAGGTACTGCGGGCTCCCGTTGAAAGAAAACTGTGACCTCTACCCCGACTCGGGGTCCACTATGATGGTGCATGTGATATTGGTTCTCTGAAGGTTGACCTTGGTTGCGATGGTGGTGGGAAAAACCTTGGCTTCTTAAAGCCTCTAGATGATTTCCCTTGAAACTGCATAGGTCACTTTTTAGCATTCATTTCACACTTCTCTATGGCAGACCTCTCAATCCTCTTGACAGATTCCACAAAGGTGGAAAACCTTTCCCTATTCTCTAAGGTTGATGCTATAGTAGTCAACTCCGTACTCAGACCCTTCTCAAATCTCCAGATCCTTTCCTTGTCTGTTGCTTCCATGTGCGGGCAGAACCTCAGAAGTTCCATAAAGTTTGATTCATACTCATTGATAGTCATAGCTCCCTGACGAATCTTCTTGAACTGAGAGATTTTCTCATCTAGTTAGGTCTCTAGAAAATATTGGCTAACAAATTCCCTCTAAAACTCCTCCCATCCTATCTCAACTCCTGGCCTTTTCTCCTCTTCTATGGCCCACCAGTGGC
The DNA here is from genome assembly GCA_963693085.1 of Alisma plantago-aquatica. Lineage (NCBI taxonomy): Eukaryota > Viridiplantae > Streptophyta > Magnoliopsida > Alismatales > Alismataceae > Alisma > Alisma plantago-aquatica. The sequence goes on from OY856411.1 coordinate 885,523,501, forward strand.
CAACACTACCCTTCAACAAGTATACTACATGCTTAACTTTGTCTTCTTCAGTGATGTTTAGGATTTTGAATGCATTTTCTATCTCAGTCAACCACATGTCAGTGTCTGCTAGATCAGAAGTACATGCATATTCAATTTCCCCAACAAGTCCAAGACATTCAAATGTCTTCTCGACACCTTGGGACTCCACATTAGAGGTGGCTTCCCTAGATTGAGGTGTTGGCGCTCTGTCAGTGATATGTGTAATTGTGGCCATCATCTGTCTAAACATAGACTAAAACTTAGGATTGGCCATCATTGTTGGGTCTAGATGAGGCATTAAGGGCTACTCTGGCCCTGCTTCTGGCACTCTCTCATCACGTGCCTGCCTCCCTACACCTCCTCATGGTGCAACATAACTACTCTCAACATGTTCTTCACGTCCTCCATACATATCTGCATAAGCATAAACTATGATCAGATATGTTGGATACATAAGAACAGACTCAAACCCAAGTCATATGTCCATGTATACTCAGTAAACCTAGAGCTCTGATACCAACTTAACTGTAACACCTTGTCACACTAAACGAGATTACTCAAAACACAAAACATGATCAACTACTAATTAATCACATAGTCAAAAATGCGGGATAATTAAAACCAATTCCAACAATGTAATTAAATGCTAGAACATTTACAAAAGGTCCATCATTCCATTCTCATATACTATAACAAGTATTTACATATGGGTCCAAAGACCTCAGTCACATCCTGCATACAAAAGATATTTCACATGGACATGCCATATATTTACAAACATTGGAATACTATTAAAATCTCATGTCGATACGAGTATATCATCTTAGAAAACACATCCCATACCCAAACGTGAGAGTACAGGGATGATACTAGGACTCTACTACTAACATCTACACCTAACCAAACTTCTGAATCTATTGATCATCAGGTTGGTTCTCTTCCATTGTTCGACCTCGACCTCGTTGCCCTCAACCGCCTAAAAAAAGATGTGGTGACCAACGGGTGAGACCCAATACCAACGAGAGATATAACTCTCTCCAACATATATTGATTATAACATATTAATTAATAGTAAATACATTGAGCGGTTAGGGTATTGAATAAGCAATATGAACAGATTGAATGGTTGAAGCACACTAAGCAGTTAAGCAAATAAGTGGTAACATCAAGTAGAATTACACAATTTTCATAAGTCTACATCATGTAAGAACTATGTAGTATAAATACAAGACAAGCATTAATCAACCAATGTGATACGTATTAAACCCTAGCAATTATACTGCACTGATGGTATTATATATTTTATTATTTTGCCCTAGGGAGTTTGAGTCATACCACTCAAAGTCCAACTGACCACTACAAAGTTCTATTCAGTTCTGTATAAGATCTAGGAGTGTCGGTATCCTAAGATCTTTTCCCCTTGGTTTGTATGAGTAAACTACATTGACATACCAGTAAAACTACCAACAGTGACATATAGTCAACTGATAACAACTAGTCCATACTTGGTACAAGTTACGACACTAGAAAATAGGGTATATAAAACCCTCTAATCCGAGGTACAACCACAATTGCCCTCAATCACATCAAATGTCAGAGGAATGACCATAGCCATCCTCCATAACCTACAATTATGGATGACAATGATATATCCTCAACTTGCCACCCCCACATACTTAACATTATGCACTCCGAGTTTCCCTCGGGAATACCCATTTCACCATCCAGTAAGTTCTGACACAGAATATGGCTCTATGACACAAGTCTCTACATGATTAAGGTTACACTTGATTACTTACTGCCAATTGAATGCATTAAGGCTTTATCATACAAGTGGACATTCAAATGCTAATTATTTTTTAATAAGAGTACATGTATAACAACTTCAAAAGATTTAAAACATTTGAGATATAAATCTTAATGACATTACCACATGATATCATTCATTGCAAATTAATGGACCACACTTATCATCATACTATTAAAATATACCAATAATTTATTACAAGTTCTAGGGTTTTAACCCTTGTTGGAACATGAAGAGGATTTCACCTCAATCATGACTTCAAACATGCCCAAAGGTCGTTAAGACCATCACATTATTCATAGTAAGGTTATCATCATCATTCCATGCCTTAAACAAGGCTCAAAAGATCATTAGCACATATATGTCCATAGGTATTAAAATGGCAAGGCACTATGATATTCAAATAGTACTACAATGTGGTTTCAACACAAGAAGAGTGAAATTCATTATTACACTAATTATTCAAGAGGTATGATTATAACCAATCAACATCATATAATTACATTAAGGTTAGGTATAACAAGCTATATCACATGGGAGTTACACATCCACTTATTATAGTGATTTATCAAATATAACTATATAATGGAAAAGTTAAGACTACAACTTAATGGTATTGAACCATCGAATTATCATCACTAGGACCCACATATAATACCATGTGATTTATTCTAATCCATTGTATGTTAAATAATCTAATGTTATTCATTGGATCAGGTTCATTGTTCAAGGTAATCAATTGAAGTATAGGTCTAACCATTTGATCAATTGAACCAAGGAACCATTTGTTCAAGATTTAGTAAAATCTATAATTACATTCTTAACTCATCATATATGGTGATGACCTAATCCACCATTAATTGTGATCATTAGGTCACCATTGCTTGTTAGGTCAGTAATACATCCAATTAACACCATCAAATATTAAGCTAATAACATCATCGATTGATAACATCATTAGAATACTTAGTAAATTATAATTAAACGTCTAATTGAGTCAAAACCTGACCTAAGGGGTTGACCATAGGTTTTCACCATAAATTTGACACCCTTGATCATGAACATTAGTTTCCAAGATAGCAACACCATTGGTTATTGAATGATATGACCATCAGTTGTGTGATAGGGAAGGAAATAGCTTGAAAACCCTAATTTGAACCATCAATTATATTGTGCTTAGCACCATAGGTTGATGCTATGAACCTGTCCCAGATCATATTACACTTTAGAAAGGTCATACACATATTTACAAGTTCATATAGAACTGAAACAAAATAGGGGACACCACAAAAATTCGTAATTCTGAATAGGCATGGTTTCTCAATACTTAGTTTGTCACATTAAAGCATACACATGAACTAACAAGTTCTAACAAGCAATCTAAGTGAAGAATGTTATATAACTCGCCTCTATAGAGTAGGTTAGATCCCAAACAACAAGAATATCAAGCAAATAGGGAAAGAACACCTTGGATTTAGATCTGAACTTGGCCAAATAGGTACTTCTCTACACAAAGAAGCAAAATTCTAGAAAAATAAACAAGAAGGATAGATTTTTGAGTTCTAGAGCCACTTTCACCATGGAACAATAGGGTTCTGACTTGGAGAGATATAGGAGGAAGAAGGGAAAAGAAATAAATAGAGGAAGTAAGTTAATACTTACATTTTTAGGTCATATTAGGACCCTATTTGTCCCTTAGAGGGAAGTTCAATCCTTTGTAGTAAATCACCTATTGTTCACCCTATTTGTCTTGATGGTTTTTAAAGGCATCTAGGTGGTGGTAAGGATTTTCATCTTGAGAGTTGCCTCCAAATGCTTTGTTCTAGATCATGGTGATGACTACTAGCTTTAGTTTTAAGTTCAGAGCATTGAACCTAGGGATGATGACTGGGCACTTGGATTCATTGGCCCTAGTGGCAACCAATTCAAAAAGGGAAGGGCATCTAACATCATTGTCATCGCTATCACTATCGTGATTCCATTTGTCCCTTGTACATATATCATGACATCCTTCATCATGGCATTCTTCCTCATGTTCGTCCCTAAGGGATTCTTCCTCATGTTCTTCATCACGGTGCACTATGTCATTGCGTTCTTCTTCATGATCTTCTCCATGGGGTTCTTTATTGCGATATTCTTCATGATTATTGTGAAGGCCCTCAACCCTCGCGTTGTGGTTAGGTCCATGTTGTCCTCCCCATCAAGGAGGCATGATCCTTACTATTTGTAGTGGTGATAGTCTACTTTTCTTTAGGCCACCTAAAATAGTTCACACAGTCGAGTTAGAAACTAGACGTGTGAAACAAAGTATTCTAGGTAGTTAGAATTATCATACTTGAAAAATGTGCAGTCAAGTCCATTGCTAGACCTGAGGCACAATCGTATGCTAAGTAAACTCAGATTCTTAACAGTAATGGTTACCTTGTCCCAGACAACGGTGCCAAATAGTTGATGGGCCTAAATCACAAATTGAAAAAGGAGTGAATCCAAAGTAGTCTGACTCTTAAATTTATAACTGGACACTCATGCCCCCAAAACTATTATACATGGTCCATTATAGTAAATCGAGGTCGATCCACAAGGACAAAGAGTGGCATGTGTTAAGAATGTAGAGACTTTCCTTAGTTACACCAACAAAAGAGTGATATAAGGTTTAAGTTCCTTACAGAACAATGGTACTTCAAAAAATGAGCAAAGTAAACAAGTAAAACAAACATGAAGAAAACTAAGGGAATAAGTGTAATCAAAGAGTAACATATCAAGTATTCTTGTATTGGGTTTCACCATATAAGGTCTCTCACCAACATGATATACTCACACCCATTGTATACCCTTAGAAATATTATAAGCAATCATCATAGATGTCATTCTCTCCTCTCTCGAGCTTAGGATAGATCTAGATTATTAGGTTGTCTCTCTCTTGAGATGGAAAACAAACAATCACAATAAAACCATATGATAATTAGCTTAAGAATTCCAACATGCTTATGCATTTGTGAAACTCCATATCACATAGATAAGGTTAATAGTACTCTTTTGATACACTAACAATCAAACATCACAAGATGGTAGCTAATCATACAAGTGAAGCATTAAGACCAATAGTATAAAGATAATCATTTCTAAGAGCATATATTCAATGGACATAAGTATATACATGTTGGAAGATCCTTAGTGGCTACTCCCAACCCAATGTAGGTGTTTAGACACTTATGTATATGAGAAACATTATGGATTTACAAGTTCTGTATGACATGTGGAAGGTAGGTTGAAAGGAGTAATGGAGGGGGTGAAAGGAGGAAATAGCTTCAGGCAGAAGAAGATACACCAAAAATGGCCTAGAATAGCCAAGGATGATGGACCAGGCTCTCTAATCTAAATATGGTGCAACAATGTAGAGAGTGTGTTCCTTGCTCTCCTTCAGTTGATGAAGAAATTGAAATAGTCCTACAATAGGTGGTGTGGAAGGTCTTCACACTCTCATCCTTTAGACTTTACAAATTGATGGAGGAGTTGGTAGATGGTGAGTGATGGATGGAGTCAGCTTCTATAGAGCTTCTGCATCTGGTAAGGGTGCTAACCCTCTTCTCAGTGTGTCATGTGTCCTATTTATAGATCAGATTGGGTGTCGATTTCTTGCACTACAAGTCCAACTATAGGCATGTGTCTCAGGGAGTGTGCGTAACTAACTCGAATGACCATTTTGTATGGTCGTTATATCTTTAAGTGTGTAGTTGACCCATTGGTTTCCTTCTACGCTATGTCTAGAGACTAGGGCATTCGAACGATGCGATTCTTGTCATTCAACTGATACATCAGTTTCCTCGTTGATGTTTGGCTTCTGGGATCAACTCAAGCCATTAGGACTTTGGAAACTGATGGATGTCACTTAGTGAGATGATCACTCTAGTAGGTCATTGGTTCCTTGTCTTGTACACTTGTCAGATCTTTAGGTTTGGTAGACCATCTAATTTTGAGATCGATGGCTGGTGACCAATCAATGGATGATCTAATGAGCTATCGATTCTCATAATCTAATGATGGTTATGAGTGTCTTGCCTAATTTGAGCCATTGATTATTAACATCTGATTGCCACACAACCTTCTCGACAATCCATTAAGAAATTGATGATTATTCTATGGCTTCATGGGTACCTTGGCTTTCATCAGATTAAGGGAACTGATGTGTTCTCTATCTCCATATTAAAAGCCATGTTTCCTTAGTTGTCTGCATGGAAACTACTAGTTATCTTTAAATAAAGGCTTAAGTGGTATACATGCGCAAAAAGATAACCAAGCACAATAATGATGGGATTAGAGGTAGACTAAGGCATGAAATGTACACAAATTTGAATGTTATCAATAAAATCCATATATTTACTTTCAATTTATTAACTTTCATTACCCTTATTTTAAGTTTTCTCTAACAATATTAAAGCACTTAATATTTTTGTATAATTCTTTAACCTGGATTTCATCAATCTCTCAGGTTGCACAGTGTAACATACCAAAACCTAGGTAAATGCTACCTTTTTACCTTGAATATATGATCTTTTATCTTAGAACCCTCTTCTTAATTTGGTTAGAATTAGGATAGTAATAATCTTAAATTTTAAGAGTTTTGGCCAATAACATAATTACTTGAGGCTTTAATACAAGATACAGAATAAATATGCTAATTTGGGGAAGTCATGCAAATTTATCGAGTTGAGGGATTTAGGTTCAATTAAATATTCTAGAGTTTTCTATATGGGATTGATTTAGGCAATAAGGAGTCACACACGAAATTTGATTATTAATGATAAAAGAATGCAATAATATGTTAAAAGTAAATTTTCCCTTAAATTGTGTGGTTTAGGTATTAAAGTTTTCTAAAAGGAAAAATTGACTTCAAAATTGAATTGGTAAAATTCCACGTTATTTGGACATTATTTGCATTTTTTCTTAGAAAAAAAGAAAAATAAATATACCCCGACTTCATTCCTATTTCTCTTTACTCTAAGATTCTTACATTTAATCTGTCACATGACAACTTTTCCTCCTTCCTTTTTTTTGCATTTGAATGACTGAGATCTGAGCAGGCTAACTTGATGTTGTATTCTTCACTTATTCTTTCACACGTCTGAATGAAGGCTGCCATGTATTCTTCAGAGAGCCATAACTCTCTCCACGGAGAACAGTTTCTCAATTCTCACCCCAAGTCTCTCGAAACATCAAGTTGCAGAAACCCTATTACCCCACACTATATATATCCAACTACTCTAATGTCTTTGCCAACCCTATAACTTTCCTCCTCTCAAGTCAATTGTTCCTAAGTCCTTATCCCTACTATTCCCAAACTCAGTTTGTGGTCTGCATTTGTGGTCCAGGCCCTCAGCTCTCTGTTCCATTAGAACTCAATTTCTCCTTTGGTAAGTCATTATGAGTCCTCTACTTTCTATTCCTATCGTCATATTTGCAAACCCTTACTTGCACAAAATTTCCCCAAACTCGACCTGCTCCTACTGTTGCACACCTTCGGTCATGGTGTGGGTGTGAAGTGAAGGAGACAAGTCATGGGTCAATTACCTTTGTGCCCTCACATGCACTTCTCTCATTTGTTTTCAGCCGCATGGTTTAATATGTCTTTTGCCCCACATTTAACTATGTCTATACCACTAATGTAAGAATATGAATCTGACCAGTATACCTTGTCATGGCCTAAAGTCCCAATTTTGTGTCTAAGGGTAATTTTGTCTTTTCTATATAATTTTGCAAATAAATCAATAAAAAATATGAGTTTTATAAAAATCATATCTTTTAACTGGAAGCTCTAAAAGTTATAAAAAATATGTTTTAGAATCAACAGATTTTTCTCTATCTTTTGGCATGGTTTTTGTCACCTGATTATAAATTGTTAAAGATTGTATTTTAGGGTTTTGATCGTTCTAAGGCTCCTATTATAATCTAGGGAAACATTATAATCAACAAAGCTGAGGTTTCGAGTCAGTATAATAATAAGTAACCCTGAACCCAATGTTAGATCAATAACAAGAGTCAACCTAGGGTTTTATCAAGGGATTGGATTTAAGGGATTTTTCATATATATAAAACTTGAACCCTAGTTGATGTACAAAATTCTAGATGTAGATTGAGGTGACTTTGGACTTGGAAGTGTAGGATTTGAACCCTGATTTGATGAACCAACCTAGGTACTTGCATCTACTTTATTTTGAAATTGGGCATAATATCATAACTAAATAACCTTTCCCATATGAGGCATGGATTAAATTGTGAACATTCATGTCATCTTATGATAATACTCTTCCTTGTGAATATCTCCCTCATTTGTTCACATTTATATGTGAATACCACATTAATGGTCTGGTTTGGGTCATATGACCTCATTGGCATCGATTGGATGATCTCATCCTTTATTTGAACATGGATATACTTTATCTTGCCTTCCCTATTTGCATGTGTGATTGGCTAATCTTAACTAGAAGTATTGACACCATATTTATTTTTGGCACTGAGGTTTTAGTCCTCCTTCCACTGCACTGAGGTTTTAGTCCTCCTATAAGATATTATATTTTGGGAACTAAGGTTTTAGTCCTCCTACCAGGCACTGAGGTTTTAGTCCTCCTTCCAATGCACTGAGGTTTTAGTCCTCCTGCAAAACTCGATATTTACGTGGCACTTAAGTTATAGTCCTCCTGCCCTTTGGTACATAATACATATGGGTTCCTATCCTACTTTTTACTATATGCTAGTCTTTGTTTTATGCACTATGCAACTATTGTTTTTATATATTGTTGATGTGCAAGTATAAGGCAAGAATCCTTTAATAATCATATCTTGGTTAATAAATGCCTCATTTTTTGGACATGTTAAATCTTTTGACAAACCCTTCTCTTTTGGATATCTTCTTATTGACATTTCTTTATTTGAATCTTACCTTGCATTTAGTTAACACCCAATTATTTTACTCTGTACATACTCAACATTCGCTGACATCCTTCCTTTTGTTTTCTCCCTCCTAGGAGTAGTCTTCCACCCATCCTGAGGTTTCACAACCTCAAGACCATGAGATATGCATTGACGCCTAGATCTAGCTACAAGAGGACTTTTGAGATGATAAGTTGCTCACCAAAAACTGATCATATAAGTTTAGGGTTTCAAATATTTCTAGATGACATTCGTGGATCCTTAGATGAACATCGATGATAACATTTTGTAATAGTTAGATTTATATTCTGTTGCAACAAAAACTATGTTCATGTTATCATTCTATTTAAAAAAATATTGTGAACCCCAACTATCTTAATGTCTTCTTTTATAAATGTGATTTTGTGGGGTATCATTGATAATTTTCTTAAATTTAAGGAGTGGATCCCTACATGAGCCCACTCCTAACATAGAATGTTTCCTTTATGTCCACATTGGGCTCATGGAGACCTTCCCTCCTGGGCTTGGTCTATGTGGTAACCTTCTCTCTTGGACTTGGTCTTCATGGTGACCTCACCTCCTAGGCTTGGTCACATAATGTCATCCACTTCCTTAGTGACTTTTGATTAAATTTTAGGAAAGTATTGCTTACTTCATCAAACCCTATGAGATGACATAATTGGGTTCAAAGATTTGTACTCAATATATGCGCTTTCATGATTTATATACCTAATCTTTCAAACTATAGGTAACGTTCAAGGTTACCACAATCTTAAACTAATTGTTTAACTGACCGTTCTAGGGAAAGTCCTAACCTAGGGTGCCTTAATGACTCACGAGAGGAAGTTAGTCTTTCTAATCACAACTTGATCCAAAATGTTTTGGATTATGCTTCCCCCATAGGTCCTTTTCATATTCTTCAGTTGATCAACCCCAAGTTGGGACACCATCCCTAATGTGAGTTGGGTGTTGTTCATGTACTTTATATGACCACTAAGTACCTATGTTTCATATATATTTTTACAACCCTTGACACAAAACACACATGCATTACTCCACACACTTGCATGCAAGGGAAAACTAGGGTACCAATTTGTGGTATTGATATTGAGTCACCAAACCTAGTTTTATATCCTCTTTCTATTTTCCCTAACCTATGGTTCATAAGGGTAGGGTTATTATTTCTCCTACATTACTCACATTACCAATGATTAGGGTATTGGGTTAGTTTTAGGGATTACACCCTACATATTAGGGGTTTATGATCACTTTTGGCCTACTTAGAGTTTTCCTAATCTAACCCTAGCTCTATCTAGGGTTTACCCTTGCCAAAAAAAAACCATAAAACATTTTTTCTAACTATATCATCATTTCAACATCCATTAATTTGTAGAGGATTCCTTTATCCTACTTTTCTCAAAAACCTAACTTGAAATGATGAGGGAAGTGCATTTAAGGGTTTATTTAACAAAGAGATGAGAAGTGGACAAAATTAAAAATGAGAAGACTTAGAGAAAATATTACCTCATGCAAACCCAAGGTTTTGGCTAGAAAAATATCATTTTGGCTAATAGAGTCCTCATATACCAACTTAATGGTGTGTAGGTATATAGTACCAGCTTCCAAAGCCATGATTCTTTCTCAACACCATTAACCTTAGATTATTCCCTAACAATTTTCCTTATATTTCTATGGATTATTTGAAATTATCATCTATTAGATATTACTTGATAAATATGGGAACTGATACCAGATGTAACTACCCCCACTTTTGAGTGTCCCCAATTAAGAATGAATCTTAAAATCAAGAGTCGTTACCTAAAATTTCTAGGATCAGATTTAACAAATAATAAACAATAGTCAATGATCTCAATTATTTGAACAAATAATGTTTACAAGATTGTATAATGAGTTCCTCTAAGGTGTTACATGAACTTCATAGAAGAAACTAACATATATGAGAAGAAATATCTACCCAATCCTTGTTGTCATTAACTTTATGAATTCCAATGTGTTCATCTGAATCTCCAACATCTCCTGAATCTTCATGTCTTCAACTAATGGGGAAGAATAATCTAAAATGTCGAGAAATAAATATACATATCAATATATATTTATACCATGTACGTGGTGCAAAAAAAGTGTGCAAGAAAAGTAACAACATATATTGCATGAGTCAAATAATTGCAAACTTGCATTTTAGTTACATATCCTATCGATTATTAGTATGCTATCTTTGGTGTAATTATTGTCCATCCTTGGACTTATGTGCATTACCCATTGATGCATGTAATCTAGGATTTAGAACATTCTAGTTTCATTATTTGATACTCATATTAGCATTATAGTTGAATACAAAGTAAATAAACATCCAACAATTTTATTCATCAAACTTCAAGAAATCCTCGACAAGCATCAATAGTTGATAATGCAAGTATTCATAATATAACCATGTACCTTTCTACTTCAAGCAATCTAATCAACCAAGGTATATTCATGCATTCTACAATCTATTAACATTATCTGCATGTACATACAATCCTCAAGTGTCACAATCACATTATTCAAATTAAACCTAATTTAGGTCCTAATCTAGGTTTCAGAGTAGTCTAGGGTTTGGATAAGGTATAAGGGTATCAAACCCTGATTCCATTGCATTATTATTCATTAGAGTTATAAAACCTTATAAGACATTAGGTGAAACCCTAATTATTTGATCTAACATATCATTGTTTTAGGAACGGTTGGGTCAGATGGGTTACATTATGATCTTCACAAGTTATAACATTGGTTTCATAGTCCTAATTCTACATGTATATGATTAATCACTTTAGAAACCCTAATTACACATCACCATCAACATTATCATCTTAGGGTTACATTACATTCAACATTACCATTTTATATGGACTAATAAACATTTCTAATATATTCAACATCTCATTTATCAAATATAGGATTTCCATGTATTAATTATTCTACAGTCATGAATTACTTATACTTTTGGAATCAGGGTCAGATCTTGGACATGAAACCCTTTTATTTACATTCTACTTGTTTTCCAGATTAATTTTTTATATAGTTTTACTACTAGTGGATCTACCAAATAATTACTATAATATTTGCATAATAACTCAATTTGGATCAGTCATATTTTGACATGTCATTAATTATATCTTTCCCACTCCAACTGTGGACTCAGCTCTAGCCAATGGGCTTGCGCCTCATCAATTCCTTATCCATATGGACATGGTAGTTCATGAGAGGGCTCAATTACCTCACTACTCATTACGTCATGAACTAAATATGTCATGTGTTCAAGGGCATATGGGTAATTCTTGCCTAGGAATTCTTCATCCCTTACGCTGACTCGGCCATTGTTGCTGCTAGCCATTATGAGGTCAACTTGAGAGTTGACTCTCATGCCCAGAGCTTGACAACCACAACCAAAGATAGAGACACCCGCAACAAGTCCTTGCAGACTTGAAGGACCCATGAGTTGAGAAGGGGCTAGTCTGAGGGGTTGGTGTTGATGTATAGATCCACATGGTTTAAGATAGTAATAGAGGTAATCCAAAATTGAGAAACGTACCTCAGTGGTGCTTCTCTAAAGTTTGGAATGGGTCTGTATGACTTCTGCAGTCCTCATGGCACACCTACCAAGGTCCTAAGTGGTCTATCCCCTCACCCTAATGAGTTTCTCGTAGAAGATGCAATCTTGATCTACCTCAAGTGAGGCCATTGACTACAGTCCCTTTGTGGTGGCTTGAGGATTCTCCTATGCCAATCAATTGGGTAGAGATGTTTTGTGGTGCCTAAGAATAGCATGAGTTTCCATCCATGAAGGTTGGCTCTATTGATCATACTCGGGGAAACATGGGAGCAATTGAGGAAAGTAGAGTGCTCTATGGGTTGTGGGTGAACTCCCCAATACCTTATATAGGCATGGGTGGCAGTCTATAGAGATTCCTTGCTTAACGGTAACTTCCATAAGGGATTGGGAATTGGTCATTGTCCAATCTAGCAAGGTAACAACTATATCATGGTTTGTTGGGCTTGTTTCTCTCTCCCAAATAGGTAAAAAGATTCTCATTGGAGAGTGAAAGAGACAAGGGAAGATCATGGGTACCATTGCCCCATTTTCATTTTCCGACTGGAGTTAGAAGACACCAACTAAGACATTCATCTTTGACATGGAAGTCATGATGAGCATGATATATCAGAGGGATGTGGGTCGCATTCTGCTAAAGTTGGATCATTATATTTCTTTCCAATTATAGAAACAAATTTAATTTTACAAGTAGGTCCCTCTTCCTTCACAATTTTCCTTAGGTCACTAAGAACATTCTTTTACTATGGAATTTGGAGGGTAACTTATTATACCTTCTTACACTTATATTTAATTTTTGGGATTTATTAGGATAACTCTCATAAATAAAACGTCTCTAACCATTTCCTTAAATAAATTACCCATATCACATGGAAAGTCTTTTTCATCTCAAATTCGATAATTATCTTAGTGTTCTTATTATATTCAAGTGTGCTAAAAATCATATAGAGATATCAATATTTGATTGCTCAAAATTTGTGTTTCAAGTTAGGGTTAGATAATTACTCCATTAATTATTTAAGTCACAAATTATCTTAGAATATTCTAGAAACTTGCCTATTATACCATATTTTGATTATCAAACAACTCACAAAGCCATTATCAATCATTTATACATGAATTCTATAATGTCTTAAACTTGTGCCACAAGGACGAATTTTCAAAGTAAATAGTCCCATGGGTCTCACGTGGGCCATGGATTGAACCCATTCCTCAAAGTTGATTCAAGTGGTCCATTGCACCCTTAGATGCATAAATAATATTCCACTAACACAAATTTAGTTCCTTTATCCTATATTCCAATGTTACATTATTGAGCTTTATAGTATTTGATAAAATTCCATCCTATTTTCTTGGATTTAACATAAATTTGCAAAATTTTGAGGACCTTACAATAGTCATTGATATCAAGGAGAATGCAATTGGTAGGGAGGTCAAAGTTATGGTATTTAATGGGTATGACTTGTATTTTTAGCATAGATGAGGAAACTCATAAAATGGGGGTGGTGACGTCTAAGATATAACCTGAGTGCTTGAAATCCAAATTGAGCATAGTTGTAAGATTTTGAGAAATGAATGTGTTTATGGAAATAGAGTCGAGTAAAACTTCAAACAATTGTCCCATTATATGGAAAATGCCTATAATTTATACAATGAAATTAAATCTTACGTCACTTTAGTATGAGGCATAGAAAATGATTTTGTGTTTTTGAAATAGATGGTACCTTCTATAAGATGTTTGGCATTCACATGGGACTCTTCATTATCAATGGTGAAATCTTTGGCCTATTGATAGTTGGTAGTAGGTTGGGATTACCACAAGTTGAGGTGCAACCACTGATCAAGATGTAATAGGTCCATTCCTATATAGGGGTTGAAGAAGGAAGTTGGAATTGAAATGTCCCTCCCGTTTGCACCAATAGCTAACTATTTTTTCAACTAACACATATATGGATGCCTTCTTCCATTGTTCATCTATCTCAGTGGTGCTTCTTTGTTTCAGAACTCATTGCAAGGATCTCCTCCTTTTCCTTTTCCTTTTCCTTTTCCTTTTCATTTTCCTTTGCTGCAATTGTGGCCATGTTCCTTCTTTCCATTGATCCTAGGAGTGGACATGCCTTTAGTGAACCCTAAATATACCAAGGGTTGGTTCTTGACTTTGTGATGGTATTTTCCATCTTTCTGGTGAAGTTAAGGGTCGTGGTGAAGTTTGGGGTCTTTCTATCCACTATCTAAGGTTGAATCAAAGGGTTCATGTGGACAACAAAGTGCTCCACTCAGTGTTCCTCATGTAACATATAGGAAAAATGCTAAAGAGTCTAAACTTCTTGGCATAGACCACAATAGACATATCGCCTTGATAGAGATTCATGAAGCCTTTTATCCTTCTAATTTGAAGAAGATATGGGGACATACCTAGGGATGTATTCCAAAAAAAATTCCCATGTCATCATATTATTAGATCTGTTGCACCATTGTAGTTCTCCCACATGAGCTTAGAGGCTCCTTGAAAGAGATGGTGGGTGAATATCACCTTCTTGTTAGGTTGCACCTCTAGAATTCATAAACCATTCTCCACTATTAGCATCCATCCATATGCCTTGTTGACTTTGTACCTGTCTTATCTGTGTAACTTAATTGATATTTAGCTTGACAAAGTCCAAGATGGTAGTCAGTGGAAGATCTTGATAAGAGTTGTTGGGGGGATAAAATAATTCCTATATAGTTAAAGTCTTAGTTAATACCTAGGAAATTAGTTTTCCCATCCCAAACTAGAGACCTTCTTGTTGGCCTTTTTCCTTATATCTTTGTATAATATTTCTTTTTCTTTAAAACTAACTACAAACAATAGAAGAACAAAAAATTTTACAAACTAACATATTTTTTTGACAAACATAAATTTATTATAATGTTATAATATGACCTTTGTTTCTTTAGAAACTTGAAGTAATCGATAACCAAGTTATTTTCAAATGATTAGCTATTTTGTATTTAAAAACAAACAATCATCGTATCACCAAGAAACTTACTATCTATTTTACTATCGAGTTTTTGCTTGATAAATATTTTTATAGAATTGACAATTATCAACAAACAAAAATCAAAAGAGTTAAAATGAGACAAATAAATCGATATTATAAGTAAATACCAGATGTTATATTTATAAAAGAAGAAACATGATGGTGTTCACAAGGTTCAACTATCATACATTATTCAAAAGACAACGATGCACAAGAAGATTTGATTACTATGTAGTTAGTATTTAGTTGAAGAATTTTGAAAGAAATTATTTGATCAATGTTAAGTAATAGAATAATATACATAAAAATATCCAACCAATGATTCTTGCTAATGGATACAACTAATTGAAAGAGACTAAGTTGGTATGAAAGGAAGGTCGTGATGGAAAAGGGAACATAAGAGAAAAATATTTGGTTTAATTAGACAAAATGATAGGTAAGAAAAAGCAATAGCTAAAATAATGAGAAATATTATATTTTACTTTCTACCATACATTTTTCACTTAAATCATTGTGAATACATATAAAACGGGATACTTATGGTAGGATATGTATCATACGTAGAAGGAAAAATTTTATGAGAAACATAGAGAAATGCTTGGTAGTCGAATTATAATTGAAGAAATTTTTTGAATAATGTCACTAGAAAAACTTTGAAAAAATTAAAAAATCTATAATATGTAATAGTAGGAAGATTAGACATACATTTGATTAGAGCCATGGAGGAAAACATAATGACTAATTACAAATTTTTAAGTAACTTATAATTAGAAATTGGAATATGAGGGAAACATAATACTTGCCTGGTATTTAAGTTAAAAAATCAGAGATAGAAGGAATATGTGTATGCCCACAATCAGCATAAAAATGTGTGAGTAATAAACATATGAAAAGTAACTCATCTACTTTAATTGAACCATTCTCTTTCCCTCATAGTACAAACCAACTAGAAGCAATGTGTATCTCTTCACATCTATCCTCTCCTCTTTTTTCCATCATTAGCCACATTCAAATGTAAAATATATCAATATCCAATAAAATAGTTAAATGAGAATATAATATATTGTAATGGTATAGCTATGATTGTAATCGATGAAATGAGAGTTTGAATTTAAATACTCTCAATTGGCATCCTTGATTATGCATTGACCCATTTTTTACCAACTCCATATGTAAGGACCCTGACCCACATTTTTGGATAACCCAATTTGTTTTGCTTAAGTATGTTGCTTAGATCCTTGCTCGAATCACCTGAGATGTAATTAGGGCATGTTGGAAGTGTGAGTTCCTTGTTTGAGCTTGATGCTTGTGTTTTGTGGAGAGGTTTGGTGCAAATTGCAATTTACCCAGGATAGGGGTTGATGTGCAAGTTTTCCACCTCTAGAGTGTCCCTTATCTCTCTTGGCATCATCTAGAGGAAAGAGAAAGATATGTACACCTTGTTTGGACCTTGGTTGAGTGGTGACATCCTTGGTGATGTTTTAGGCACATGTTTGAGGTGTGCCTTGCTGTTAGGAGTGTTGTCTCGGGCTTGATAGCCTTGGAGAGGCCTTGTATTGGTTTTTGGATGTCTTGAGGGACATCCTATCAGCCTGTGGTACCTAGGGTTCACCCCTATCAGTTTGTGAAGAGACATACAGATGTGTATCGGCATTGACCATCTTAAGTGACCTAGTGGGCGAGACATAGATCTTATCACCTTGTTGCATGGTGTTGCATGTGGCTCTTCTTTGTAGACATCTATCACCAGGGTTCTGAGGTGGTGACACCTTCCCCTTGCTCTCTCTTTCATCCCTCTTGTATATATACCTCTTTCCCTTAATGTATGAGAATCATTTTGGTTATCCTTACATTCCCACTTTGGTAGACGACCTTGAGCTTGAAGAGTCTCTCCCTTGGAGCTTGGAGGATGAGTCCCAAGCTTGTGTTGATGTCTTCATCCTCTACCTTGGTAAGCCATGATCCTTATCTTCTTTTATCTCTTTCTTTCTTCTTCTCAGCCATGGATCTTGGTTACTTCCCTTTCCTTCTCATGCTCTCTTAGCCTTGGTTCCATATTCTCTCTTGGAGGTGTTGTGGTGATCAGGCTTGGAAGATCTTCTTCTACCTTGAGCTCGTGAAGATTGGTGGTGATACTTGAGCAAGGTTAGATAACTCTAAACCCTCTTTGTTATTATCACCCTTTACTTTCTATCCTTGCTCTTTATCTTTGGCATGTTATATCTTGCATTTTTGTGCCTACTCCTTGATAGTTTTGTGTTCTATTTTGGAAGAAGAACCTTGCTTAGTTGTTGCTCTTAAGTTACCCTCTTTTCCTTGCTTGTAATGCCTATTCTAAGGTAGAAGATGAGTGGGCCAATATGTATGATAGGCCAATATGCCTTGGGTGGCCGTCACGACATGTGACGCCAATGACCATCACTCCTTATGACATGTCATCACAACCCTGGTTAGGTCTAGGTCAACCAGATCTGATGTTGCTTAGATCATCATGCTTTGGGTATGAATAGGCCAATGTTAGACGAGGGTGTTAGTTTGCTTGGAGGTTGTTGAACCGATATGGTGTTTGACTGTGATACAAAGAGCGTTAGCAATTATGACCTTGGTCTTCATACCTGTGGGGGCGTTGTTGCTCGATACGCCTACAGCCGTTACGGTTTGGGGTATGGCCAGGGACACATTGCTTTGAAAGACGAACATTTCCAGATATCCCCTGGAGCCCGTCACACTCGTGATGGAATTCCCCGAAAGGAAGGGTTGGTCGACACCCTCTCCATGAAGTGATTGTGCCCCACACACCTATATGGTGATGCTTAATCGATGCACCATCCTAGTTGGTAGGCTGACACCCTGGTTGATCACCTAGCATACCCTAAACTGATAACCCTCTTGGTGTGGTTTCCTGACACACCTAGGGTTACCCCGATACCCTATGTTGTAACCCCTAATCAATACATTGTGATAGTTGTTTAAGGTGCACCATGTTGATGCTAGGGTACCATATGGAAGAGTTATATGAGTGATGTTGAGAGTTATGTTTCTATACTTCATAACATGTTTTATAATTATAATGAGAACTATGTTTTTGATATCTCATAACACACCTCATAATAATGATGGAAGCGATGATCTAAGGTTGGTTGTTGATCCAACCTTATAAAACCTAATTTAGTAAAGAGAAACCCTAATTCTAATGATGTAATATGAATGGCATGAGCCAATGAGATGATGGTGTTGATGAGGTATTGATTTCGTGTAATGAATTTCTAACCATGGAGGTAATACCAGTTGATGTACATGGCCAGGTATGACCTATGGTGGTTATGATCTGTTTGAATGGGTCTTGTGAGGCATAAAGTTTTGATAAGGTAAATGGTCTTATGACTTGATGATGGCTCATTTCAATGCATGAGATAATTCACTCAAATGATGAGGTGAGGGGTTGCCACCCCAAGATATTTGGTCCTTATGATGGACACAAGTTGAGAAACAAAAAGGAAGTGATGAGATCACACCTTATATTCTTCAGTATGTTCTGGTGGTGTGTCATATCCTAATTTATGTAGATTTTGTTTAGGGGTTGTATGTTGTAACTTGATTGATGCTGAAATATGCTTAAATGACCTAAGTAATCAAGTGAAACCTAATCTTGTAGTTTGCCTTGTGCCATAGATCCATTCTGTGACAACACTTGTTGAATGGTGAAACAAGTTAAACTCAGAACACATATTGTTGTATATGCAAGGTGCAAGTTGAGATATCTACTTGTGTCCTAAATGTATATATATCACAGGATTGGTTGTGAGCCATACCTGGAAGAGTGTAGCTTTGGAATGTAGCTCCATGATATGTAACATAGGATTGGCTATGAGCCATGCCTGGAAGAGTACGGATTTAGACTGTAGCTCCATGAAATATAACACGAGAGTGGTTGCATGCCATACCTGGAAGAGTGCGACTACGGTCATAACTCACTAGCGCCATGACTTGTACCAAGGTGGGCTAAATCTGCACAGCCAGACTATATGTCACTGGAAGTAGTTGACTTATGATGTCGATGCATCTTCACTCATACTGACTGAGGAAGGTGAGGTTGTGGATTCTAGCTCTTCCATTAGACCTTGTATAGCAACAATTCTAACTTATCAAGTGGTCAGTTGGATTTGGGTGGTATGACTCAAATCCTCGAGGCATAATAAAATGCATAATGAGCCGTGTAGTGTATTTGTATAGGATCAAAATGCAGAAACATTGGATGAGGCCTTGCTTGATATTTATTCAATGTTGTTTATAGGAATTATACATGTTCTTCATATTCCTTTTAAATTATTAAGATGTTTCATAATTCAACAATAATTTCTCATCCTGTTAATAGCAATTACCTTCTTTCATGTAGATGTAACCTTACTACTGCTATGTTTATCTTATCTTTAATAATAATAGAGTTGGTGGTGAGTTATATCTCCTGCTGAGATTTGGAATCTCACCCCATGGGTTTCCCACACCCTTTTTAGGTGGACGAGCATGAAGAGGTAGAGATCGTTCTATAGAGGTTAAGGAGCAGCAAGAGGACCAGTAGCTGACGATGTTGGAAATGTTGTTGGATGTATTTTGTTGATAGAGTCATCCATGTACACTTAGGTCTTTGGGAACGTTTTGTAGATGTTTCTTGAACATCCCTTCTTTATGTGCCCTTTTGTATACCATATGTGCTGGAATCATGTGTATGCTTCTGGAATAGTTTCTTTGATAACAAGTTGATAGCATGCCTTGTAGAAGGACTCATATGTGAAGGTTCTTGCTGTTTGGCAGTTTTATGAAAATGTTTTTAATTTCTTGTGTTTTTTAGAAATCTATTTGTTAATCCTTCTTTCGCAGTTATGTTTTGAGTGATATCACTTTTTCTGGATCAGGGCGTTATACCATACTGATAATATTTTATGTTTATTTTTCCCAATAAATTTCTTGTTAAGATTTTTATGAATTGTGAACATCTTTTATTTGCATTTTAACATTTAGACTAAGTGAAGTGTGCTCCAATCATCAGAGTAAAATATATCAAGAAAATATAATTAGACCATTTTCATTCATTTATCTCACACAAACTTCTAAAATTTTAAATTTTGATTAATTTTTTCATAGTGTGATTACATTATAAAATTTGATTTTCATTCACACAACTAGTGTTTGTAACTTATGTAAGTAATTTTATAATTTTATATTTTTGTGTATGGGAAGACAAATATAACATAATATTTTTTTTAAAATTCAAACATGATATCTAAGTATAAAATATTTTTCAAAAATTCTTTGTGGGTGGGGCGTTCCTCCCCTTGCCCTTATGAAGATCCACCTATGATGGTAACTTCAAGGTGAGGGTGTACATGGTGGGGTGCACAATTATCTTATTGAGATTTGTTCTGAAGGTACATGGCACTAATGGTTTTTGTCAACACCATATGTTGTTCTAGTCAGGACATACTCAGGTGTATGAGCCCATTCATCCTCAAGAGGACCTTCATTAAGGTTAGGGTCCTCGTCAGTGTTTGGGCCATTGTCAGGTTTACTGCATAATCAATGTCAGGGACCTCATTGGATTCTAATTTACCGTCATCAAAGGCCTCCTCAGGCACCTTCATCTTTTGGAGGAATCACCATTCATGGACCTCCTCTTCTTGTTTGAAGAAAACTTCTTCTTGTAGGGAGTCTTCTTCTGATTGTCAATACAAGGAACTACATCAGTGATTGTGGTCATTTATTGCAGACAATACTGCATATTAAATAATATGTTCAATTTTAGGTTTATACATGTTAATAAACATATGAATACTTATTTAAATAATATCAATTTCTACATACATTATCATTAATTAGCATAGGATGGAATAACCCTAATTGTCAAAAACCCTAATCAGAAGAGAAAATAACCATTGGGTCCTTAGGATTTAGGGGGAAGCACATGAAAAGATCATATATTAGATGATAAAATCTAGAGGTACATTATTTTGGGAAAGAACCTAAAATATGTCCAGACGGAATTCTTATGGATCAGGAGTCCTCTTAAACCAACTAGTAGTGAATAGGAAAATATTATAAGCCCCTAGGTTGTGATCCTTTGTAGACATCCTATAATTCCCTTATGGCTCTATAGAATATATGAAGTTAATGATGACTAGAAGTTATTTACTAAATCTAGGATGTCACATCTAATTGTGACGACCCCCTCTGACTGTTATCCATAATGATGAAGGACCAAGGAGAAAAGGTTCAACACTCTACATCTAGGTTGTAGATTTAATAAACAACCAATAATATTTAATGAATTCAATCATAAATTTTTTGATAATAGGAATTAGAATATATATATTTCATATAAGGAGTGACATAGATTTCAAAATGGAACACATTAAATGAAAGAAAATCTCAATATGATCTATAAAATCCTCCATGTGTCTTTAGACTTATTGTATTTTGAATTATTTTTTTGAAATTTCATATCCTTCCAGAAAGGGATATCTTGTACATGTGACGTTCTCCATTCACAACACCTTCTTAATGCTATGAGTGGTGCATCATCAACCTTTAAAGATGTCTTTTTGAATGCAGTGTCAATTGTGGTCAACCTTTAGCTTATCAGTCATTGTCCTACCTCCCTAGCACCCTATGTTTCTAATGCCCCTTTGGCCCCTCTTTTAAAAATGGAAAATGGGATTCATCCTATAATAGTTGGAGTGATTTGGTGGCACCTTGTTTATAGGGTTGCAATGAAGTGTGTCTTTCGTGATTATCAATTATATTAAGGTCATCAAATTGATGTTGGTATTCTTGGGGTACTGAAGACTTACTACATGCTATTACTTGCCTTGTCCATGACGACCGATGTGTTACCACTCTTACAAATGTCCTTGTGACTTTAGTAATGCTTTCAATATGGTTGATAGTTCTACCATATGTAAATAGGTACGTCTTCATTACCCATCTATTTCACATTGGGTTGAATTATACTATAGTTCTCCAACTCCTCTAAACATGGATTAGAGTGAGCCTCTTCTCTCCATGGGTGGGGTCCAAAAAGGTGATTCGTTGGAGCCACTTACTTTTTTTTGTCTCTCCATCCTATTATTGTGCAATTGAAGGATGAATGTGACATCGAACTTCTTTCTTTCTATCGATCTTGATTATGGATCACTCATTGGTGAAACTTATAAAGTCTCCAAGGCACTATATAATATCCAATAACAAGGCCTAGACTTTAATCTCCATAACAACATTAGAAAGGTGAAAATATTTTGGCCTTAATATGATCCAAGAAAATCCCCTGAGTTTGGTATGTTCCCTACTAACATATCTCATCCTAGGCATGTACTGAAGATTTTACGAGGGTATGTTTCCACAGATCTAGGTTTTTTCTTAGTACTTCTCAAGGAACATATGGCTAAAACTCTTTCCGTGATGGATCGGTTAACTTTTCTTCAGGACCCACAATGTGAGATTCTTCATCACCAATCATGTGTTGGGATGCCTAGGATGTTCTTTGCTTTTCGAACGACACCCCCATCATCTATAGGCTTTGTATTGGACAATTTTGATTGTGGCCTTTGTCAACATCTAGCATGTATTATGTTCAGTGATGGCCTAGGATTTGGTGATATACAATGGTTCTTGGACATGCTTTTTAGAACCTAAGATGGTTTGGCATCAAATCTTCCCGTGATGTCAGCAAGTTTGTTTATGTTTCCTCTCTGATCCACACCCAAGAACTCCAAGACCACATCCTGTGAGAGGTTGGATCTTTTCCTACATGAGCCCCTGTTGTTGCCTCACATGATGCCATACATAAGATCTTACTGACCTTTTGCTAGTTCTAGTTATCAAGTACGCCTTCTGCCACTCCAAATACACAGTCTATTTTTGTAGATGTTTACTATAAACTTGTTATCCAACAATTAACTGTAGGCAACCTCTCTCAGTGACAACTAGCTACCCTTGCTTTTCTCCAAGTTGGACATGCACAAGACTTCCTACTTGTCATTCATTTTGATGAGCTTGGTTTTTCCATCTCACCTATTTAGTATCAAGCTATCCTTCTTTACTGTCTTATGATTCCCTTATAGCTAGGTGATGAATGTTTCCCACTTTGCAACACCATCGACCTTGACCCCTTCAGTGATCATGTTGTTTATTATAGCACAATACATGGATATAAGTTTCCACGACTTAGTTCATGATGCCCTTTTTGACCTTGCTCTCGAGCATGTTAAAGGTCCTAAAAGGGGCTCCTATGGCCTCTCTTAGCACACGAACTGATGGTATACACTCTCAATGTCCAATTGACATCTTATTATTTGATCATGAAAATGGAAAACACACCTTTGTTGACCTAATTGGAGTCTCTCCTCTTTTAGGTGTTCTCTAAAGTAACTTTAAAATAGGCCAGACAGCTAATGATGCCAATGCACAAAAGGTACAGAGTCATAGTGCAGCTTGTATGGCAAATCGCCATCAGTTTTTTCCTATTGCTTTTGATATCTTTGGAGTACTTGTTGATGATGCAACCTCCCATATGTATCACCTTCAACACATCACCAATAGGAATCTTATGCTACCACCTTCTTTATCTTATAATTTTGTTTTTAGATCTATAGGATACTCCATCCAAAAATGACTGACATCCCAATTTGTTGCCCGTGCTTCTGTGAATACATTATTGTAAAATATTGTTGTTAAAGAAGCCAATATGAAACATTAAAAAAAGAAAATGTGCTCATAATATCTATGTATTGTGTATGTGGGTGAAATCAAAGTAGTGTGCATATAGTAATAACAACATACATTACATATCATTCAATTATCAGCAATAACGAAACATTCGTCTTTTTTTATGTCACTAACCCATATGTAATCTATATCTCTTGACATATCAATCTATTGTGACATTCTTGGACTTAGGCTTTTTGATATGGCATTAGATTTTGTGGTTGACTACCTATCACTAGACATCGTCATAAATTCATCATCAATGTTTGTCACTTTTGCAATGACCATCCCTTAGTTTCTAGGTGTATTGATCTCCTTAAACTACCCTTGAGAGATTACATTCTATCCTAAAATATTGATATAGTCATATGTGATACTTATAGGGAATTATAGATGTAGTGGAATTTAAATATTCAAGTAGTTTAAATGTATGATCATCCATTATGAAAACATTCAAAAATAATTAGAAGTTGATTATAAATGGTTATTCATAAAGTAACCCATGTACCTTTTCAATGAGAAGTGGTGTTTAAGTAATCTTAGTCCCAACAACTGAAGTTGATGTCCAGACAATATGTAAACCAATAAATCTAAAAACAACTAAATAATGCTAGGTTATTACAATCATATCCATATAATGTGGTTTATGTTTTAGCCTCTGTATTAACGGCCTTAGTTCAGGGATAGATTAGATTATTGACTCTTAGAATACGAATTCCTAAATATACATCAATGTAAACTAAATATTTTAATCAAGAGAGGAGTGAATAGACACTTGTAAGGACCCTGACCTTCGTTTAGGGTTTACCCTGTTTGCTTTGCTTAACCTTGGTGGTTTGATGCTTGCTAATCACCTTTAGTGGTGATTAGGGTTTGGTTGTGCTTTGTTGAGAGTTGGAGGGGCTACTTGCAAATAACCCAAGTTTAGGGTTTTGTGTGCAAGTTTTCCATCTTGTGAGGTGTTTCCCTCTCTTTGCTTCCTCTAGGGTTGAGAGGAAGGCTTGGGCTTGTTGCTTGAGTTCTTTGGGCCTTGGTTGAGTTTGTTTGGGCCTTGAGGTGCCTTGTTTGGGCTTGGTGGAGCCTTGTGTCGGCCAAGACTTGCCTTGTGTCGACCAAGACTTGCTTGTGTCGCCCAAGGTGAGTAGTGTGTCGACCTAGTGTGGCTTGTGTCGCCCAAGTGAGTGTGTGTCGCCCAGGGTACCTTGGTGTGTCGCCCAATGGAGCTGTTGGTTGTGTCGCCCATGATGCTTGGTCCAGCCTTGACCATGTTTGGTGGGCACTTGGTGCACATCTTGGACAAGTGTCTTATGGCTTGCTAGAGTGGTGGCTTGAGCTCTAGGACAAGTGTCCCTTGGGTGGACGACACATAGCATGGATCTACCTTGTTTTCTCCTCCCTTTCCTTCTATATAGGTTGTTCTTTCCCTTGCCTTAGCTTTTTTTGATCCTTTGATCTTTCCTCCACCTTGAGTGCACGACACTTCCTTTCCTTTCCTTGTGTGGTGGCTGATACACTCCCTTGGAGGAGCTGTGGTGGACGATACCCTTGAATCTTAGAGATCTTCTTCTTCCTTGTAGCTTGGAGCTTAAGGCGGGTTGCATAGCTTCTAACCCTAACTCCTTTACCTCTTGATTATGTTCATGTTCATATGCTAGTAGCTAGTTCCCTGCTTTTGTACCTTTGGTGCCCGATCCTCCTTAGGGTTTAGGGTTTCCTTGTGATCTAGTGTACCTTTCTCTCTAGGGTTTGGAGTCTCCTTGTGCTAGAGGTAGATGGTGACCCTGTTGGGCGATACCCTCTCTTGTCTTGGTGTGTTGGTCGACATGAGTGTCCTTGTATTGGACGACAGGAGTGTTCTTGGTGTTGGGTGATATCCTTGCTCTTATGATGGGTGATAGGTTGAGCTAGAGGAGTGTTGGCTGATATGGTGTTGTTGGATGACATGATGGTTCTTCTTGTGATGAGCAACACCTTTGTTCTTATGATGGACATTAGACCAGGAAGTGGCATGATGGTTTGCTTGAGTTGAACGACAGGGCCTTGTTTGGCAAGCTTGTTTGGGTTGGACGATAGGCTAGTGTGAGTGTTGGCCAATATAGTTGTGTTGGGTAAGTAGGGTTGGTAACGGGCGATACATCTTGGGCTTGTGACGGGCGTCACGCCCCTCTCTTTGGTGTGTATCAGCCGATATAGGCCTTGGTTGGTGGTTGCACATTTTGTGGAGTGTTCCTTCTCTCTCCCTCTCTCTCTTGGTGGTTGGAGATGTTGGTTAACTGGCCGTTATGCTAGCAGGAGTAATGGGCATTGTGGTTGGGGTGCTGTGATGGGTGTCACACTCCCTGGTGTGTCGGCCGACAGGAGGTGCGACGGGTGTTGCCCGATACACATGGAATGCCCGACACCCTCTCTGACGCGCGTTATCTCCTGTAACACTGTGTCGTGCGGCGTTGCTGCTTTGTGAACCAGCCATTGTTGTTGGTGTTTGGGTGAGGGTTGTGAGGAGTTTTAGTGAGGGTCTTGTGATCTTCCAACGACGGACCCTTGTTTTATGAAAGTGAATGATTATGCACAAACAATAACAATGGTAATGATAGTGGATGGTGACGATAATGATAGTGGTAATAATAATAGTGCTTGTTCTGTATATTCAACATGATTGCTTACATAAAGTAAACATCTTGTTTATTCATATAATTCTGAGATGAGGATAAGCATGGGTATGGTTTGATATGCTTTATACACTTGATCACCAAATAGTGTAAGAATGGTAAATAGGGTATCTTGAATGGCATTTTCATGATAGTAAGCATATTCCTTATATTGAAACTATTATTATTGTGTATCCTAACCACGCAGGTGATGGTTAGCCATAAAAAGGGCTATGAGATATATGTGATGAATAACATCACTTTGATAATTATCCTATGAGGTTGTATGTATGATGTGTTTGTCCCATGATGTTGATGTGAGCCTTGAAGAGGCATTGGCAGTACATGGTGAGGGATTGAGATCCGTTGGTATGTGATGATCCTTGAGATGGATCTGGATGGTTGGCAAGAGGCCAAGCGGTAACATGTGATGTTAGATCTGTGAGGTGGATCAGGTGGATGTGGTTACAATAATAATATAATGTTGAGTTTATGTTATTTACTTTCTGTTATATCTTGCATGTTATACAACTTGATTGAATCTTGCAATCCATCTAAAAGACACTAACTAATCACAGTGAAATATATCATGTAGTTGCTCTGGCCATAGATCCATCATCGTCAGGATTTGGTGATGGTGAAACAGGTTCTCCTACGAGTTAACCTGGAAGCGCATATTGTTGAATATGTGTAGGTTTCTCCTAACCTGAAAATGAGGAGGTAAGAGTGTAACTTCAGTTGTAGACTCAGATATATGTATGTGTAGAGCATGGTGAACAGGCCCATGGCTCAGGATATGTGATGTGAGGAGCATGAATGCGTTCATGGCTCAGAGCACGGTGAACAGGCCCATGGCTCAGTTTTACTAGCGTCGAGACCTATACCAAGGCGGGCTAGAGTGAGGGTAGCCTATGGAGCTGAACCTGTGGCTAAGATAACTTCAACATGAGATTGCGGTCCTGCTTATGTTGTGCTCATGTACTGACCACGAGGTGGGAGGTCGTGGTGTCTGGCTCTTCCATTGACCTTGTATGGCACCGGCTTGGGTTTCGTAACTGAAGGTTTGATTTGAACGGTACGGTTCACTTCCTCAGGGCATAATAATACGTAATACAACCGTTAAGTATTTACTACTTAAGATAAACATAAAACATTGGTTGAAGCCTTGTTTGTGTAATATCTCTGTTATACCTTGCAGTTACTTCTATAGTCATCAGGTATGTGGTAATATGTCTTATCTTGATAACCAGGTTATGTGACGTTATATCTTGTTCTGATAATCATGTTACATAGTGATATATGTTAACTTGTCAATCATGTTCCACTGAGAGATATTTGGCTATATGATTTGTACAGTTGGTAAGCTTGTCGGTAAGAATAGCTTGGCTTTATATAGATTGCTCTTGCTATACCTGTTATTAGTTATCTGCTGTTATAGTTTATCTTGCTGAGGTTCTATAGTAGAGGTGGGGAGTTATGTTTCCCACTGGGACAATGTTCAATTGTCTCACCCCGCTGGTTTCCACCCTTTTTAGGTGGTCGAGCTAGACGTGGTGGTGGTCGTGGTGTTGCGGCCGAGCAGCTTGACGAGCAGTAGAAGGCAAGCGATGGATATGATGTTGTTTTGGATGTTTTGTAGTAGAGTCTAGAGTCATCCCTGTACTCTCAGGTCCTTGGCAGTGTTTTGACATTGTTTCACGATGAACGATCGATAATGTTTGTATATCCTGCTATTGGCCGGATGTGGGCCTTTCTGTATATGAACAGGTGGTGAACTCATATGATGGATGGACAGCTGTTCCTTGAAGCTGTGAACACGTATTAGATCTCGTCTATGTTTATATATGACATGTTTCTGTGCAGGATGAGGACTGGAAAGTAATAGTTTCATAGTTTATCCATTTTCCGCAATCGGTTTTAATTAACCTGTGTTTCCATAATCTGTGGTTATGGTGATTTCCGCACATTTTCGCGTAACACCTCGTTATCTATATGATAATGGGATGTGTTGCCACAACACTTATGATGATTTCTTGTAATCTTGCTAAGGGTTTACAATGGGCATGAGTATTGCATGTTGATGAGAGGTTTTAGATGGTGAAACCCTATCCAAGATGTTATCCATGCATATATTGAAAACATACTTTAAGATTCTTATTCCACTTTGTCTTGTTACAATTATTACCTTTTTTTTGTTTTTTACCTTGTTGTTTCGATACCACCTTTCTGTAAGGAACACTTCTCTTACTTTTGGTTTGGCATAACTAAGCCCAGGCCTAAGATTCTTTTGATTTGACACCCTTGCCATTGACATTGACCCTATTTACTACACAATGCCCCATTGTTATTGTTGTGGGTTTCTGAGTATTAGGTTGCAAAAATAAAGTCTAATTACTCCAGATCTGCTCCTTTTTGGATGTGTAATTTGAGGTGATCAACTTTTGGCATTGTTGTCAGGGAGAAGTCAAATTGGCATTGTTAAGAACTTATGGTCTACTTAACGCATGCATGTTCCTTAAGTCTAGTTAAGACTTATCTATACATTTTAGATTTGATAACATTATTCATCTTGAAGATCTCGTATCAGGTGTTTGGTTTCTAACCTTGATTATTTGATTTATTTCATGAAGTTTAGTGTGAATTGGATCTGATATCCCTTTTTACACTTGGAATCATGCCTCCTAGGGGGATGCTTGTTTGAAACATGGATGAGAACAGTGTGGATCCCTATGAATATCACCATGAAGATCACAACAATGAAGATGAAGAACATTTTCATGAAGTATAAGGGAGACACCCTTGTGTCCCTCTAAGTCCACAGAATGAGGATGGTGATGAAGAAGATAGAGGTCCATCTCTTAGAGCCTTGTAATCCACACATGCCAATGAGCCTAGGAATCTCATTATCATACCAAGGTTCAATGCTGCCACCTTTGAGTTTAAGCCCTCCCTCATTTCTGTGATACAAGGAATGACTTTTGGTGGAAACTCTCTAGAAAAGAACCTTTACCACCATCTTGATGCTTACAAGAACATCTGTGATACCCTAAAGGTGAACTATGTAGAACAACAAGTAATCTTTTGCAAAGGGTTCAACTTCTCTCTAAGAAATAAGGCCCTATCATGGCATCTTTACCTGAAGGATAAAAGTGTAAATCGATAGGAACCTAAAAAAGTTGATTGTGTTTCACCAATGGATATACCCAACATTTAAATTTGATTGGATTGTCCAAAGCACAAAACATGTATCTTTAGATTTATAAGGCCCTAATAGGAACACTCACATAGACTGACATACTTTACCCGCATGAGCATAGAGTCGTGTTGTAGTATAGAAGATCGACAAGTTAGGGGTCGATCCTCTAGGAGAGAGGGGGAACTAGAGATAAGTTAGTTTGACTAGGTCCCTAAAGTGGTGTCTAGGGTTTAAGGGTTTTATCTTGGTTTGGGTTGATTACATGGGTCAAACAAGCTATTAAGGGTAAGCATGAGGAAAAACCTTAGTTATCCCTAGACAATTTAATTTTAACTAGTAAGAAAGGAAACTATGTAAGGAAGAGAACAATTTAGACTAAGAAGAGAAAAGCGAGATCTAACACTACACTAAACTAGAAATTGACAACTAAGGCAAGCAAGTGGCTAAGACTAAGACTAATCAGCTAAGATTAGTACAAGATAGCACTAAGAGGCACTAACTATTATAGAAAGACCTAACTATGACAAATAAGGAGGTTAGCTAACTAGCAATTAAAGAAACTAACTAGGCAAGCGTCAATTAGCAAAGAAGACAATGAGGGTTTTAAGAAATTAATGGAAGTGTGAGCCATTTGGGGGAATGTATCTAGAATCCAATTTGGGAGAGATTCATAAAATATAAATTCTATCCATTCATTCTAGATTGTTAAACCAAACAACAAGATAAATGCTCTAAAATTAACCTAAGCTGCAAGTCGATAATGAATCATATAATGTGTGTGAAGGGGAACTACACTCTTGTACACTTATCCACCTTACAAGTCTTAATTTGTGTTGGGCTTAGGTGAAATTTTAATATATATAGGAATTCTAGGTTTCTAGAACAGGTGTCCTTAGGGAAATTGGGAGCCAAGGGTAGGAATGGAGAGTGGAGGGGAGGGTGTTTCACCTCACATCACTCACCATCTAGACTTTAGGAAACTCCTATGGAATTGAACTATGTACTCCTACACTAGCTACTCAAATATTCCACCTAGAAATAAAAGAGGGGATATGTATGTGGGAAGATAGGGTGCTAGGTAAAGATCCACCAGTTAAATCTAGGAGCAATCCTAAAATAGCCACATACAAGCCATTATTCCCTACAATCTAGTTGATTTCAAGCACAAATCAACAAGCAATCCATTTTTTTAAGAACAAACCACAAGAAGAAACTTGGGAAATAATATAGATTAGAACGCAATCATCATAAAATGAAACTATAGTCTTTACAAATTATTTCCCTCGACATGGTAACAAAGTAACATTTCTACCTCAAACAACTCACTTGGGCTTAGATACTCATGGAACTAAAAAGAACAAAAGAAGAAGAATTAGAGAGAATAATAGCCATAGTTTCTCATGGACACACTCCTCTCATTCACCTCTAGAAGAAAGAGAAACACTATCTCCATCCTTGGTAGCAAGAGAGCATGGAATGGGTGACAGAAGTAGCCAAAACCCTACCAAACTAGGGTTTTGATGTGAGGAAAGGTGGAAATGAGGTAGAGGAGGTGGGAGTAGGTGTGAGCTCCTTGAATGCACAAGTAAGGTAGAAATTAATGCTATGGGAGGCTAACCTTGTGCTCCAACCTCCACCCTTGTATGGTACGGAAGCACTTCATAAGTAGTGGGTAAAATGGGTAGAGCAATGTAGAAAAACAGTAGGGTTTGAGTGGAAGCATGGATTTGCTAGGTAGAACGGATGTGGTTGGTAAGGTGTAGCGCGGTTGTGATATGAGGGAACAATTGTGCTAGTCCAGTGGAACTTTATAGTTAAAAAGAGGGGTTTGGAGACTTGGTATCAAGGTCGTACTGGACAACACGGGTGTGGTGGAGGCTAGGTAGCATGACCACACTATGTTTACCTATCTTGGTAGGTGATATATGGCATGACCGTGGTGGGATATTTGTCTTGGGGTTATCTGTGACAAACTCGATTTTCAATGTTTTATAATTTCATATATATAGATCTATTCATAATTTTACATCAAGCTTATAATCATTTATTAGATCTATTCATAAGGTCTCTGAGTTTTTGGAGATTGTTTGAATAATTATAAAATTCATATGGGCAAAAAATAATAGTTTTTGGAGTTATTTTAGTTGGATGGAAAGACAAATATATTTTCGATGAAATTTGGTGGAAGATATGTTGGTATTGGAGTGTGATATAAAATTACAGACCAATTAGAGCTTGTTTCATGGTTACAAAAGGATACAAGAACCATAGTGGAACTAAATTTAATGGTTCAAGTCATTTACATTATTTTAATGAAACAATAAAACTTCCATACTATGGGATTCCTTTGTCTAAATTAGGTGAAATTGTAAATGGATCCTTTTGATTAAAACTTTGATTTTTGATAAATTTTGGAGAAATTATAGATTTACTATTTTGGATATATGGTTTATAAATAGTGTTTGAAATCATGATTAATGGAGGATGTGACTTGAAATACGTTTTAAAGCGTTCATGAGAAAATAAAGTATTAGTGAAGCATTCTGTTGTTTTTATTTAAAGATAAGTGTGAATTTTGTAGACAAAAATTATTTGAAAATCAACCATGACTATAGAAGGATGTTTTGATAATTTGTTGAATCTTAGTGACAATTATGGTTTTTCACTTATTTTGTTAGGAGAATTATGTAGACCTGGACATATTTCCATTTTACTCTCTTAATTAATGAGAGGGAGAGATATAGAAGTATTATATAATAAGAAGATCTAGCTAAGATTTCATAACGTTGGAGGTTATGGGTTTTCAATGTCACAATATTTGGAAAAGGAAAGTATTGAGGTGCATAATTTTGTTTTAAAGGAGTCCATTTAATTTAGTAGTAGGTTGGTGGTAGAAATAATGTACAAAGATGGTATGTAATATTGATACATTAATTAAATGTTAGGAGAAATAAGACTTTTTATGCTGTGGAAAAAATTTATTTTAAAAAAATACATTTTCATATAAAAGATTAATTACAATGTGGAACATATGCCTTGACTAAAAAGTTGCTTGAATGGTCAAACATATGAGTTTTATTTAACACATGATGAAATTAAATTACAAAAGAACTTTTACCACCACTTATTTTCTCCCCTACATATATACACACACCCTATTGACTAAGTCCATGCACACTACCAACAACTTGGATTGCTTCCTCGATCTCTCTCTTGTGGTTTTGCCCCATGGTTATGATGGTAACATGTTGTTGCAGCAAGATGGTCTCTTCATCTATTATTTTCCCTCAAATCATGGATACCAAAAGAACTAGTAGTCATGGTGCTATAGTAACATGAACTGCTTCTCTCTCCTTAGACTTATTAATCTTGACTTGATTTATTACAAGTTCTTCTTACTCCAATCTTCAGTGAAAGGTATGTGTACTCTAATCTCTTGGAATTGGATGTTATGATGTGAAGTAGGAATATGTACCTATGGATAAAAGCACTTTGCTATATGCATGGTTGAGCTACCTTGTTTCCTATTACTAGAGTTTCAAATTTATATATGTGTCTTGATTGTTCTTTTTCTCATTTATTGAACTTGCAAATATACTCCTTACTATTGTTTCATCTCATTCCTTTACCCTTTTGTGGATGGGGTCAAGTGGAAACCTTTTGCCTTCCCCTTAGGGTCAAGTGGTGGTGGCCTTTCCCTTAGAGTTAAGTGGCTCCTCATAAACTTCTCACCCACACTGGTGATGTGGGATGATTGGTTTTCTTTATGGAGTATATTTTCTTTTCGTCAGTTTCATGGAACATTTGTACTTGTTGGCTATTTAAAAGTTGATATCTTGTTAATATATTGTTGTCCTAAAATGCCAATTGGTTACCCCTTGAATATGTAAATAATTTCTTATTTTCCATAACCCTACTCAATGTTTTATCATTGACTTTGGGTAATGATATTGAATTTAGGCAAACAAGATGGATCATTATGAGGCATTAATTAAATCACTTCTGCACTCGACAATTCTAATGACAAGGACAAATTGACAAAATCTTATAATGGATTGGTTAGTTTTGTTTAATTCTTTGTGTTTTGAGTTAATATTTATTTTTGTATATGTCAGTCTATGAGATCCATTTGGGTCACCTAGGAACAAGAGCTTCAATCCCTCTACCACTATATAGGTAGTGGGATTGCGAGTGGGATAACAATGATTCTGTGTCAGTTGGTATCAGAGCATAAACACTACTATATACTTAAAGTAAATAATTTTCTTAAATCCCTTAAACTCAGGAAAGCATGAAAATTCTTTATCATGAAACTGTGGTGTCTAGGATTGCAGTTCTGGCTAATAATCCCCATCAATCTTCCTAACAACGGTGGTTGTTGTTCCCCGTCTCTACCTATCCAAAGTTGATCTAGAAGGGATTGTCTTGAATTCTAGAGAGTCATCTTGCTCCACATATTTTATTAAAGGACTACCCCTAGCCACCTACTAGAATGTACTAGGATGACTTCTCACCTTCTAGGACACGGTTTGAGGACAAGTCATGCCATCTGTGTGGTCAAGTCGGGCATTGGAAGTTCAATTGCCCGAATAGAGATGTTGAAGTGACGCAGCAGCCGAGGTAGAGTTTTTAGAGGTCAGAGAGGCCACAGCCCAGTGGTAGCGGAGGACGAGGATGTGGGCAAGCGTCTAAAGTGGGATCGTCTACTCAAGGAAGCAGAGGTCGTGGATAGCAAGCAACGGCTCGATTCTATGCCATGAGTCAGCCGGAGGAGATAGTCAACCCGCGAGTAGTGATAGGTCAGATGGAGTTATTTCATTCTGATATGTCTTCTTCTTGCCTTATTGAAAAACACTAGAGGGGGGTGAATAGAGTTTTTAAATTATTTTAACAATTATTTAACTCAAACAACCAACCACAAGAATATTGGACAAGGGGACAAGGATTTAGAGTGGTTCCTACCTTAGTAAATACTAAGGTAGTCAGTCCACTACCCGGTTGCTTACCCAACCGGGATTTGGAAAGAATTTAATTTTATTACCTCACAAGGACTTTACATAAAATTACAATTCTTTCCCTAAACCCTTCAAGCATCCTTCACCTTGAAGTAATTGCACCAACCTTGAAGCAGCCTTCACCTAGAAGTAATTGCACCAACCTTGAAGCAGCCTTCCTCCTGAAGTGCTTCCCGTTGCAATAGCCTTCTTGAAGTAGATTTCCGTGGCAATAGCCTTCTTGAAGTAGCTTGAAGTCCACCTTCTCCTACGAGAAGAACCTTCTCCAATCCGCAGCCTCCAACCCTAGGAGTAGCAAGGAGAATACAAAGAATAAAAAGGAACAAGAAGGAAAAAGGAAATTACAACTTATCCTTTGAAGCACAAGGCTTGATTTGCCTATATCAAGCGTGTCGATCTCCTAACCAATGTGTATGGAAGTGTGATTGCAGTGGATAGGAGATACTAGCCTATAGGACACGAAATTAGAGCAAGTAGAGGAATTGCCAATGCAAGTGTTGCTCAATTTCTCAAAACAAATTGCCAATTGTTAGTGTATGCTCAAGTGTCTCACAAGTATAGCTTAGGTGTATTTAGGTGTCCTAAGGCATGTCCTATTTATAGGAATGACCTACAAGTGCTTAAGGACGTTCTAGACACTTTCTAGGGGGTTCTAAGTGTTTAACTAGCTGTTAGATATAAGTTAGTTGCTTTAACAACGGCTAGTTAATTAATTCTGCAGTTGCTGTCAGAGACCATCTCGGTCGAGAAATGGTCGACCGAGACACCTACTCGGTCGATGTTTTGTCGACCGACAGGGTCTCTGGATCAAGTGTTTGCAACGTTTATCTCCAACTGCCAACTACCATGTCTGCTGTGTCTAACGGCTACTTGGGTCTTTCTCGGTCGAGAAGTTTGTCGACCGAGAGTGTCTCGGTCGAGGATTTTGTGGACCGAGATAGACCTTGTTTCAATGTTTCAAATGAAGACATTAAGTGTGTGTATGAGTGTGCATATGTGACACTGTTGAAGGGGATGACCTTGTTGGTATATGTATGCCCGTAGAGCCATCCCAAGCGATTGCATGGAGTCGGATATTAATTAATCAATTAATGCGATTATTTGGTTAATTAATGAATTCCGAAATATTCTAATTAATCCACGAGCATTTTAATTAACGCAACGTTTCTGTTTACCGATGGGTTTAGGAAACCCTACTTCTCTTCTTATCCTATTTAAAGGAGGATAGACGGCCGATATCTATATAAGATATAGAGAGACGCTTTTAGGTTATTCTCACGCACGTAAACCTAGCCGTCGCCGTCCTTAGGAGAGAAAGGAGAGAAACGCGCCGCTAGCACGCCGCCACAGAGACACGCTCCTTCCCGCCGGCTTGAGAAGCGCGACGTGGAGTTCCGTCCATCTGCGTGGACGAAGTAGAGACGCAGACGCCTTGACGCCTGCGTTCGGAGGACGTCGACGACCACCTGTACGTGCTGCGAGCAACGTACATCACCGCCGTAGAGGAGCATTGCCGGATCAACCTGTGACAGCGAACGGGAGAGAAGATCCGTCCGTGTTTGACAAGCAGTGTTGCACCGTCGTGCAGTGGGACATCGCCGGACTTGCTCCGCGATAAGGTATATCCCGCAAACCTATTTCTGAATACGCTGTTATCGATGAGATCCTGTTACGGGTTGCGTGGATTTATCGCTTCCGCCGCGCATGTTTTCTCCACAAAACCCAACAGTGGTATCAGAGCGACGTCGATCTACGGCGTATTTGGATTCGTTTCGATATGATCGAATCGCTGTATACTGTTTTATGTTGCATACGATGTGAATTAAACCTGTTAATGTGCAAATCTAAACCTAATTCCACATACGCCGCAGGCTATTGTTTTTGACGTTTTGGACGGGGTCGAATGTGGAAAATAGTGATTTTCCTAAGTGCACGGAAGTAAAATTCCGCACAGGGGCGCTGCCCCTGTGTACCCCGCATTGTCTGCGTGGGAGTCAAAATTCATTTAATGGGGAATGTCCCGCATTAAAAGTACTGCAATTTTAATATGTATATACGTATATGTAGATATACCTATGATAGCATACACGTCGCCTTTAAAATCTATTTTATGTGGTGAGTGCATGCACGGTTATGGCCTAGTATCCCCTTTTGTGAATGTTGTGAATGGATGTGGATGTTGATCTTGTGGATATGGTTGTTTGTGAATGTTATGGATGTATAATCGTTGCATATGGATCCTTTGTATAATGTATTCGGCTTGCATGCCGAGCCTCATCTCTTATTTCAAAGTGTAATTAATTCTTTCTCTTTAATTTTGTAATCATATGATGTAATAAAGATAGGATTAGTTTTAGTCTTTGTAATCTTGATGTAAGGAGGCCACTTGAAGATCCAACTCCAAGGAGTGTCCATGGAGAAGCACCATGAAGATCTAATTACAAGAAGCAACATGAAGATCCCACTCCAAGGAGCGTCCATGGAGAAGCAACAAGAAGATCCCATTCCAAGAAGCAACTTGACATTCCAACCTCACGAAGCATCCATGAAGTTGTTCATTGTAATGTTGATCATTATAGGCTTACAGGTTGTTTTCACAGGTGTTGCATGAGATGCATAAGACCATAGGTGGACCGTAATCCTTTGTTGCTCCAAAGGATTACAATAGTATGGCCATAACTGATGTATTTGTGATTGCATGTCTCGTTTGTGGTTGTGGATATAGTAGTATATGATACGTACTATAAGTATGTGGTGTTTGGATATATATATATATGTATTAATAAAATCCCTCAATTAATAATATTAAGTTTTAGTTGCCTTCCATAAAGCAACACACATGAAAAGCTTGATCGACTATGTGTGGGCACGCCTCCGCGTGGTACACTGTCTATCTCGTGGAAGTGTGATGGTGGGTGTGTGGGTCTGCCTCCGCAGGGTGCACACTCATCGTGTTGGCTTATGGGTTGGACTTAACTAGGGAACCTTGATAGGATCAAGTACCTAGAGGCACACAGATGCATCATGGCAAGGAGTTGTGTATGATCATCTATCCAAGAGTTGCATATGATGCAATTGGCAAAAGTTGCCTACCTTAGTATTTGGTCTTTGACGCCAGCGTTGGCTGGGCATTGATCCAATTATTTTGGGTCTTGGCTCACTAGAAGGTTGTGCATTGCAATCTTCCGAGTTGATAGTGAGGGCTATCAATTTGAATAAAATAGTGGGAGCGTAATTAATTAAAGGCCTAATTAATCTCGTTTATCAAATCTTTACAAGTCAAAATGTTTTGGACTAAATGCAAATTTTTTCTTTTGTAGCAATCAAATGGCAAACAACACTCACACGTTCTCGTTGCGATCGGTCCTTGAGAAGGACAAACTTACCGGAACCAACTTTCAAAACTGGTTTAGGACATTGAGAATTGTTCTCACACATGAGCGTAAGCTCTATGTCCTTGAAACACCAGAGCCAGAGGAGCCCGCCGTAAATGCACCCAAGGCTGAAAAGGATGCTTACAAGAAGCACCTTGATGATGTCGTGGATGTCAAGTGCCTAATGTTGTGCTCAATGAACTATGAGTTGCAAGAGCAACATGAGAACATGAATGTCATGGAGATGGTAACACATCTCAAGAACATGTATCAACATCAAGCAAGACAGGAGAGATATGATGTCTCAAAGGCGTTGTTCAAAAGCAAGATGAAAGAGGGAGACTCAGTTGGCACCCATATACTCACCTTGATTGGGTACGTGGAAAGCCTATCCAAGCTGGGATTTCCCCTAGGTCAAGAGTTGGCCACTGATGTGATTTTACAATCGTTGCCTGAATCATATAATCATTTTGTCATGAACTACAACATGAACAATTTTGACAAGCCATTGTCAGAATTGTTGGGCATGTTGAGGACAGCCGAAGCACAGATGAAGAAAGACAAGCCCAAGTCTGTGATGATGATCAGCAAGACAAAGGGAAAGTCAAAAGGCAAAGGCAAGGCTAAGAAAAGTTCTAAAGCCGGGCAGAAGCCAAAGTCATCCGCGCTCAAAGCTAAAGGTGGGATCTCCAAAGAAGGCAGTTGTCACCATTGTCACCAGCCTGGACATTGGAAAAGAAACTGTCCTCTCTACCTGGAGGAACTAAGGAAGAAGAAGCAGGGGATAGAGATCTCCACTTCAGGTATATACGTTATTGAGATAAACTTAAATACTTCTTCATCATGGGTACTGGATACCGGATGTGGATCTCACATATGTTCTAATATGCAGGATCTGATAAGAAGTAAGCCTTTACGAAAGGGCCAAGTCGAGCTGCGGGTTGCTAATGGAGCAAGAGTTGCTGCCACCGCAGTTAGAGTTATTAGTTTATCTTTGCCTAAGGGCCTTGTAATAGAATTAGAGAATTGCTATTATGTACCTGCCATTAATAGAAATATTATTTCTGTATCTTGTATGGACAAGAGTGGATTTGAATTTCACATTAAGAATGGAATTATTTCTATATCTAAAGATGAGATCTTTTATGGCAATGCCCCTATGTCTTATGGTATCTACTTGTTAGAACTTGAGACTAGCATATATAACGTAAATACTAAAAGGTTAAAACTTGACAACTCAAACAAAACATTCTTATGGCATTGTCGTCTTGGGCATATAAACGAGAAGCGCATATCTAGACTCCATAAGGATGGTTATCTAGACTCTTTTGATTTTGAATCATTAGAGACATGTGAGGCATGTTTATTAGGGAAGATGACCAAAACTCCTTTCACTAGACACAGTGAGAGAGCCAGTGATCTGCTAGGGCTCATACATACTGATGTATGTGGACCTTTTAGATCAAATGATAGAGGAGGCTATCAATACTTCATTACCTTCACTGATGACCTCAGTAGGTATGGCTATGTATATCTTATGAAACACAAGTCAGAAACTCTTGAAATGTTCAAGACTTTCATGAATGAAGTGGAGAAGCAACTTGGTAAGAGTATTAAAGCACTCCGTTCAGATCGAGGTGGTGAATACTTAAGCCAAGAGTTTGAGGACCTTCTGAGAGACCGTGGTATTGTATCACAATGGACTCCACCTGGTACACCACAACATAATGGTGTGTCAGAAAGAAGGAATCGTACATTATTAGACATGGTACGATCAATGATGAGTTCAGCCGAACTTCCAATATCGTTCTGGGGATATGCTCTTGAAACTGCAGCATTTACACTTAACCGTGTACCTTCCAAATCGGTTCAAAAGACACCATATGAGATATGGAATGGGAATCGTCCCAATTTGTCTATGTTAAAGATTTGGGGATGTGAAGCTTATGTTAGGAAACAATTTCCTGAAAAGCTTGGACCCAAATCGGAAAAATGCTATTTTGTTGGATACCCCAAGGAAACTCGGGGATACTACTTCTACACACCAACTGACAACAAAGTGTTTGTTGCTAGGACTGTTGTATTTCTTGAAAAGGAATTTATTTCCAAAGGAATTAGTGGGAGGAATGTAGAGTTCGAAGAAGTTCGAGACCAACAAGAAAGCAGAGAACCTGAGGAGGTACATAAGGAACATGAGGACTCACAAGTTGTTGTGGAATTTCAAGTTCCAAATGTAACACAGGAACCTCGTAGGTCTAGTAGGACATGAATTGAGCCTGAGAGATTTGGATTTCTCGTAACTCAAGACAGTGACGAATTGGGCATAGCAGATGAGCCAACTTCCTATCTAGAAGCTACTAAGGGACCAGAATCTGAGAAATGGCTCGAAGCCATGAGATCTGAGATGGAATCCATGTACACCAACAAGGTATGGACCTTGGTGGATCCACCCGAAGGGGTAAGACCCATAGGGTGCAAGTGGGTCTTCAAGAAGAAGACTGACATGGATGGAAATGTTCAAACCTATAAAGGTAGATTGGTTGCGAAAGGATTCCGTCAAATTCAAGGTGTTGATTATGACGAGACCTTCTCACCAGTTGCCATGGTTAAATCCATCAGGATCATGCTTGCCATTGCAGCTTATCATGACTATGAGATTTGGCAGATGGATGTTAAAACAGCATTCCTTAATGGGAATTTACTCGAGGATGTGTACATGACACAACCTGAGGGTTTTATCGATCCAAAGGAATCCAATAAAGTCTGTAAGCTACAAAGGTCAATCTATGGATTGAAGCAAGCATCTCGGAGCTGGAATCTACGTTTTGATGAAGTAGTCAAAAAGTTTGGCTTTAGTCAAAATGAAGATGAACCTTGTGTTTACAAAAAGGTTAGTGGGAGCACAGTCGTATTTCTCATATTGTATGTGGATGACATACTATTGATGGGAAATGACATCCCTACTCTTCAGACAGTAAAAGGTTGGCTAGGGAAGACTTTCTCTATGAAGGATTTAGGTGAAGCATCCTATATACTAGGGATCAAGATCTATAGAGATAGATCTAGAAGGCTTCTAGGCCTAAGCCAGAGCACATACATTGACAAGGTGCTAAAGAGGTTTAGCATGGAGGGTTCTAAGAGAGGTAACTTGCCCATGTCCCATGGGGTTACAATCTCTAAATCCCAATGTCCTATTTCATGTGATGAACGGGCACGCATGAGTAAGATTCCATATGCATCAGCAATTGGATCTATCATGTACGCGATGTTATGTACTCGTCCTGATGTATCGTATGCTTTGAGCATGACGAGCCGGTATCAGTCAGATCCAGGTGAATGTCACTGGACAGCCGTAAAGAACATCCTAAAGTACTTGAGAAGGACTAAGGATCAATTCTTGGTATACGGTGGTAAGGAAGAGCTCGTAGTAAAGGGTTACACCGATGCTAGCTTCCAAACTGACAAAGATGAC
Source organism: Alisma plantago-aquatica (assembly GCA_963693085.1). Classification (NCBI taxonomy): domain Eukaryota; kingdom Viridiplantae; phylum Streptophyta; class Magnoliopsida; order Alismatales; family Alismataceae; genus Alisma; species Alisma plantago-aquatica. The sequence continues at coordinate 885,565,348 of OY856411.1, forward strand.
TACAGATCGCAATCTGGATTTGTGTTTTGCCTGAACAACGGAGCTGTGAGCTGGAAGAGTTCCAAGCAAGAGACGGTTGCGGATTCTACCACAGAGGCCGAATATATTGCCGCATCTAATGCTGCAAAGGAAGCTGTGTGGATCAAGAAGTTCATTTCTGAACTTGGAGTGGTTCCAAGCGCTGGTGATGCAATTGAGTTGTTTTGCGATAACAATGGAGCAATTGCACAAGCTAAAGAACCAAGATCGCACCAACGTTCCAAACATATTCTACGGCGGTTCCATCTCATATGAGAGATCGTACAACGAGGAGATGTGAAGATTTGCAGAGTACCTACAGAAAGCAATGTGGCTGACCCGCTCACAAAAGCACTATCACAGCAGAAACATGACGGGCATGTTCGATCACTTGGATTGAGATTCATGGGTGATTGGGTATAAGTGCAAGTGGGAATCTGTTGGTATGTATGCCCATAGAGACTATCATTCGATGATTGTAATGGGATACTATGTAAACGATTTGTAATACTATATTGATCATATCAATAAAGGCAAGTTTCCAATCTATATGTTTGTGTTTTATATTGTGAGATGACCATAAAACTTATAGATGTCTATAGAATAATATACTCAATGACATATGTCTTCGGGTTGATGACCTGAACAGTGAGATCATATGTATGCTAAGAGTATGTATTCTTGTTTTGTCCCTAATTGGTTGTTATTGTGGAAATATCCATAGACATCAATAACACATAAGATTAGAATGTATGTTGGTTGATGGAAGAATCTCATTATCCATGATATGGAGATATCAAACCAAATACATAGATACTTGTTAGAGAACAGTGTATCGGATAGACCCACCTTGAGAGTGACACATGGATACCATGATTGGTAGTTAGAGTCACATCTCATAATGATGGTGGTGATTGTGGTTCTTAGACCTGAAGTCACTACACTTATCACATGACGTTTGGTGTACTTTGACATCATCCATCGTGGTCCTGAATAAGGATTGCTATAAAGATGGTGCTTGGGTGCACTGTGACACATGGGGATGACTGTGAGTGATGTAGATGGAATTTGTCCTTCCTACGGGAGTTTGATATTCCGGCCACTTGATAAGCGAGACTGAGAAATGCATGGCCATGCTGATGTGAGTCAATATGTGATATTGAGCTTACATATATCTCAGACAGTCTGCTCTAGTTCAAGGAACATGGATTGAACATTGAAGAGGATAACAATTCCATGACTTGAGTTCAATCCGGATATCAGCGACAAAGGAACTGTACAATCACTGTAACACCAGTCATGTATGATAGGTTAAGTTGTTCTCCAACTTCTCCAATTACTTGGGTAGCAATGAAGTCTTGCTAGATACCAATCATTGCTTGTGAAATCATAATATGATTATGGATATCACTGCCAACGTAATTTGGAGCCTACCGGGTCACACGCACAGGATGTGTTGGAATAGGAGTATAATTGTGGATTTGATTGAAATTGCTTCGAATCACATTGATTACTAAAATGTTTATGTAATCGATTAGAATAATATTGGAGTGACTGGCTCTAAGTGCAAGTGGGAGTCTGTTGGTATATGTATGCCCGTAGAGCCATCCCAAGCGATTGCATGGAGTCGGATATTAATTAATCAATTAATGCGATTATTTGGTTAATTAATGAATTCCGAAATATTCTAATTAATCCACGAGCGTTTTAATTAACGCAACGTTTCTGTTTACCGATGGGTTTAGGAAACCCTACTTCTCTTCTTATCCTATTTAAAGGAGGATAGACGGCCGATATCTATATAAGATATAGAGAGACGCTTTTAGGTTATTCTCACGCACGTAAACCTAGCCGTCGCCGTCCTTAGGAGAGAAAGGAGAGAAACGCGCCGCTAGCACGCCGCCACAGAGACACGCTCCTTCCCGCCGGCTTGAGAAGCGCGACGTGGAGTTCCGTCCATCTGCGTGGACGAAGTACAGACGCAGACGCCTTGACGCCTGCGTTCGGAGGACGTCGACGACCACCTGTACGTGCTGCGAGCAACGTACATCACCGCCGTAGAGGAGCATTGCCGGATCAACCTGCGATAGCGAACGGGAGAGAAGATCCGTCCGTGTTTGACAAGCAGTGTTGCACCGTCGTGCAGCGGGACATCGCCGGACTTGCTCCGCGATAAGGTATATCCCGCAAACCTATTTCTGAATACGCTGTTATCGATGAGATCCTCTTACGGGTTGCGTGGATTTATCGCTTCCGCCGCGCATGTTTTCTCCACAAAACCCAACAGACCTATCTAGGTGTGGTGATTGGCTAGGGAAGATCTAATGCTTGATTTACATGAAGTCTAAGTACTTGTACATTATATATTTGTACAAGTTTACAATTGATTACATTTTATGACATTTACAATCATTCAAGCATATAGATTCCCTAGAGCTTTGTCATCCACCTCATTCGTGCAATACTCAAGTAGCACGTTAGATTAACAAGAATGAAATGTTTGTCATCATCGAAACAAAGGGATTTATCATAATGTCCAATTTATCCAACAATCTCCCCCTTTTTGAAGATGACAAACATTTCCTAAATATGAAATAAGGAAATATAAAGCATGTGAGTTTCATACCTGAGGATTACCTTTTGTAGCCATTCTTGTTTTGCAAGTGAGTGATGGCTAAGATGTTACGAAACTTATTTATAACTCATTTACTCATTTATATTTTTGATTTTATATTCTTTCTCCCCCTTTGTCATTTCAAAAAGATATCCAAGTTGAATATTTTATATTTCTTCTCCCCCTTAATTTTATACTATGCTCCCCCTTAGATAGATATTCTATTAGGAACATGGATTTAATATCATTTTTGTCTAATTTAGCCACAATTTATTTCTCAATCATTTGCAAAGGATGTTAAGCCTTGAAATGATATGAGATCATGTTAGGTTCATGGTATATGTATTGATTTCTCACCCATTTTTCAAGGGATGTTAAGCCATAAAATGAAATGAGAATCCTTTAATCTTAGAGTACATAAAAATGTCTCTAACCAAATGCATGGAATGTTAAGCCCTGATTTGTTTAGAGAGTTCCTTTAACAAGATATATCATTTTTATGAAATTCGTAGATTTCTTCATAACCAAGAGTAAAGATACTATGGTCGTAACAAGCTCCAAATGATATTTACAATGTTTTTGTAAGCTTCTTAAATAATCAAATTTGTTTTTATGAGCTCCCCCTTAATCTTACCATTAAAGAAATTTAAAGCTTCTAAGGTCACATATGATTTTAAATTTTGATTTTGACCTTTATCAAAAGTATACTAAGATTAAGTACAATAAAATGATGTCCAAATAAGCATTTTGTCAAAGCTTATTTTAGGTCGACCTTGACTTCGACCATAGCGCCCCTTGGTCAAATTTTATTTCAACCAAGAGGCAAATGCTGTAGATTGCACATTTGAACATTCAAATATTAAGTATAATTCCTGTAGGTAGCTTAAAGAGATATCAATTCTTTGAGTGAAACTTATTATGAATGATGTCCCTTAATATCAAGTCCTGTTTCTTTTTGTGATCTTGTGTTCAGATTAATCATGTGATTCTTCAAGAAAATATATACTCTTGAAAGCAAGATTAATGTCTCAAGTTCTTAAAATACCAATAGAGAAATTTTATCTTATGTGTTAATAAGCATTGACATTCTTGTTCTAAAGCAACATGTGAAATAGTGAACACATATGTATGATGATAGAACATTTGAATCATGAAATTCAATACAATGTTGCTATGTAGATATGTCAAGGAATACTTAGAATAAACCATGAAAACAATAATTTTCCTTGACTAAAGCAAATATGATTCATAACATAGATGAAAATATTCTCATATAAGTGTTCAAGATAATTGTTCATGCCTAACCAGCTTTTTCAACAAATAGTCTTCCTATAGCACAATTTTCATAAATATATATCTTAACTCATGATGGAAAACTTTAATATATTGTGTTCCAAGAATGATTTCCAGAATTTATTCTTATTTGCATGTAAAACAATCATTAACAGCAAATAGATAGCCACTTGATCAATCAAAAAATTATTCAGCAATTTTACTACATACTGAAATCAGTGACCTGCTCGGTCGAAGATTTCTCGACCGACTGACTGCTCGGTCGAAGATTTCTCGACCGATCAGGTTTCTGTATTGTTTTCAGAACTATTTATTGATTCCAAGTAAAATAAGATTATGCAAGTTAGAGCTCGATTGTGTTGAGATATGACATTTGTATATCAAGAATCAGTTTAGGTCAAATCTCAAAAATTTAAGCTTCTAAGTTTTAGGAATCCAAGCTAAATCATCATTCTTTTTCTTATTTGAGCATAAAAATGAATAATGTCCAAGGCGCATGCAATAATGACAACTAAAGGAGTCAACTTCACTTCTCTTTCTAGGAATTGTGTTCTTAGGTACAAACACCATCTTAGACTTGGATGCTTTAGCTCTTGTAGGTTGATTTTTCTTTGGATCATATCCTAATCCGCTTCTTCCATTGTAACTAGAGGAAATTTTCAGAATATTCTCAAGGATATCATTTCCTCTTAACTCATTTATTTTTCTTTGTAACTTAACAATATCATCCATCTTCTTGTTTATATCTTTCTTTTCTTGATCTAAATCAGATACTAGAGAGTTTCTTTCGTTTACAACCTCATCATAATCTAAGTGTGAACATAAGATAGGTTGTTTCTGAAGATCATTCAGTTGAGTTTGTAAGTTTAACTTCTCTAAGGAAAGAAGATTGCAATTAGCTTCTATAGATTTTAACTTAAGATCATAATCTTCATTTGCCTTTTTGAGATCTTCATTTTCAGATGCAAGAGCAAGAAGTTTAATGTTTAAATCATCATTTACTTTATTTGATTTCTTAAGTTTCTTCTTGAACTCAATATATTTCTCATGAGTATCTTGAAGACTAGCAATTAGATCTTATTTTGGTAGATCAAAAAGACTTACCTCTTCTTCTTCATTTGTTGTAGCAATGAGGCATTCTACTTCTTCTTTTCCATCATCACTATCATCACTTAAATCATCCCATGCAGCTTTATATGCTTTTTCTTTCTTTTTGTGAGATGATTTCTTCCCTTTGTTGAGTCTCGGACAATCACCTTTCATGTGTCCCTTCTTGCCACATTCAAAGCACCTGGAAGAAGAAATACTAGAAGTTTTATTAGTTTTAAAACTTTTATACTGCTTACCATTTACAATGAGAGTTTCTTCTTCACTATCATCTTCACTTTTATCATGATTGTTCTTGGTTGATGCTTTGAATGCAATGTCCTTCTTCCTCCCTTGTTGAAGTTCACGTTCTCTTCTTTCTTCCTCTTCTAATGTTGCCTCATGAGCTTCTAGGTTGCCAATGAGTTGTTCCATCTTTAGTCGGGTGAGGTCATTTGCTTCTTCAATGGCCGTCACCTTGGGCTTGTATTTGGGAGGAAGTGATCTAAGAATCTTTGATACCTGATCTTCCTCAAGAACAACTTTACCTAAGGCATTTAAACCATTTACAATAGAAGAGAATTTTGCATACATTTCACTAATAGATTCATTTGGATCCATACGGAAATGTTCAAACTTTTGTTTAAGCATACTAACTTTGGAATTCTTAACTTGAACTGTCCCTTCATAAGTTATAGAAAGTCTATGACATATTTCATAGGTTGTTTCACAGTTTGATATTCTATTAAATTCTCCTACTGAAATTGAACAATAAAGAATACTTACAGCCTTTGCATTCATTTGAGCCGACTTTACCGTATTGGTGTCCCAAGCTGCATATTCCATTTGAGGTAGCTCATAAGGGGTTGACACCATTCTCCATAGATCCCAACTTATGCCTTGAAAGTAGAACTGCATCCTTCTCTTCCAATATGTGTAGTTTGTTCCATCAAATGCTGGAGGCCTAGCAACAAGTGTCCCTTCAAGGTTAAGGTTGTTGAGCACCCCGTCACCCATTCTTCAAGACCTTGTTAGGGTTCTTTGAAGCCTGCTCTGATACCGATTGAAAAACACTAGAGGGGGGTGAATAGAGTTTTTAAATTATTTTAACAATTATTTAACTCAAACAACCAACCACAAGAATATTGGACAAGGGGACAAGGATTTAGAGTGGTTCCTACCTTAGCAAATACTAAGGTAGTCAGTCCACTACCCGGTTGCTTACCCAACCGGGACTTGGAAAGAATTTAATTTTATTACCTCGCAAGGACTTTACATAAAATTACAATTCTTTCCCTAAACCCTTCAAGCAGCCTTCACCTTGAAGTAATTGCACCAACCTTGAAGCAGCCTTCACCTAGAAGTAATTGCACCAACCTTGAAGCAGCCTTCACCTAGAAGTAATTGCACCAACCTTGAAGCAGCCTTCCTCCTGAAGTAGCTTCCCGTTGCTCCGAGAAGAACCTTCTCCAATCCGCAGCCTCCAACCCTAGGAGTAGCAAGGAGAATACAAATAATAAAAAGGAACAAGAAGGAAAAAGGAAATTACAACTTATCCTTTGAAGCACAAGGCTTGATTTGCCTATATCAAGCGCGTAGATCTCCTAACCAATGTGTATGGAAGTGTGATTGTAGTGGATAGGAGATACTAGCCTATAGGACACGAAATTAGAGCAAGTAAAGGAATTGCCAATGCAAGTGTTGCTCAATTTCTCAAAACAAATTGCCAATTGTTAGTGTATGCTCAAGTGTCTCACAAGTATAGCTTAGGTGTATTTAGGTGTCCTAAGGCATGTCCTATTTATAGGAATGACCTACAAGTGCTTAAGGACGTTCTAGACACTTTATAGGGGGTTCTAAGTGCGTAACTAGCCGTTAGATATAAGTTAGTTGCTTTAACAACGGCTAGTTAATTAATTCTGTAGTTGCTGTCAGAGACCATCTCGGTCGAGAAATGGTCGACCGAGACACTTACTCGGTCGACGTTTTGTCGACCGACAGGCTCTCTGGATCAAGTGTTTGCAACGTTTATCTCCAACTGCCAACTACCTTGTCACCTGTGTCTAACGGCTACTTGGGTCTTTCTCGGTCGAGAAGTTTTTCGACCGAGAGTGTCTCGGTCGAGGATTTTGTCGACCGAGATAGACCATGTTTCAATGTTTCAAATGAAGACATTAAGTGTGTGTATGAGTGTGCATATGTGAAACTGTTGAAGGGGATGACCTATCTAGGTGTGGTGATTAGCTAGGGAAGATCTAACGCTTGATTTACATGAAGTCTAAGTACTTGTACATTATATATTTGTACAAGTTTACAATTGATTACATTTTATGACATTTACAATCATTCAAGCATATAGATTCCCTAGAGCTTTGTCATCCACCTCATCCCTGCAATACTCAAGTAGCACGTTAGATTAACAAGAATGAAATGTTTGTCATCATCGAAACAAAGGGATTTATCATAATGTCCAGTTTATCCAACACTTATATCTATTCTGGTTGATCCGGGTGCTACGCACTCTTTTATCAGCTATAGTATGCTTGAAAACTGTCGTTTAGTTGTTAGCTGTAAGAAGGATAGCTTGTTTTTGGAAACCCCTCTTGATGGTTCCTCTTTGCTTTGAGAAGAGTTTCCATCTTATGTCTTGTCTTTCTCGGGACATCACATCCAAGTGGATCTTATACCACTTGATATGCATGGTTTTGATGTTATCCTTGGGATGGATATCTTAGAGAAGTATTAGGTTGTTTTGGACTGTGGTTCCAAGCAGGCAGTGTTTGATGTTGCTGGAGAAAAGTGGATCTTCCAGGGAGATAGGAAGATTCTTCTGACGTGTTTGGTATCAGCTATGGTGGCAGATAAGTTGTTATGACAAGGATGTGAGGCGTTCTTAGCTCATGTTGTGGATATCGTTGTGGTTGCCAAGGTGAAAGGTCCTAGTCTTAAGGAGGTGTTTGTGGTTCGAGAGTTTATAGACGTGTTTCCTGAGGAGTTTCCTGGTGTTCCTCCACCCCGAGAGATTGATTTCGAGATCAATCTGGTTCCAGGAACACAACCAGTTGCACAATCACTGTATAGGATGGCTCCAACAGAGATGGCAGAGTTGAAGAAGAAATTGCAAGATTTGTTGGAGAAAGGTTTTATCCGACTGAGTATATCGCCGTGGGGTGCTCCCGTGTTGTTCGTTAAGAAGAAGGATGGTTCGATGCGGTTGTGTATAAATTACCGGCAGTTGAACAAGGTCACGATCAAGAATAAGTACCCGTTACCGAGGATAGATGATCTGTTTGATCAGTTGTGTGGTGCTACAGTGTTTTCAAAAATCGATCTACGGTCTGGATATCATCAGTTGAGGATTAAGGCAGATGACATACCAAATTCAGCTTTCAAGATGAGGTATGGTCATTTCGAGTTCGTGGTTATGCCGTTTGGGCTAACCAATGCACCTGCAACTTTCATGGACTTGATGAACAGAGTGTTCCATCCATTCTTAGATCAATTTGTTGTAGTCTTTATAGATGGCATCTTGATCTATAGTCGGGACAAGCTAGAACATGAGCAACATCTTCGTCGAGCGTTGACTCTTCTTCGTCAACATCAGTTGTATGCCAAGTTCAGTAAGTGTGAGTTCTGGTTGGAGGAAGTTACTTTCTTAGGTCACGTGATATCTACCGAAGGAGTCAAAGTAGATCCGAAGAAGGTGGAATCCGTTGTGGATTGGGAACAACTGAAGACACCGATAGAAGTTCGTAGTTTCCTTGGTTTGGCAGGATACTACTGGAGGTTTATCAAGGACTTCAGTGTGATCACATTGCTGATGATGAAGTTGACCAGGAAGGATGTACCTTTTGTTTGGGATGATCGATGTCAGCAAGCTTTCCAGAGTTTGAAGGAGAAGTTGACCAGTGCTCCAGTGTTGATCTTGTCAGAGCCTGGGAAAGGCTATGTTGTTTTCTGTGATGCTTCCAAGAAAGGTTTAGGTTGTGTGTTGATGTAGGAAGATCATGTAGTTTATTTTGCCTCACGATAGCTCAAGAAACATGAGGAGAACTATCCGACTCATGACTTGGAGTTGGCAGTTGCGGTTCATGCGTTAAAGATTTGGAGACACTATCTATATGGGGAAGTGTGTCAGATCTTTACGGATCATAAGAATCTGAAGTATATCTTTACGCAGCAAGAGTTGAACATGCGACAGCGACGATGTATGGAGTTGATCAATGATTATGACTGCACTATTGAGTATCATCCTAGTAAGGTGAATGTGGTAGATGATGCGCTTAGCAGAAAGTCTTCTTCTCTTTCTTCAAAGAAGGCACAGTTGAGTTCTCTGGTATGGCATAGAAGAGAAATGTTTGTTTCTCTGCGATGGATGAATGTGCAGATAGAAGTTTCTTTATTGTCTGGTCTTTTCGCACAGATGCAAGTTAAGCCTACATTGAGGCAGCAGATCAAGGATGCACAATAGATAAATGATACGGTACAATTGATCAGATCAGAGTTCGGCAGTGACAAGCATGATGGGTTTCATGAGTCTGAGGATGTTTGCTATCGTGATAGGATGGTGGTTCTAGATGTCGATGATCTGAGGAAGTTGGTGCTTGAGGAAGCACACACGTCGATGTATGCGATGCATACAGGTGTCACCAAGATGTATCATAGTCTGAAGGACTTGTATTGGTGGCCCGAATTGAAGAAAGATGTAGCTGAGTTCGTGGCGAGATGTGCGGTATGTCAGCAAGTGAAGGTTGAACATCAGAAGCCAGAAGGAACGTTGCAACCTTTGCCAATACCTCAGTGGAAATGGGATCATATAACCATGGATTTCGTAGTTGGTCTACCCCGGACAACTAGGAATTATGATTCCATTTGGGTGATAGTGGACAGATTGACAAAGTCTGCCCATTTTCTACCAGTAAAGATGACGTATACAGCTGAGAAACTAGCTTGAGTGTATGTGGATGAGATAGTAAGTTTGCATGGTGTTCCAGCAATGATAGTTTCTGACAGAGGTCCTCAGTTTACGAGTCGTTTTTGGGAACAGTTACACAAAGCATTGGGAACGCAGTTGAGGTTCAGTACAGCCTTTCACCTGTAGACAGATGGACAGTCTGAAAGGACTATTCAGATTTTGGAAGATCTCCTTCGAGCTTGTGTTTTGCAGTTTCTAGGCAACTGGGATGTGCATCTGAGTTTGATAGAGTTTGCCTACAACAACGGTTATCAGTGAAGCATTGACATGGCTACTTATGAGGCTTTGTATGGAAGAAAGTGCAGATCTCCTTTGTGTTGGTATGAGTCTGGTGAGTATCAACTTTTGGGTCTTGAGTTAGTACAGCAGACAACAGATAAGATCAAGGTGATACAACAACAGTTGAAAGTGGCACAGGACAGGCAGAAGTCTTATGCAGACAATCGCCGACGACCTTTGGAATTCCAGGTAGGAGACAAAGTGTATCTTAAAGTCTCGCCATGGAAGGGTGTGCTAAGGTTTGGTCGGAAGGGTAAGTTAGCTCCCAGGTATATGGGGCCTTACTCATTCATAGCACGTGTTGGCAAGGTAGCTTACGAGTTAGAGTTGCCTCCAGAGTTGCACAGGTTGCATCCAGTGTTTCATGTCAGTATGCTGAAGAAAAGTCATCCGGATTCAGGTACAGTGATACAGCCAGTTGAGGTTGAGCTTGATGCAGATGTGACCTACGAGGAAGGTCCTGTGGCAATCCTTGACAAAAGGATCAAGAAGCTGAAGAGGAAGGACCTAGTTCTTGTGAAGGTGCTTTGGCAGCGGCATGGCGTTAAAGAAGCCACGTGGGAGATTGAGGAAGAGATGAGGAGGAAGTATCCCTCGCTTTTCTCTTCAGATTTCGGGGACAAAATCCCTTGAAGGGGGTTAGCTTGTAAGGACCCTGACCTTCGTTTAGGGTTTACCCTGTTTGCTTTGCTTAACCTTGGTGGTTTGATGCTTACTAATCACCTTTAGTGGTGATTAGGGTTTGGTTGTGCTTTGTTGAGAGTTGGAGGGGCTACTTGGAAATAACCCAAGTTTAGGGTTTTGTGTGCAAGTTTGCCATCTTGTGAGGTGTTTCCCTCTCTTTGCTTCCTCTAGGGTTGAGAGGAAGGCTTGGGCTTGTTGCTTGAGTTCTTTGGGCCTTGGTTGAGTTTGTTTGGGCCTTGAGGTGCCTTGTTTGGGCTTGGTGGAGCCTTGTGTCGGCCAAGACTTGCCTTGTGTCGCCCAAGGTGAGTAGTGTGTCGACCTAGTGTGGCTTGTGTCACCCAAGTGAGTGTGTGTCGCCCAGTGGAGTTGCTGGTTGTGTCTCCCATGATGCTTGGTCCAGCCTTGACCATATTTGGTGGACACTTGGTGCACATCTTGGACAAGTGTCTTATGGCTTGCTAGAGTGGTGGCTTGAGCTCTAGGACAAGTGTCCCTTGGGTGGACGACACATAGCATGGATCTACCTTGTTTTCTCCTCCCTTTCTTTCTATATAGGTGGTTCTTTCCCTTACCTTAGCTTTTTTTGATCCTTTGATCTTTCCTCCACCTTGAGTGCATGACACTCCCTTTCCTTTCCTTGTGTGGTGGCTGATACACTCCGTTGGAGGAGCTGTGGTGGATGATACCCTTGAATCTTGGAGCTCTTCTTCTTCCTTGGAGCTTGGAGCTTAAGGCGGGTTACATAGCTTCTAACCCTAACTCCTTTACCTTTTGATTATGTTCTTGTTCATATGTTAGTAGCTAGTTCCCTACTTTTGTACCTTTGGTGCTTGATCCTCCTTAGGGTTTAGGGTTTCCTTGTGATCTAGTGTACCTTTCTCTCTAGGGTTTGGAGTTTCCTTGTGCTTGAGGTAGATGGTGACCCTGTTGGGCGATACCCTCTCTTGTCTTGGTGTGTTGTTCGACATGAGTGTCCTTGTGTTGGACGAGAGGAGTGTTCTTGGTGTTGGGTGATATCCTTGATCTTATGATGGGCGATAGGTTGAGCTAGAGGAGTGTTGGCCGATATGGTGGTGTTGGACGACATGATGGTTCTTCTTATGATGAGCAACACCTTTGTTCTTATGATGGACGTTAGACCAGGAAGTGGCATGATGGTTTGCTTGAGTTGAACGATAGGGCCTTGTTTGGCAAGCTTGTTTGGGTTGGACGATAGGCTAGTGTGAGTGTTGGCCGATATAGTTGTGTTGGGTAAGTAGGGTTGGTAACGGGCGATACATCTTGGGCTTGTGACAGGCGTCACGCAACTCTCTTTGGTGTGTATCGGCCGATAGGCCTTGGTTGGTGGTTGCACGTTTTGTGGAGTGTTCCTTCTCTCTCCCTCTCTCTCTTGGTGGTTGGAGATGTTGGTGAACTGGCCGTTATGCTACCGGACGTTGTGGTTGGGGTGCTGTGACGGGAGTCACACTCCCTGGTGTGTCGGCTGGCAGGAGGTGCGACGGGCATTGCCCGATACACATGGAATGCCTGACACCCTCTCTGACGTGTGTTATCTCCTGTAACGTTGTGCTGTGCAGCGTTGCTGCTTTGTGAACCAGTCGTTGTTGTTGGTATTTGGGTTAGGGTTGTGAGGAGTTTTAGTGAGGGTCTTGTGATCTTCCAGCGACGGACCCTTGCTTTATGAAAGTGAATGATTATGAACAAACAATAACAATGGTAATGATAGTGGATGGTGACAATAATGATAGTGGTAATAATAATAGTTCTTGTTCTGGATATTGAACATGACTGCTTACATAAAGTAAACATCTTGTTTATTCATATAATTCTGAGATGAGGATAAGCATGGGTATGGTTTGATATGCTTTATACACTTGATCACCAAATAGTGTAAGAATGATAAGTAGGGTATCTTGAATGGCATTTTCATGATAGTAAGCATATTCCTTATGTTGAAACTATGATTATTGTGAATCCTAACCACGCAGGTGATGGTTAGCCATAAAAAGGGCTATGAGATATATGTGATGAATAACATCACTTTGATAATTATCTTATGAGGTTGTATGTATGATGTGTTTGTCCCATGATGTTGATGTGAGCCTTGAAGAGGCATTGGCAGTACATGGTGAGGGATTGAGATCCTATGGTATGTGATGATCCTTGAGATGGATCTAGATGGTTGGCAGGAGGCCAAGCGGTAACATGTGATGTTAGATCCGTGAGGTGGATCAGGTGGATGTGGTTATAATAATAATATAATGTTGAGTTTATATCTTGCATGTTATACAACTTGATTGAATCCTGCAATCCATCTAAAAGACACTAACTAATCACAGTGAAATATATCATGTAGTTTCCCTGGCCATAGATCCATCATCGTCAGGATTTGGTGATGGTGAAATAGGTTCTCCTACAAGTTAACCAGGAAGCACATATTGTTGAATATGTGTAGGTTGCTCCTAGCCTGAAAATGAGGAGGTAAGAGTGTAACTTTGGTTGCAGACTCAGATATATGTATGTGTAGAGCATGGTGAATAGGCCCATGGCTCAGGATATGTGATGTGAGGAGCATGAATGCGTTCATGGCTCAGAGCACGGTGAACAGGCCCGTGGCTCAGTTTTACTAGCGCCGAGACTTGTACCAAGGCGGGCTAGAGTGAGGGTAGCCTATGGAGTTGACCCTGTGGCTATGATCACTTCAGCATGAGACTACGGTCCTGCTTGTGTTGTGCTCGTGTACTGACCACGAGGTGGGAGGTCGTGGTGTCCGACTCTTCCATTGACCTTGTATGGCACCGGCTTGGGTTTCGTAACCGAAGGTTGGATTTGAACGGTACGATTCACTTCCTCAGGGCATAATAATATGTAATATAGTCGTTTAGTATTTACTGCTTAAGATAAACATGAAACATTGGTTGAAGCCTTGTTTGTGTAATATATTTGTTATACCTTGCAGTTACTTCTATAGTCATCAGGTATGTGGTAATATGTCTTATCTTGATAATCAGGTTATGTGATGTTATATCTTGTTCTGATAATCATGTTACATAGTGATATATGTTAACTTGTCAATCATGTTCCACTGAGAGATATTTGGCTATATGCTTTGTACAGCTGGTAAGCTTGTTGGTAAGAATAGCTTGGCTTTATATAGATTGCTCTTGCTATACCTGTTATTAGTTATCTGCTGTTATAGTTTATCTTGCTGAGGTTCTGTAGTAGCGGTGGGGAGTTATGTTTCCCGCTAGGACAATGTTCAATTGTCTCACTCCGCTGGTTTCCACCCTTTTTAGGTGGTCGAGCTAGACATGGTGGTGGTGGTGGTGTTGTGGCCGAGCAGCTTGACGAGCAGTAGAAGGCAAGCGATGGATATGCTGTTGTTTTGGATGTTTTGTAGTAGAGTCTAGAGTCATCCCTGTACTCTCAGGTCCTTGGAAGTGTTTTGACGTGGTTTCATGATGAATGATCGAAAATGTTTGTATATCCTGCTGTTGGCCGGATGTGGGCCTTTCTGTATATGAACAGGTGCTGAACTCATATGATGGATGGACAGCTGTTCCTTGAAGCTGTGAACACGTATTAGATCTCGTGTATGTTTATATATGACATGTTTTTGTGCAGGATGAGGACTGGAAAGTAATATTTTTCACAGTTTATCCATTTTCTGCAATCGGTTTTAATTAACCCGTGTTTCCATAATCTGTGGTTATGGTGATTTACGCACGTTTTCGCGTAACACCTCGTTATCTATATGATAATGGGATGTGTTGCCACAACACTTATGATGATTTCTTGTAATCTTGCTAAGTGTTTACAATGGGCATGAGTATTGCATGTTGATGAGAGGTTTTAGATGGTGAAACCCTATCCAAGATGTTATCCATCCATATATTGAAAACATACTTTAAGATTCTTATTCCACTTTGTCTTGTTACAATTATTACCTTTTTTTGTTTTTTACCTTGTTGTTTCGATACCACCTTTCTGTAAGGAACACTTTTCTTACTTTTGGTTTGGCATAACTAAGCCAAGGCCTAGGATTCTTTTGATTTGACACCCTTGCCATTGAGATTGACCCTATTTACTACACAATGCCCCATTGTTATTGTTGTGGGTTTCTGAGTATTAGGTTGCAAAAATAAAGTCTAATTACTCCAGATCTGCTCCTTTTTGGATGTGTAATTTCAGGTGATCAACTTTTGGCATTATTGTTAGGGAGAAGTCAAATTGGCATTGTTAAGAACTTATGGTCTACTTAACACATGCATGTTCCTTAAGTCTAGGTAAGACTTATCTATACATTTTAGATTTGATAACATTATTCATCTTGAAGATCTCATATCAGGTGTTTGGTTTCTAACCTTGATTATTTGATTTATTTCATGAAGTTTAGTGTGAATTGGATCCGATATCCCTTTTTACACTTAGAATCATGCCTCCTATGGGGATGCTTGTTTGAAACATGGATGAGCACATTGTGGATCCCTATGAATATCACCATGAAGATCACAACAATGAAGATGAAGAACATTTTCATGAAGTATAAGGGAGACACCCTTGTGTCCCTCTAAGTCCACAAAATGAGGATGGTGATGAAGAAGATAGAGGTCCATCTCTTAGAGCCTTGTAATCCACACATGACAATGAGCCTAGGAATCTCATTATCATACCAAGGTTCAATGCTGCCACCTTTGAGTTTAAGCCTTCCCTCATTTCTGTGATACAAGGAATGACTTTTGGTGGAAACTCTCTAGAAGAGAACCTTTACCACCATCTTGATGCTTACAAGAACATCTGTGATACCCTAAAGGTGAACTAGGTAGAACAACAAGTAATCTTTTGCAAAGGGTTCAACTTCTCTCTAAGAAATAAGGCCATATCATGGCATCTTTACCTCAAGGATAAAAGTGTAAATCGATAGGAACCTAAAAAAGTTGATTGTGTTTCACCTATGGATATACCCAACAGTTAAATTTGATTGGATTGTCCAAAGCACAAAACATGTATCTTTTGATTTATAAGGCCCTAATAGGAACACTCACATAGACTGACATACTTTACCCGCATGAGCATAGAGTCGTGTTGTAGTATAGAAGATCGACAAGTTAGGGGTCGATCCTCTAGGAGAGAGGGGGAACTAGAGATAAGTTAGTTTGACTAGGTCCCTAAAGTGGTGTCTAGGGTTTAATGGTTTTATCTTGGTTTGGGTTGATTACATGGGTCAAACAAGCAAGTAAGGGTAAGCATGAGGAAAAAACTAAGTTATCCCTAGACAAGTTAATTTTAACTAGTAAGAAAGGAAACTATGTAAGGAAGAGAACAATTTAGACTAAGATGAGAAAAGTGAGATCGAACACTACACTAAACTAGAAATTGACAACTAAGGCAAGCAAGTGGCTAAGACTAAGACTAATTAGCTAATATTAGTACAAGATAGCACTAAGAGGCACTAACTATTATAGAAAGAACTAACTATGACAAATAAGGAGGTTAGCTAACTAGCCATTAAAGCAACTAACTAGGCAAGCGTCAATTAGCAAAGAAGACAATGAGGGTTTTAAGAAATTAATGGAAGTGTGAGCCATTTGGGGGGATGTATCTAGAATCCAATTTGGGAGAGATTCATAACATATAAATTCTATCCATTCATTCTAGATTGTTAAACCAAACAACAAGATAAATGCTCTAAAATTAACCTAAGCTGCAAGTCGGTAATGAATCATATAATGTGTGTGAAGGGGAACTACACCCTTTGTACACTTATCCACCTTACAAGTCTTAATTTGTCTTGGGCTTAGGTGAAATTTTAATATATATAGCAATTCTAGGTTTCTAGAATAGGTGTCCTTAGGGAAATTGGAGCCAAGGGTAGGAATGGAGAGTGGAGGGGAGGGTGTTTCACCTCACATCACTCACCATCTAGACTTTAGGAAACTCCTATGGAATTGAACTATGTAATCCTACACTAGCTACTCAAATATTCCACCTAGAAATAAAAGAGGGGATATGTATGTGGGAAGATAGGGTGCTAGGTAAAGATCCACCAGTTAAATCTAGGAGCAATCCTAAAATAGCCACATACAAGCCATTATTCCCTACAATCTAGTTGATTTCAAGCACAAATCAACAAGCAATCCATTTTTTAAGCACAAACCACAAGAAGAAACTTGGGAAATAATATAGAGTAGAACACAATCATGGATAAAAGCACTTTGCGATATGCATGGTTGAACTACCTTATTTCCTATTACTAGAGTTTCAAATTTATATATGTGTCTTGATTGTTCTTTTTCTCATTTATTGAACTTGCAAATATACTCCTTACTATTGTTTCATCTCATTCCTTTACCCTTTTGTAGATGGGGTCAAGTGGAAACCTTTTGCCTTCTCCTTAGGGTCAAGTGGTGGTGGCCTTTCCCTTAGAGTTAAGTGTCTCCTCATAAACTTCTCACCCACACTGGTGATGTGGGATGATTGGTTTTCTTTATGGAGTATATTTTCTTTTCGTCAGTCCCATGGAACATTTGTACTTGTTGTCTATTCAAAAGTTGATATCTTGTTAATATATTGTTGTCCTAAAATGCCAATTGGTTACCCCTTGAATATGTAAATAATTTCTTATTTTCCATAACCCTACTCAATGTTTTATCATTGACTTTGGGTAATGATGTTGAATTTAGGCAAACAAGATGGATCATTATGAGGCATTGACTAAATCACTTCTGCACTCGACAACTCTAATGACAAGGACAAATTGACAAAATCTTATAATGGATTGGTTAGTTTTGTTTAATTCTTTGTGTTTTGAGTTAATATTTATTTTTGTATATGTCAGTCTATGAGATCCATTTGTGTCACCTAGGGACAAGAGCTTCAATCCCTCTACCACTATATAGGTAGTGGGATTGCGAGTGGGATAACAATGATTCTGTGTCAGTTGGTATCAGAGCATAAACACTACTATATAATTATAGTAAATAAATTTCTTAAATCCCTTAAACTCAGGAAAGCATGAAAATTATTTATCATGAAATTGTGGTGTCTAGGCTTGCAGTTCTGGCTAATAATCCCCATCAATCTGCCTAACAACGGTGGTTGTGGTTCCCCGTCTCTACCTATCCAAAGTTGATCTAGAAGGGATTGTCTTGAATTCTAGAGAGTCATCTTGCTCCACATATTTTATTAAAGGACTAACCCTAGCCACCTACTAGAATGTACTAGGATGACTTCTCACCTTCTTATCTCGGATAGAGTGTCTTGGTTTGGCATGTACTCTCCCTATTTTTTTATAGCATGGGGTAACAATTAAAATATGAGAAAAAAATGAAAAGGTATGGAACAATATCATGTCATCATCTGATCTTGAATTGAAATCCTTAATTTATAGATGAAAGTACTCTTGAAGGTGATGTACTCATATGTAAATTTTATGCAAACTCAGTATCACCAAATCGGATATGAGTGCAATCTATGTTTGAGGTAAATTTATGCTATGGTGAAATAATGTGGAACTCATGTTTTACACCACATAGTTGATGATGTCCATATTGATTGGACCTATGTTGCCCCTATTTTTGATCAAACCTCAAATATGATTAAGAAATCCTGTCTATTTATATATGTCATGCCCCATACCTTGATACGAATATATATTTGGACCCCTAGATCTTGATGTGAAGACTTGTTATAAGAGGAAACTTCCCAATTGACTATTGTGCCTCTTTATAAGACTCCATGCTGAATAATAGGAAGTCTTGACCACTCATAATTACGCTTAAATTCTTGAGTTCTAAATTTGGCTTATCTTTTTCCAAAAGACGTCCTTTCCTTGATTAATGAAAGGAGGGGATCTATATTATAATCCAAAGTTTGCAAAATCTTGAAATATGGTTGCCCTATTATGACCTTGGTAATTGATCTCATGACCTTATGAAGCACAATTTGATACTTTATGTGATCAATGTTTACTGACTATGAGTACTAATATGCTAGATTTGGGTGGTAGTTGACTAATGACTCCCCTATTCTTTGTCACATTGCTATTTATGACTATATCTAAGTTGTCATCTTGTTGATTATTTAGAGTAAGGAGAGGTAACCCCTTCTGTCTGAATTTGATTACTTCACCTAAACCTTGAATAGGTCAGGTCTATGATAATACAAATACTCAATCTTGAATCTCAATTTAAATATTGTTGACTATATCTTGTGGCTAAATAACTAGAAAGATCTAGGTCTAGATCATTTATCGAACCTCGATGCCATGGTTATAAACTTTGTTATTGATATCACAAATGTTGGTCGAATGTCTCTCGATTGTTTCTCGATAATTGATTATGGATAAATGATCTCCCCTAAAGTCTAAATGGGAATCTAGACTCTATATTTCAAATATTTATGATCTTGATGTCCAAACTTTGACTCTCAAAATTGAAGTACGAAATTTTTTCTCATGATTACGGGTCTTGATGTTGATGTAACTCATATAATCACCCATGTGGATCTTTAGATCTTCCTCCATACATGGATAGTGAATTTCATGTTACCAAATCTCAAAATGTTTGAAAAGATGACTATGTGGATTCACTTGATTTATGTATTAGGGTGTAACTCTCATGTGGACTAGGGTGGGACCTTCCATTGATTTTGAGAATTAAATCACTATATTGAAATATGATGTTTGTCTTAAATTATTGAAATATTAAATCTCTATCATGGATCTATAACCCCACCTAGTAAATGCAGAAGCTAGGACCCTAAGATGTTGGTATTGTTGTACTTTTGACCCAAACACTCAGATCTAAGATATTGACTCGATGATAATTTTGAGGATGATATTTTTGATTATAGAGTCAATTTCCTAAAAAAATGACCTAGTCCTAGTCAGCATCAACCTCGATTATCCTTGACTATGAATGGACATCGATGTCTTGAAAGTTTGCTAGATTGTTGCTTTTGGATGAATGAGCATGCCTACAGTCTAAACTAGGAAATAACACCCTACTCCAAATGTCTGGACAAAAAATATTATATTCGAATTTTGACTCATGAATCACATTTTTTCTAGATCATGACCTGATTTGATCCATGACATATAATCTTAACTCTTGAACCCAATCTTCACTCAATATAAAGACATGACTTGGAATTGAACTTTATCGATGAACTATGATCTTTTGACCTCTAGTTTACCAAGAGAAGTTTATAAGTGAGTTTTGATTTCAAAATGATCATAATTTTGAGGATATTACATGGATTAAATAGTTTTATTCTTTTAGGATATCTTTGTATTTTGGGACAAAATTCCCTTTAAGGTGGGAGGATGTGACAAACTCGATTTTCAAGGTTCTATAATTTCATAAATTTGTCTTTGATATTTTGGTGTATCCAAATGATCTCGAAATTTTCCATGAAGCTTATAATTTTTTATTAGATCTATGTTTGAGGTTTCATAATTTTTGGAGATTATTTGAATAATTATAAAATTCGTATGGGCAAAAAAATGGTTTTTGGAGTAATTTTAATTAGATGGCTAAATAAATTTATTTTTCAATGAAATTTGGGGGAAGAGTTGTTATGTTGGTAATTTGAAGTGTGATATGAAATTTCATACCAATAAGAGCTTATTTTATGGTTCAAAAAACTGATACAAGAACTATAGTTGAACTAAATTTAATGGTTCAAGTATTTACATTATTTCAGTGAAACAATAAAACTTCCATATCATGGGATTCCATTGTCCAAATAAGGTAAAATTTTAAATGGAGACTTTTGATTAAAACTATGATTTTGATGAATTTTGGAGGAATTTTAGATTTACTATGTTGGATATATGGCTTATAAATAGTGTTTGAAATTATGATTAATGGATGATGCGATTGAAATACATTTTGAAGTGTTCACAAGAAAATAAAATTAGTGAAGAATTATGTTATTTTTATATAAGGATAAATGTGAATTTTGTAGACAAAGAATTATTTCAAAAATCATTCATGACTATAGAAAGATGTTTTAATGGTTTGGCGAATCTTAGTGACAATTATGGGTTTTTACATATATTTTGTTAGAATTATGTAGACCTCCAAATGTTTCCATTTTACTCTCTTATTAATGATAGGGAGAGAGATAGAGGTATTACACAATAAGAAGATTTAGTTAAGATTTAAAAATGTTGGAACTTATGGGTTTTCAAAGTTACAATATTTCCAAAAACAAAGTATTGAGGTGCATAATGTTTTTTTAAAGGCACCCATTTTATTTAGTAGTAGGTTGGTAGTAGAAATAATGTACATAGATGGTATGGAATATTGATAAATTAATTATACTAAGGAATTATGCTAGGAGATATAAGACTTTTTTTGTGGTGGAGAAGTTTTGTTTAAAAAAAATACATTTTCATATAAAGGATTAATTACAATGTGGTACATATGCCTTGACCAAAAATTTGCTTGAACGGTCAAACCAGGTAATCATGAGTTTTATTTAACCCAAGACGAAATTAAATTATGAAATAAGTTTTATCACCACCACTTTTCTACCCTACTTATATGTACACACACCCTATTTACTATGTCCATGCACACTACCAACAACTTACATTGCTTCCTCGATCTGTCTCTCTTGTGTTTTTGCCCCATGTTTATGATGACAACATGTTGTTGTAGTGAGACGGCCTCTCCCTCTACTATTTTCCCTCAAATCATGAAGACAAAAAAAAATAGAAGTCATAGTTCTATACTAACACGAGCCCCTTTCTCTCTCCTTGAGCCTTATTAATCTTTACTTGATTTACTCAAGGATTTTCTTAATCTAATCTTCAGTGAAAGGTATGCATACTCTAATATCTTGGAACTGGATGTTGTGATGTGGAGTAGGTATATGTAATTGTGGGTAAAAGCATTTGGCTATATACATGGTTGAACTACCTTTTTCCCTAAGACTAGAGATTCAAATTTACATATGAATGTTGATCATTAGTTTTATCATTTATTGAACTTGTAAATATACTCCTCACTATTGGTTCATCTGGTGCTTTCCCCTTTTGTAGATAGTGTTCAAGTAGCAACCCTTTACCTTTCCCTTAGGGTCAAGTGGTCATGGCCTTTCCCTTAGGGTTAAGTGGCACCTTGTAAACTTCTTACTTGCACTCATTATGTGGGATGAGTGATTTTTATTATGGATTATATTTTCATTTCCTCATTCTTGTGGAACATTTGTACTTGTTGGCTATTCAAAAGTTGATATCTTGTTAATATCATTCTCTCCTAAGATGCCAAGTGGTTACCCCTTGAATATGTAAACAGTTTCTTGTTTTCCCATTGACGTAATTAATGGTTTATCATTGACTTTGGGTCATGATATTTGAATTTAAGCACACAATATGGATCAATATGAGACATTTACTAAATCACTTTCACACTCAACAACTCTAATGACAAGGAAAAATCAACAAAATCTTATAGCGAGTTGTTTAGTTTTGTGAAATTCTTTATGTGTTGAGTTATTAGTTATTATTGTATATGCCAGTGTGTAATATCCATTTAGGCTACTTTGACCCGGTCAGTGTTAGCGTAGCTGGTAAGGCACGGTGTCCCCCTTCGGGGGGAGCTGGGTCCGAACCACACTGTGGAGTGTTGGATTTATCACTCGCCAGTTATCTGGGCTATGGCTGGAAAAAGGATGCGGGCTCTGTCTAAGGCAGTGAAAAAAATCCATTTAGGCTACTTTGGGATGGGCACATCAATCCCTCTACCACTGTCTAGGTAGTGGGGTTGGTTTGGTGTAAGAATGGTTCCATAACGTGTTCTCTTTAGCACGGTCATTCTTATCTTTTGCAACACATTTGTGGTATCTGCCATAGCCATTGTGGGAGCTCCTTAGCATGACCGTGTTGGATAGAATGGCCATGGTGCTGAGTACTTCGATACTCCCCATCCTGGATTCTACTACAATTTCTTTCATTTATGCATGGTCGTTCTGTGTCACCATGGTTGTGCTAGGGGCTTTACTTGCACTTTGAGCTTTGGACATTCTGATCCATGGACCTCTTTGATTTAGCTTTACCCTTGGACACTATGGTTAGTTTTGGGGGATCTATGACCTTCTTTGGACTCCTCCATGAGCGGAGGAGCCCTAAAATATCTTCCTTCTCTATTGTCTAGCCAAGGCGTGGTCCAAGTATCTAAAAAACATGCAATGAGTGTCCATAAGTGCATTTGATAGAAAACCATTTATTAGGGGAAATAACTTGCAATAAAACATGATATGTAATTGAAAAGTAAGAGGACACAATATAAAAGTGCTAAAATAGGTTTTCATCAGACTTCTTATTGACGCTTTTGTAACCAAGTTCTACCTGGTAAAAAATACCTTCTGCAAAAGACCCAAGCTTACTGAGTCAAAATAGAAACTTGGTGAAAATATTTATGAAGCATTGGAGTGATTCTAAGACTGTGATAGACTACCCTCATCAAAATTGAGACAAAGGATTTATTATGACCACCTTAAATATTGAACTTACCACCACCGAAAGGATTCACTTAGTGTCGCCTATGGAAGTGATTTCTTGGGGACGAACCCAAAGGACTGCATGACAATAGTCGATAATATGACTGCTCTACAAGCTAGCATAGACTTTGAAAGAGGACCAATAAGTAATGTCTCCACTATGGGAATGACTGTTCAATCAAAATCCTTCATAGTTCTCACTACCAAGATTCAGAAAATCACCATTGATGTTATCTAGATGAAAGATTCTGGGAACAAGGGGAAAAATAGAGCTGAAACTGTGATAAAGTTTGTTACGTGTAGAGAAGAAGGCCATGTTGTTGACCATTTCTATTATACCCATGAAGGGAAAGAAACTAGGATGATGGCATCGACAACATCTCCTATGTGAGTTTTAAGAGAGGATACCATTTTGGATTCTCCTATGGAAACAAAAATGCTACTTTCAACTCCCACAAACTAAATATTCTAAACAACACACTTAATAGACCTCCTAGGTTTAGTAGAGGAGGAGTGCCTTCTTCGTTCACCTGCGGTACAAACTATTAGCAAAACATTAATAATTCCCAAGGGAAAAACTAGAATCAAAACTCTAGGGGCTCAAGACAAGGTCAGAATTAGGCCCAAATGCAACAAGATTTGATGATTGTAATGTTAGCCTTTATGAAGAGACATGCTGATGTAATTAAACATTTTATCCAATGCACTATCAACAATAATATTCTACTAAACTAGATACAATCTCAAACGGGGGTGTCACTTTGTAGATCACTGATATGCAAGTGCACAACAAGATGATTGACCAACAACCCATAAATCTTTCTGATCTGATTAAGAATTCTCAAAGAAGGACCCCCTCAATGACTGAGCATAATCTAGGAGGTCGTGATCTGAAAAAGATGGAAACAGTTAGGTTAAGAACTTTTTTGGAGAATAAAATGCCAAAGACTCAATAAGAGAGATTTCCTATCCCCAAAGATGATGTTGAAGTTGTGGAAGTCGAAAAAGAAGTTGGTATGTAGATAGGACTGAGAAGACCAAGTCCAAGGGCAAAAGTAAGAAGAATGAGTCAACCAAAGATAAGGAAATAGATGTTTTAGTTGAAGCCATCGGGAATAGAGATCCTTACACACAAAGGATACCCTTCCCATACAAGTTGATCAATGCTCACCTTAAAAAGAGATATGAGAAATTCATCAAAGACATTAAGAAATTGCATCTAGACCTCCCTTTCCATGAAACCATTGAAGAAATTCCAACTTATGCAAAGCTATTCAAAGTTGCAATTACCAAGAGAAGGCATGGGGATGAAATTGAAACTATTAGGCTTTCCAAAATGTCTAGTCTTATTGTGAAAGTAGCAATGCAAACCAAGTAGAAAGACATAGGATCCTTTACCATCCCTTTCAACGTGGGTGATAAGAAGAAAGGACAGTATTAGCAGGTCTAGGAGCTAGCATCAGCTTAATGCCCCTGACCCTTACACAAAGATTGGGATTAATTGACATGGTAAAAATAGGAATGTGTATCCAGTTGGTTGATCACACTTTCACAAAGCATGTAGGAATAGTCAAAGATGTTCATATACGCATAGGAAAATTCTTTATCCCATGTGATATAGGTGTCATAGACATAATTCAAAGCCTGATGTGTCTTACGTTCTTCGTGTGACCCTTCCTTTCTAGAGCGTGATCCCTAATCAATGTAGAGGTTGGGATTATCACCATAAGAGTTGGAAATGACCATATTAACTTCGAGGTCCAAGACTTCATGAGGGGACCTTCCTTCTTTGAATCGGTTTGTTTCAAAGATGGATATAATCAATTATATGAAGAAGTACATGAGTAGAATGCTATAGTGGATCCTTTGATGAGAAAGTTAACTAACCCAAGTCCTAATGAGGAAGATCCTGAGGTAATTGAACTACTCGATTATCTAGATAGACTAGAAAATAACTGTAGTGATGAAGAAGACACTGCCATAGATATTGTGAAAAATGCTAACATTGAGAGTAACCCTGAAAAATAAGAAGTACCAAACCCCATACCCAAATTGAAGTACCTACCTGAAGGTTTGAAGTAGAAATTCTAAGAGAATGGAGAAAGAAATGTTGTTAATCATAAGTTTTGATCTATTTGAATATCGACATGAGAAACTCCTAGCTAAGCTCAAGTTGAGAAGAAAGACTATTAGTTATTGTGTTGATGATATTGAGGGACTGAATCTAGGATTCATTTGGAACCTGATACAAAGCCCCTAGTTTTAAATCCAAAGGAGGTTAAACTAAAATTTAAGAGAATAGGTTACGAAAGAGGTCTTGAAACTCAGAGATGCAGGGATTACATATCTCATGAATGATAACAAGTGGTTTATCCCCATACATGTTGTACCAAAGAAAGGGGGTTTGACTATTGTTAAGGGTTAAAAATTGAGATGAAATAGATACCAAGATAGTGATTGGGTGGCAAATATGTATAGATTATAGGAAGCTTAATGTTTCCACAAAGAAGGATCACTTTCCTCTATTCTTAATCGATCATGTGCTTGATCATCTATATCATACTCCTATTTTTACTACCTTGATAGATAATTCTACCAAGTTCTAATTTTCCTAGATGATCAAGAAAAGACAACCTATACATGCTTCTATAGTACATATGCCTACAGGCGTATGCCATTTGGACTTTGTAATGCACCAACAACATTTCAAAGGTGCATGATTTCTATTTTCTCTGACTTCTTAGAAGACATAATCGAAGTCTGCATGGATGACTTTTAGTTTACAATTTTTTTTTGACAATTACTTCAGGACCCTCTCCCTTGTTCTCAAGTCCGATGAAGAAAAACACTTAGTCTTGAATTGGGATAAGTTCCATTTTATGGTCCAAGATGGAATTTCCCTAGGACACAAGGTTTTAGAGAAAGGCATAGAGGTTGATCTTAGTAAAGTTGAAGCTATAGAAAAACATGTGCGTCCCAAGTCCATTACTGGAGTGAGGAGTTTTATTAGCCATCTAGGCTATTATAGGAGATTAATTGAAGAATTTTCAAAAATCTATAAACCTCTGACATGTTTATTGGTCAAAGATGTTGTTTTCAACTTTAATGACATTGCTTAAATGCTTTTGATTCATTGAAAATCACTCCCATGATTGCACCAATCATTCAAGATTAGGATTGGGATCTCCCATTTGAGTTAATGTGAGATGCAAGTGATTATGCTGTAGGTGATGTCCTAGGAAAGAAAAAGGACAAGAAGCACCATGTCATCCATTAGCAAGCAAAATTCTCGATGAAGCACAAATCAACTATAATAGCACAGAGAAAGAGATTCTAGCCATTGTCTATGTTGTTGACAATTCAGATCATACCTGACAAGATCAAAGGTCATTGTGTACACAAACCATGATGCATTCAAATATTTAATAATGAAGAAACATAAAAAAACCAAGGCTTCTAAGGTAGGCACTTTTATTGTAGAAGTTTGACCAAAAGATTGTTGATAAAAAGGGAACTGAGAATGTGGTCGTAGAGAAATTTATAATAGTCACATTGGGAGAGGACAACTTCTTCCCCATCAATGATAACCATCCTGACAAAGCTTTGATGATGGAAAGGGCCTTGAACCTATTGTTACATGATAAGATGATGTATGCAACTATTTGGCCTTCCCGACATGATAAAAGTTAATGATTGTAAGATATGTCATCCATTACAATGTCAAATGAAACTATCCATGGAATCATACACTGTATGAAACATGGATCATTGTCATTCTTAACTAAGACTCAGGTTAAGCTCCATCTTGGATCCTAGGTGAGGAGTAAAGCATCTTTAGGTTGATACATCTCATTGGGCATGGAGAAGCATTGGGAACCCCAATCTCTTTCTTTGGGGTAGTTTATTTTCCTTTCCACCCTATGATTTTGGTGACAGTATCTGTCAGATATCACTTAAAAGAATAGAAGATGCTATTTTATAACTTGAATAACTACTATTGTGATGCTCCTCTACTGTTGAAAAAGTGTGATAACAACTTATATTGAAGATCCATACCATAGGAAGAAGTGCCAAAGATTTGATATGAATGTCATCCCTCTCCATACAAAAGACACTTAGGAGGTGATAGGGCCACAAACAAAATTCTAAATTCAAGATTTTGCACGCCCACCATATTCAAGGATTCTTATCCTATGCCAAGTCTTATAATGAGTGTCAACAAACATGAATTATTTCAAAGAGAAATGAGATTCCTCTTTTTTACTAGATAGAGGTTGAAACTTTTAATGTCTAGGGACTTGTACCCTCTTCATGAAATAACCAATATATTTGGGTTGCGGTAGACTATGTTTCCCAATGTTTAGAAGTTATTGCAACTCCCATTTGTGGTTCAAGAAGCATGATGAGGATATTTGAGAAAGTAATATTCAAAATTTATGGGGTTCCAAGCACCATAATTAGTGACGGGGTATCCCATTCTTAAAGAAATATGGGGTGAAGCATAAGGTTGCTACCCCTTACCACTTCAAACCTCTGATCAAGTTGTTGCGTCTAACAAATAGATTAAGAAGATCTTAGGGAAGATTGTAGGAAGGACCACAATAGACTGGGCCTTGAAATTGGATGATGGCCTATGGGCGTATCATATTTCTTACAAGACACCTATGGGACCACTCTTAATAGGTTGATCTAACGAAAAGCTTTCCATCTTCCTATAGAGCTAGAGAATAAGGTCTTCTAGTCCATTAAATTCCTAAAAATGGACCCAAAGTTAGCTTGAAAGAAAATATTCCTACAACTAAAAGAACTTGAAGATTTGAGGATCATGCATATGATAATACTCGAGTCTAAAAGAAAATGACAAAGGTGTGACATGATGCTCACCAAAAAAGTAAGGATGTATGTGTGGGAGATAAGGTTTTATTATTAAACTCCACCGGACACCATAAACTACAATCAAGGTGGTCAGACCCATTCATAGTAACCACGGTCAATCCCTCAGACACGATGGAATTATATAGCAAAAAGGCTAGCACCTTCATTGTGAATGGACACATAGTAAATAGATATTATGTGGAAAAGGCTTTCACAAGAAGAGTAGAGGTGTAGCTACAGGAACCACCTTCAACACCACTAGAGTAGGATAAAAGAAAACCACGGAGAAAGTGAAGTTAAAGACTATAAATTAGCACTTCATGGGAGGAAAACCAATTTTTATAAACTTTCAGTTGCAAATCAAAATTTTAATCTTTAGAACCTTCTCTTTATTTATAATCTAGTCATGTGTTGATTTTTTTCTTTTCTTATTTTCTTGAAGAAATTTTGTTGTGTTAATTTTAGTGTACAAAGAATTATATTAGTAAATGACCCAAGGATAATGTAATTCCCTTCAGGTCCTTCAATCGGTTGATCTATCAGATTGCTCATAGGTTGGTGGTAGAATATTTGACATGTTCTATGAAATTGTGATTGGTACTTAACAATCAAAACTGGATTTACTAACCTTCCATCAGTTTCGAGGACTAGTAATCCACCGATTTTCAATTTAAGACTCTACCTATCCATCAAAAGTAGGGATTCTGAGTGCCCATCTATAGACCATCCATCATAAGGCACCCCATTTACCATCCATTGAAATGTGTATGAGCACATACTTAAGGTAGAGAGGGCCCACCACTATATCTAGTAGATGAGTTTAACATACACAACGGGGACAAAATTTGTACACCTATGATGTACACATAGAGTAAAGGATACTAAACACAACCACCTAAACCTAACCACTCCTCCAAACACCATTAGAAGGCAAAAACCAAGATCCTTTGTCTCACCACCTTCGACTCACTAACCTTCTTCCACCTTAGCCATCATAAGGTGGTGCTACCAATGACATAATCAATTCACCATCAATCCTACAGTGGTGGAGCACTAAGGTGACAACCAAACAAGAAGGACTTTCACAGTGGAAGTTTGATAGAGTGCTTGAAGTAGGCTATCAACAATGATGCATCAACAAGAAAGACAACATAAGCCTTTTGAAGCCTCCTTTTCTCTTTCCCGTTGATTTCTTTTTCATGATGATCAACCTATTAATCTTCAAAGATGACAACTTCCATTGTTATTTCTTCTTTCCATTAGTTGAACCTTTTTCCCTCTTCACCTTTGATATGTTCCCCTTCATCTACCATTGAAATGCATAGTCTGGTGTCCCCTTAGACCCTTTTTCTTGCTCGCCATTAGTTTTTGAAACTTTAATCTTTCATTCGTTCTTTGTTCTTTAAAACCATTGGTTTTGCAAACATTTGGGTTCCAAAGCTATCTTCCATCAATTTCTAAAGGTCTATGATTTCCATCACTTCCCTTCCATCAAAAGACAACCATATATTCTCCTTCTCAACCATTGGTTTTCATGGTTAGTATTCCATTCACTTCTCTTATTTCTACCTTTGACTTCATCCTTTGGGTTTTGAACCTGACCTTAAAACCACTAGTTCCCTCACCCATTGGTTTTTGTAGTGTTGTCCTTCCATCAGTCTCCATCCATGAAAAGGTGATCTTGCTCCATAGGTTGTTCTTACCTACCTCGATTAATATCCTATTTATCTTTATTGAAATATTTATTTCCCTAAACTCTTTGGATAAGATATATTATATCTACATTTCAAACTAGAACCAATGGTAGGAAATACAGATAATCATAGGCCTCACCTGTCATTGGATCGGTCAGAAGGATGAGTGAGGTGGATGTAATTAGAGAACGACTAAGGTAGGAGGAGATTGACAGAATTGAGAGGTCGAAAGATGAGGAAGATAAATATATAAAGATTCATGGGGACCTCACCTCAGAAAGTAGAAGTAGATTTTTTAGGTAGATAAATAGAAGATCCCAGACAAACCTATCCCTAAGGAATCTTCAAACTCCATTGAGTACAAACATATGAATTATCATGCTCTATAGAGATTGGCAATCCCAAAAATAGGAAAGTGTTGCACCCTTTACCAAAAGGCAACTTATCTATATCTTCCAAAGTGAAAAAAGAAGGGAGACCAGAGGACATTAAAGTAGGAGCATCGACAAGCACTAGATTAGTAGTTCATCTGTCTATAATTTCCCTTTCTCATGCACATGTTCTAACCCTCACTCTGACATCTTATGTCACCACAAAGTTCCAACCTAACAACTACTTCATCCCCTAGGATGATACACATACAAAGGTTTGGAAATGATGTTTGGTGGAAAACCCTTCATGGAAAGAAAGGTTTAGTGACATCGAAACTCTATGAAAATTGGGAATCTACAATAGAGTGAAGGTTCACCTCGACAATGTTGGGCTCCACAAGATATGCTTCAATAATAACACCTCATACAAATAACTCGCTCTAGAGTTCATTTCCTTGCTTAAGAAGCTACTAGTTCATATTGAAGAAGCTAAGGAGTGTGGGGGGGTTAAATTGGCAGTATGGATAGTTAAGGGAAAATGTGTTTTAATAAAAAAAATGGCTAAATTAAATATTAACTTACATGGAATAACAAGTTGAGTTAGATAATATTCAAGGATTCTCTACTGAGAACATGTGTGAGAGGTTGTCAAGAGAAGATATACATATCTCTGGAAAGTTCAAAGTAGTGAAGATGCATTCAAGCCTTATGAGGTAGCTCATAAGATCTTCACCAGTTCAATGTTCTTCAGACACTCACAACATAACTAGAACGTATCTCCACATCTTGTATAGCATCCTCAAAAAGAAACAATTTAACATAGGAAGATTCTTGCTCATCAGACTAGTAGCAGCAATTCATCTAGAAGGATCACAAGACTTCTGCATGGGAGGACTCATTACATACACATGCACACCAACTAGGATACCCTAAGGATCTAAAGCATTTCACATGTCTAAAGGGGATAGAGTAGTAGATGAAAGGTATTTGACATGGTTTTCAAACATCTCCCTCACCTATATAGCAAACATTACATATTCAAATGCCTCTTTCTATAGGTTTAGATCTTTTTGAAGAAAATTGAGGGTTCAACATTATCATTGAAACACATATTAGGTGACTCAACCCACATGTTACAAGTAGTCTATGTAGGGACTCATCCTCATGTTTTTTATTGTTCATATTTTTAAACATTTCATATATTTTGGAGGTTAGGTGTTATGGCATGCTCCCTATAGGTTTGACACATATCAGGAGTTCACTCTATTTGTATGTCTGGTGTGGTCCTCCTTCTTATAGATATTGCGGCCTATGTTGGTCTCAAATTGTACCTCACTATCCATATCTTAACATATACAAGTCTAAGCTTGTGCAAGCATGCCAATCTGCTAGATATATGTAGCACATCAACCAAGCTATATACATCAAATATGGTTCTAGACTAGCAAGGGTTGCATAAACAAACTCATCTCACGTCCTCAAAGAATACTTGACCCTTCCAAAAACAACTTATGCCATCATGAAGCAAGCTCATATCATCAACACCGACATCATCATCATCACCACCACCACCACCATCATGATCATCATCATGATTATCAACACATTGTCATTGTTGTCATAGTGTCATCATCATCATCACCATCATCATCATCATAATCATCAACATCATCATCATCATCATCATCATCATCATCATCATCATCATCATCATCATCATCATCATAATCATCATCATAATTCTCTTAGGTCATCTAGGCTACTTATAGGCCTAACCTTTATCATGGCTCTAGACAACTCAACAGACTACAAACATCATCTAAACACTCTCATCTAGACTTAATGTGACATTTCTTTCTCTTAGGATACATGGACACTTACCGCCTTATCGCATGTGTTAACATTTTCATATGTATGTATACTAATATTTGAAATAAGTTTTCTCCAATGTTGAAACATGTGATGAAAACCACCATACTCCATTTGAATAAAACCAAAATGAGTTACCACACTCATTAGCTAATCTAGTACCATGATACCTAGAGAACTACAAAGAACATGGTGCACACAAGTGCAGCTACCCTTTTAGGAACATATGTCTAGGGTTTTAGTAAGATCTTCCTTTTCTCACCCTCCTAAACCTATAGCCCATATTACCAGATAGAACGAGGAGAAAGAAAAGGTCCTAGGGGTTACACAAGTCCACACCTCATTATAGAACATCCATGTTCTAACTTAGAGGATAATCAACTTAGTCTCATTAAGTTTCTAGGCATGAGATGTAATATTGAATTAGTTTGTGTTTCATATGAGTAATGTTTGGTGTAGTTAGTGTTCATTCTCTAATACCATCTACCATAGAGTTCTTTGCTACCCAAGTCCTAACTTCAAATGACTAGACAATAAATGGTGATAGGACCTAGCAGTCTGTCCCTAGCATGATATTATCAAAGAACAAATGTGGAAGCATAAAATTTTGGCATTCATGAACAAAAAATGGGATAAAAGCACCAACATAACTTCAACATTCAATGTATATCATTAATGAAAACATTGTTTATTACAATATTTCAATTATGTAAGAGTCAAATTTATACAAGTCTTATCATGTACACTAGGGATCTTACAACAAGTACACCTTAACATAGTTAATCAAACCATCAACTTCCTATCCATTTTTTAACCTAAAATCTATGTGTAACAAGTGGGTCAACATAGGAGGTGTTCAGTATAGGGCAAAAAGATACACATATACATAAGCTTTGGACAAATTTGAAAATATTGCATAAGTAAGTGAACGTCGCCTTGAACATTTGTGCCTTCAAGGCACCTGGTCCCGATGGTCTGAATAGGAAATTCTTCCATTGGTTTTGGCACATTATTGGTGAATATGTTTCATGTGGGGTATGGTGAGGTTAATCAACCACGTATTGCTCAAGTTGATTCCTAAGAAGAACTTTTTGAATGACATGAATGACCCAAGGCTTATAGCACGTTGCTATGTGATGTATAAAATCATTGTGAAGCTACTGGACAACAGACTAAAGACTATCTTACCAGAGATCATCCCATTGCATCAATCAACATTTATCCAAGGTAGGAACATATGTGATGGAGCTCTTCTATCTTCCAAGTTCCTATTGGGATACAATGTCAAAAACAAAGTGAGGAAATCATGTGTGAAGATTGATCTAACTAAATCTTATGATAACATCATCTGGAAGGCCTTGTGGTCTATCTTGGAGGACATGGGTTTCTCAAATAGGTGGATCGATCTACTTAAGAAATCAATGGAAACTGTGTCATTCTTTATCGTAGTTAATGATCTTCCATAAGGTATGTTCAGATGCCAATGACCTAAGACAGGGAGACTCACTATCTCATCATCTCTTCATGTTGGTTATGGAAGGTTCAGCCAAACTAGTCACAAAGGAAGAGGAGCTGAATAGGGTTACACCCTTCAAGGTAGATGGGGTCAGGGTGACAACTCACCTCATATTTGCTTACGTTGTACTCCTTTTTCTCACTGGCAAGGCCAAGGTGCTCAAATCCTTTAGGAAGAGGGTGAAATGTTTCATGCAACTCACTGGTCTCCTCATGAGTGTATTTCTCCCGACCTTGTGTCTCCAAGAAAGGAAGATTCAAGAGGATCATTAGGTTATAGCAAGGCTCCTTTCCCACCTGTTACCTGGGCATTCCCATCTCTAGATGAAGAGGGAAAGAGTTTGATTACTATGAGTGAGTGGGCAATGCCAGAGAAGTTGTTACCAAATGGATGGGGGTCAACCTATCCATGGCTGGGAGAGTCGTGTTGGTTAGATCTGTGCTAACTAGAAAGCTGAGGTTTTGGTGTGGATAGGTGGAGATACCTCCTTTTATCCTCCTAAAATTCAAATGTGTCATGGGTTGCTTCCTCTGGTCAGGTTGCAATTATGCGGCCACCTAGGATACTATTGCTAGACCCATTCATGAAGGTGGGTTGAACATTTCTGATCCACTGGATATAGCTAGGTCAGCCACCATTCAGATGATTGATAAGTTCCTACATAAATCAGATACTCTATGGTGTCTGTGGATGAGAATGAGGTATGCAGTTGCTATAGATTTTTGGTTTCTAAGAACCTATGCTCTAGAGCTTGGAGAGGCAAGGAATAGCTCTACAGGGATGTGCATACAGAATACAAGTTGGACAACAGTTCTTGAGTTTGTGTAGTGATAAATCTCCTCCATGTTTTTTTTACTTTCAGTCACTGCAGGTACCTTGGTACGAGGTCCTGTTGAGCATGCCTTACACCCCAAAATGGAGCTTTTGTGATTATAAAGGGATGATGAGGAAGCTCCCTACTATGGAGAGGTTGTTAAAGTGGGGATTGAATGTTGGATCTTTGTGTCTCCTTTGTAAGGAGGAAGATGAGAGCCACAAACACCTATTCCTATGTTATAGATACAACGACTATCTTTGGTGTCAGATCAATTCAAGTTAGGATGGGGTAGTAACCCCCTAAGGTCTTTTTTAGTCCATTTTTTGGACGGTGGAGGATCTTTCTTCACTTTTATGTGCTATGCGTTATTGCAAGAAAGAAACATCAACCTCCATGACAAATAGTCTATTGATTCCATTGACCTTTTTGGAAATATTATAAATAGTTTCTCTTTATTTGTCTTATCTAATCTAATTTGGTGGCTTAAGAAGTGAGATATTGTAGTTTAACCCATGTGTATAGTATATGGTTCACAACCCTATACTTGTATTCTGAAATACAATTTACCTTATCCAAAAAAAAATAAACAAAGTAAGTACTTAGCAAAATGAGAGCCATGTTTTATGTCATTTTACTCCAATTATACCAACAATATCATGTATCATAAGACCTCTGACTAACATCTCATTGGAAGAGTCTGTAAGGGAGCTCAAGATTAGCTAACCCTTTTCTACGTGAGGGGCCTCAAGGTCATTGACAAGAGTTAATCCTTTTATCGACGTGGTCTGCCCTATCTTGACAACTCAAGTATACCACCCAACTTTATGTCCTTACCCTAAGAATACAAGTAGGTGCAAAATGTTTGTATAATGGAGTTCTATATTACATTTGCAAGTTATAGAATCATTGAGACAAACATCAAGTACAATACTAAAATACTACATGGCAATATTTGTGTAAGTAAACAACCATGCATATGTATTACAGTTCAATCATGAAAGCCATAGTCATATAATTATTAAACCCCGTACCTGACTCGGAGATTCTTATCCTAACTCATCCTTAACAATCGAGCCATAAGAAACACATGATTAAGAACAAGATTACATACATGTATTAGATTTTTTATGTAATCCTAATTAGCTTCATTTTAGTGTTTTCGCCAAGTTAAGTTCTACATTTCTTATTTGTGCATTTTATGGTGTTTTACTTATTTAGAGTTCATTATAAAGGTGAGGTTCAAGTTGCATATCATTTTTATGTTCGATTCATTCTATATGCATTTCAAAATTGATGTCACATGTGAACATTTTGGGGTCAAAGGACTCATAATATGACAAATAAGGTCATAATTCATCAAGTCAAGAGGTATAAGTATAACATGTGATTAGATCAGTTATATTACTACATAATAATTACATTCAAATATAAGTGGATTTCACCTGGGGTCTTGGCATCATAATCCCAACCTTGGGTATTAATATTTCAACATACTCACTAGTACAGAAATGACATATAATGTCACCTTTGATGGTGTCAGTTAGCCAAAAACACTAATGCTAGAGAACAATGATGTCAGTTATTTAAGACAACCATCACCATATGTGAAGTCCTACTGATGTAGAAAAGACATGGGTATCAATTTTACTAACACATTGGTTTCTATTCAAAGAAATTGACGTCTAAAATTACACATGAAATAAAATTTTTCAGTGAAAAACATTTCCTCCAAAATTTTTAGTCCAGTGTCGGTTTTTGCTAAAACTGACGACACATGTTTTGCGCTATTTCCCAATGGAAAAATTTATCCCCTCATTAGTCATCGGCTCTGACAATTAACCGATGACTGATCACCCTTGGTGAGGCAATTTTTTTAGGGGATGGGTCTATAGTGTAGGTTTTGCTTCAGTAACTAATGACTAGTTTTTACGTGCCTTATTCCCATAAAAATATATTCCCCCAATTTTCTCCTCTGTCATTGGTTTTCATTGGATAATGTATGACTATTGTTCTAACACTAGATCAAAAAAAATGGTTGGATATGTATTTAGACGTTGGTTTTTCCTGTGGTAACTAAAGACTAGGTGTTTACGTGCCTTGTCCGAGCAAAAACATTTCCCCCCCCCCAATTTTCTCATTCTTCATTGGTTTTTATTGGACAACTAACAACTATAGTCCTAAACAAAATATTTTGTTTGGATATGCATATAGACGTTGGTTTTTCCATTGGTAACCAACGACTATGTTCGACAATTTTTTGTTTGGTTTAGGAGTTAGTCGTTGGTTTGCCACATATAACCAAAGACTATAACCCTAACCTGAGGGAAAACTTTTTTTTTCAGAATTGTACATATTCATTGGTTTTGGCAGATGTAACTAATGATTATTTCCCATCGCCAGTGTCTATTTTTTTGGTTTAGGAGTTAGTTGTCAGTTTTCTCTAGAAATCGACGACTAAAACCCTAACCTAAGGGAAACTTTTTTGTTTACATTTGGACTTAGTCGTCGGTTTTGTTTTCTAATTGATGACTATGATCCACTTAATATCACCTGTGACATTTCTTCCCCCCATTCTTTGTTTCATTGCATGTGATACCTAGCACATGAGACATTTCTTCCGACTCTACCATTGCCCTCCTCTACCATTCGTATCGTTGACTTCCGCCAGCACTTGTGTCACTGCCTTCCACTACTATTGCTGAGGCCATTGTCACCACCTACTACTCAGGCTGTCACCTCTGTCTACTTCTTAGGTCGTTGCCATAGCCATTGTTGTCGATGCTGCTTCTCCTTCACAGAAGCACTACCTCTTTTGCTTGTCGTACTGGGAGCCGCCACCGACAACCACCTAACTGACAACCATCTCCGACAACCATCTCACATCATCAAAAACCACATGACTGGTGTCTCACCTTCTATATATTTTTTAATTTTTTACATGTAATTGTTGGTTTGTTATTATGCACATATTATTTGTTATTAAATTCTACATTGTATCATGATTTTTTATGAAAATGTATTATTATGTATGATTTTAGGTCACTAAATTCTAGTTGTATATCTAATTATAATATATAATTATGAATGATGAAATGTAAATAGGGTTTTAATTAGGAATTGGATAAACTATTTGGGTGCAGTGTTCAATTTGGGTACAATTGCATATATTATGTATTATGTTAGGTCACTAAATTCGAGTTGTATATCTAATTAGAATTTACAATTATGTTTAGAAAAAAATGAATGACTAATGGTATTTCACATTTGGTTGATGATAAAAGTTCCTAATGATAAATCAATTACTTCTTGATGATACATTGATTCAAAATGCTTCTTAAATTATATGAGGTCAAAAGACTTATAAAATTAAATGATGAAATGTAACTCGAGTTTTAATTTGGAATTGGAAAATCTATTTGCATGCATTGTTCATTTTGGATATAAGTGCGTGTATATTTGGGTTCAGTTTGGGTATACATGTTTGTATATTTGGACATAAAACCTAGGATATGGATGATGAAAATAGGACCATAGGTATATGAATGAGAACATACATGTATTTTGTTGGCCTAGAAACCCATTTGAGATTCACCCATTTGGAGTAAATCTTGGATAATCCCTAGTTTGGGACTGTTCTTGAACACTTAATCTCACTTAGGATGTAAGTGCATAATACATATTAGGTTATCAATATGATTCAGTGACACTTCCTCATTTGTTCTCTAAGTACATATGTTGGTGGACATTTTCCCATCTACATCGGTGTACTTGGAGAACTATGGGGAAATGTTGCTGAAATTTTCTTGAATTCTGAATACATACATTATACACTTACTAGTGAGATTAGATATTCAAGAATGGGATAGGTGGCACACACATTCATTATTTAACCCTAAACACTAATCTTTTAACCCTAAACCCTAATATTTTAAAATAAAACCTAATCTTTAAACCCTTATCCCTAAATCTATAACAATAAACCGTAATCTATTTGTAAATCCTTAACTTAATTTGTAAACCCTAAACCATACTACTTATTTTCTCTTTGATCATAGAATGGATAGATCATGGATGTCCATTCCAAATTGTTCCACCCCAGAGTTTATTTCTGGTCTTGATCAATTTATTAGATTTGCGGAGGAACATAGGAAACAACCTGGAGATAGGTTCTATTATCCATGTCGACATTGTAGTATGAACTTGAAAGTCAACATTGGTGACAAAATAAAATGTCGTGTCATGTGCAATAGGATTGTGCAAAGCTATACAATATGGTACTGGCATGGAGACATTTCAAACATGAGATCAGTAGATGTTGATAGTAGTGCTTGTGTTGAAGAAGAAATTGTCATTGATGACATAGATGTGAACGGACCAATTTCAATAGACATCATTGATGTGATGTTGGACAGTTGTGAAGTAGAGCACATTGATCCACCTTCCTTGTTTAGGAACATTGTGCATGATGTTGAGAGACTGTTATACACTTGTTCTACTAAGTTTACAAAGCTGAGTTATGTGTCAAGATTGTATAATCTGAAGGATAACAATAGATGGAGCTGCAAAATCTTCACATCATTTTTGTCTTTGTTGAAAGAAATTCATCCTGAAGGAAACGAGCTTCCAATATCAACATACGAGTTAACGAAAAATTATGCACAATGGGAATGAATTCTAACAAGATACATGCATGCCCAAATGATTGTGTATTATTTCAAAAGGACTATGTCAATTTGAAAGATTATCCAAAACGTGGGGCGTAAGGTATAAAATGATGACTTTGTAGAAGTCCAGAAACGTCTCTCCTGCCAAGGTGATGCGGTATCTACCTATAATACCACAGTTTCAATGCTTGTTTTCCAATCTGATAGATGCGGAAAATATAAGGTGGCATGCAGAGGTTAAGAAAAATAATGATGGGATCCTACAACATGTGTTTGATTCCCCACAATGGAAGAAGATTGATTCATTATACCTTGAATGTGATGAAGAAGTCAGGAATCTAAGACTTTGTCTTTGTGCCGATGGGATGAATCCATACAACACACTGAGTAGCCAACATAGCACTTGGTCTGTTATGCTTGTTATATATAATCTTCCCCCTGGTTGTGTATGAAAAATAAGTACATTATGTTGTCATTGTTGATATTGGGTCCTAAACAACCTGGAAATTATATCAATATTTATCTTGAACCTCTGATTGATGAATTAAAGAAACTCTAGGTTGAAGGTGTGATGACATATGATGCTTCACATAGAGAGACATTTTCTTTGCATACTATGTTGTTTTTCAATATTAATGACTTTCCAACATAGGGGAATTTATCTGGATATAGTGTAAAAGGATCCAAATCATGCCCTATATGTGAAGAGAACACCAATTCAACATGACTAAAACATGTCAACAAGACTGTATATATTGGTCATTGAAGGTTTCTTCCAAAATTCTATTTGTATCGAAGGTTGTACAAAGTGTTCAATGGATCGAATGAGCAATAGATTGCCCCTAAACCTATACCATGGGAGGTTGTTTATGAAAGAGTAAAAGACTTTGTGAATGAATTTGGTTAGAGATCACATTGTACCATTCCCACACAAAGTGACAAATCTTTATTCAAGAAGAATTTCAATATTCTGGGATCTTCCTTACTGGATTTCTTTGGAAGTTAGGCATTGTATCGATGTTAGGCATGTTGAGAAACATGTTTGTGATAACATTGTTGGTTCTCTATTAAGTATACCAGGTAAGATAAAAGATGGCATCAAATCAAGAATGGACCTACGCGAATTGGGAATAAGGAAAGAATTAACAGTAGTAGTTAGTGGTGATTGGAGAACATATTTCTCTCCTCCTTGTTACACGTTGTCTAGAAAGGAGAAGAAAGCTTTTTGTGAGTGCTTGCTTAATGTTAAGGTACCACATGGTTACTCTTTCAATATCCATAGATTGGTATCAATGAAAGATCTAAAGATGATAGGTCTTAAGTCTCATGATTGTCACACTCTAATGCAACAAATATTTCTCATGGCAATTCGATCTATACTACCGAAGCATGTAAGGTTTGCAATCACCAGACTTTGTTTCTTCTTCAACAGTCTATGTTGTAAAGCTATTGATCTTGAGAATCTCAATAAGTTTCAAATATAAGTGGTTGTTTCCCTATGTCATCTTGAGATGTATTTTCCTCCTTCTTTATTTGATATCATGGTACATCTTGTTGTCCATTTGACTAGGGAAGTGAAAATGTTGGGACCAGTTTTCTTGCATTGCAAGTATCCTTTTGAACGATACATGAGAGTTATTAAAGGTGATGTTCAAAACTATTATTGATGTGAAGGGAGTATTATTGAGGGTTATGTGGCGAGGGAGGTTATGGATTTTTGCAATTACTTTCTAAGTAGTAAAGAAGCTCATGTAAATGAAAAGAATATTGAGGACTATTCTAGAAAAGGGACTTTAGGAGTACAAATGAAAGTAATTATTTGTGAGCTTTGGGAACAATCTCACTTGTATATTTTACACAACATTATCGAAGTGAGTGTTTATATCACGGAACATACCAGTTTCATCAAGAAACAATATATTTGAGCCAATTCAATGTGGCTTGCTAGAGAGCATAACAAGACATTTATTAAGTGGTTTGAAGATAAAGTCTTACATCAACTATCTCAAACACCAAATAATATTGCTGAAAACATAACAACATTCATTGTGTCACTCCTAATTTATTAAGTGGTTTGAAGATAAAGTCTAACATAACAACATTCAATGTGTCACTCCCAATTGAATTAGTATACATTCTTATGAATTCATTGTTTTACAGTTGACCTTGATTGTTACTAACCAATTCAATGTGCTTACTAACAAGTCTATTAGTAATTCTCAAAGAGAAAGGCATGGACTGAATGTGTATGACCACATGATGGGTCCAGTTGGCTATTCAGCCCTTTGCCAAAAACTATAGGCATCTGGCATTCAGTAGCCTATTGCTCCTACTGCTGAGATTGTTGAGTCCTATACTACTCTCACACCTCTACATCACAATGATGTGTGGATATATGGGAGGAAACAAAAAAGGAGATATAACCAACCCCTCAACTGTTGAGGTGGCTGCAAAAATGATAAAATTCAATTCTAAAAAACACAACAATTAGTATTGATGATTGTTATGTTTACTTACCAATTTCTATTGATGATGATTAGCAGGAGCTTCATGAGCTAAGCAAGATAGACTCATTCATCCCTTAGGGAACAAGGGATGAATTGACAGTTTCTCTCGGTAACCTAGAGCATCCTAGACGTGTTAGGGTTGTAGGCACTGGTGTGGGCCTAAGAGCGTTCTTTGGGCCATCACAGTGCAAACATGTCCAAAAAGAGGGATTTTCAAAAATTGAAGTAACCTATTCTTTTTTTAGAATGTTATTACAAAGGGAATTCAGGAATCAAAAAGCTTTTCTTTTGGCCATCTACAGGTAGATGAGTTAATTGATAAGAGAGTCCAGGAAGCAATGAGAAAGTGGTAGGTATCTCAAGATGCCACTCAGATAATACATATGCCATGCCGCTCTTCCCCTATGATAGAGGTTCTTGGGAGCAATCATGTAGAGGTGGTTGGGAGTAATCTTGTAGAACCACTACCTAGCACATCTGTTGTAAATATTTTTATGACATAGTAGCTAATCTTTTCAAGATGATATGTTTAGGTATTTATATAACATACTCTATGTAAATTTGTAGGGGTTGAGGCTATGTCGTATGAAATTGAAAGAATACATCATTGTAAAGGGCGAGGCTTACCCACACCTTCCAAGGCACATGATTAATGGAACTCCAGTACTCGATGGTGTGGTTTGTGTGAGCCTGAGGCTTGTTTTCCCCACTTGGAGGCAACATCTATTGCCATATGCCCACCCAGATGCTGACACGCTTGGTGAAGTAGAAGGAGGAGTGGTCTTGTGGCCCGGAGCAGGATTCATCTATACTGATCATGTATGGTAAATTTACATTACGTTAATTTGTATATTTATATACATGACAATTGATATGAAATTATATATGCAAGACAAAGGGAAGAAACCTGCTATAGCTCATCCTCCTCCACCTCCACCTCTTCCTCAAGTACCTAGCTGGCTTGCAAAGGACCTATTTGAATCGATAGGTCCTCAATGTAGGGGTATGGAAATATGGATAGGTGAACATTGTGAAACTTCAGCTATTATTGTTTCTATAGTGGAGGATTCTATAGGACAATCATACGATTATATTATATTTCTACAAGATATTCTGGAGTTGTTTCGTTATGCTTGGCTGAATTCATCCATGATAGAACTATAGATATGGTGAGATTTAATTTAAAAATATACCTCCTTTAATATAAGGTGATATGTTTTCTTATATATTAATACATACATAATATATGTTTTACAGTCACTTACATAGGGTCTATAAAGATTTTTCAATGACCCATGTGAGATTTTCTAGTTCCATCCTTGATCAGTCTTGTAAATGAAGACCCTACACTAGCTACCTTATACTGCTTTAGCTCTTTTAAATATTTTAGTGAAGACAAAAAGAGTGTGATAATGGCTCCATATAATGTTGGGTAAGTTTACTTTACTTATAATTTTGACCTAAGAAAATTACATTTATATTTTTTACTTTCTTATCACTAGATGTAAGCATTGGGAGTTATTGGTTGACTATTTATTATCTAGATCCTAAAGGGAATGAATTAGATGATTTGGGATACAATTTGAAAAGGTTGTTATACACACGAGAAATTTTTTATATTTAAATTCATTAACATCCATTATTAAGTGACTATTTACTAATGCAACTCAATGTGTTACATTAATGTATAGGGCTTTGAAATATTTCAAAAATTTTGGAGGAAACGTGGATAAGAAAAAGAAAGTGGTAGTTTGGAAGAATGTGGATGCAGTTTCTTGACTCCAATGCATATTTTATTTTTATGTGAACTATGGTTATTTTTATTTACTAACATTTTGTATGTTGAAATATATAGTGTGTTGTACATAACAATGGTTGGGCATGTGGATACTACATAATGTGGTATATGAACATAATTGTCAGATATGTTGCGCAAGACATCGAAAACATACAATAGGTAATATATAGTC
The DNA here is from genome assembly GCA_963693085.1 of Alisma plantago-aquatica. Taxonomy (NCBI): domain Eukaryota; kingdom Viridiplantae; phylum Streptophyta; class Magnoliopsida; order Alismatales; family Alismataceae; genus Alisma; species Alisma plantago-aquatica. The sequence goes on from OY856411.1 coordinate 885,609,090, forward strand.
TTGATCATCATAAGTATAGTCTCATTAGATAATATGAAAATATCAAACTTATTAATTATATATTCATGTCATTCTCTTTGCAAGTGTTTAAAACAAATGACTTCAATACAGGGGAAAAGCTATTAGATGTACATATGCCCTATACGACAAAACAATTAGATGACATTAGAGAATATTGGGAAAAATTCTTTGAAAGGGAGGCATTTTTTTATTATGCTTGGGGTAATGATGATAAAGAATGACATTTATAATCTTTGATGTCATTATTTCTATATAGAAGTGGTTCTTATATGTACATGTTTGAATGACTTTTTTTTTTTACTTCTTGAAATTTTATCTATATATATGTGTGTGAATGTGAACATGAATGAATGAATTTTTCTTCTACATATGTGTGAATGTGAAAATGGATGAATGAATGGAACTGCAGGTTTCTACATGTGTGTGAATGTGAAAATGGATGAATGAATGGAACTACATGTTTCTACATGTGTGTGAATTATGTGAATGAATTAACTATGTTTCTACATGTGTGTGACTCATGATGTATATATAGTCTTGATATATAGATAGTCTTGATCATCGTATTATTGTAGGTGTGTGGCCTGTTGTTAGGCTAAAATCACATGTGTGTGAATGTGAAAATGGATGAATGAATGGAACTACATGTTTCTACATGTGTTTGAATTATGTGAATGAATTAATTGTGTTTCTACATGTGTGTGACTCATGATGTATATATAGTCTTGATATATAGATAGTCTTAATCATCGTATTATTGTACATTTTTTGCTTGTTGTTAGGCTAAAATCATAGGATGTTGTAAACCTACAGTTCAAAATTGAACTGCAAGTTCTGCATCCTGCTGACTAGCCGGATAGTAGGCCTACAAGCTGATATTATAAAAAAAGACAATTATTCATCAGTTATTTAAAAGAACCATCAATGTAAGTCTACGTTGTCGGTTATTTATAACAAGCTGACGACTATGTCCTAACCCGGGACAAATTTTTTGTGTTGGGTATATAGATAGGCATCAGTTTTTGAAATCATAATTGACGACAATTTAAAGCTTTATTATCAGATTTACTTTGAACAGATGACTATGAACCAAAAATGAGATCATTTTTGTTTAGAAAGGGAGTTGGTAGTTGGTTTTTACTGAAATAACTGACAACTACGACGATAACCATGGCCAATTTTTTGTTTGGTTATGAATATAGTCATTGGTTTTATATAGATAACAAATGAGTATGGCTCCTATCGGTGTCGGTTATTTGTTGGTTGCAATCGGGGTCATCTCTGTGTTGTTGGTTTTAGAACTAAGGCCATAGGCCTCTACCTTTAGTGTCATCCACTTAGGTGTTTTGTGGAAACTGATGTAAAATATCCATTTTAATCGACATTAAAGGTAGTATATGTATTAGTGACTCTAGGGAAATATGGCATCAGGTAGGCAGCGGAAATAAAAATTTTACTACCATATTCCTCATAAAACTAGTGGATTGTGTCAACAACTATATTACAGAAAAGAAGGTTTTGTGGATATACTTGGTCCTGGAGCAAGTCCATCGACAATCTCATCATTGTTGTAGTGTAGTTGTGCAACACTCTTCTAGATACACTGGATGGTGTCTGCAATAGCTCCTAGTCTCACCATAGACAGCAGGATAACATTGTCCTCCTAGGGGCAGGCAACGACCTCCATTCCTCTATGGAAATCCACATGGACCGCCTAGAACTCCCATTATTCTAATAAAGCATACACGAAGGAATTGTCCCTCCTGTTGTTGTACTAGTCACTAACTTGCTTCCACAATTGTTCTCCATAGCTATCCCTGCCTTTATCAGGTAGAACTTACTCAGGCTCTCTATTGGTTACCACAACTAGAGAGGATAAAATTGTCAGAGGAAATTGAGTTGTATCTCTGGGAAATACCAGTATCCCTCTATTTATAAGAGGGTCAGGGTTAGGGTTCCCAATCTATGTGGGAGTGGAAGTGATAGGAATTTCATGAATTTTGCAACCTGCGATAGGTAAGTGATCTGTTCACCAATGAACCAATCAGTTGGAATGTGAGCTAATAAGTTCATTCAGTGAACCGATCCTTTCATCATGTTTCCTAATTTTAATTGTATTGGCAATTCTAATCTAATTAATGCATGACATGACATCAACAAAAATCCTTGATGCAATCGAATTTCTCTTATGAATCAGGCAGTTCATCTCATGAACCGGTCGTCTCATGACTATGAGTCATTTGTTTCACTTAGTGAACTGGTCGATTTGTGCCTGGTTCATCTAGAATTCAGCCAATGCAATATTCAATCAACCTGACACTCCAACTGATCGGTTCAACATTTGAACCAGTCTGTTGAGAGTCCAGTCAGTCAATTATTGTTTAAGTTGAGTACCTAAACACTTTAGTAGGCAATTTAATTATCATTCATGAATAAACTCCTCTTCTAGGTGTATCCTATGTGTGTGACCCTATAGGTCCCCTATTACATTGGAAGTGAATGTCCATAACCAATTATGACATCAAAAGCAAAGAGTGGTGCCTATTTGCACATCATTGCTACCCAAGTAAATTGAAAGTAGGAGAACAACTTCAACCTACAATCTATTGGTGTTGCAATGTTTGTATAATTCCTTTGTCACTGATATCCAGATTGAACTCTAGGCATTGAGCAGTCATCCTCTTGAACATTCAACCTTTGTTCCTTGCTATAGCAGACTATTTGAGATATATGTAAGCTCAATATCATATAATGACTCACATGTTCATGTTCATGCTTTTCTCGGTCTCTCTAATCAAGTGACCTAGGTATTATACTCCCATAGAAGGGACAAATCCCATCTACATCACTCACATTCATCCTCATGTGTCACAGTGCACCCAATCATCACCTTTATGATAATCCTTAATTAGAACTACAGTAGATGATGTTACAACACACCAAACGACATGTGATGAGTGTAGTGACTGTAGGTCTAAGCACCCCAGTCACCACCAACACTATGAGAGATAACTATGACTACTAGTGTAATGGTTTTCATGTGTTACTCTCATGGTTGGTTTGTCTGATACATTGTTCCCTACAAGTATGTATGTGCTTGGTTTGATATTACATATCATGATTGATGAGATTCTATCATCAACCAATACACTCTCTAGTCTTACATGCTATTGTTGTCTATTAGCCTTCCACTATAGCATCTGATTAGGGACATAACAAGAATGTATATACTCTTAACATTTGTATGATCACATTGTTTAAGTCACACACTTGAAGACATACGTCATTGAGTAATATCATTCTCTAGGCATTTTTTATGTCATTTCATTATCTCATAACTAAAGAAAACAAAATAAATTTATAGCATGCCTATATTATTAAGAAAATCATTTATAAGTTATGCCATTACAATCATCATATGACTGGCTCTCTGGGCATACATACCAATAGACTCCCACTCGCAATTAGATCCAATCACCCATGAATATTATTCCAAGTGATCTATCATGTCTATCATGCTTCTACTGCAAAAGTGCTTTAGTCAAGGGGTTAGCAACATTGTTCTCGATTGGTACTCAGCAAAGATTTAGATCTCCTCATTGTACAATCTCTCATTTGATATGGAAATACCTTTGTATATGCCTAGAAAACTGATGTGATCTAGGTTCCTTAGCTTGTACAATAGATCCATTATTGTCACAATATAGCTCAATTGTATGGGTGATGCTTCGAACCACCCCAAGTTCTGAGATGAACTTCTTGATCCAAACAACCTCCTTTGTTGCATTCAATGCAACAATATACTCGACCTCTATTGTAGAACCGAAAACTGTCTCTTTCTTGGAACATTTCCAACTCACAACTCTATTGTTTAGGCAAAACACAAATCCAGATTGTGATATGTAATCATCTTTTTCGATTTGGAAGCTTGCATTGGTGTAACCTTTTACCACCAATTCTACCTCCCCATCGTAGACAAGGAATTCATCCTCCTTTCTTCTTAAATACGTAAGGATTTTCTTCATGTCTGTCCAATGAGCATCACCTAGATCTAACTGATATCTAGTCATCATGCTCAAGGCATATGAGACATCGGGACAGGTGCATAACATTGCATACATGATTGTTCCAATTTCTTATGCACATGGAGTCATATTCATGTGTTCCCTTTCTTGACAAGAACTGGGACATCAAGCTTTAGATATGGTAACTCCATGACACATGGTCAGTTCTCCATTCTAAACCTCTTCAATGGTTTGTCAATGTATGTGCTCTAACTTAGTCCAAGAAGCCTTCTAGATCTATCTCTATAGATCTTGATCCCCAAGATGTAGGATGCTTCTCCCAAGTCTTTCATGGGAATGTATTTCCTAGACATGTCTTTACCTTTTAATATTATGTCATTCCCCATCAATAGTATGTCATCCACATATAATATGAGAAATACAATCATGCACTCTCTAACCTTCTTATATCCACATGGTTCATCTTCACTTTGAGTAAAGCCAAACTCTTTGACTGTCTCATCTAAATGAAGATTCCAGATCTGAGATGCTTTCTTCAATACATAGATTGACCTTTGTATCTTACAAACTTTATTTGCATCCTTTGGACATATAAAACCCTCTTATTGTGTCATGAATACATCCTCGAGGAGATTCCCATTCAGGAATGCAGTTTTAACATCCATCTGCCGAATCTCATAGTCATAATAAGCTACAAGAGAATCATGATCATAATGGACTTAACCATGTCCACTGGAGAAAAGGTTTCATCATAGTTAACACCTTGAACTTGTTTGAAACCCTTTGCAACCAATCTGCCATTATAGGTTTGTACTTTTCCATTCATGTCGGTCTTCTCCTTGAAGGGCCCACTTTCACCCCATGGGTTTTTCCCCTTTAGGTGGACCCAACAAGGTCCATACCTTGTTGGAGTACATGGATTCCATCTTAGATCTCATGGACTCAAGCCATTTCTCAGACTTTATTCCCTTAGTATCTTCTAGATAGGTTGTTGGCTCATCGTCGATAACCAACTCATTGCCTTCCTGAGTCACAACATATCCAAACTTTTTAGATTCAAGGTGTGTCCTATGAAATCTACGAGGTCCCTGTGTTACATGTAGAATTTGAGATTCCACAACACTTTGTGATTCTCTTTGTTCCTCTGGTGAATCTATCGGTACAATGTTTTCTTGTTGACCTTAAACTTCTTCCAGTTACACTTTGTACCCATTGATTCCTTTGGAAATAAATTCCTTTTCTAGGAATGCAACATCTCTAGCAACAAACACTTTACTATTAGATAGGGAATGAAAGTAATATCCTTTAGTCTCCTTAGGATATCTAACAAAATAACATTTATCATATTTAGAGCCAAGCTTTTTAGCAAAAAAATTCCTTACATAAAAGACACGTTGGGTTGCTTCCCATACCATATATCATATGGTGTCTTTTGAACCAAAATAGATGGTACATGGTTTAGTGTAAACATGATAGTTTCAAGAGTATAACCTAGAAGGTAGTCATAAGTTCATCTAACCTCATCATTGATCACACCATATCTAGCAATGTGTGATTCCTTCTTTCTGATACACCATTATGTTGTGGTGTTCCCAGAAGAGTCCACTATGATACAATACCACACGCTCACAAAAGGACCTCAAACTCTTGGTTCAAGTATTCTCCACCTCGATCAACATGAAGTGCCTTAATACTTTTACCAAGTTGGTTGTGTACTTAATTTATAAACTCCTTGAACTTTTCAAGAGTTTCTGAAATGTTTCATCAAGTAAACATAAATGTACCTACTGAAGTCATTAATGAAGGTAATGAAATACTAATACCCACCTCTACCAATTGTTCTAAAAGGGCCACATACAGCAGTATGTATGAGTCCTAGTAGATCACTATCCCTCTCATTGTTTCCAGTGAAAGGAGTCTTGGTCATCTTATCCAACAAACAAGACTCACATGTCTCTATTAATTTGAAATAAAAAAAAGTCCAGATAAGCATCTTTATGGAGTCTAGATAGGCGATTCTAATTTATGCGCCCTAAACAAAAATGACAAAGATACATTTTGTTTGAGTTGTTGAGTTTTAGTCTTTTGGTATTTATGTTATAAACATCAATCTTTAGATCTAAAAAATAAGACCATAAGACATTGCGGCATTGCCATAAAAATCCCATATTTTAAAATAGAACATCGACCATTCTTAATATGATATATATGCATCCTTTTCCATACAAGATACATGAATGGTATTTTTATTTATGGAAGGTACATAATAGGAGTTCAATAATTCTATTACAAGCCTTGTGGGTAGAGATAAATTATAGGTTCCAACTAAAGTGGCAGCAATTCTTGCTCCATTTGGGACTCACAGTTCAACCTAGCACTTTCTTAAATGCCTACTTCTTTTTAGATTTTGCATATTCAAGCATATGTGAGATCCACATCCAGTATCTAGTACCCATGATGAAGAAGTAGATAAGTTTATCTCTATAAAGTATATACCTAAAGTGGAGATCCCCATCCCAATCTTCTTCTTCTTGAATGCCTTCAAGTACAAAGAATATATTTTTCTTGTACTTTTCTTTCTCCTCATCGTTAGTGTTGAAGATCTAGATTTGGTCTAAGCCTTAGAACTCTTCATGGCCTTGTTTTTATACTTGGACTCAACTATGTTGATCATCATCATAGGTGTATCCTTCTTCTTTCTCGCTTTGACATTTTACTAGCATGCCAAGAAAATCTAATAGCATTTTGGCCATTTTATTCAAGCGGTAACACTCAATAAAGTGGCTACATGATTCAGGCAATGATTTTAGAATCATATATGTGGCCAACACTTGGCTCAAAGGGAATCCCAATTTGTAACGAACCGAAATCTAGCGTTATGACCCTAATCATATGTCTTGGAGGATAGTCAACATGGTTCTTTAGGTTTAGCCAAACAAGGATAAAGATACACCTTATAGTAGTTATATGTAACCCTAATATATCAATGCATGGATAAGTAAACCAAACATATATGCATGAAAACAAATATGGCCTAATGTTGTCACATTAATATTAAGACCAATAAAATATGTCACATGTGATCATGTTGATTTTGGTATGAGGATAAGAGAAATAATGTGCATAGAAGGATTAGGTGTCCATAATTGAGAATATTGATACATAATTCAAATAAAGATATAATTAATGAACTAAGTGATATCGAAGATAAGTATACAATATTTCATGCATAAACATGACATATATCTTTTTGGTCATAATATGATGGTAAGAATAATGAAATAATATATTAACTAAAATAATAATGGGCCACCAATGTTTTTTTTTTGAAGATGTAGGAACCCTCCCTGAGAACACGCCACGATTGTGACCTGCACTGGCAAGGTAAACCCCCAGGGACCCATAATGCCCACACGCCAGCATCTCAAATGATCGCATCAGAGGTCGGCTGACGTTGTGGGGAGCTAATTACCAAACAACACTATGGGGAGAATCAAACCTGGGACCCTTCACGAGGGCCACCAATCTTAATTAAATAAAATTCATAAAAGTAAGACTAATTGTATAATAATAACTTCTAATTTGTTTTATATGGGTTTGGTTTGGCTTGGAGGCCAAGTTTCACAATTTTGGGATAAAAATAATTATATCAATTTTATTTAGAAAAGAAATAGTGAGTTTAATTAGAAATAAAAAATAAAATAATTGATGACACAAAAAGAGAAAACTAATCTTATATTATACATCTAAATTTTAAAATAAGGCTATGTGTGAATTTTCAACTAATTTGGACAACTTAAATGTTCTAATGTGTTTTAGAGAGAGAGAGTGTAAATAAAGCCCAAAATGTTAAATAATGAGATAAATAACTTAAAGGATAAAATTAATGGCCAATTCATGTTTCCCAAGTTTAAGGTTTCTTATGGGTGAAGTTTCACATTGATTGGGTAATTCTAGAAGTCTCTAATGCATTAAGAAAGAGAAAATATGATTTACTTTAAAAGAATTAAATAAAATAGAAAAAGTCTCCAAATGTGAAAACTAATGTTGAAAAGTAATTCTACATGCCTTAATTAGAGTAGGTGCAAAATTGGATACTAATTGGATAATATATGGACCCTCAATTGAAGAGATAGAGAAAAGAAAATAATTTGTATAATTCACTTTATTTGATTTTCGATTCGAATAAGGTTTTGGTTTATTTATCAGTCACAAAGGTATCTTTTAATTTCCAAAACACCGACCCTTTCTGTGCCGTTGGATCTATAGATCTTATGGTTTTTGTCTTCTCCCCTACCTCCTAACTCATTTTTGGAAACTAGGTGAATGAGCGCTCTTTCCTTCTCCAATTTCTCCCTCTCCTCTCCACCTTTCTGCCTGATTTCTTCTCCTATGGTTTTCTCGCCCGATTCCACACCACTTGGTCCTATATTCCCTAGGGTTTTAATATGTCAAGTTCTCAAACTGTGAGTGTTTCTAATAGTATCCTATTTATCCCCTATTCTTCTCTCCTTTGCCCTTTTCCAGAGAGCCTACACCATCGGACCTCTAGGGATTGGTTCCCTGACCTCTGGTGGGATCCAGGGTCTAGTTTTCTAGCTCTAGTTTGGCCCCATTCAAAATGGAGTGGTCTCGACTAGTCTTTCTCTCTGACGCTGACAACCCAAAAGGGTGGGTGTATGTTTCTGACCTGGGTAAATCATAGAGATGGTCCAGGTTTCCTCTTAGACTCTGGGTGAATGTCTCCCATTGCTCAATTGGTTCTTTTAAGGTTATCTCGTGATTCCTCCTTTTTCAATTTCTTTGACCCTCTCTGCAATGCACAGACATCCTTTCAAGATACAAACATTTATGCTATATTCGTCCTTAATCTTCACCTATTCATGTTGCCTTTGGGTTTTGATTTTGGTTTATTCCATGATGGTTGATTCTTAGTTATTGTCTTCATACCTTGTTCAGTGATGACAAAGAACTGATTTTTTTTTTCACCTCTCGACTCGAGTCATGGTTCTTTGATTCCAGATGATCTTCACAAATTCAATGGCAATGCCAGTTTTTTCACACATGTTTATGATTTGATGCTGCAAATAGAGGATATGAGTAGCTTGCTTCCTGATCTTTGCTTGAGACTGATAGCAAAGGAGAAAGATAAATTATTTGTGATTTCCTGACTTGTCCTTATCCACTATGTTTCCATTCCTTTTTTGGCGAGGGGTGTTTTAGTTTTTTGCCAGAATAGTTGTGCACCTCACAGGTTTTTAGGTCGGGTCAATAAGCTAGATTTGGTTGGTCCAACTAGGTATTTTTTTAAAGGTATTGTGTCAAATATGTGGCCTTTTATAATTTTCTAATTTGTCAGAATTCTAAAACTCATAAAAAAATTCATATATCTCAGAAAAATAGAATAAAATATGATTTGGAATCAAAAAAATATAATCTACACAATGGTACCCATTTCATCATCTAAATTCGATGCAATAATTATATGGTTTTTAAACGGATTTTCCTAATTGGATATAATTTTTGAAATTGATAACTAATAATCTGTAAGTCAGAAAAATAAAGTAAAATGTGATATGAACTAACAAATTATTCTAAAACATGGCATGGTTTTGATAATATAATTCACATATAAGAAAAAAGGTAATTTGTAGGGTTTAAATAATTAATGTGAAATTGACTCAAAAATGTACATATATGCTTAATAGGTTCTTTGGAAGCCTAGGCTTGAACCTAGATTGGACTTTGGACTATCTTGGCTCTAAAGAGAAGTATGATTGCATCCCACACTATTTCTATATTGAGCAATTTCTAATTCCTCCCACATAATATATGTTTGCATATCTTATTCTTCTACATTGAGAAATAACTTATCTTCTTCTTTATCTTGGTCCTATGGACAGCAGCCTACACAATATCTCTTTTTCTTTGAGAATTAATGGGTAATATGAACTACTTTATTTGTTACTGATCTTGTGATCATATTATCTTGTTTGGACATCCTTTTAGACTCTTTCTTATACATTACTCATGGTGGAACATTCTTTGGTGATATGAGCTTCTTTGCCCACCTTTGTAGTGGATGTTTATATGGCACATTATGTGATGGCATATCCTCTGATCCCACTTTATTATGTTAGATATTTTCATCTCTCTAATTCTATTTTATACTTGCTTATTGTTTTGATATGTATCATGTGGTGACTTCTAGTAGAATGTTACATTTTATCTTATGTGGATGTGAACATTCCCACATATGAATGCAGATTTTGAAAATTCCTACATATGAAAATATTTTGAGTAGGTGTTTATTTCTTATTCAGGGTGGGTGTATACATTTCCTGCCCACACTATATTTAGAGTGGATGTATACAGTCCCCACTCACCCCACATTGTTTTTGGTATAAGTGTCATTTCCTACCTACATGTTTATATTGTTCTAGTATTGTCACAGGTTAAACACATGGATGCCTTGCTCTTATTTTATTGAACTCCTATTTCTTTTATGTACCATTGGGTAGTTCTTTTCCTTTTCTATGGGAATCCTTTTATTTTAATGTCCTTTATTCCATATATTACTCAATTTCCTTTTTAGCATGCACATACCAACCTTTGCTGATGCCATCTTTTTTTCTCCTTTTATTGGGGTATGATTCCAACCCTAGGTGAAGGACTTGGATGATATGGCATGAAGACTTGGAATTAGCTTAAGGAGTTACAACTTGGAGACAACTTGATATGGTCTAAATTTCCCTCTACTAGATCTTTATGTTGTAACATCCATGTAAACCCTATATGGGAGATGATGGTGTATCCTTAACAAATGGATTATAGTCATGAAACTTTTATTCTGCTTCAATACACTTTGGTCTTTTGTATACCATTGTATAAGATTTAAAAATGTGACACCTGTTCCAGCATACCTTTTTGAGTATGTTTGAATGGATGTTTTATTCTTCAAATTTTAATAGGTAGTGGATTCCCTCTGGGTCTCACTCCTTACAGATTGGTATCAGAGCCCATGGTAGTCAGAATCTGACTATTTCTATGTTGTCTCCCTGATTAGAGCCCTTGCCTTAGATAGTTGCCCTCTTGGTGATATGTTCACCCTAGTATTGATCCTTGTTATTCTTGAGATGATTAAAGATTGATATGAGTTTCATATTAGAACCATGTTTTGTAAACCCTGACATGTTAAGGTTCTAGGTGATCATACCCTACCATATAGGTTAATGATGACATATATCTTTGGATGTTATCATATATTGGTTTGAGGATGGAGTAATGTTTGAGGATGAGTTAGTGGTAGGATAAGGAGATCTTATTATGGAAAAATTGTGACTTGGTTTTCATAATCGAATTTGGATCCATCATTTGATTTATGTGGAATAGATGTCTTCTCCAAAAAATATTTTCCATTATACTATTATATGTATAAAAGAGTTTTTTGTATTTTATCAAGATTTTCTTGAAATAAGTCACAATGAAGAGAGAAACCCTAGAATCGGTGACCCTAAAACCCTAGTTATGATATTGGAATGATGACTAGGAAGATAAGTCTTATCTAAATGTTTAGTTGATCTATCCTTTTTGGTTGATAACGTGAACCTTAGGGTTGTAATGTTAGAGACACAAGGACCTAAAGCACACCCTATGCTGATATGGTAGGTTAGTTGGATGCTTGACTAATTAACAACATAAAAAGTATTCGAAACTAAAAGATTCTTATGAAACCCTAATATCTATAAGAGTTTTTTAGTTTGACTTAATAGGTTAAAACTCTTAAGGGGTGGAGAGTAGCTGTCTACTGATGTATGAATGATTAGATTTTGAGGACGGAATCCTTTTAAGGGATGGAATACTATAACAAATCAAAATCTAGCCTTTTGACCATGATCATATGTCTTAGAGGTTAGTCAACTTGGTTCTTTGGGTTTATCCAAACAATGATAAAGATACACCTAATAGTAGTTACATGTAACCCTAACATATTAATGCATGAATAAGTTACTCAAACATATATGCATAAAAACAAATATGGCCTAATGCTCTCACATTAATCTTAAGACCAATAAAATATGTCACATGAGATCAGCTTGATTTTGGTATGATGTTAAGAGAAATAATGTGCATAGAAGGATTAGGTGTCCATAATTGAGAATATTGATACATAATTTAAATAAAGAAATAATGTATGAACTAAGTGAGATAAAAGATAAATATCTAATATTCATGCATAAACATGACATATATCCTTTTGGTGGTAATATGATGGTAATAATAATGAAATAATATATTAACTAAAATAATATTGGGCCACAAATATTACCACCATTTATGAGTTAAGAGTGAGTATATCCCGAATGGCTTCCGCTACCCCGGTTCCACGAGAAGTGGCGATTTTGAAGGCGACAGAGGAGACGGCGGCGGGGATCGGCCGAGTACCCAATGTCATCTCAGCTCGTGGTCTCGGAAGCAATGCTGGAGGTGATACTACTGATTCAGTTCTACAACCAGCAGTCGCATATGAGAAATGGGAGAAGCTCAAGCCTACTCATAGCGGAAAGCCAGGAGAACTGAAGGCGAGGGAAATTGAGATCCGTGATGGTAAACTGGTGTACCCTAGAAAGGAAGCTCTGGAGAATGCGGAAAAATGGAGCAGGTGTTTAATGGGCTACGTTGTGGATTTTCGACCTTACATCCCAAGGCTGGCGGAACACTTTGAGAATATATGGGACATCAATGGTGAGTTTGAACTGTTTGACAGAGGGGAAGGATTCTTTCTTATTAAGTTCTCTGAGATAGAAGATCTGGAACGAGTTCTGAGAAGTGACTGTTATGTTATGAACAGACCTGTTGTTCTGAAGAAATGGCGCTTGGGTGAAAAACAGCAGAAGACTATTCTGGAAGATGTCCCGATTTGGGTTAATATATGGAATCTACCTATTGAACTCTGGGATGCTAAATCCTTTGAGCGGATTGGGTCTTTTTTGGGTGTCCCAGTAAAAATGGATGAAGGAACATTCTCTATGAGATGCGTGGAAGCTGCTCGCATATTGGTCATTATGAATAGGAATGCGAAATTTCCAAAATCTGTCACTCTGATGAGCGATGAGGGAGATGAGCATCTGGTTTCATTGTCTTATGACTGGATTCCCCACAAGTGTAGAGTTTGTGGTTTTCTGGGACATGGAGATTGCAGAGAAGTTACTCCCCCCCTGAAAAGAAACGCAAAAGGGTTCAGAACTCAGAGGAAGGTTTGGGAAGTTAAGGTAAATCATATTACAGTTCGTGAAGATGAAGAACAGAGAAACAGTACTGAAGAGGATGCCTTTTTTGTTGTTGAGGAAATCACTGATGATAATGAGAAGTTGCAGAAGAAAGAGAGATTATCCAAGAGTGTTCCAGCTATAGAAGATTTGAAGCTATCAGAGGAAGTTAATAAAGATGAAGGAATGACAGTCGTTGATACTGGAAACCAGGGTTCAGGTCCTTCTACTCCAAATCCGACCCATGTTTCTGCAATGAAATCGCCAGATAGTGAATCTAGTTCCCAGGCTTCATCTAGTGCTGCAATTAATTTCCAAAAGGCTCTGCCTAGATGTCAGGGGAAGTTGAACACTGGTATTATTGTTGAATCTTCTTCAAAATATTCTCCTGTCAATAGAGAGTTATCTATGACTTCAAAAAGTACTGAGGCTGCCAGTCCAACAGCCGAGTTTATTAAATGACTCATTTAGCGATATCCTCCTGGAATGTTAGGGGAATTAGCAACAAACTCCTAAGTGTCCAGGAGGAGGTCAGGAGGGCAAAATGTGATATTTTTGTCCTTGTTGAAACTAAATTAAGAAGTAATAAGATAGAGAAAGTGATGAATAAGTTTTTTGCTGATTTCAAGTGGATGACGAATAGCAGATCTCATGCTCTAGGCAGAGTTGTTGTTCTGTGGAGAGAGGAGTCTTGCAGTGTTTCTAAAATCAGTGAAGGGGATCAGGTCGTGCACTTTAATGTTGAAAAGGATGACATTACTTTGAATGTTTCTGCTGTTTACGGGCATAATGGTGATTATGATAGAGCCACTCTTTGGAGGAATCTTGAAGTCAGTAATCTGAATTCTTCTGGCCCTTGGGTGATCATTGGAGATTTTAATGCGGTTAGGAAGAATGAAGAGAGAATCAGTACTCAACCTCCTACCAAGAAGTCCATGGACGACTTTAATGACTTTGTTTTAGATAATTGCGTTATGGAGATGGAGTTAAATGGGCCGTTTTTCACCTGGGATAATCGGCAAGAAGGGGACAAGTTTATTGCCTCGAAGATTGACAAAGTTCTTATAATGAAGAGTTTCTGAGGAGATTTACTAGATTCCATGGTGAGTCTATTTCTAATACGATCAGCGATCATAGAAGGATCATGTTATCTATTGGAGAATCGAGGAAGTTTAGAACGCCTTTTAGATTTATTAACAGTTGGGGAAATCATAGTGATTTTCAAGACATTCTGAAAGAAAGTTGGGGGCTGGAGATTGAAGGTTATGCTATGTTCAAGCTCTACAGAAAGTTGGATAATTTAAAGAATAATCTCAAGGTGTGGAACAGGAATATTTTCGGTAATGTGCATGATAATGCTATGGCTGCAAATATGGCTGCTTTGGACGCCCAAAATCTGTCGGATATGAACCCTACTGATGATATCTTGAGAGCAAAAGCTAATGCTCTTAGAAAGGAGGCCAGGAAGGCATTGGACAAGGAGGAAGCTCTGTACAGGCAAAAGTCTAGAGTTCAGTGGCTTAAAGAAGGGGACTCCAATTCTAAGTTTTTTTATTCCTCTCTTAAAACGAGAAGGGTAAGAAATACTATCAATTGCCTTAGTATTGGGGATGATATCTCTAAAAATAATGATGTGATTAGAGATTACATTGCTGGTTTTTATGAAGATCTTTTCTGCAAGGTTGACCAAGGGCATGTTTGGGTTGGTGATTGGAGTGGGCCTCGGTTATCTAATGAGCAGAACAATATGTTAACTAGGATGGTCACGAGAAAAGAGCTTGATGATGTTGTTCATGAGTTAAATGATGATAAAAGTCCTGGTCCTAACGGTTTTAATGGGTTTTTCTTTAAGATTGCCTGGAAGACTATTGGGGATGATGTGTTTAATGCGGTTAGCGAGTTTTTCTTGAATGGGAGCATGCTTAAGGAAGCTAATAGGACCTTTTTGACTCTTCTGCCTAAAGGCTCTGATTCCAATCTTATCACTAACTGGAGGCCTATTGCCTTGTGCAATGTCTTCTATAAACTCATTTCCAAGATTCTGACGAATAGGCTGCGGATTTGTCTTCCTACTATTATTGATATGAATCAGTGTGCTTTTGTGAAGGGAAGAAGTATTAAAGATGCTATCTTACTCACTAATGAGATCATCAGTGATATTAAAAAATAGAATGCTAGGTGTATGTGTATCCAGGCTGATATCTCCAAAGCCTATGATTCTGTGAGCTGGAAATATCTTTTCTCTATTATGTTCAAAATGGGTTTCTCTCCAAAATGGATTCGTTGGATTGAAGTGATTTTTAGAACTTCTTCTTACCAGGTGCTTGTTAATGGTGAAGCTACAAGAACTATTTTTCCCTCTAATGGTGTTAGGCAGGGTGATCCTATAGCACCTTACCTGTTCACTATAGCTATGCAAGGGTTCTCTGAGTTGATGAAGAGAGATCTTATGATATCCCCTGCTCAGATTTCTAAGAATCTGAAATGTTCGCATCTTATTTTTGCTGATGATCTGATGATTTTTACCAGGGCTGATGTTACTAATGCGGAAGGTATTAGGATGCTTCTTGACAGTTTTGGCTCTATGTCTGGTCTCCACGTCAGTAGTAACAAGAGCATGATCATCATGGGTGTGAATGATGATGGTGATGAGATTTCTAATATCCTTGGCATAAAGATGGGCAATATGGATGATACTAAATACCTGGGGCTACCTCTTTTCTATGGTAAGTTGAGCAAGAAACATTGTGAGAAGCTGGTGGACAGGCTTAAGAAACGTATGGAAGGATGGAAGGCTAAGTTGTTGTCTCTGGATGGGAGGGTTGAATTGGTTAAGTCTACCTTATCCTCTATGTATCTTTATTGGGCCATGGCGTTTCCTATTCCGTGTTCTACTCTTGATGAGATTGATAAGATCTGTAGGAATTTTATCTGGGGCTATTCTGATAATAAAGCCAACATGCACCTTATTAAGTGGGAAGATGTCACTCTACCTAAGAAGGAAGGAGGTCTGGGTGTAAGGAAAAGTAAGGAAGTTGTGAATGCTTATCTTGCTATGAATGCTTGGGATATTTCTAGGAAAAAAGATTCGTTATGGGTCAAATGGATTAATGAAAAGTATCTCAAGAGAGAGTCTTTTTGGAGACTACAAAATTCTCCCAACTTTTCCTGGTTGTTCAATAATATTATTCGGAGCAGGGGCTGTCTTCTTAAGTTGGTTGAGTTTAAGGTGGGAAATGGAAAGAGTATTGACACTTGGGGTGATCCTTGGATTAAAGGCAAGTTTCTGAGTGATTTTCTAGACGAAAGTATTTCTATTACTGCTGGTATCTTGAAGAATACTCGTTTGAGTATGTTTATCACCAATGGTGAGTGGAAAGTTAAAGACTCTATGTATTCTCATAGGCTGCGTGAGATTCTGAAAACTGTCCCTATTTGCAATGATAATGAAGATGAGATCTTGCTGAAGGGTGTCAAGAATCCTAATTTCAAATTCTTTTGGGATTGTATTAGGATCAAGAAGAATGAAGAGAGGATCTTTAAGTGGATTTGGCAAAGCAAAAGTAACATGAGTTCTAAGTTTCATATGTGGAAGGCTACCCACAATAAGCTTCCTACTTCTGATTACATTAGAAGGAGAGGGATTCCTGTTACTTCTATCTGCTTTCTTTGTATGAATGCTTATGAAGATACTGACCATATTAGCTTCAATTGCAGCTATTCCATTAGTTTGTGGGAGATGGCTAAGACAGAGGGGTTGGTTAGTGATATCCCCAGGAGTTGGGATGCTATTGCGGATTTGAAGAGTTTGAAGGATGGCATTGCTATACCTATCATTTTGCTTCATTGTTGGCGGGAAAGAAATAGTAGAGTGCATGATAATAGGTACAAGAACCCTGATGTCCTTTGGAAAGAGATTGAGAATGATGTCAAGATGATATCTATGTGATTTGGTGTTGTTGTTTCTGTGGGAGGTTTAAGGTTTGTGTTTTTTATGAGTTCTGTCTTGTGGCTGGTTGTTCCTCCTGGTTGGCTGTTTGGTATGCTTTGGAGGTTGTTGTTTCTGTTGTGGATAGTTGGATCGGTTGCTGGAGGAGTTTGTTGGTTGTTGTTTTCTTTGGCGGATCTGCTGGTTCTGTTTGACCTTATTGGTCGGTTTTTTAGATGGGCGAGCTGCTGTTCTGCTGGTTCTGCTTGGTCTTCTTGGACGGTTCTATTCTGAATGGAGAAGGGCTTGCTCTGTAGGTGTCTTTGCTTGCTGCAGAAGGGGGCGTATGCTGTTGCATTTCTCCTTGTGTTGAGGTGGTTTTTTTGCTTGATCCTTTTGGTTGTGTTGTTGATGAGGCTTCCTGCTGGTCAGTTCCTATATGTATGTGAAGAGTTTGTTTGCTCTGTGTGTGTTCCTTGCTGCTGCAGTAGGGGCACTTGCTGTTCCTTGTGGTTTTTCCTCTCTTCTTCTTGGATGGTGGTTGAGAGGGTCGAGTCCCCATCCTATGTGGATGTCGACGCTCCCCTCTCAACCCAGCTGGATGTTCTGTCCGGGGTTTTATGGTCGTGTGGTTGAGCTTTGCTATGGATGGAGTGTTGGTTCTTCGGTTTGACAGTTTCCATGTGGCGTGCAAGCGTGCTTGATGTGGTTTGCAGATGTTGTTCTTGCTGAAGTCTATGCCTCATGGAGCCTTCCTAGCCCTGAAGCTTATTTTTTGCTGGTTGTTCTTAGTATGCTCTGGAGGTTCTGTAGATTCTTTTTGTGAGAAGCTGGGACCTTGGATGTTCTCGCTCTTTTTTTTCTGGGTTTCCCTTTGCTCCTGTCCTGTGGTCTATTGTTTATTCTTTGTAGGCTCTTAGAGGTTTTGTTCCCCTTTAGACAGTTTTCTTGTATAGCTTTTTCCTTTTCCTTTTCCTCATCTCCTTTTGGGAATGAGTGCATTGTATATACCACCTTTATAGAAAATGAAAAAAAAAAGCAAGACGAGTTTAGCCGACCAAAAAAAAATATTGGGCCACAAATGTTAATTAAATAAAATTCATAAAAGGAAGACTAATTGGATAAGAATAAATTCAAATTCAATTTATATGGGTTTGATTTGTCTTGGAGGCCAAGTTTCACAATTTTGGGATAAACATATTTATTTCAATTTTATCTAGAAAATAAATGTTGACTTTTCTCCAAAATAAGAGATAAAATATTTAATGACACCAAAAGAGAAAACTAACCTTAGATTATAAATCTACATGTTAAAATAATGTTATGTAGGAATTTGCAACTAATTTGGACAATTTTTAATGTTCTAATGTGTTTAGGAGAGAAAAAGTGTAAATAAAGCCCAAAATGTAAACAATGAGATAAATAACTTCAAAGGATAAAATTAATGGCCAATTCGTGTTTTATATGTTTAAGATTTCTTATGGGTGAAGTTTCACATTAATTGGGTAATTCTAGAATTCTTTAATGCAATAAGAAAGAGAAAATATGCTTTATTTTAAAAAATAAAATAAAATAGCAAAAGTCTCCAAATGTGAAAACTAATGCTAAAAATGGATTCTACATGCCTTAGTTAGCCTCGGTGAAAAATTGAATATTAATTAGATAATGTTTGGACCCTCAATTGAAGAGAGAGATAAAAAGAAACAATGTATATAATTCACTTTATTTGATTTTTGATTTGAATAATTTTAATTTATTATCTATCATGTGGGTCTCTTTTAATTTCCAAAATGTCGGCCCTTTCTGGGTCATTGGATTTATACATCCGACGGTTGTTGTCCTCTCCCCTTCCTCCCGACTCATTTTTGGAAACTAGGTGAGCGAGTGCTCTTTCCTTCTCTGATTTCTCCCTCTCCTCTCCACCTTTCTGCCCGATTTATTCTCCTATGGCTTTCTCACCCAATTTTGCACCATTTGGTCCAAGATTTCCTAGGGTTTTAATACCCCAACTTCTCAAAATGTGAGTGACGCCTGAGGTACCCTATTCCTCCCATGTTCTTCTCTCCTTTTCCCTCTTTCGGCGAGCTTACACCATCATGTTGCTGGGGATTGGTTCTCTAACATCTGGTGGGATCCCAGGTCTGGTTTGCTCACTCTGGTTTGGCCCTGTTCCATCTGGAGTGGTCTCGACTAGTCTTGCTCTCTGGCGTTGGCAACCTTGAAGGGCAGGTGCATGTTTTTGACTTAGGTAAAGCCTAGAGATGGCCTAGGTTTCCTCTTAGACTTTGGGCAAACATCTCCTAGTACTCAATTGGTTCGTTAAAGGTTATCTCTTGATTCCCCCTTTTTCAATATTGTTGACCCTCTCTGCAATAAGCCAACATCATTGCAAGATATGAACTTTTATGCTATATCCGACCAACGTCTTCACCTACTGATGCTGCCTTTGGGTTTTGATTTTGGTTTATTCTATGGTGTCCTGTTCTTGGTTAATGTCTTCACCCCTTGTTCGGTGATGAAAAGGAGCTGATATTTCATTTTTTTTCACGTCCTGAATCTAGTTATGGTTCTTTGATTCCATATGATCTTCATGAAATCAATGTCAATGCCAATTTTTTCAGACATGTTTATGCTTTGATGTTGTGAATAGAGGATCTGGGCAGCTTGCTTCCTAATCTTTTCTCAAGACTGATAGCAAAAGAGAAAGATGAATTATTTGTGATTTCCCAACTTGTCCTTATCTTCTATGTTTCCTTTCCTTTTTGGTGAGGGGTATTTTAGTCTTTTTTCTGGAATAGTTGTGCACCTCATAGGTTTTTAGGTTAGGCCAATAGACCAGCTTTACTTGGTCCAACTCGCTGGTTTTTTTTAAACACAATGTGCTAAATACGTGGCCTTTTATAATTTTCTAATTGGTCAGAATTCTAAAATTCATAACTAATTATATATCTCTCAGAAAAATAGAATAAAATATGATTTGGAATCAAAAAAATATAATCTACACAAAGGTACCAGATTCATCACCTAAATCTAATGCAATAACTATATGGTTTTTAACAAATGTTCCTAATTGGATATAATTTTCAAAATTCAAACCAATAATCTTGAAGTTAGAAAAATAAAGTAAATTTGTGTTATGAACTAAGAAAAATATAATCTAAAACATAGCATGGCTTTGATAACCTAATTCACATATAAGGAAAACAGTGATTTTTAGAGTTCGGATAATTAATGTGAAATTGACTCAAAATCTACATATATGCTTAATAGGTTCTTTGGAAGCCTAGACTTGAACCTAGATTGGACTTTGGACTATCATGGCTCTGGAGAGAGGTATGATTGCATCCCACATTATTTCTATATTTAGAAATTTCTAATTCCTCTCTCCTAATGTATGTTTGCACCTCCTATTCTTCTACATTGAGAAATAGCTTATTTTCTTCTTTCTCTTGGTCCTATTGACAGTATCCTACACAATGTCTCTTTTTCTTTGATAATCATGGTTCATGTAAACTGCTTTATTTGTTACTGATCTTGTGATCATATTATCCTATTTGGACGTTCTTTTGGACTCTTCCTTAATGTTACTCATGGTGGAACATTCTTTGGTGATATGTGCTTCTTTGCCCACCTCTGTACTGGATGTTTATATGGCACATTATCTGATGGCATGGATCAATCGATTCCACTTTATTTTGTTGGATATTCTCATATCTCTTATTCTCTTTTATACTTGCTTATTCTTTTGATATGCATAATGTGGTGACTGCTAGTATAATGTTACATGTTATTTTATGTAGATGTTAACATTCCCATATATGAATGCATATGTTAAAATTCCTGCATATGAAATAATTTGAGTAGATGTATATTTCCTACTTAGGGTGGATGTATACACTTCCTTCCCACTCCATATTTAGAGTGGATGTATATAGGTGCCACTCACCCCACATTTTTTTGGTAGATGTGTTGTTTCCTACCTACATGTTTATATCGTTCTATTATTGTCACATGTGAAACACATGGATGCCTTGCTCTTATTTTATTGAACTCTTATTTATTTTATTCCTGATTGGGTAGTTATTTTCCTTTTCTATGGGAAGCCTTTTATTTTGATGTCCTTTATTCCATATATTGATCAATTACCTTTTTACTATGTAGATACCAGCCTTTGTTGATGTCATCTATTTCTCCTTTTGTTGGGGTATGCTTCCAAACCTAGGTGAAGTTCTCGGATAATATGGCTTGAAGATTTGGACTTAGAATAAGGAGTTGAAACTTGGAGTCAACTTGATGTGGTCTATATTTCCCTCTACTAGATCCTAATGTTGTGAGATCCATGGAAACCCTATATGGGAGATGATGATGTAATTGATTATAGTCATGAAACTTTTATTCCACTGTAATACTCTTTGGTCTTTTGTATACCATTATTTAAGATTGAAAGTTTTACACTTGTTCCAGCATGCCTTTTTGAGTATGTTTGAATGGATGTTTTATTCTTCAAATTTTAGTAGGGAGTGGATTCCCTCTGGGTCCCACTCCTTACACAGTTCTTCAAATGTTCCATGTATCCAATCATATTGAGCACATGGGTCTCTACTGAGTCTCACTATGACATCTTAGACTCAAAGATCACCTTCATTACATTGTTCCTTTGTTGCTTTGTGAGACTATGGTTCACAACCCTAAGTTGTGTTACTATCTCAATAATCCCCATGTCCTTGCATTTCTCATGCAACTCACAGTTCATGCACCTTAGCATAAGGTACTTTATATCTAGGGTATCATTGGTATGCTTTCAGTAAGCATCGACTTTATCCCTAGGCACATCATGAGTAGGTAATTCTAGTACTAATTTGTCTAGGACATAGATCTTATGCTCATCATTGGGAACCCTTCTCAAAGTCCAAAACCAGTTGTAGAAATTTGACCCGTCAAGTTTGTCCTTCCTAAGGACTGATCGCAACAATGATTTGATTGTCATTTGATTCTACAAGAGAAAATTGCATTTTGTCAAAACCCTTTTGATTTGATTTAAAAAATATTTGATGATATATACTTAGGCCTTTAAGTAATTATCACTCTCACTATTTTATTCAAATAGATAGCCCTCACATATCCATTTGAAAGATTGCAGCATACAACCTTTTAGTGACCCAAGATCTAAAATAATTCAACTATTACCTGGCCAACTCCAGTGTCCATAGTCAATTATTAAGGTAGGAAACTTTTTTTAATTGCATCAGATACAATTCTTTGATAGGTTATATGTGCAACTCCTTGTCATAGTCATATGCATGCCTCTGGTGCTTAATATCATTAAGAACACATAGTTACGCCTGACCCAAAAGCAAACACGGTAATAATGCACCCTGCTTGGCTGGATCACATCATTACCATCACACTTCCATGAGATAGAGAGTGCACCATTCTTGGGGTGCCCACGCTTAGTCGATCAATCTTTTCATGTGTCTTTCTTATGGAAGACATCTAAGACTTAATGTGTTATTTGAGGGAGTTTGTATTTACAAATACATATACTTTATCCAATCACCATATATATAGTATGTATCATATACATGTTATATCCCACAACAAAAATATGAAATTAAAAAAAGTGAGGGTTTTGGCCATCCGAATGTAATTTCTTAGAGCCACAAGGAATTACCACAACTTAGGGTCTACATCTCATGTAGAAACCAGTTGTTGATTAAGATCCGTATTTGCCAATCTGGGTTGATCGGTTCAACCCTTGAACTAATGGCTCGCCTCCTGTCTGGTCATTTTGTTGCATCCCTAGTCGTCTGGACTCCATTCTACCACCTCCTGGGTCCTCTAGTTGATTAAATGGGCATCTAGTCGATCAGTCCTCCTCCAGCTTGTCTGGTTCGTCTTCTTCAAAGTAATAAGAATATAAACTATCCTACTATTGCATGATTACACAGAAACCTCAAGTTACATTTGAAGGGAGTAAAGGTATGAGAAATAATACTTTTACAATTAGAAGATAAGATAGAGGCTTGGTATGCAAACTGAGATAGAATAGGAAATAAAACCAAAACCACCATGCACAAATAATTAGGATTATTGGTCATAACCATGCTACACATCCACCATCAAAACTCACTTTTAGGATGAGTGTGTAAATTGCATGTAAACATCACACACACACACAAATATATATATATATATGTATGTATGTATATATATAGATATATGTACATACATATGTATATATATTAGTTAGGAATTATGTGTGGTATTTGATGAAACATTAATATTAGCATCGTATGTAATAAATAAAAAATAAAAACCAAAAATCTATCATATCAATTATCCCAAAATATAGTAAATTGGCGAGGCTCGGATACCACTTTAGGGAAACATGGCATCAGGTATGTAGCGGAAACAAAAAATTTACTCTCATGTTCCCCATTAACCCAACAGATTTCATCAACAACTATATAATGGAAAAGATAGTTTCAAGGATATACCTGGTCCCAGAGCAAGTCTAGCAACAATCTCCTCATTATTATAGTCGTGCAACTATCTTCTAGTTGTATTAGGATGGTGTTTGTAGCAGCTCATGGTCTCACCATTGACAATATCCTGACATTGTCCTCCTAGCTATAGGCAACAACCTCCACGCCTATATGGAAGTCTACATAGACCATATAGAACTCTTTTCATTCTACTAGAACAAACAGGAAGGAGTTTTCCCTCCTATTGGTGTACTAGTCACCAACTTTATCTCCCATAATTGTTCTCAATTGCTATCTCTCCCTTTATTGGGTAGGACTTGCTCGGGCTCTCTATTGGTTACCACAACCAGAGAGGACAACAATTGTTAGAGGCAATTGATTTGTGTCTCTAGGAATCCCTCAGTACCCCTTTATTTATAGGAGGGTCAGGGTTAGGGTTTTCAATTTGTGTGGAAGTAGAAGAGATCGGAATTTCATGAATTTTCACAACATACGATAGTCAAAATGATCGGTTCACCAATGAACTAATAGATTTACATGTGAGCCGATCGTTTCACCTGATGAACCAGTCATTTCATCATGTTTCCCAATCATAATTGTATTGGCAATTCTAATCCAATTAATGCATGATATGACGTCATCACTAATCCTTGATGTAATCGAATTGATCTTGTGAACTGGGTGGTTCATCTCATGAACTGGTCATCTCACAACAATGAGTCGATTGGTTCACTCAGTGAACTAGTCAGTTTGTGCCTAGTTCATCCAGAATTTAGCCAATGCAATATTCAATCAACCTAGCCTCCAATCTATCGGTTAAACAATTGAATCAGTCGGTTCAGAGTCCAGTCAGTCAATTTTTGTTTAAATTGAGTGCTTACATACTTTAGTAGTCAATTTAATTACAATTCATGAATAACCTCCTCTTCTAGGTGTATCTTATGTGTGTGACCATATAGGTCCCATATTAAGTTGGTTGTGAATGTCCATAACCAACAATGACATCACAAGCAAAGAGTGGTGGCTAGTCACACATCATTGCTACCCAAGTAAATGGAAAGTTGGAGAAAAACTTCAACCTACAATCTATGATTGGGTTTTAGTGTTTGTATAGTTCCTTTGTCACTGATATCTAGATTGAACTCAAGGCATGGATTAGTCATCCTCGTCAACATTCAATCTTTGTTATGTATCATAGAAGACTGTCTGAGATATATGTAACTTCAATATCATATATTGACTCACATGTTCATGGCCATGCTCTTCTCAGTCTCGCTAATCAAGTGGTCAGGATATCATACTCCCATAGGAGAGACAAATTCCATCTACATTACTCACAGTTGTCTTCATGTGTCACAGTGAACCCAATCATCACCTTTATGATAATCTTTATTTAGAACTACAACGGATGATGTTAAAGCATACCAAACGACATGTGATGAGTGTAGTGACTTTTGGTATAAAAACCACAATCACCACCAACACTATGAGAGCTAACTAGGACTACCATTGTAATGGTTTCCATATGTTACTCTCATGGTGGGCCTTTCTGATACACTATTCCCTAACAAGTATCTATGTGCTTGGTCTGATATCACATATCATGACCGATGAGATTATATCATCAAAAAACACACACTTAAGTCTTACATGTCATTTTTGTCTATCAACCTTCCACAATAACATCTAACTAGGGACATAACAATAATGTATGTACTCTTAACATTTGTATGATCTCATTATTCAAGTCACGCACTTGTCATTGATTGAAATCAGTCTCTAGACTTTTATTATGTTATTTCATTATCATATAATTGAATAAAATAGAATAAATTGGAAACATGCCTTTATTATTAATCAAATCATTTGCAAGTTATGCCATTACAATCATCATATGATTGGCTCTCTAGGCATACATATCAACACATACATGCAAGTATCAACATAGTTCATAAGCCATTAGGGGTCGATATATGACTTAGGTGAACATCCAAAGCGAGGTGGTCAAGAATAAAAAAAAAACAACTCTAATTAGAGATAAGAATGCAAGAGAAAAAGATCGACATAAGAATTAAGGCAGAAGGACCAAAATTCAAGTCAAATATGTCACATTAGGCAAGCTAGATTTTGAACACAACATAGAGTAAGGGGTTGGTCATAGGAATTTGGGTCATCAATAAAAATAAGGTTATTAATTTCAAATACTATAAGAATATCTTATGCATAAAATGGGACAAAGTCACCAATTGTTTCAAGTATAATCATGCATCAGATAAAAGAGTCACATTCAAGGATACTTAGTGTCATATGTAATCACCATAGAGACTTGGATTTAGGAAATGATATTAGAGTCATGAGGTGCAACATAGCTTAATGATTTTGAAGTTGATTAGCATTACTCAACATTAAGATGCAAGGTTAGAATAATAGGGCATGATACTTCATTAAAGTCCAAAAGCAAGTCATTTTATGCAAGTATGGATATTCATGATCAATAAGGGTGACTAGGACCCTCATTTAGTTTAAGAGTACATACAAGATACATATTTGACAATTAAAGATGTAAACGTGCATAAAAGATCCCAACTTTATCATGGTCAAAGTTGTCAAAGAGGGTTGCTATAGAAAAAATGAAAGACTAGAAGTAGAAACACAATCTCAAACCACACCCAATGTGTAGAACCTTTTGAGACGATCAAAATGGTATATATATTCATATATTTTGGATAAAGGAATATGAGTTAATCATTATCGAACATTTATATCATAAATGTATGAAACCGGAGATTTGAACTATAGGGAGTGGGGAGGGCATTACTTTTAATATCATTGATGAATCTTGTCATAAACTGGCGATCAAGTGGCCCACGTTCCTTGCGTTGGTGTCACCTAGTTGCTCAGCTCCACTCTTGACTACTGGTACATGTTTGGCCACCCCTGTCAAATACTAACCTAAGTTACAAGAAGTCGTCCAACAACCACAATAGGTTCTAGTGGTGGTCTCCCGAGCTAGGTCCATCATGGACCTCAAGCATCAAGTGGATGTTGTTTTTATCCCTAACCTAGTGCCAGAGCATCTCGTATGTGGAGGTTCTTCAATAGGAGCACACAAGAGCATGTAGAAAGGTAAGAGGGAAGAACATCTAGGATCATGGAGGTGCCCCCTGCCTCGGTGTGGGACTGTGGGCTTGAGGATGGTCTCAAATCTAATTGGCGACTCCTAATGCGGGCTCCAAAGCACATGCCATGGTTACAACCAAGAAAAGGAAGTCTATGAGAGGGGAATACGAAGAATCAAAACAAGGGAAAAGGAGTGATAAATAAATAGTGAGAATAAAATTGGAGTTTGGGGCGTTTAATTGCTCAAAATTCTCAAGTCTCGAAGCCTATTATCTATCATAATGGTGTCGTATTGCAACAACTTCTACAATGTTGACTAAGCTAGGAGATGACATCCTAGCCGTTAGATTAGGGGGATGGTATCCATGGGACTTGGTCCAATGGGTGTTATTGAGTGATTAAAAAAGAAAGGGGGAGAAAGAATAAAGGCTACACATAGGTCGTGTGACTGAGGTTGGGCCCATTAAGGATAAAAATATATATTAAATCAATTAAATTGGGATCCAAGTAGCAACATCCATATGACCATATCTTGGGCTATGATGCTCCAATGGAAAAAAAATTGTTACATCCTCATAACTATAATTGAAATCTCTACAACATAAAATGCTTCTAAGATCAAGAAGATCATAGTGATGAGGTTCAATTAATTTTGTAAGATGGTGACATGTTCATGATTTGTAACTTAGGTATAAAAGAAAATTAATGTCACCGATTTGAACATCATGTACACAGTGATCAAAATGAGTCATCAACAAACTCAAACCATGTAAATGAACTCAAGTTGAGTGAGGTGGGTTACTAATAGAGAGAGGAAGAGTATATCAATGAGAGAGAAAATTTAGGTTGTCACATTGAGCATCTCAACACATGATCAGAAGAAGAAACTTACAATATGGGTCGTGAAGTAAAGCCAAGTAATCCATCAAGGAAAGAGTTTTTCCCAAACATTCCTTGAGAAGCTTAAAATTAAAATGTGGATTTGTGGAAATAGTGGTGGATCCTAGATGGGTGATTGCATGCTCTAAAGGGGGGTAAATAGAGTTGAATGCACTTAAACAAAATTTGTTAGACCTTCTAAGACATATTATAAGATAAGGTTGCTAAATAGGATGTTTGAGTAAAACATGCATAGCAAGGGAGAGAGAGATTGAACATACACCAAGTGACAAGCTATGTAGAGTGGTTCCGTACTTCAAACTACAAATGAGTCAGTCCACTACCTAGAGAAGTCAACCTCTAGGATTTCTTAACCATTGCACTCTTATATTTATTAATAAGACTTATAATACATGACCACCAAAGGACTTACCCATCTAAGAACCAAGAGTATTCCACCTTACCAAGGACTTACCGACTTTTCCAAGGAATTTCCCACTCTAGCACAAGTCTTCCGCCTTCAAGGAATTTTCTATTTTTCTTGGATATCTAGTATTTGCCTTCACCTTCACTCGGAGAAGCTTCCACCAAGGACTTACCCACTTGAGAAAGGAGTCTTCTGCCTTCACGAAGGGCTTTCCCACTCTTTCTCCAAGTCTTTAGCCTTGATCTTCACCAAGGGACTCCTTCCCTTGTTCTTCTTCACCTCTCTTGGCCAAGAGAGACAACCTTCATCTTCCTGGTTGAAAAGAGAGATAAGGAGGTGGTAGAAGTGAGAGCCTCACAAGATATACATGTAGGACTAGCTCTCTTATAGATTTCCTACTCACTCTAACGAATGTAGAAAGTGATTAAGCTTAGAGAGAGAGGAGGTTGTAAGATCCACCCAACTATAGGCTAGGAACCTCATATAGAGTTCTGCATTGAATGATCAACCTTGGAATGAAGCCCAAGGGGTCCTATTTATAGCTCTTAGCCTTTGGGAATATTTAAGAAAAAAAAACTAGCCATTTTGTGGCTTGCAACGGATATATTTTCACTTGTTGCAACTCCGCAATGGCTAGAAACACTTTTCTTCACTTTTCCATATAGTGTAATTGGTTGAGTTTCTATAAAGGTATCTCGACCGATCCCACTAAGAGACAAGAACAATTTAGACCATCGGTCGAGTTTGTCCTGGGATAACTCGACCGATTCACTTAAATAAATTTTGGTCTACAGAGGGATCGATCGAGTTCTGTGAAGTGTAAACTCGACCGATCAAAAATCATTTTCAAGATCCAATTAGGATCAGTCGAGTTTGCAACTCGACCAATGAAGAGCCTGATGTGAATTTTGGAAAATGGCTTTTGAGTGCTTAAATATTTGATCTAAGTACTCCTGATTTTTTCTAAGCTTAATTACAAGTCATACAATCATTACAAGTGATTTACAACATGATTATAATGGATTTACATCATATTCCAAAAATGTGCACTTGTATTGACTTTGACTTGTCTTTTCTTCAATTTGATATGTGCAAGTTAGGGCATTTGGAGTGTGTCTATACCTAATCTAAAATCATTCAAGTAGAGACATTAGACACAGATAAGTGGAATGGTTTATTCATCATCAAAACAAGGGTTTAGTCAATTTAGACCTTGAGTCAACATTCTCCCCCTTTTTGAAGATGACAAACCATTACATAAATGTATTGAAAGCTTTTAAGTAAAGTCATACCTTTGGAGAAATCTAGGGGTTTCAATAGAATGGAGTTCATATGCTCCCCCTCAATTGATGCTAGTGGATTTCTCATACTCCCCCTCAATTGATGTTATTTCTCCTACATGGTTAGCTTTCATAACATTTATAGAATACTATGTCTTCTACTCATATATGTTCTACACATATATGTCTTCTCCCCTTTACCTTCTCCCCCTTACATGGACATACTTCTCCTCTTCATGTCAGACATGTCTTCTCCCTATTTTTTTATAAGTTTCTCCCCCTTTGTCATTTCAAAAAAGTGGAGGTATGAAGAAATAAGAAACACCACTTGTTAAAAAGAGAGGAGATAACAAAAATTTATATAAGGAAATTATAAGAGCACAGCTAGGGGCTTGTCCAAGCATAGAAAGAAAAGCAAGTTAAAGCATCCACTTGAACAACCCAAAATGCAAGATAAAGAAAACAACAAATCACAATTTTGACCCTCAAGATGACAGAATTCGCCCAAAAAGTGTCAGGGCTCATGGAAAAGAGATGAGTCTTACTCACAAAGCCATTTCTATATTAAAAAAACACTAGTATTGCACCAAAAACTAAAACTAGAGCAAAATCTGCATGAAATCCAAAAATGCTCCAATTTCTACATATAATTTAGATATATGTATCTTGCATCACCATGTTATGCAAGCAACTCAAGATAGTAGATATGTAATTCAGGGAACAAGCTTGAGCATGTATGAGATAAGATACAAGCAAAGCATACAGTGAAATACCACTTGATGAAAAGATAAGCAAAGCTAGAACTACATGTATATGAACTACTAGTAGATGGTATCACAAGTTAGGACTACTAGTAGGATCAAGATCATAGAAGAGGATGTACAAGTTAAGGAGCAAGATATGAGTAGATGTAGAGATATATCCAAATAAAGAGATAAGCATTTTTAGAAGCATGAAAGATGCATCATTACCAAAAGATAATCACCACTAAGAACCTCAAGGTTGTATCCAAACAAGATATAAAACTAGATAGATGTAGAAAGTTAGAGCACAACAGAAGCAATTTTTAGACACAACCAAGAGATCCAAAGAGATCATCATCAAAACCTACAAAAAAAACTCAAAGCAAGTAATTGCAAGAGATAGATATACCAATTTTAGAACACTTAGAATGTTAGAGTTGTAAGCGAGATAGGCAATTTAGAACATGGCATATATATGCATATATAAAGTTACAAAAAGTGATTGTCAAAGAATAAGGCTATTGGTTGAGAAAATCTAGTTGAGAGGAAACTCTCATTCAATAAGCCAAATGTATATTTTGTGCACAGTGTTGTCGATCGAGTTCTGTGTATTGACAACTCAACCGATGACATCTGTTGGAAACACCCATTGGTGCCTATCGTTCGAGTTCTAAATAAGAAAAACTTGATCGAAAAAGCTATTGTCCTTAACTCTATTAAGAATGTGGTTGGTATATGCCTAGGAGTCAACTCGAATGATATTTCTCTTTGGCACCGCCGGCTTGGTCATGTAAATATGCATCAATTAAAGAAGTTGAGAAAAAAGGACTTAGTCAAGGGACTTCCTAAATTGGATTTTGAAAAGGATGAGGAATGCCAAACTTGTACACAAGGAAAGCAAACCAAGTCCTCATTCAAATCTAAAGGATTCCTTAGCACTAAGGGAGATTGTGAGCTTCTTCATATTGATCTATTTGGACCAATGAGAATGCAATCGCTTCATGGTTCCAAGTATTGCCTTGTTATTGTCGATGATTTCTCTAGATATACTTGGACATTCTTTCTCATTTCAAAAAGTGATACACGTGATGTTTTCTCAAGTTTTTGTAAATGAGTTGAGAATGAAGCTTCTTGTCAGATTGTTTCCATCTGTAGTGACCATGGGGGAGAATTTGAAACTGAGCTTTTTGAGCATTTTTGTCAAGAATCGGGTTATCCACACAACTTCTCTTCACCTTGGACACCTCAACAAAATGGGGTTGTAGATAGGAAGAATGGGTCTTTATAGGAGATGGCTAGGAAAATGCTTCTTGAGTATGATACTCCTAAGAAGTTTTGGGCTGAAGCTGTCAGTACCTCTCATTTTGTGTAAAACTGTGTTTTTACTCATCCTTCTCTTAAGAAAACCCCCTATGAGCTATGGCGTGGTAGGAAACCTTCTATCAAGTATTTCCAAATTTTTGGATGTCCTTGTTTTGTTTTGAATACGAAAGATTATCTTGACAAGTTTGATCCAAAATCGTACAAGGCTTTCTTTCTTGGCTATATCACTACTAGCAAGGCTTATTGAGTTTTCAATATTGATCTTGCTAAAGTAGAACAATCTATTAATGTAAAGTTGATTGAGACTAACCCCTCTATTCCCAAAGATATTGCTCCAAATCATGATGTTGCAGGTGAAGTAATTCCTATCCTTACAGAACTCAAGATCACCCAAAAGAAAAATGAGGTGGATGCTCAAGAAGAAGATAAAGATGATGAAAAGAAGGATCCAACTCCCCGATTTACAAAGAATCATCCAAAGGAGCTAATCTTAGGTGATCCATTTGAAAGAGTGAAGACACAGGCTACATTCAACAAAGAACAAGCCAATAGTGTCTTTATCTCACAACTCGAGCCTAAGAATGTCAAAGAAGCTTATGGGGATGAAGAATGGATCCTAGCTACGCAGGAGGAGTTGGAACAATTTAAGAAGAACAAAATTTGGACCCTTATGCCTAGACCAAGTGATAGGAAGATCATTATCACCAAATGGGTCTACTACAACAAGCTAGATGAAAGCGGCAAAGTGGTAAGAAATAAATCAAGGTTAGTGGCTCAAGGATACAATCAACAGGAAGGTATTGACTTTGATGAAACATATGCACTTGTAGCTAGACTTGAGTCTATTCATATGTTGCTTGCCTTTGCTATCCATAAAAACTTTCTTTGTATCAAATGGATGTTAAAAGTGCATTTTTGAATGGTACAATTGAGGAGGAAGTGTATGTCGCACAACCTCCAGGATTTTAACATGATAGTCTACCTAATCATGTTTATTTGTTACAAAAAGCTCTCTATGGACTCAAACAAGTACCAAGGGCTTGGTATGAGAAATTAAAGAACTTTTTGTTAGATCACGGTTATATCATGGGAAAAGTGGATTCTATCTTGTTTCTAAAACACACTTCTAACAATTTTCTTATCATTCAAATATATGTTGATGATATCATCTTTTGAGGAACTAACCTTGATATTTGCAAAGAATTTAGTGATCTTATGCAGAGTGAATTCGAGATGAGTATGATGGGTGAACTCACATTCTTCCTCATCTTTCAAATCAAGCAAACAAAAGATGGGAACTTCATCAACCAAAGCAAGCACACAAGTGAATTACTTAAGAAATTTGGGATGGAGAACACCAAGTTGATGGATACACCCATGTCAAACACCGCCAAACTTGATAAAGATGAAGAAGGTGAGAAGGTAGATGAGAAGCTCTATAGATGTATGATTGGAAGTTTACTTTACTTAACTGCCTCTAGAACTAATATAATGTTTAGTGTTGGCTTGTGTGCTAGGTTTCAATCAAATCCTAAGAAATCACATCTTATAGCTATTAAGAGGATTCTAAGGTACTTAGCCAAAACTCAAAATTGGTCCATGGTATCCCAAGTCAAGGGACTTTACTCTTACTGCCTATAGTGATGGTGATTATGCAAGCTGCTTGATTGATAGAAAGTGTACAAGTGGCACTTGTTTCCTCCTAGGACCATGCTTGGTGTCTTGGTTCTCTAAGTAACATAGAACTGTGGCATTATCAACCACTGAGGCTGAGTACATTGTAGCTGGGAGTTGTTGTGCCCTGGTCCTATGGATGAAGCAAATGCTCCAAGACTTTAACATTCATTTTGATGATTCTCCTATCTATTGTGATAATACTAGTACAATTAACTTGTCTTACAATCCTATATTTCATAGTAGAGATCAACATATAGAGGTTCTCCATCACCTTCTTTGTGATCACATTTCCAAGAAGGATATTTATATCACGCATGTAGACACGGAAAATCAGTTGGCGGACATTTTCACAAAACCTCTAACTAGAGAGAAATTTAACTTTATTAGATCAAAGTTTCTTATAACTACTTTGGATGAATCTGATATGCCTTCTAGCTAGTTGTAATCTATCCTATATGTTTTGGATCTAACTTGATCATCTTTGCTTGCTAATATGCTTAAAATTAGTTTTTCATGTTCATTTTGCCTTATTTTTCTCTTATTTTTGGGTATTTTTTGCAAACACATGTTTTATCACAAAATAGTACCCAATTATGAGTGATATGTGCCTAAGTATGTTCAATATACATAATGGACTTGAAAAATAAATTTAATTAGCACTCAAATGGCAAGAAATTAAGTTTGATGGTTTTAGGTTAGGTTGACCATCGGTCGAGTTTCCCCAGGACAAACTCGACTGATCCATGGTCGAGAGCTCATTTAAAAAGGGTCAATCAGTCGAGTTTCCACTTCACAAAACTCGACCGATCGGCGGGCTGAAGCTAATTTAAGTTGGGTTCGGCTGACTATTCTCCCTCTCAACTAGGGAAAAGTCAACCGATTCCACTCTCTCAAGCCCTAAGCTCTCAATCCTCGACCTTCCGTTCCCTTACCCAGCCCTAATATGACCTAGGGAGACCTTCCCCCTAGATAAACCTAGGTGTGTGAACATTTTTGGGGGTGTGTTTGATGTTTTGATCTCTTATTCCTCTTCTATTTGCCTCCATGGCTTCAAACAAAAGGAAGAGAGCCACCCCTAGCAATGCACCATCCACCTCCTCATCTTCCTGCTTGATTCCTTTTGATGAGACCCTCTTTGTCTCAAATGAAGTTGTTAATCAGTATAAGGATCTTCTTCCATGGAGTCCTTTTCCATTTAGAGCCCTTTTTGAGCCTAGCCCTATGCTCCAAGCTATAATCAATCAAGTGGCACGGTTGCTTTTAGTTCACCTCCTATCTGCCCTGGGTGTCGAGCATGAGTGCTTTCACAATTCCATGTCTAGCACAGAAGTCGTTCATGAATTTTATGCAAATTTGCATTGGAATTATGACACTCTTGTACCCCCTCCTAATACTCAAGTTATCCTTACTTCTATGATAGACGGGAAGAAATTCCAAATCTCGGAGGATATCCTGAACATCTTTTAGTCAGGTGCCAATGAGAATGACTCCTGGCGTAAGGATTATGGTGAGTATTTTGACCTGCTTGACCCTGAAGGTTCCTACAAGTAATATGATATCACACTTCCTGACATTGATCATTACTTGAAGAAACTTGAGGTTTACTATCAGAAGAATAGCACCCTACCCTCCTCCTCCTTAGATCTCAAGAAGCGTATATTATCCCTAGTGGTCAACTGCAACATCCACCCCAAGAAAAATCAAATGGATATTGCAGTGAACACTGTGGTGATAATGTACTACATATTAGAGAA
Source organism: Alisma plantago-aquatica (assembly GCA_963693085.1). Lineage (NCBI taxonomy): Eukaryota > Viridiplantae > Streptophyta > Magnoliopsida > Alismatales > Alismataceae > Alisma > Alisma plantago-aquatica. The sequence goes on from OY856411.1 coordinate 885,644,021, forward strand.
TGTCAGAGTCAAGTTGTCTAGATACATCCTCCATCACATGACTTGCTTTGACTCTGGCAAGAACACATGTGGCACCCATCCTCCATATCCTTGTGGTGACACATCCTTCTATCTCACAGACAGCAAGGTGCCACATGAAAATGTGTGGAAACACCATAAACCAATATTACCAAAAACACATGTTAATTAAAACTGTTTGCGGAAAACATGTATAAGGGGACTTATTACATCCAGATCCTCATCCTGCAAGGAAACATGTTATATAATCATGTGCAAGCCTTGATATAAGTTCACAGCTTACAGAAAACAAGCTGTCTTGCCAGCACATGAGTTCATCACCTATTTATATGTACATAACAAGTCACATCAGGCCAGCAGAAGGATAAACAAAAGTACAACATCTATACGTCGTGAAACATCGACAAAACACCTCTAAGGACCTGAGAGTATAGGGATGACTCTAGGACTCTACTACAAAACCACCAAAATAGTAGCATGTCCATCTATTGCCTTCTACTGCTCTTCTTGCTGCTCGGCCGCAACCTCATGACCACCACCACGTCTAGCACGATCACCTAAAAAGGTTGTAAACCAGCGGGGTGATACATACAGTCCCAGCGAGAAACATAACTCCCTGCTGAAACTACAAAACCTCAGAAGGTTTAAAGCAGATAAAGCATATAGTTGGTAAGGACATATAATAAGAGCAGCATATTGAGAAAGACTATTATCATCATCAATCTTACCATGATATTCGTGAGACTTACATCCATATATTTCTTTATGGAACATGATTGACAAGATAAGCTTTATAAAAACTTATCACAAGTTATCATGATCGTACAAATAACTGTGAGGTATAACTAGATCAGCTATATAAGCAAGGCCTCAATCAATGTTCCATGGTTTGCGTTAAGCAACATATATACCATATGGCTAGATTACGATTTATTATGCCCTGAGGAAGTGAGTTGTCCCTGCTCAAATCCAACCTTTGGCTGTGAAGCCCAAAACTAGTGCCATACAAGGTCAATGGGAGAGTCAGACTCCATGACCTCACCTCCTCGTGGTCGGTGCATGAAAACCAAAGCAGGATCACAGTCTCATACTTATATGGCCTCAGCTTCAGGGTCAGCTCTGTAAGCTACCCATATATCTAGCTCACCTTGACACAGGTGCTAGTATACTTTTTGAGACATGGGCCTGATCACCGTGCTCTTGAGTCATGAACAATTTCATGCTCTAACTCGTTGAGTCATGGGCTTGATCACCATGCTCTTTACCATACAGAGTCTACAACCACAGTTGTACTCTAATCCTCCTATTTTCGGCTAGGAGAAAACCCTGCATATTTAACAATATGCACTCCAGGTAATCCCGCAAGATAACATGTTTCACCATCACCAAATCTGACGATGATGGACCTATGGCCAGGGCAAACTACATGATATGTTTCATTGTAATTAATTAGTATATTTTGAGTGAGTTGTTGAGGCAACCAAGTTGTAAAACATAGGCAACATTGAGCTACATTAATACTGTTATTATCACATCATCCTGGGATCTCAGTCCCTCCTCACAGATTGCTACTACCTCTCAAGGCATCAACATCTTGCATCAACATCTTGGGATAGCAATCCCTTATCTCATCATCAGAGGATAACACCTCAACTAGGCACTCAACCTTTATCAGGTCCTCAGACCTATCTCATCATACTGGTGATGCATGTTCTCTCATCAACAAGGATTATCATCATGATACAGTGTTATTCAAACACATATACCTCATAGCTCTAACCTAGCTATGAATCCATTTAATATACCTACAGGGTTAGTATGCACATCAAGAGAGATAACTTAAAATCACCAGACATAAAGCTTTACTAATTATCATGTCATTAGGGTTTTCATGTCATGATCAAGACTATGTGTGGTATGCCGTATCAATTACATTACTACTATCAAATCATGGACATCCATTTATGCTCTTTTCCTTATAAACATGACCAAGTATCTTATCATCTTAAATGGAATCATCTTTAGACATCCAACATAGCATAGGTTTGCAACTATCATCCATATATCAAAAGATGCGGTTACATGATAAAGAACTACTACCTAGGGTTTCTGGGTTGGAGATAAGCCTCACCAAAGGTGCTTGCTACCCTCACTAGAAGTGTGAAGGGTAGTGCAACCTTTACTACATGTGGTATTGGGAAGGGTAACGACCCTCACTAGAGGCCTCTCGACCAAGCACTTAGCCACATATCGGCCAACCCAAAGGCAAGGTATATCAGGCAACCACTTCATGGTGTGTCGTGCACCTAGAGAGAAAGGTGCAACATGTAGTTCAGATGCAAGGACTACGTTGTGTAACCAAGACTATGAAGTGTATCATGTATCTGGGTCCATGGGGCATATCGTGCACCCAAGGTCAAGGTGTGACGGGCAGCTATGTACAAAGCTCAAACGGCTAGCTAGGGTTAGGGTTTGGTTTGTGTCGGACAACCATCACCACCCTATCGACTAAGATCATGGCGCCCAAGGCCAGCTCCATAATGCCCATCAAGGTACTCATCATAAAATGACACAAAGGCACCATAAGGAAGCCTATCGCCCAACAAAACCAACACACCATATCAGTCACCACAAGGTGCTCACAAGGGCCACCACTCAACCCATGTTGGGCAAGAACCTGACCCAACATGTATCGCCCAAGACTCCAAATAGAGATATCAACTAGGAACTCTATCGGCCAGGGGGGCACCAACTACTAGGTCAAAGGATCGTCTGGATCAAGGCATATCGCCCAAGCTCATCATCAAGGTCAAGAGATCCATATCGGGCACAAAGCCAACCAAAAACATCATATCTTCCAAGATCAAAACCCTAGACTACATCATATCGGCCAAGATCAAAACCCTAGACTAAGGGAGGCATGTCGGGAAGCACTACTACAAGGTGTATCGTGCAAGGCACCAAGCTCATCCTGACAAGGTCATCATCAACCTCAAGATCACTATCATAAAAACCCTAAAAGATCAAGAGGATTGGCTCACCTCTCAACAACCAAGAGAGAGGGGTTTTGCACAACCTCCATCACCAATCAGACAACATGATGGATCATCTCCATATCGGCCTAAAGCTCAACCAAGGCTCACCTCTCAAATCCATGGTGAGAGAAGAGTGTTGCACAAGCAACTAGAGTATAAACTCACCTCTCAACAACTAAGAGAGGGGTGTTGCCTATATCACTTGAGCCAAACTCACTTCTCAAGACCAAAGGAGAGAAAGGGGTATTTCCCGAAAGGAAACCCTAATCTATGGGTTCGGTCAACTAGGTCCAAAGGTACACAAGAAACAACAACATCATCAAAAACATGATCACTATATCCACAAGATTAAAGGTACATGCTAGAGAAAGAAACATATCTAACATCATGCATGGCCGGTCATGATCATATGTGAACATGCAACATAAAATAAGGTAGTATAGATAAGGTTATAAGTTTTGTAACCCGCCATAAGCAGGCTCCTCAAGCTCCAAAGCTCCAAGCTTTAAGCTCAAGAACCACCACAAGAGGAAGAAGGAGACTCCAAGGAGAAGGATTAGACACCCAAGCATAGCTCCTCCAAGTGTATCAGACACCAAGGTTGCAAAGGAGATGTGTCGTTCCCCAAGGAAGAGGGGAAACTAAGGAACTAAAGGGATCCTTAGCAAGAGAAAGGAGATACATATATAGAAGAGGGTGTAGGAGAAAACAAGGCAATGTGTCGCCCACCTAGGGACAATTGTCCATGCGCAATGCCACCTTCTCATCTCTCCACGACCACATGTCCAAGGCTATATCCACATGCAAGCACCATGCACCAAGTGTCCACTAGAGTGGTGACACAAACGAAGCCAAAAGTCAAAGATGGTCATAGGACGATACAACTCACTCCCTTGCCTGATATTGCCCCATGGGCGACACACCCATGGTCGACACAAGCTCTCTTGCCCGATACAGGGTCCAACAAGGCAAAGCAAGGCCCAAACAAAGAAAAACAAGGCCCAACATAGCTCAAAAAAGCCCAAGGCAACTCAAGCAACGAGCCCAACCCTTCCTCTCAACTCTAGAGGAAGCAAGGAGAGATAGAAACATCTCTCAAGGTGACAAACTTGCTCATCAACCCTAAACTTAGGTTATTTTGCAAGTAGCACCTCCAACTCTCAACAAAGCTCAAGCAAACCCTAATCACCACTAGAGGTGATTAGCAAGAAACTAAGAACAAGTTTTAGGCAAAGCAAACAGGATAAGCCCAAAATGGAGGTCAGGGTCCTTACAAGCCATAAACCTCTACAAAGGGATTTCGCCCCCGAAATCCAAAGAGAAAAGCGAGGGGTACTTCCTCCTCATCTCTTCCTCAAGCTCCAACGTGGCTTCCTCAATGCCACGATGATGCCAAAGAACTTTCATAAGAACCAGGTCCTTCCTTTTTAACTTCTTCACTCTTTTGTCAAGGATCGTTAGTGGACCTTCCTCATAGGTCACATCTTCATCGAGATCAACCTCAACTGGATGTATCACTGTCCCTGTGTTTGGATGACTTTTCTTCATTATGCTGACATGGAACACCGGATGTAACATGTGCAACTCTGGAGGAAGCTCTAACTTATAAGCTACCTTTCCAACACGTGCTATCACCGGATATGGCCCCATATACCTAGATTCCAGCTTTCCTTTCCGGCCAAACCTTAGCACGCCTTTCCACGATGAGACCTTGAGATACACTTTGTCTCCCACCTGGAACTCAAAAGGTCGGTGGTGATTATCTACGTACGACTTTTTTCTATCATGTGCCGCTTTCAACTGTTATTGTATCACTCTAATCTTCTTTGTTGTCTACTACAATAACTCAGGACTCAAAAGCTGATAATCGCCAGACTCATACCAACATAAAGGAGATCTACACTTCCTTCCATATAGAGCCTCATAAGGAGCCATATCAATGCTCTGCTGGTAACTATTGTTATAGGTGAACTCTATCAAACTGAGATGTACATCCCAACTGCCTAAGAACTGCAGAACACAAGCTCAGAGAAGATCCTCTAAAGTCTAAATAGTCCTTTCAGACTGCCCATCTGTCTATGGGTGGAAAGCGGTGTTGAACCTCAACTGCGTTCCCAACGCTTTGTGCAACTGTTCCCAGAAACGACTCATGAACTGGTCTCCTCTGTTAGAGACTATCGTTGTGGGCATGTCGTGTAAATGCATTATCTCATTTACATACACCTGAGCAAGCTTCTCTACTGTATACATTGTCTTTACTGGTATGAAATGTGCAGACTTCGTCAATCTGTCCACTATCACCCAGATGGAATCATGATTCTTAACTGTTCTTGGCAGAACAACTATGAAATCCATGGTTATATGATCCCATTTCAACTGCGGTATCGGCATGGGTTGCAACGTACCTGCCAGCTTATGATGCTCATCCTTAACTTGCTGGCATACCGCACACCTAGCCACAAACTCAACTACATCCTTCTTCAAGCCAGGACACCAATATAGATCCTTCAGATTATGATACATCTTGGTGACTCCTGGATGCATAGCATACATTGATGTGTGTGCTTCCTCGAGCACTAGCTTTCTCAGATTATCAACATCGGGGACCACCATCTTACCATGATAGCAAACTAGTCCATCCTCAGACTCATGGAACCCATCATGCTTTTCAATGCCAAAATCTGATCTTATCAACTGAACTGAAGCATCTGCCTACTGTGCGTCTTTGATCTGCTGTCTCAATGTAGGCTTTAATTGCATCTGTGCCAATAGTCCTGCCAACAAGGAAACTTCTAACCGTACATTCATCATCCGCAAGGAGACAAATATATCCCACCTATGGCATCCAAGGAACTCAACTGTGCCTTCTTTGTGGAAAGAGAAGGAGACTTTTTTCTAAGTGCATCAACTACCACGTTCACCTTACCAGGATGATACTCAATGTTGCAATCATAATCATTGATTAGCTCCATCCAATGACGCTATCGCATATTCATCTCACTCTGTGAGAAGATGTACTTCAAATTTTTATGATCTGTAAAGATCTGACACACTTCCCCATAAAAATAGTGTCTCCCTATCTTTAATGCATGGACCACCACTGCCAACTCCAAATCATGTGGCATATAGTTCTCCTCATGTTTCTTAAGTTGTCGTGAAGCAAAAGAAACCACATGATCTTCCTGCATCAGTACACATCCCAAGCGTTTCTTGGAAGCATCGCAAAAAACCACATAGCCTTTCCCAGGCTCTAGAAGCACAAACACTAGAGCACTAGTCAGCTTCTCCTTCAAGCTTTGGAAAGCTTACTAACAACGATCATCCCAAACAAATGGTACATCCATCCTGGTCAACTTTGTTAACGGTAACACAGTTTCTGTAACGACCCAGACCTGGGTTATGAGGTAACCCTATTTCTTTTGGCTAATGAAGTTTCTTAGAACTTTAATATAATCCTCTAAGGTGTTTTTTTATCATGTGAAACACTTATGTTTCAAGTTTGGTCCCGATTGAATGTTGTTTGAGAAATGTTCTTTTGTTTTGGACCAAAGTGCAATTTACCCAAGTTGAGGGGTTATATTGTAAAATGTCACATGTTGAATGTGCATTAAGTTCTTTAGCATCATAAGAGAGAGATTTATGATAAGGGGCGGCTTGTGGAAAGCCTAAATTACAAGTTGCAACTTGTTTGGATAATGTTAGTGCATTGTGCACCAATTTTGGTACAAATTGTAATTTACCCAAAATGTAGGGTTGATATGCAAATTACCACCTCTAGAGTGTTCCTACTTCCTCTATGTATCATTTAGAGGATATAGAATTAATGAGACACCATGTTTGAATCTATTATGAGTGATGGTAATCTTGGTGATGAAATGACCATGAAAAGGGTTGAATATGAAAGCTTAACTTGAGTTGTATCAAGTTGAAAAGATTATATATGAGTGCCTATCGGCCAAGGAGCCATAGGACAAGCCTCATATCGTTTTGTGAACTCTTATCAAAGGCCATGTCATGAAAAGCACCTCAAGGAGGTGATTTTTGTTGGGTTACAAATTCCTTAGTAAAGTTGTGATGAGTTGTGAATAAAGTGATGAATTAATTGACATATCTTATTCAAAAGGATATGTAATGGATGAATCCTTATCCCTAAATGACCCTCAACCATTTTTCATGAAAAGATAAATTTGTATGCATGCATGTACATGTGTCACCATGCATGGACACGTGGCACCTACTAGCTCAAATTGTTGACACCTCATTTTTACCTTCCTTCATGAGCAACAAGTATATATACCCCTAGTTTCCCCCCTTAGTGCAATTTTGCGACCCTTACCACCCTCGTACCCTATGGTATCGTGCATAGAGATATTTTATCATGCAGGAGTGCAAGGATATCGTGCATAGGCCCTTGGATATCGCCATAGCAAAAGCATATCGGCCAAGTAGGTGATATTGGCCATATAGGGTGATATCGGCCATAGAGTAAAGTGTTTTGACTCCAAGTGAGTAACATATCATGACAGTAAGTGTCATATCATGCAAAAGAGATGGAATATCGTACATGAGTATTGTAGTATCGTTCAAGGTGCTTAGGAGCAACAAGGAGCTCAAGTCTTAACCCTAAGGTGAGGCAATGGTCATCTTCAACCTTGGATTGAAGCATGATTTTAGGGTTTTGATCTTCCTTTCTTTTCTTCTTAACCAATTGCTTATCCATTGTGATTCTTTGTATATAGAAGAGTTTTTAAGTTCATCTGCAACTTTAGGAACGTGGATCTTTGGAGCTTGGAGCTTTGAAGTTGTTCTAAAGGCAGGTTATATAACTTGAACTCAACCATGTTATTATTCATCACCTAAATTGCTATACTTAATGAATTACTTTTAATTCCGAAATTTCCTGAAATATTTTTGAAATTATGAGTTCTAGTAGTTTCTTAGAGTTGTTTCCATGAACTATAATAGTTATAACTAAGGTCTAGATCTTGAAGATGATGGTATCACTTTATAAAAGTGATATAGGGTGCAAGCACACAAGCAAGCACCTCTAACCCGATATGGTGATGCACCTACTCCATTAAAATGATATGAAAAAGATAGTATATCTTATTGCACTATAAGGGGGTGTAGCATACACCTATTAAACGATAGTAAGTCTATGATAGACTCCATGCACGATACAAGGTCAATTGTATACTTGTAAGTTGACAAGAAACCCTAATTTGGGTAACCTGATATAGATAAAGAGTAACAAGTGGTATTACACAATATGATCATATAATACATCATTGGTACTTAGTATCATGAGGCCCACATGACCTTGCATGACATGGTTGCACAAAACATGACCTTGCACAATAGGGTTACACGATACACAACCCTAGTTGATGTCTAGCCCGACATGGTAATGAATTGATACCTCTTAACCACCATGGGAAACACAGACATGTACCATGTGCCCATCAGAATCAACCCTAACCTGACATGGGTGTTGTACCCTAATGTTTGATGGTGTAGCCCAATATGGTTTTGTTCCCTACACTCCAATTGACTTTTATATTGGGTTGAGCCTGATATGACAAACCCAAATCTGTCACAGCCAACCCTAGATGGTGAGCTGACTGATATGGTGATTGAATGCACCTCTAACCCAACATGGTGATGGCTTAGTACCTCATGAATGACATGTGTAATACATACAAAGACCTTTAGCCTAATATGATTGGTGTTCATATACTTCTAGCCCGATATGGTGAGTGCTTATACACCTTCAACACGATATGATGAACACATGCACACCTCTAACCCAAGACACCTTGTAAAGGTGAGGGCAAGACACTCTTAGAACTGATGAGTGTAACACCAAGTAATTGTATGGCTAATACCTGGATAGGTGAAATACCTAGAGTGGTTGATAATGGACAACCTTATATCAATAATGCCTTAACCCGAGATGAGTCCATATCATTGATGATGGTTGAACAATTCCAATGTGTGACTTATGACCAATACATTACATGATAAATGTGATGAGCTAGTGCATAAAGTATTAGGATGGGAAATACCCTAATACAAGATAAGTTGATGAACTTAAGTAAGTTAAAAGTGATGAGGGAAGTGATACATCAAGACATGACAGATATCACATCCAGCACCTCAAGGTTGATTCACCTTGATGTACCATAAATCCAATATACTTGGATGAGTAACACATGAAGTGTTCTATGCAAATTGTTACATTGAGATGTAATGCACTTTGATAAGTGTAGGCTAGCATACCTTGAGAAAAGGTTAAGCTAAGTTAATAAAATATGATATAATCATATTCTAGAAAGGATGAGAGAGGAACTCATACCTTATGTTGATAATCATTTAATGAAAAATGATGAGAATAAATAAGTATGATTGAATACTTATGATATCAATGTTGTTTCCTAGATGTGTGGAGCAATGAATTAGGGTTTGATAATTGATAATATGATCTTGAAACCTAAATGGTTAATAATGGAAAACCCTAACCTTAATGAAGGGTGATGATATGTAAGAGAAACCCTAATCGATAAGAAAGGGAAACCCTAACCCTAATAATGGGAAGGTTGTAATACTTTTACTGCATAAGCCTTGTAAGGCATGTTAAATACTTGTACAATAAGTATAATGATTAATGGCCTTGTGAGCCATGTGAATAAGTTGTTGCCTAGTGAGAGGTGACAAGATGTGCAGTGGCCTTGTGAGCCATGTGAATAAGTTGTTTCCTAGTGAGAGGTGACAAGATGTGCATTGGCCTTGTGAGCCATGTGAATAAGTTGTTGCCTAGTGAGAGGTGACAAGATGTGTAATGGCCTTGTGAGCCATGTGATAATTTGTTGCCTAGTGAGAGGTGACAAGATACTTAATGGGCCTTGTGAGCCATGTGAGATGCTTGTGTAACAAGTATCAAATATACCTTGGTCCTAAGACATAGAGGTATTAATAATGTTCTGTGGTGAACTAAGGGATTGAATACCCAGATCTAGTAATCATGATGATGATAATGTTAAGGAATGAGAATTCCCAGTAATGAGATAAGGGATTGAGATCCTAAATGCTATATATGTTCTAAAGATTTGAGAAAGTACTTGATAGATGTATTACACTTTTCTTTGTAGCATTTGTCATAATAATTCATGTTTGACAATTTGACTGATGCTAAAAGAATATGGTAATGTACTTAATTAATCAAGTGGAATCTTATCATGTAGTGCCCTGACCATAGATCCATTCAGCGTCAATGTTATCTGAATGGTGAAATGGGTTGCTCCGCGGCATAACTCGGAGAGCATATTGTTGAATATGTGGGGGTGATGGGAGTGAATATCCTTATGCCCTAATGTGGGATTGACGTGAGATAAACACGAGATCTCTCAATCCTTCATTATATGTGTCAGGATGGATGTATCACAAATCTCCCGATGATGAAGGTCGGGATGGATGTTAGATAAACATGAGATCTTTCTCTCCCGAAGAGAGTGCAGTTGACGTTGTAGCTCTATATAGAGAAGTTGCCAGTATACCCTGGAAAGCTATTTAGCAGTGATACGAGATGTCATGGATGTGGTCTGAGACTGACCGAGATGGATGAGGTCATGGAGTCTGGCTCTTCCATTGACCTATGTATGGAACTTATGCTTTATGTTTTCATGGTCGATTGTAGTATGAGTGGTATACCTCATCTCCTCAGGGCATAAGTGTGAATGAAAAATGTAATTAGCCGTGTAGCATGTCTGCTTAAGGATCGAATATGAGAAACATTGGTTGATGTTCTATTCAGTTATACATCTTAGTAGATAGATGTTATTTATGTTTCTTTACATTCCTTGCAAAGAAGATAGATGATTTATAACTCTACCATGGGTAGATGCAATGTTCTCCTTAAGAAAGGAGATTACTTCATTCTATTCATGTAATGATTAATACTGCCTATTAATACAAGAGAACCTCTACTCAATTTATAAATGCTTAATTTATGATAATAATATGGTCGGCGGAGAGTTATATCTCTCGTTGGGACAATTATCTCACCCCGTGGGATCCACATTTTTTTTAGGTGGACATGCACGAGGTGGTGAAGATTTTTCTACAGTGGTACATCAACAGCAGAAGGGACAGTAGTGACAACTCAGGTTGAGTGTACTATGTGTCGTGTCTTATAGATAGAAGTCATACGTGTAGTCTCTGTACTCTCAGGTCCTTAGAGTTGGTTTGATATGGTTTTATGATCAATCTGAGATTTTAGCTTCTATGTCTCGAGGTTTTATGTTGCTCCAGTATGTGTTTTGATAGAGCAACTATTATATGTTATCGTTGAGAAGAGATGGTACAGTGTATGTATAATGTGAACAATGATGTATATAAATTTTTGTTTCTTCCTTAAAGAGTTTTCCTAGAAATGGATCTCTTTGCAAAATGGTTTTAATTTTTAGTGATTTTTTTTAATCCGATGTTTATGTTTATTCCTCTTAATTAGTACTGATTTGTTTGTCAGTCGTTACAGTTTTGGTATCAGAGCTTAAGGTTCTCTGAGTCTATAGAGACATAGGACTAAGGTGTTGAGTCTATGTTAGTGTCCTCCAGTATACCCTATAGTGACTTCTGCTTGTGCAGAAGAAAGGGTGAAGTTTATAAATGACTGGGGAACACGAGGAACACATTGTTGGGGGCAATGTTGTTGCACCAGGAAAGGGTGCAAGGAATCAGGCAAGAGAATAATGAGTGCCTAAGAATTCCCATCTTGACCTGATCAGGATAGAGAATCCTATGTTTATGCTCTTGATGGGTAGGTTAGGACAATAGTGATACACATAATAGACTGGATACTAGCATTATAACCTAGGTTACCAACCCTCAATACGGAAACTTTGGGCTTTGAAAGGGTTCCTGAATGACATAGTCATGTTGGAACAGTGGAAAATGTGGGAAAGATTAACATATGGCAAGAAAGTAGACTCTGCCATAAGTTTAGACAAATAGTATATCTTTGATGGCAATGCCTAAGAAGGGGCAATAAGTTGAGAATTAAGGAAAGGTCTCTACAATTCTAGAGACATTTGCATAGTTATTCTAAAAAGCCAAAGTTTTTGGTGGCATCAGTGCAATAAATGCTTAGTGTACCAGGGCAGTAGCCATTAAGTAAAGGCAAAGGTCCTAACTTTCCACCTGTAAGAATCCATGGCTTAGTCTCTACATCGGTAATAAGACCGATAAGACCATGGTACGAGGACAAGACATGTTATAGATGTGGACATGTTGATCATACTAAACTCTTTTCTCTGAAAAGAAGGGAGGAAATGACTCAACAACAAAGGTAGACTCGGCAGGTCTTATGAAAGTTACAGCCCAATAGTGTAAAAAGGCAAGAACAACAACATGAAACAGCTAGACTCTATGTGTTGAGTCAACTTGAAGAGGTAGATGACCGTGAGGGGTAACAGTCAAATAAAACTTTTTCATTTTGATATGCTTTATTTTGATGTTACCTGATAATCCTAAAAAGGATTACTGTTATGGACTTCCCTATTGATTGTCCTTTGGGGACATAGGGAAGAAATGATGAGAACTAGAATTTATATTCTGTTCAGTATTCTTTTAAATGTTCTATAATTTCTCTTATCCGTGTGAAATAGGATGAGGTGTAGAGGTGATGCCTGGAGAAAATCCAGGGATGTTAAATACTATGTTTATAATGATATGAAAAGTAAGGAACATGATAGTAAATAAGTGCATACGACCTAATATCAGTACTTGTATACCCTGGCCAGGTATATAATTATTGGAGATAGGCCAAGTATGGAACTCTTAGATTGTTATCTTTCTGATTACTCTGATCAAGTAGTCATTTTGAGACAATCTAGTGAGTATAACTAAACTGGAAATATGGTATGGACAGTTGTATCACATCCTAAGTGCATTATATGGAATCTGAGATGATCGCAGATCAATCTGTGTGCATGAGGAAGTAAAAGAATATAATCCTCATGATAAGAGAATGAGAACAAGGGAGATGATCCCTATCTGATAAAGCCTGTGTGAATAGTAAAGATCTTTTCAATTGATGTGGAAATGGGAAATGTGTTGAAATCACAAAATGCTCATGAACATGTTAGACAATAACAAAGAAAGGAATAATGACATGTAATCATCCTTATAATTCCTATGCTGATGGCAAGGAACCTAGGATGAGACAAGCGTAAATGACTCATGAACAATTGAAAGTTCATGCAATAATTAGACGAGATGATAATCTCTTCTCTTTGATAAACAACCCTAGGTGATGATGGGGTGATAAAAGGAATATGTTCATTTGTGTTCTTTTCCTTTAGGGACATGGCAATCAAGTGGGTCTTATGACACTTGATGTGCATAAGTTAAAAATGTTTAATTGTTGGATACTTAGAAAATTATCAGTTTGTCTTGGACTTTAGTTCCAAATAAAGATATGTGTAACAAATAGTGTCCCAAAGATGAAAGAAAGATCCTTTTATATGTGTGGCTTTGGTAATGACAATAGAGAGATGGAAATGATGAGGATGTGATGTGTTTTTGAAACATATGATAGATACCAAAGTAAGGAATTCTGATATCTAAGAAATATCAGGTGGTATGGGAAAGTAAAAACATAACTCCTAATTAGAGATTAATCTTGGTTACCTGGAATGGTCAACTGTGAAATCAGCCTAGTTACATAAAATAGTATGAACATCATATGTTAGGGGTTTATGCTCTGCATAAAACATAACATCAATAAGGATGTACTAATTGAAGGAACAATTGTAAAATCATTGTGGGAAAATCTTATTAAACTAAAAATAATTCCTTAGAATATCCCTATCTAGATCTGTTAAGGAAACTTATACATAACATTTAAAGATAACTCTAAGATAATTTCTTAATTGATAAGTAACCTCCCCTTATGAAAATAGTATGTACAACTAATGAGATAGTTGGTACAAGTAGTAAGAAAGTTTGGTGTTATGTCAACAGATTAGACGGAACAATAGATGTATGATAAGACTTGTAGTCACAAGTGGGTGATAAAATGTAACTCTGGTCTTTCCTTGGAAGTGAAATGCTAAACTAAATGAGGAGTATGGAAGACTCCCCATAATCAAGAATCTTGTCACAAAATGTTGTAAGTTGAGAAAGGTGACAAATCAGTGAGGTTTGACACATAAATTAAATAAGGTATGTATAATGTTTCTCTGACTAAGAAAAGTGTTACCTGACACAGAGTTGACTCTACAGTCAATAATGAAAAAGATAGTGGAGTATGTGTCTTGTGTGACAGGTTCTATGATAACCCTGTGTGGAAGAACTTTGTGTTGATCAAAGTTCTATGTTATCTCCATGACATTGAGATGTTATGCGGAGACTTGATGATATGATGAATGAATAATATCTATCTCCCTTTACCTGGGATTTCGGGGACGAAATCCTTGTTAGGGGTTTATAACTTGTAACGACCCTGACCTAGGTTATGAGGTAACCCTATTTTTTGGCTAATAAAGTTACTTAGAACTTTAATCTAATCCCCTAAGGTGTTTTGTTATCATGTGAAACACTTATGTTTCAAGTTTGGTCCCGATTGAATGTTGTTTGAGCAATGTTCCTTTGTTTTGGACCAAAGTGAAATTTTCCCACGTTGAGGGGTTATATTGTAAAATTTCACATGTTGAATGTGCATTAAGTTCTTTATCATCATAAAAGAGAGATTGATGATAAGGGGTGGCTTGTGGAAAGTCTAAATTACAAGTCGCAACTTGTTTGGATAATGTTAGTGCATTGTGCACCAATTTTGGTACAAATTGTAATTTACCCAAAATGTAGAGTTGATATGCAAATTACCACCTATAGAGTGTTCCTACTTCCTATATGTATCATTTAGAGTAGATAGAATGAATGAGACTCCATTTTTGAATCTATTATGAGTGATGGTAATCTTGGTGATGAAATGACCAAGAAAAGGGTTGAATATGAAAGCTTAACTTGAGTTGTATCAAGTTGAAAAGCTTATATATGAGTGCCTATCGGCCAAGGATCCATAGGACAAGCCTTATATCGTTTTTTTAACTCTTAGAAAAGGCCATGTCGTGCAAAGCACCTCAAGGGGGTGAGTTGTGTTGGGTTACAACTTCCTTAGTAAAGTTGTGTCGAGTTGTGAATAAAGTGATGAATTAATTGATATATCTTATTCAAAAGGATATGTAATGGATGAATCCTTATCCCTAAATGACCCTCAACCGTTTTGTATGACAACATAAATTTTTATGCATGCATTTACACGTGTCACCATGCATGGACACATGGAACCTACTAGCTCAAATTGTTGACACCTCATTTTTACCTTCCTTCATGAGCAACAAGTATATATACCCCTAGTTTCACCCCTTAGTGCAATTTTGCGACCCTTACCACCCTCCTACCCTATGGTATCGTACATATAGCTCTTTTATCATGTAAGAGTGCAAGGATATCATGCATAGGCCCCTGGATATCGCCCATAGCAAAATCATATCGGCCAAGTAGGTGATATTGGCCATATAGGGTGAAATCGGCCATAGAGTGAAGTGTTTTAACTCCAAGTGAGTGACATATCATGCAAGTGAGTTTCATATCGTGCACAAGTGATGGAATATCGTGCATGATTAGTGTAGTATCGTGCAATGTGCTTAGGATCAAGAAGGAGCTCAAGTCTTAACCCTAAGGTGAGGCAATGATCATCTTCAACCTTGGATTGAAGCATGATTTTAGGGTTTTGATCTTCCTTTCTTTTCTTCTTCACCAATTGCTTATCCATGGTGATTCTTTGTATATAGAGGAGATTTTAAGTTCATCTTCAACCTTAGGAACGTGTAGCTTTGGATCTTGTAGCTTGGAGCTTTGAAGTTGTTCTAAAGGAAGGTTATATAACTTGAACTCAACCATGTTATTATTCATCACCTAAATTGCTATACTTAATGAATTACTTTTAATTCCGAAATTTCCTGAAATAGTTGATGAAATTATGAGTTCTAGTAGTTTATTAGATCTTTTTCCATGAACTATAATAGTTAGAACTAAGGTCTAGATCTGGAAGATGATGGTATCACTTTATAAAAGTGATATCGGGTGCAAGCACACAAGCAAGCACCTCTAACCCAATATGGTGATGGACCTACTCCATTAAAATGATATGAAAAAGATAGTATATCTCCTTGCACGATATGGGGGTGTAGCATACACCTCTTTCACGATAGGAAGTCTATTATAGACTCCATGCACAATACAAGGTCAATTATATACTTGTAAGTTGACAAGAAACCCTAATTTGGGTAACCCAATATAAGTAAAGAGTAACAACTGGTATTACACAATATGATCATATAATACATCATTGGTACTTAGTATCATGAGGCCCAAATGACCTTGCATGACATGGTTGCATGACACATGATATGGTAGCTCGATACACAACCCTAGTTGATGTCTATCCCGACATGGTAATGAATTGATACCTCTTAACCACCATGGGAAACACAAACATGTACCATGTGCCTGTCAGAATCAACCCTAACCCGACATGGGTATTGTAACCTAATGTTTGATGGTGTAGCCCAATATGGTTTGGTGCCCTACACTCCAATTGACTTGTATATTGGGTTGAGCCTGATATGGCAAACCCTAATCCATCACGGCCAGCCCTAGATGGTGATTCACCAGATATGGTGATTGAATGCACCTCTAGCCCAACATGGTGATGTCTTAGTACCTCATGAACGACATGGTTAATACGTACAAACACCTTTAGCCTGATATGATTGGTGTTCATATACTTCTAGCCCGATATGGTGAGTGCTTCTACACCTTCAACCTGATAGGATGAACACATGCACACCTCTAACCCGAGACACCTTGTAAAGGTGAGGGAAAGACACTCTTAGAAGTGATGAGTGTAACACCAAGTAATGGTATGGCTAATGCCTTGATAGTTGAAATACCTAGAGTGGTTTATAATGGACAACCTTATATTAATAATGCCTTAACCCGAGATGAGTCCATATCATTGATGATGGTTGAATAATTCCAATGTGTGACTTATGACCAATACATTACATGATAAATGTGATGAGATAGTGCATAAAGTATTAGGATGGGAAATACCCTAATACAAGATAAGTTGATGAACTTAAGTTAAAAGTGATGAGGGAAGTGATACATCAAGACATGATAGATATCACATCCATCACCTCAAGGTTGATACACCTTGATGTACCCTAAATCCAATATACTTGGATGGGTAACACATGAAGTGTGCTATGCAAATTATTACATTGAGATGTAATGCACTTTGATAAGTGTAGGCTAACATACCTTGACAAAAGGTTAAGCCAAGTTAATAAAATATGATGTAATCATATTCTGGCAAGGATGAGAGAGGAACGCATACCTTATGTTGATAATCATTTAATGAAAAATGATGAGAATAAATAAGTATGATTGAATACTTATGATATAAATGTTGGCTCCTAGATGTGTGTACCAATGAACTAGGGTTTGATCATTGATAATATGATCTTGAAAACCTAAATGGTTAATAATGGAAAACCCTAACCCTAATGAAGGGTGATGATATGTAAGAGAAACCCTAATCGATAAGAAAGGGAAACCCTAACCCTAATAATGGGAAGGTTGTAATACTTTTATTGCATAAGCCTTATAAGGAATGTTAAATACATGTACAACATGTATAATGATTAATGGCCTTGTGAGCCATGTGAATAAGGTGTTGCCTAGTGAGAGGTGACAAGATGTGCAATGGCATTGTGATCCATGTGAATAAGTTGTTGCCTAGTGAGAGGTGACAAGATGTGCAATGGCCTTGTGAGCCATGTGAATAAGTTGTTGCCTAGTGAGAGGTGACAAGATGTGCAATGGTCTTGTGAGCCATGTGAATAAGTTGTTGCCTAGTGAGAGGTGACAAGATGTGCAATGGCCTTGTGAGCCATGTGAATAAGTTGTTGCCTAGTGAGAGGTGACAAGATGTGTAATGTCCTTGTGAGCCATGTGATAATTATTGCCTAGTGAGAGGTGGCAATATACTTAATGGGCCTTGTGAGCCATGTGAGATGCGTGTGTAACAAGTGTCAAATATACCTTGGTCATAAGACCTAGAGGCATTAATATTGTTCCGTGGTGAACTAAGGGTTTGAATACCCAGATCTAGTAATCATGATGATGATAATGTTAAGGAATGAGAATTCCCAGAAATGAGATAAGGGATTGAGATCCTAAATGTTATTTATGTTCTAAACATTTGAGAAAGTACTTGATAGATGTATTACACTTTTCTTTGTAGCATTTGTCATAATAATTTATGTTTGAAAACATGACTGATGCTAAAAGAATATGGTAATGTACTTAATTAATCAAGTGGAATTTTATCATGTAGTGCCCTGACCATAGATCCATTCAGCGTCAGTGTTACCTGAATGGTGAAACGGGTTGCTTCGCGGCATAACCCGAAGAGCATATTGTTGAATATGTGGGGGTGATGGGTGTGAATATCCTTACGCCCTAATGTGGGATTGACGTGAGATAAACACGAGATCTCTCAATCCTTCATTATATGTGTCAGGATGGATGTATCATGAATCTCCCGATGATGAAAGTCGGGATGGATGTTAGATAAACACGAGATCTTTCTCTCACGAAGAGAGTGTAGTTGACGTTGTAGCTGTATATAGCGAAGTTGCCAGTATACCCTGGAATTCTATTTAGCAGTGATACGAGATGTCCTGCATGTGGTCTCGGACTAACTGAGACGGATGAGGTCATGGAGTCCGGCTCTTCCATTGACCTATGTATGGAATCGATGCTTTACACTGTCGTGGTCATTTGGAGTATGAGCGGTATACCTCATCTCCTCAGGGAATAAGTGTGCTTGCAAAATGTAATTATCCATGTAGCATGTCTGCTTAAGTATCGAATAGGAGAAACATTGGTTGATGTGCAATTCAGTTGTACATCTTAGTAGATTGATGTTATTTATGTTTCTTTACATTCCTTGCAAAGAAGATAGACAATTTATAACTCTATCATGGGTAGATTCAATGTTCTCCTTAAGAATGGAGATTACTTCATTCTATTCATACAATGATTAATACTGCCTGTTAATATAAGAGAACCTCTGCTCAGTTTATAACTGCTTAATTTATGATAATAATATGGTCGGCGGAGAGTTATATCTCTCGCTGGGACAATTGTCTCACCCCGTGGGATCCACATTTTTTCAGGTGGACATGCACGAGGTGGTGAAGATCTTTCTACAGTGGTACATCTACAACAGTAGGGATAGCAGTGACAGCTCAGGATGAGTGTACTATCTGTCGTGTCTTGTAGATAGAAGTCCAATGTGTCATCTCTGTACTCTCAGGTCCTTGGAGTTGGTTCAATATGGTTTTATGATCAATCTGAGATTTTGGCTTCTATGTCTCGAGGTTTTATGTTGCTCCAGTATGTGTTTTGATAGAGCAACTATTATATATTATCCTTGAGAAGAGATGGTACAGTGTATGTACAATGTGAACAATGATGCATATAAATTTTTGGGTCTTCCTTAAGGAGTTTTCCTATAAATGGATCTCTTTGCAAAATGGTTTTAAGTTTTAGTGATTTTTGTTAATCCGCTGTTTATATTTATTCCGCTTAATTAGTAACGATTTGTTTGTCAGTCGTTACAGTTTTGGTATCAGAGCTTAAGGTTCGCTGAGTCTACAGAGACATAGGAATAAGGTGTTGAGTCTATGTTGGTGTCCTCCAGTATACTCTATAGTGACTTCTGCTTGTGCAGAAGAAAGGGTGAAGTTTATAAATGACTAGGGAACATGAGGAACACATTGCTGGGGGAAATGTTGTTGCACTAGGAAAGGGTGTAAGGAATCAGGTAATAGAATAATGAGTGCCTAAGAATTCCCATCTTGACATGATCAGGATAGAGAATCCTATGTTTATTCTCTTGATGGGTAGGTTAGGGCAATAGTGATACATATAGTAGACTGGATACTAGCATTATAATCTAGGTTACCAGTCCTCAATATGAAAACTTTGGGCTTTGAAAGGGTTCCTGAATGACATAGTCATGTTGGAACAGTGGAAAATGTGGGAAAGATTAACATATGGCGAGAAACTAGACTCTGCCATAAGTTTAGATAGATAGTATATCTGTGATGGCAGAGAAGAGTCAAAGCTTGTCGAAGATGTTGTTCATGCTCTTGACTATCCCGACTATAGATCAAGATGTCATCTATAAAAACTACAACAAACTGATCTAGAAATGGAAGGAACACCCTATTCATCAGATCCATGATAGCAGCAGGTGCATTGGTTAGCCCAAATGGCATAACCACAAACTTGAAGTGACAATACCTCATCCTAAATGCTGACTTTGGTATGTCATCTGCCTTACTCCTCAACTGATGACATCCAGATTGTAGATCGATCTTCGAGAACATTGTAGCACCACGCAATTGATCAAACAGATCGTCTATCCTCGGCAACAGGTACTTGTTCTTGATCGTGACTTTGTTCAACTGCCGATAATCTATGCACAGACGAATTGACATGTCCTTCTTCTTAACAAACAAGACTGGAGCACCCCAAGGTGATGTGCTCAGTCTGATGAAACATTTATCCATCAACTCCTATAACTACTTCTTCAGTTCTGCCATCTCAGCTGGAGCCATCCTATATGGTGATTGGGCAACTGGATGTGTTCCTGGCACCAGATTGATCTCAAAGTCAATCTATCAGGGTGGGGGAACACTGGGAAACTCATCTGGAAACACATCCATAAACTCTCGAACAACCGGCACCTCCAAAAGGCTAGGACCCTTCGCCTTGGTATCCATAACATGAGCTAAGAACGCCTTACAACCTTTCTGCAACATCATCTCTGCCACCATCGCTGACACTAAACATGTCAGGAGAATCTTCCTATCTCCTTGGAAGATCCACTTCTCTCCACCGTCATCAAACACTACTTGCTTGGAACCACAGACCAACACAACCTTATACTTCTCTAAGGTATCCATCCCAAGGATCACATCGAATCCATGCATCTCAAGTGGTATAAGATCCACTTGTATACTGTGTCCCAAAAAAGATAGAACACAAGATGGACACTCTTCTTGAAGTATCGAGGAACCATCAAGAGGGGTTTCTAACAACAGGCTATCTTTCTTACAGCTAATAGGTAAAAGACAATTTTCAAGCATAGTTTGTGTGATAAAAGAGTGTGTAGCACCCGGGTCAACCATAATAGATATAAAGCAAGAAGAAGACAAATCAGAATGAAATAACTCCATCTGACCTGCCACCACTCGTGGGTTGACTATCACCTCCGGCTGACTCATAGCATAGAATCGAGTTGTTGCTTGCTTTCCACGTCCTCTGCTTCCTTGAGAATACAATCCCGCTTGCGACGCTTGACTGCGTCCTCGCCCTCTGCTACCACTGGGCTGATGTCTGTCTGACCCTTGTTGATTCTACCTCAGCTGTTGTGTTACTTGAACATCTTTCCATAGGCAATTTGACCTCAAGTGCCCAATCTGTCCATAGTGGTAACATTACCTGCCTTCTATCTGTGTCCTAGATGGCCTTGTCACTATTACCGAAGCTATACTATGATCTTTGGATGGCAAAAATCCACACCCTCTTCCCTTGCTTGGAGACCACTGAGATGGTGCACTAGAACCTTGTATCACACAAGGTGCTGAAAACTTTAGCTTCTTGAAGCCATCAAACCTATGTCTCTGGAACTGAGCAGGCCTTTTCCTAGTCATGGACTCCCTTTTCTCCCTGACAGACCGTTCAATCCTTCGGACAGACTCCACAAATGTGGCAAACCGCTCCCAGTTTTCTAAAGCAGCAGCAGGTGTTGATAGCTCAGCACTCAAACCTTTCTCAAACCGCCAAATCTGCTTGTCATCTGTCACCGCCATGTGAGGACAAAACCTTAGCAGGTCCATAAAATTGGCTTCATACTCGGTGATGCTCATCGATCCTTGGCGCAGACGCTCAAACTGGTTGATTTTCTCATCCAAATACGTTTTCAGAAAGTATCTACTGACGAACTCCCGTCGGAAAACCTCCCAACAAATTACCTCATCGGGTCTCTTCTCCTCCTCGATGGCCTACCAATGGCCAGCACTACCTTTCAGAAGGTAGACAACATTCTTGACTTTATCTGCGTCAGGGATGTCAAGGATTCGGAAGGCCTTCTCGAGACCTATTAGCTACAGATCTGCATCCGCTGGATCAGCCGTTCCAGCATAATCTGAAGCTCCAACTCGGTGAAGCCACTCAAAGGTCTTCCCAATACCCAATGTTTCACTATGGGGAGCCTATGATCTGGACTGAGGCACTGACACTCTTACCACCATGTAATTCACCGTAGCCATCAACTGCCCCATTAGCTGTTGGTAGATAGGGTTTTTGAGAATGGTTGGGTCAAGTTGGAGGACCTCAGACACCCGATCTTCATGTGCCTGCACTCTTTCTCCATCAACTAATGCAACATCGCTACTCTCGGCAGCATGTTCTTCATGGTTTCCAGACATCTTTAAGCTTTATCTCCCACTGAGGGCAGAAGGTTATTGTAAGAAAATCTGGAAAACTCACAAGAATAGACGCAAACCTTGTCCTAGATCCCTGTCGACTCAGCGAACCTAGAGCTATGATACCAAACTTGTGGCGATACATCCCGCTATCACATAGACAACAATGTGCCACGCGAAAACGTGTGGAAACACCATAAACCACATATTACTGAAAACATGGGTTAATTAAAACTATTTGTAGAAAACATGTATAAGGGAACTTATTACATCCAGATCCTCATCCTACAAGGAAACATGTTATATAAACATACGCAAGCCTTGATATAAGTTCACAGCTTACAGAAAACTAGTTGTCTTGCCAGCATATGAGTTCATCACCTGTTTATATGTACATAACAAGCCCCATCAGGCCAGCAACAGGATAAACAAAAGTACAACATCGATACATTTTGAAACATCGACAAAACACCTCCGAGGATCTGAGAGTACAGAGATGACTTTAGGACTCTACTACAAAACCACTAAAATAGCAGCATGCCCATCTCTTGCCTTCTACTACTCTTCTTGCTGCTCAGTTGCAACCTCACGACCACCACCACGTCTAGCTCAATCACCTAAAAAGGTTGTAATCCAGTGGGGTGAGACACATAGTCCCAGCGAGAAGCATAACTCCCCGCCGAAACTACAAAACCTCAGAAGGTTTAAAGCAGATAAAGCATATAGCTGGTAAGGACATATAATAAGAGTAGCATACTGAGCAAGACTATTATCATCATCAATCTTACCATGATATTTATGAGACTTACATCCAGATATTTCTTTATGGAACATGATTGACAAGATAAGCTTTATAAGAACTTATCACAAGTTATCAAGATCGTACAAATAACTGTGAGGTATAACTAGATCAGCTATATAAGCAAGGCCTCAATCAATGTTCTGTGTTTTTCTTTAAGAAACATATATACTATACAGCTGGATTACGATTTATTATGCCCTGAGGAAGTGAGTTGTCCCTGCTCCAATCCAACCTTTGGCTGTGCAGCCCAAAAACATTGCCATACAAGGTCAATGGGAGATCCAGACTCCATGGCGTCACCTCCTCATGGTCGGTGCACAAAAACCAAAGAAGGACCGTAGTCTCATGCTTATATGGCCTCAGCCTCAGGGTCAGCTCCGTAAGCTACCCATATCTCCATAACTACCAGGGCCGTTGATCCTCCACGCAACCTATGCTGGACACCAATCGAACAGCTACTAAGTGTCTTCTCCACTCGAACCTACAGAAAGCCTCGCGGCGGCGCTGTGGCTGAGAGCTCGCCGAAGCTACCTCAATTCGTTGACCCAGGGTACAAAAGAAGCAGGGAGATGGCCGGTTGAAAATGTGTAACCAGGAGGAGTTGAGAGAGGGCTATATATATAGGACTTGGGGTCAATTCTAGGGTTTCCCAACCCCCGTCGTCGCCTGCCTTTTTAGGGAATTGGGCATTTTCTCTAGAAGCATCTAAAGCACAAAGAACCAGGGTCTAAGATGCGCGAAATTCCATCCCGAACTTAACCATCAAATTTATTTGTCTGCACATCGACTAAATCACGAGAAAAATTGGGTGGAAAGACCATCTATCTGCGGCCTATCTCCTGGTTTGGCTAGAACTAGAAGATGCATGGCCTGCGTTGGATCAGGATCCAACGATCCACACTGCTCGCGTCCAAACAAAGGAAAACTAGATTTCTATTTTAAAGAAATATCCTTTTGGTTTTAGGATAATTTGGAAAAATCATAACTCTTAACCCATTGCTCTGTTTTATCCCAAATTTTGAGGGAATCTTATTAATGAATCTATCATCATGCCAAATTTGGGCTCATTATCTAAAGAAATCGGGTCCCTTTCTTTAGTTGCAAGTTATTACTCAATTATGTATATTTCTCACCTATTTTCTCTCTCCTTTTCTATTAAATTATTATCTTTGATTTCCTTAGACTTCAAGGAACCTTAATGGCTTGAAATCCCATCTTGGGAATATTTCTTTAGCCTTTTCCTTATCTTTTATCCCATTTATTATTTATTTCTATATTCAAATAAATTCCTTTTTCCTTTTCTTTTATTTTGACAACTCTTTCTATTAGAAATCACATGTAGACAAAATTTACTCAATTGTGGCCATCAATGCCACTTTCTAGAGATTTCTATATATTTCTCATAAATACATTGCTTAACATCCATTATCTTATATCTTTTTCTATTATTTGGACTTTTCTTCTCTTTTATACCCATTATTGGATTAACATAATAATAGGAATACAAAATTCTTATCCAAAGGGATATTTGCAAAGAAATCCATCCTTTGAAGCAAAGCATACAACCTTTTCAATTAAATCCATATTCATAAAAACATTACATTTCACTTATGAAAACATATGAAAAATTGAGGTTGTAACATCCTTCCCCTCTTATAAGAATTTTTTCCTCAAAATTCCATCAATCATACAACAATTCAGGATAAGACTTTTCCATGTCCATCATTGGCCCCTATGTGGCTTTACCCTATCCATGGTGCTTCCAAAGAACCTTTATCATCACATATTCTTTTCTCTGAGTTCTTTCACCTTGGCATCTATAATCCTCATAGGTGACTCAGGACATTTTAGCCTCCCTTGGGGCTCACTAGGTTCGTTGCTCAACACATGGCTCAGGTACCTCACATAGTGCTCTAAATTGGACACATGGAACTCATCACACATCACATTATCCTGAGGGGTAAGGTCAAAATAAATAACTCCACCAATCCATCTCCAATAGACCCATGTATTGGGGACTCAGCTTTCACAATTATAGCTCAGAGGGGTCAGATTTCATATCACATATTCTCCCACAGTGAACTGCATGTCTGTCTGCTTTGCATCAGCTCATGACTCATGTTGCCCCTGTGCTATAATCAAGTCATTGCACGATCAAAGCGACTTCATCTACACATACTGTGGTCTTTTTCTGACCTTCGCGAGGTCCCTTCACCAACATCATCTTAATGAAGTGGTAACTGTCACAACCTCCCTTATAGAGCTTCTTCACATCCCGATACTGGCTATGGTGGTTATCATCACATCTCACATAGGACAAGATTCGTCTTCATGTATCACCCTGAATGAGCACACATGCTCTTATCAGACCCTCTAGATTGGATCATACTAACCATTAGTTAGTGGTGATAAGTTGTACTAGCATCGAGTTTGTCATGTATCTACTTCCACCTCTTGGAAGTGAATTTTTAGTTCATACTCAAGAACCATTGAACTCGCATCATGGTGTAGTTGAACCATCTCTCTTACATGTAGTTCAACTGGATCTGTCCTTTGACAAAACTCTCTCTTTCTCTTAGATCATATCATCTAGGTAAGGCAATCTACCATAACCCATATTGCATCTTGACTTTCCTTGGTCCATGGAAGACTTACCACAACATCCATAGAGATGAAATCCCATTCCCTCTCGGGGACTCTTTATCCTCTATATCAACTCAATGGGTTATTGGTGTTCGTCCTTCACCTCCTGGCATGCATGGCGACAAGCCACATGCAACTCTGTACACCTCTTAGGCATCCAAAGTACTACTACCACTTATTATCTTAGTAGTACTACAGTGTATGGTGAACTTAAAATCATGATCTCATGTATGTCATGATTCCTCAAGGTTGATTCCTCAGAAACCCTAAAACACTCTAGTCGGGGTTTCCTCACCTCCTTTTCCATAGAAGTGCATCTGAGGTTCTACAACCATCCTTCCTTCATGACAAGCCCTAGGCTGGCTAACTAAGCAACCACTAACTCGATCAACGATCTTGTTACAACTGAGTGTTAGCCAAACATATCTCACAAACTTAGGGTTCACCTAACCACCTCTTCCAGCATGTCCACTAGTTAAACTAGATAGCTGCCTCTCCACAA
This sequence comes from Alisma plantago-aquatica, assembly GCA_963693085.1. Taxonomy (NCBI): domain Eukaryota; kingdom Viridiplantae; phylum Streptophyta; class Magnoliopsida; order Alismatales; family Alismataceae; genus Alisma; species Alisma plantago-aquatica. The sequence goes on from OY856411.1 coordinate 885,670,649, forward strand.
GAGCATTCATTACCACTTCACATCTTTATGTGTTAGGTAATGTTGAAGACATACACTTCCATGTATTCCACTTACTATCTCATCTAGGACTCGAAGTCTATCTTCATCAAGAAAACTCAGAGCTCATCCTCTTGGATATCGCACTCAGCCTTGTATAACTCATATATTCCACATAGCTCATGATAAAAACATCCTCATAAGATGACTACCTTAGTTCTCTTGATGTTTGTAAACCATCCACATATCGTACACTCCACAAGGGTACGTTATTACCTCTATCCTCATACCTCATAGCAATATTTCCTCTCACATCATCTTTATCCTTGGTGTATGGCATGCATATTGCCCTATCTCTCACCCCTATAACGAGAGAAAATAAGCATTTGGTGGCCGTCCAAACACAAAGTTCTTCCCATTCCAAGAGTAGAGATGGTGCATCCCACATCGCCGGTACACCTTCCAATCTAGGTTGAAACGTGCATCACATGATTCCACATCATGAACATCTTGATATCAAGTTTACTTCCTTGGAAAACTGGTCTAGAACTCACTTGGGTCATCATACCATCCTTGGTCATCTCCTCTAGATCTATAGGGTGCCAACACTTTTGGGGTCATCCATCTTCCCTTATGTATCTAGAGAGTGCCCTCCTCATCTTCCCTTTAAGTCCCATGAGTTCGTGAAGGTGATCAATCTCCTAACCCATGGCCCTCAGACAATGATAGATGTTACCTCCCAACCCTATGGTCATGTGCAACTAGGGAATTAGGCAACTCCTACTCCCATCAGTCTTATCCCTACCTTACCCTAGGATAGACTTAGGATTCTCACATAGTACATGTCCAACTTAGAACCTTACCCAAGTCTCCATCATCTCTCTCTACATTATGGGTCTGACTTACATCCTTTCATAGGGGTCATGGTGACCTACCTACCTTGGTCAGGCCCTATACCGGTTACCTCCATGGTAACACATCCACATGCACTTAGAGATGATTATCTATGGGTCTACATGTTCATTCTCATACTATGTACTCTCCACTTAGCTTCTCAAGACTCTACGAGTCCTCTTAAGGTTACCTCAAACCCAATAAAAGCTGATCCATACCCTACAAAAGGGTCCCTCTCCCAAGATGGGAGGAAACTATCTCTTGATAGCAACCAAGGTCACAAATGTCCCTACGTCTAGGGTTTACACCCACACGGGCATGCTTAGCCCTAGCAAGCTACTAAGGCACATAGCTAACAAACAGACCACCTTGTAAACCATACTAGGTCTCCATGGTAGGTGATACTTGTTCTCGATCCTCAACATTTGACCAAGACCATACCTACTCATGTCACCAACTTATATGAGAGGGTTCAACAAACATACCCCTTAATCTAAGGGGTTTCCCTTTCCTCTAAACACGAGGAGTGCCATGCTCGAGTCTATGGAAACTCAAATCTCATCATGCACATTAGGTGCACCGTGTACTACTACTTCCCCTCTTAGGTTTAGGAACCCTAGGTTCACTTTTCTACAAGCGTTGTCCAACCACAGGCTCAACATTCTAACCAAGAACCAAGCATGTACGAGGTACATCATGCACGTCCTATTATCCTTCCACTTGAACGACACCTTAGAGTTGAGCCCTCCTTAAGGACAAACAACTAGATATGAGGCCTCCCAACTTACTACTAAACCTCCTCAGGGTCTAAGGAACTCTTCTTCCTATCCTTAGAAGGTAAGCACCTATATCATCTGCACATAGGTACCAGCAGCCTCATCCTTCTTCTAGGGTTTAGTTCCTATAAAGGCAACCAAGAACCACAAGGACCATGCACAAGGAAACCACAACCATCCACTTAGGTCGCATCATCCTCAACTTCTCAGGGTTTCTCCTAACCTGAAGTCTAAACTTCCAACCTTCTAGCTCGGGTCCGCCTCTCTCTCTAGAGCTTAACCCTACAACAACCTTACTACTAGATGTCCTCTCTCTAAGGTGGATCAAGCTCACCAACATACACCTACATGGGTGGAACCTATGTTTGCTCCAGATTATCAATAACTCTTTATGCTCATCTCATAAGATATCCATCATACTCTCCTGGCCAGGGTTTTAGCCTATTGTTAGCACTACTGACGTACTCTGGGTGCATACTATGCCATGATCATATAAGCCCATAGGTTTTCTATATGGTCATCACTAGCCTCATCAATGAAGGAGTTATCCTTCACTCTAACTTGGATGACCCTTCCCAGAGTTGGGTCGCCAAAGGTACTAGGTCAGCTATCCTCACATGGTTCATAATATCATAGGTTTCCAAAACCAAAAGCATTTCAACCCACACATGTGGTCGACCATGACATCCATCTCATCATGCCATCTCTTTCTCTCCAACCACCACTTAGGGTTAGGGTTAACACCATCTTCAGAGGATATGCCAGGTCTCTACCTCTTCCTAGAGGCCTCTGCCTCCAAGACTTAACTCCCCACTCATCCTCCTGACAAGGAGGTCTAACCTCAGGTCTCTCCTGAGGGCATGACAACACATGTCATACGACCTAAGCATGCAACTAGCCTTTAGTTTACGCTTAAACTATTAAGCTTATGTCCATGACATCTTATTTACATGCCTTTCATTAATTTGGTGGAGGATTCCTTAACCTTATGATACATACCCTGGCCTCAAGAGGGTGAGGAAGAGAGAGAAAACCCTAAACCTCAGAATCTTAATAGAATTAGGGTTGAGAAGGGACAAAAATAGATGAGAGCATCCTAAAGGTATCTTATTTCAAGTCAGATCCTACGACATTCGCCAGGCAGTCACACAGATCTGGGAGTCCTCGTATTCTGACTAGTGGTGTCGAGGAAAATATTGCCAACCCCTGGACGTGATCCTTTTCTAGACACCTCTATCTTTCAAAAAATCCTCTAATAACTCCCTCGGTTCTATGGAATTTGTAAAATTTAATAATTACTAAGGATTAAATGAGGAACCAGTGCTCTGATACCAAATGTAATGACCCCACCTCCCGGTAACCCCCACTTAAGGGAGACCAAGAGGTCAGAGTCTTTATCTCAATAAATCGGATCAAAGGTTCGACAATTAATCAGTAATAATTATTAAATTCTACCAACTAAACTGAAATTTGGTACAAAATAAAATTTTTCATACCTTTTAAAAACTTTGGAAATCTACTTCTATTCACAGCTTGATTCTATTCTATCTAATCCTCCTTGCACTTTATTTATTATTTTCACAATATGCCACTTTATTGTTTGTCCTTTTCAATTTTGTACCTAAAACACCGACAAACAAAACATCAATCAACATAAATGAATATTCCAGTATGTGGGGGAAACAATAATCATTCAATTAACTGTAACAACATATTGCAAACAATTATGGTTTAGCAAGCAAACTTTACATCTTAAACATAACTTCTCAATCCATACATATCCTAACCTCTACATTGTCCCTGTAGTGGACCTGGATACTACCCCTCATATGGCAGATCCCAATTAACCCCGCATGATCCTACCTAACAGGTAGATCAATATCTAGGGTTGAAGAGTCTCATGGCACTACCCATAGGTAGCCCAATCACTAACTCATTTGAAGAGTCGCATGGCACTACCCATAGGTAGCCCAATCCCTAACTCATGGTATCCTAATCCATGCTCTAGGTTACCCTTTTCATCATTAGCAAAGCCATAGAGGAGGACCATGATCTGATGTCATGTATAGATATTTATGGTGATAATCATAGTCACTTTATAGTTGCATGAAATAAAAGACATCCAAGAAGTTATTTTCAAGCAACCGATAAAAAATCTGGGAATCACCGTGAAACTAAAGAAATTAACCATAAGCGTAACCACATACCTGATCCAGAGCAACTTGATGTCCAAGCAATAATATTCAAGAATAATCAAACAAGCAATCAACAATATCCTGAAATTAATGCATAACATCCAAGTGTCATTATTTTGTCCAAAACATTCTCAAGATCGACTTAGATTCTACCTTAGGATTTCTAAGCCCACTTTATGGTTTTATTAGAATTTTAGTCTTCATAAAGCTTTTATCACTTTTAATGCCCCTTTTAGATCACAAACCCTAATTCCAACATCCTAAGTACAATTGAATATCAATTAAGTCTAATATATCCCTTTTACACTAAAACTACCATTTTTATCCTTTTAAGTTATGTCACGATCACTAAGGCCAATTATCATCTTTGGTTTCTTTCGGATTAACAACTCATAATTCATTATGGTCTAATTCACATATGAACTCTATTTATCACTAATTCCACAATAATCCATTAGAAAACCCTAATTACCAAATTAAGGGTATTTATCTGCAATTACAAACTTTTATACTCAAAATAGCTTAGAATCGTCATATATCAGCTTTATTCATGGATTTGAACAATTAAAGCCATTAAGGGTCATAATTACCAAAGTTAGGGTTTTAAGGCCCATTAAAGCATATTCATGTACATGGAACCCTAAATTAATGAAATTATGCATACAGATCGTCCTTTTGGATCTAATGTCTCTTTTATATAATCATCATGTTAATATCAACTTTAAACATCCATATAACCCTTCCCAAGTCATTAATCATCATGGATTAGGGTTTCTTGACCATTAATGCATTAAAGTTGACAACTTTAACTACTTTTCGAATTGAAAGAGGAATTAGGCTTCAAGTATATTTTTATTGCATTCCTCATGTTCTCCTGATAAATTTTCATATATTAAGTTCCTTCATCTGACATTCCTACTAATTACTATGATTTTTTCAAGAAAAAGCATTTTCTAGATTTTCTAGTCAGAGAAGCGAATTACCTAGGTTTTTTGAAAATTTGACGACCGTCGGATCGTTGGTCTTCATTGACTGCATATGATCGTGCGGTCCCTGGTGTGTGTAGCCACTCACTACTAACTTGGGGCGTGAAACTACCAGGGTTGTTGATCCTCCACGCGACCTATGGTGGACACCAATCGAACGACTACTGAGTGTCGCCTCCACTCGAACCTGTAGAAAGCCTCGCAGCGGCGCCGTAGCTGAGAGCTCGTCGGAGCTACCTCAATTCGTCGACCCAGGATACGAAAGAAGCAGGGAGATGGTCGGTTGAAAACGTGTAACCACGAGGAGTTGAGAGGGGGCTATATATATAGGACTTGGGGTCATTTCTAGGGTTTCCCAACCCCCGTCGTCGCTTGCCTTTTTAGGCAATTGGGCATTTTCTCTAGAAGCATCTAAAGCACGAAGAACCAGGGTCTAAGATGCGTGGAATTCCCTCCTGAACTCAACCATCAAATTTATTTGTCTACACATCGACTAAATCGTGAGAAAAATCAGGTGGAAAGACCCTCTGTCCGCGACCTATCTCCTGGTTTGACTAGAACTAGAAGATGCACGGCCTACGTTGGATCAGGATCCAACGATCCACACTACTCGCGTCAAAACAAAGGAAAACCATATTTCTATTTTAAAGAAAAATCCTTTTGATTTTAGGATAATTTTGAAAAATCATAACTCTTAACCCATCACTCTGTTTTATCCCAAATTTTGAGGGAATCTTATTAATTACTTAACCTATAATCATGCCAAATTTGGGGTCATTATCTAGAGAAATTGGGTCCTTTATTTAGTTTCAAGTTATTACTCAATTATGTATATTTCTCACCTATTTTCTCTTTCCTTTGCTATTAAATTATTATCTTTGATTTCCTTCGACTTCAAGGAACCTTAATGGCTTGAAATACCATCTTGGGAATATTTCTTTAGCCTTTTCCTCATCTTTTATCCCTTTTCTTATTTATTTCTATATTCAAATAAATTCCTTTTTCCTTTTCTTTTATTTTGACAATTCTTTCTATTAGAAATCACATGTAAATAAAATTTACTCAATTGTGGCCATCAATGCCACTTTCTAGAGATTTCTATATATTTATCATAAATACATTGCTTAATATCCATTATCTTATATCTTTTTCTATTATTTGGACTTTTCTTCTTTTCTTCTCTTTTATACCCATTATTGGATTAACATAATAATAGGAATCACGAAATTCCTATCCAAAGGGATATTTGCAAAGAAATCCATCCTTTGAAGCAAAGCATACAACCTTTTAAATTAAATCCATATTCATAAAATCATTAAATTTCACTTATGAAAACATATGCAAAATTGAGGTTGTAACAATATCATTGACTTACCATATAGAAAGTCAAAATCTTATAATATGCATATCACCAGTTGGCCTTGAGGGAGGGTTCTTACAATGGTTGAAGGACTTCACACACTAGGTCACAACTCATATAATGGAAAATGCTTTTAAAAATGTATTCCCCAAAAAATTTTAATTTCTTTTGGTTGATAAAAAGTAATAATATCCACCTAGGAAAGATATGTGAATCTCATGGCTTATGTGTCCTGACATTTGTTATTTATGCTTCAATCACAATAAAACTATCTCTTATATTATGTTATCGTCCCTTTTTAAATAAAATTTTGGATCATTTCATTCATAAATAGTTATATGGCCACAATTATTCTTTTTATTGTGTTATACACTATACACGACAATGAGTCATGTATTAAACATGATCTTAACAAAAAAGTTGATATAGTAGTAACTTGAATTTTGTGGGATATCTCACACTAGGAGCCTTGTATTCTTTAAGAATAAATTTAAAGCAAAATAAATTATTATTAGTAATTTGTAAAAAACTTACATGATTGGTATGGATATGTTTATATGCGATGTTTTGTTGGCCCAAATACTCAGTGGCCCCTCTCGTGTGTTTCCAGTATGTATAAATGAAGACTTATTCTCTCCAAGCAACATTCTCACCTTTGAGTCAACAGATGATGAAGTGATGAATTCAATTAATCATTCCTAGATACGTTGGATGTTATTAAAATGGGATGTTGTAATGGGGAACCCAAACTCTCTTTTCTTGACACTTGATTATTTGTGACCTCTTTTAGGGTTTCTTATGTTGTGTCTTATTATAGAGAGCTCACTTATATAGACCTCATATTTTTATTGCACCTTTAGTGCTATTATTTTTGTGGTTACCAGTTGATGCATCAATTACTTTTTGATTTTTTCAATTTCTACTAAAAGAATAATTTATCAAAACAATATAGTGGAATTTGATTGCTGATTATTTGAAGAGTAGAATAATATCACTATAGAAATTGAAAGTGGGGTTGTAAGTCTAATTTTTTTTCTTTCAAATATGAGCAAGGTCCTTGTGGACTTGATTGTGAATAAGGATTCTTACAAATATCAAGTTCCTCTCAATACCATAAGTTGTGTTATTATAAATTAAGAACTATATGGCATTGTAAAAGATTGAAATTTATGTGACGCCACACAAAATGGATATGGATATATTTTATAAGGGTATAAAAATGTAACAATATGTTGCTTTCTATGAATTCAAATCTAGTGTGCTACATCCAACATGTTCACTTTTTTGTCACGAGCTACACTCTAGATGTTTGAATATGATTTTATATGTGTGAAGATGTGTGTCCCAGGAGATTTCTTCCTACATTCATTATCCTTATAGTAGTGGTTTTACTTTTATTATCTACATTTTGTATTAGTATGTTATTCATCTAAATTAACCTTATAACATTTGAAGCACAATGACTAGAAGTAAGAGCTTATGGTAGACATTCTAAAAGCTACACACCATTGTTTTGGATGTTGTATTATGAACACTTAAACTAACACAAACATTCTGCGTGACCAGAGATCTCAAAAGGGAGGATGCCCGTATAGGTGAGGGGTAGTATTCTTGTACATTGGAACTCACACACAAGATGATGTTATTTAACAATATGATTCGAAAAAGGATCCAAACTTCCTGCCATGTTAAAGTTCATGTAGACAATCCAATCTCGTATAAATACAATGCTTTGATAAAGGGTAAACCAAAGCCTTTCTCCTTGAAATACTTTGGATTACCTTTGTCATGCCAAAATCTCCAGGTACTACTTAGAAGCCAATCCTAGACAAGATGTCTCAAACACATGTATCTTGGAGAAAAAATGTCTTCACACAGTGGGCCAACTTATTCTCATCAAGCTTCTCTTTATCGGTTCCCTTCCTACTTTATTAGTTAGATCCCTCTATCCAAAACAATATAGGACAACATTACATCCTATTATACATGTTTTCTTTGGAGATGTATAAAGAAAAAAGTAGAAAATCCATCTGGTACCACCAGTTGAACAAGGTGGTTGGGTTGTCATCAACCTAATCATACACTCTTAATTGTATTTTAATATAATTATTATCAACTTATTATTGATTTTTAAAATATAATGTCAAAGCCTTATAGTAAGCATAGCATCAGTTGTCTTTGGAGGGATTCATACAATGTTAACAAAGCTTATAGGTTTTTCATACACTGGGTCACAACTCATATTATGGAAAAGACATTAGAAAAATAAAATCCACCACCCCCCCTCAAAAAAAAAACAAAACTTGTCTTCTCTTTTGATTAATGGTGCATTTAAAAAATCCACTTGGGAAAGATATGTGAATCTCATGGCTTGCATTTGTTATTTATGTTTCATTCACCATGAACTATCACTCATATTTTTCTGTTGTCCCTTTCTAATGAAATTTGGGATCATTTAATAAACGTCATACGAAACAATTCATTGTTAATCGGTCTAGATATCTTTTTAGGCGATGCTTTGTTGGCTCAAGGGCGCCTCTTGGGTGTTTTCTGTATCTAAAGTCGACGGGTCACTCTATTAAAAGGTCTCCAACTTTGAGGCAACGGAGGGTGAAGAAACAAATTCACACGTCTATTCTTAGACTTGGTAGTATGCTAGGCCCTGTTTGGTAAGGTGTACTAGGATGTAGATAGATGAATCAAAAAGTAAGTAAAATATTATCGTGAGTTTTTAACTCACGCAAATCTATTTGGTAGGAAGTATAATGACTTCTTTACTTTTGATTACAATCATTTGGTACGGCAAAGTATAGAGAGGCGAGAGACCGTGGTTTGCTCACTCGCAGGGTCTAGAGAGAGAGAGAGAGAGAGAGAGAGAGAGAGAGAGAGAGAGAGAGAGAGATAGTGGAGAGGGTGTGAGAGAACATCGGGGGTGGGGACAGAGATCGTGGGCGACTGTTCCAGTTGCACCTTTTTTCCTATAGTCATTCCCGAAAAAGCACTACACGTGTACCCCGCCACACATCCATTATGCAACAGCACCCGACCGCATCCTATTTCACGGCGGTACAAATTTCAGGATTTGATGACCAACTGTGCAGTGTAGTGGACCTGCAAAGTAATGAATTGCAACTGCATTTTTCCATACCAAACAAAATCAAGGGCAAAAACACTACTTTTGAACTTATTGAACCCAAGTTACACCCTACCAAACAGGGCCTTATTATCGTGGGATGTTATAACGGGAAGCCCACACCCTCTCCCTACTGGCGACATACTCTTGTTGCACCTCTGGTGGTTCTCTTTTTTGTGGTGTTACCGGTTGATGCGATAATAACCTTTTGATTTTGTCGGTTTTTGTTAACGAATGAATGGTGTGCTAATGGGATCAGTTTGTTGTTTCTTTGAAGCATAGAATAATTATAAAATCACAATAGGAATCTAAAGCGGGGGTATAAGTCTAATATATATACTCAAATCTGAGCAACGTCCTTGTGGACTTCGGAAACTAGTATGTACAAGATTGAAGGCTATCTTTTTAGGCTTGTTTACATTTGGAATTATAAATAACGATCCCCAAGTATACTGGTATTGTCGTACATGATTGATATTGATGTCTTTGGCCCTCCCCGTCGTGTGGGACGGTGAAGTCAGGAGTTGAGAGCTGCAACTTTAGCCCTCCTCATAACCTCTTTTCTGCAATAAAGAAATATAGGAATATATAAGTACACGATATTATGATTGGATGAATCCATTTACCTGATAAAAATAAAATAAAACAAAACCAGAAGCATGATGATTTGGATGGATGAATGGATTTTTACCTCATGAGCTGGCGATCAACGGAGGAAGCCGACAGCAGACCTCGGTTCTCCTCGGCTCTCCTGATGAGGTACGGCACGACTTTCTCAACAGGCCCGAACGCCAGATACTTGCTGACGTTGAATCCGGCGTTCCTTAGGCCCATGGACAGGCCCTCCGCCATGCCTTTGAGCTGCGCGAACTGGAGCCTCCAATCCCCCTTGTGCAGGCCGAGCTCCTCGGCCCTGGCCGCCGCCGCTTTCCCTGACTGGACGTTGTGGGTAGCGAGCACCACCGCCGTCGCGGCCGCCGGTGACGCCGACCTAGCAGCAGCTATCCTATCGAGCATGTAAGACGCGCACCGGTCGTAACACGCGTGCGTCTCACCGATGCTGTCGTGGACAGGTGACTGGGTCCCCGGTCCCATCGCGGCAGCTTCCCTGGCCTCTCTGGACAGGTATGCGCCACGTACGAGCTTGAAACCGACAGGCACCCCGTGCCTCCCGGCGGCCTCGACCGCCAGTGCGAGCCTAGTCATGGAGTCCTTGAGGTACGCCTGTACCGTCCCGTACACGATTGGGGCGTAGCCAGGCCTGTTGAACCCGAGCATGGCCGCGTACGTGAGGTGGTCTATAGCCGGCTGCACGGCGGAGTACTCGGCGTCGACTAGGAGAGGTAGTCCTAGCTCCGAGCACCGCCCGCAGAGCGTTGATAGCCTCCCGCGTGCCAGCTCCAAGTTGCGCTCCTCTTCCGTGGTCAGAGACTCCGGTCTCTCCGGCGTGTGGTGGAGCGGGCTGATCCCGTCGCCGGCCAGGACGGGGAACGACTCCCCTGGGGTGGCCCATGGTAAAGGGTGCGCCGCGTCGCGCTGCCTCCAGCGGAAGTGGTGGCTTGCCTTCTCCAGAAGCCTTATCGGGCATATCGCCGTGACTTTCACGCACGCGAAGCTCACGGAAGAAGCAGGGAGCTTGGCCGTTGTTTCGACGGTGTTGAGGAACTCGCGGAGGTTCCTGTCGCAGGCCTCGTTGTCGTCGGCGTCCTCTAGGCCGTAGTCGAGGATCCCACGGAGGCCCATATCCCACATCCCCCTGAGGGTCCTTGAGGCTGACTCGAGGTCCTCCCCTGCACAGAAATGGTCATACACGGTCCTCCGCATGGCTTCGAGGATGACGCGGCGAGCTACACCGTTGGCTCCGTCTTTGGGGCCTTCCAGGGTCGCGCGAGCCACGGCCATGCCGACGTCGACCGCTGGGCCCATGGCCATTAGGTAGAGGTTGGCAAGGGTTGAGACGAGCGTGCGGGTTGGGACGGACGCGAAGAGACGCTCTGGGTCGTCGAGCTCCAGGACACCGGCGGGGGTCGGGGGCGTGGGTGTTGGGGCTTCGACATATGTAGGCGGGGTCAGAGAGGCTGCCGCGGCGGTGGCTGTGGCCACGGACCTGGAGGGAGTAGCGGACGTGGAGCAGGGTGATGGGGCAGAGGAGAAGGACCTGACGAGGTTGTGGTGCTTGAAGGAAGCCGAGAACCTGGTTGCCATGAAATGATTCCCCCTTAATTCTCTACCTAACAGTACGTAGTCGTAGGTTTATCACTGCGTGCCGAGCTCCTCCCGAACGAAGGTGATCGGAGATGGCCTGGCTGGCCGGCAGGAGAACGGGAGGAGGAGGACAAGGCAGGGATTGAGACAGAAGGGCACTCGCGGGGAATGGTAGACAGCTGCGGTTTCTATTGTCGCCTCATGTGAACCGTTGTGGTCGGGAGCCAGTGCTTAAAATAGCCCGCGATCAGACGCGTCTCAGGGGCTTTCTGGTCAGGATCCAGTTAAGCAAGCTTGCATACTACTAACCTAACCGCACTGGCCAATTTCGTGTGGGTAGAGAGACGTCTACGGTCAGTGAATCGCGGGCTACTGTTTTTCTTTACATAGATAGAGACAGATGAATCTTCCCCTCCTCTCTCTCATGGTTGGCAATTACCACTCCAATTACTCTCCTGCTGACTCGGACATGGCGTGGAACGGATTAGATCCCTGATTCCATGTCCCGCCACGATAAGACCAAACAGAAGATCCGGCGAAGGTTTCCTATCTGTCACATCAACAACGAAACAAAATCAAGATTTATCTCTCGTCCCAACCCTTCACCTCCACCCCACTTAATCCTCCGTCCCAAAATCTACTATCATGCCATCCGTCCAGTCCCCTCCCATGAATCAACGTTCGATTACAGAGTATTGATTTCTGACCGTCAAAATTGCAGGTCAGTTTGATTTGGATCCGCATCTCATCTCGCATACCATCCGGGTCATGACGAGAGTTGCAACTTTTATATCGTCTCACATATTTTCTATATGAAGTACAAAGAAAATGATTCAAATGAAAATCCATAAAATGGAAACACTCCATAAATTTTTTTTAAATAGCTTTACAGAAAGCCGGCAACAAAATAAAATTGTCAATCTTTATTGAATGTGAAGCTTATAGATGAATACAAAATTATTAATTACAAACAAAGATAACATGCGCTTCATTTTGATTATGTGTTGAAGGCTAGACATAAGAGATGTCCCAACATCAATAAGCACTCAAAATATATCAAACATATAGCATAAAAAATAGTAGTGTACTTTCTATGCAACGGCGTCACAAACAGTCTATGTAACATATCAGAATCTAGCATCTTCATTTTAGAAATCTTATTTCCATGATTAAGAAATTAGAATATTTGGTTCTTTAAATTTGACCATACATGGATAACTTTTTTGTCTAAATGAACATTGTCAACACATATCACATATTAAATGGAAATAGAATGAACATCACATATATTATATTAACATAATAAATTAATTATGTGCTAACATGCAAGTAAATCTGCATATGTTCGTTTGCTAACTAAAATGCAAACAATGGCTAAAATATGTTTAATAAGGGTATACTTTTTTTTAATAACATTTGATATTTCTAAATCCACAAATATGGGTAATGTTTCATTATTTTATATAAATATTGATTCAATTGACCAAATAAGTTAAATTAGTAACATATGGAAATTGTAGGGGATCAACAACTCACATATGATCTAGGTCATGATTATAGTTGTACCTTTATATCGTCTCACTTATTTTCAATACTAAGTATTTTCCTTCATACAAAATTTGGATTCAAATGAAATTCATAAAATAAAAACACTACATGATTTAAATAAAACTTTATAGAATGCGGACAACAAATTGAATTGTCAATCTTTATTGATGAAGTCTATAGATAAAATATAAAATTATTAATTGCAGATAAAGATAACATCAGCTTCATTTTTGTAACGTATTGAAGACACGACATGTAACGACCTCATTTCCCGACAACCCCTAATTAAGGAAGGCCAAAAAACTAGAGTCATTATCCAAAAAATAGGATCAATTGGTTTTGCTCATAATCTAGAAAAAAATAATAAATTTTACTAAACTAACTAAACTTGTTGCAGGATAAAAAAATCTTTTCTAAAGTTTACAAAAAAATGGGTTCTAGGATTTACCGAGTGATAGACTATCTAACTATATCCTTCATGCCTTACTTCATTTATTTTGCTTCAATGCCTTCTTCTCTGAATATCCAATTTCCAGCAAGAATACTAAAATGTCGACAATCAAAATGTCGATCAGTATGACAAGTTATATCGACATATGAGGGAAAATAATGCTAACAACATAATTTAACAATTAATGTCTTAACAAACCAAATTAACCATTTTTACCATGACTACCCAATCTAGGTTTCACCACCTCTGTCGTATTGCCTCAGGGATTTATACTGCAGTATTCATTATCCTCCCCTATCTAGGTGGATGAATTCATCATATCTCCCCTTATCCAGGCGAGTGACTTCTCATATCTCCCCCTATCTAGGATGTTACCAAAACATGCCTTCCCCTATCCAGGTGGATGGCCTTTTAATAGATCCAGAGGTGGCCTAGACTTGGACTAGTCATGTTCATATATAATGTGATAATCATGGTCACTTTAAAGTTGGCATTGAATGAAATAAACATTCAAACATATAATTTCAACCATGTGAGGGAAACCTTTGAGAAACTATGTCAAACTACATCGGGTAATCTTAGGCGTTAACCACATACCTATTTCAGGAGAATTTGCAGTCCAAACAGGAATAGTAGACTTTATCACACAATAAAGCAAGTCAACCTGAAATTCAATGCATACACCCATATGTCACTACATGACTCTAAATCCTATCGAAGGACTGACTTGATTCTCAAGTTAAGTTTTGTTGTCTACTTTCCTTATGTCTTTATCCATATTACTCATTTTCTCCAATTTTACAAGATATAACTATTTCTTTGATTTTTCTAACAGAGAGATGATTTACCTCTCTTTTTTGGAAAACTATCAGTCATCAGATCTGGGTCTCCTTTGATCGAGTGAGGATCGGGAGGCTAGTGTCTCTTGTGCCCACTCAACTGTTGGAAAATGTGGGGCGAGCCTGGGTCATTGATCTCTTTGTGAGTTAGCAATTGACTCTGATCTAACGACTCCCGTTCTTTCTCCTCCCCTTGCTTCTGCAATTAGACTCACGGTGGCACCACGGCGTCAAGCTCGTTGGAGGGAGGGCAAGCGCGTGCTAGAGAGCAAGAACTAGGACAACAAACAATCGTTCAAATTTGTGGGGCTAGGGCGAGGTCAGGGGTGCTGTTATATATAGGCTTTGGGGATAGATTTAGGGTTTCCAACCCTCACCGCCCCTGGGTTTTTGGGCAAGATTGGGCATTTACTCTAGAGGCTTCCACACCCCTCGAGACCTAGGTTAGGAAGGTTCATAATCTTCTCCCGAATCCAACCCAACAATTGCCTCATTTTCTCACACACCAGGCTGCAAGAAAATCAACATCGAATATCTCATTTACACTGCACAAGCCTTCTCTTGTTAGAATTAGGCGATGCACAGGTGTCGTGGATCTTAGATCCAATGGCTGCTATCAGGCGCGCCAGGATAAATCCTTTTAGAAATCAAATTTAGATGTGATGTTTAATACTCACATTATTTCCAAACTTTAGGTATTTTTGTAAAATCCATATCTCCTAATCCATTAAGCTTTTTGATCCCAAATTTGGAGAGAAAGTTCTTGACAACATAATCTATCATTAGGAAAAATTGGGATTAAAACTCGAAAATAATATCTCTTTTTCTTCATGTGCAAGTCATGCACCAAAAAGGCATATTTATTGCATTAAAACTCATATTTCCTCTTTCTTCCTTTTCTATTCTCTTAATTTCAAATTTCTAGATATTAGAAGGTAAGTGGTACTAAAACCATCCTATTGTGGCCACTTATGCCACCTTCTAGAGAATTCCATATTTTCTTAAATAAAACACAAGTTATTTATTTCCTTCTTGCCTTTCCCTTATTAAGGAATTTTATTTTGTTCTTTATCCATCCCTTGACTTATTAAAATAGGAAAAAGAAAAAAATCATAATTCAAGACAACTTTGCAAAGAAACCCAAATTGTAAAGCAACACACACAAATTGTCAAGCAAACCCCTTTTTATTTAATAGTTGCATAATAATACAACCAAAATTGGGGTTATAACATGCTTCCCCACTTATAAGAATTTTGTCCTCAAAATTTAGCAAATCCTACAAATAATTCAGGATATGATTTTTCCATGTCCGTCTTTAGCTCCCATGTGGCTTCATCCTCTCCATGGTACTTCCAGAGAACCTTTACCATCTCTATCTTTTGTTTCTGAGTTCTTTCACCTTAGTATCCAGTACTCTCATAGGTGACTCGGGATATGTCAGGCTCCCCTGGAGCTCAATAGGTTCAATGCTCAGCACATGGCTTGGATCCTTCACATAACACTTCAGATTGGATACATGGAACACATCATGCATCATGCTATACTGTGGGGGTAGGGATACACGGTATGATGATTCACCAATCCAATTTAGAACTTCAACAAACCCACGTATCGGGGACTCAAACTTCCTCTATTCTTGGCTATAGCTCAGAGGGGCCAGATCTTCAGAAACACATGTTCATCATAGTGAAATGTAAATCAGTCCGCTTTGCATCTGCATACGACTTCTATCAATCCTAGGCTTTCTTCAGCCTCTATCTGATCAAAGTGACTTTATAAGAATAAGTTCCTCTGACTTCAACAAGGTCCTCTCACCAACCTCATCCTAGTGAAGTGGCGACAGACACGACCTCCCATATAGCACTTTTTACGGAGACATCCCGATACTAGCTTGGTAGCTATTATTATAGGAAAACTCATCTAATGGCAAGTACTTCTCCCATGATCCACCCCAATCGAGAACAAATGGTCTCAACATGTCTTCTAAAGTTTGGATCGTTCTCTCTGACTGTCCATCAGTCTAGGGGTGGTAGGCGGTACTAAATTTCAACCTTATCCCAAGTTCTTCATGCACCTGCTTCCATAACTTTGAGGTGAACTTGGGGTCACGATCAGATATAATCGAGTTTAGAATACCATCCAAGCAGACTATCTCTCGAATATACAACTCGTCTAAGTCTAACACTTTGGAAGTAATCTTCAAGGCAAGGAAGTGTGCCGACTTGGTTAAGCGATCCACCACAACCCATATAACATCATGACCTTTCTTGGTATTTGGGAGACCCACCACAAAGTACATGGTGATCTGGTCCCATGTAGTAATCCTCTGGGTCGTTGGTGTTCAACCTTCACCGTTTGACACGTGAGACAATTGGCCACATATGCCGCTATGTCCTTCTTCATTCCAGTACACCAAAAATACCGCTAAAAGTTCTTAAACATCTTCGTAGTGCCAGGGTGTACAATATACTTAGAACCATAATCTTCTTGTAGGATATACGTCTTCAAAGGTGACTCTTCAAGAACCCAAATATGATTCTTATATCGGATCTGTAACATCCCTAACCTGAGTTATGAGTTAACCCTAGGTGTTTTGCCTAATTATGTAATTAAGATACTGGTGATTATCTTTTTGCATGTAATTAAGTTCATGAGGAACATACTTTTCCTTTTCTGTCCCTTTTAAACAATGTTGAATTGATTGTTTTGGAATACAGGGACCTATGTGCAATTTACCCAGTTAGAAGGGTTAACTTGCAATTTTCACATGTTGAGATGTTCCTCTGATGTTGAGACATCATAAGAATGATTATGGTAAAGTTTGAGGGATTTCCCAAGCTTGAGCACCAAGGTGCAGCTGTGGAAGCAATCCCTGTGCTTGAAACCCTAAATTGGAGTAAAGTGCAATTTACCCAATTTGAGGGGTGCAAATTGTAAAATACACTATCTAAAAATATCTTGTAAGACTCTTGTCATCATTTAGAGAAGAAATGATGAAGAAGTCACTTCAATTGAATAATCATATAATGAAAAACACCTTTATGATTGAATAATCAAGGTGTAAGTACTATAGCCTTTTATGTGTGTGCTTTAGTAATAGGTTGATCTTCTTTGCCTTCATTTCTTGACCTTAGAAGAAGGTTGTCCTTAGAAATAAGAAGAAGGGACGAGCAAAGAAGAAAGTAGGGACTTAGTTGAAAGTGAGGAAAACCTATGTGCCTATGTTGAAATTCCACCCCAAGTATATAAGCCCTTTTCCTCACTTAGCAAAGGAATGTTTCTTTCGTTTCCTTCACTGTTCCCCTTGCTCAAACTGACTAAGGAGAGCTCTGGAGCTCAGGAGGATGACCAAGGGAGTGCAAGGTAGGTTTGGATCCTTCCTTTTTCTTAAATTCTTGGATGAAACTCGAATTCAAGGTCACATTCATGGCTAGCTCACTTAGCTCTATCTTTCTAGCCATCTCTTCTCAACTTTTCTTGGAGGATTCACCTTGGCCAACCTGTGGAGCTTCTAGGACGCCATTAAAGGCTTGGAGCTCAAGGAGAAAGCTTTAGGCGGGTTTTATAACTCTAAACCTATGCTTTGTTATATACATCTTTTCTATGCTTTTAGTTGCTAGTTCTTCTTCTTCCCTATCTTCCCTTGCTTCCTTGCAAGCAAATCCGTGAGGAACTGTTGCTGTTCTTGAGCTAGAAGATGAGGGCGTTATTTCCTATGCTTATCCACGGTTTTCCACTTTACCATACGACCTCAACCAATTGCCCATACGGTTTGCAAAACCGTTTGATGGGCAAACGGTTTCAAGGTCGTATGAAGGCATACGGTCTCAAGACCGTATGGCCGCGTTGACCAAGCGTGGATTGTATGAGAATCCTGTTCAAAATTATGTAGGTTAATCACCCACAAAATTTGAGAGGTTAACTCCAAAGGAATCGTGAGATATAGGCAAAACAATTAGCAAATTCAATTGAATTTAGTTCTGATTTTCAATCTGCTTAATTTGCCCTTTTTGGGAAAACGGTCTCAAGACCATATAAGATGGTTGAGTAAGCGTTTACCGTATGAGATTACTGTTCATAATGATGTTAATTAATAACTCACCAAATTTGATGGACTAATTCCAAACGAGTTAAGAGTTGAAGGTTGATTACTAGGGCAAACCCTAATTGAAATCAGTGCTGAAATCACAATGAGCTATTTTGAGATTTTGGGTTGATTAGCCCAAACGGTCTCAAGACCGTTTGGGGAATCATCCAAACGGTCTCAAGACCGTTTGGGGATCACCCAAGACCGTATGGAGGTCTGGGGTCAAGTATAGTTGACCAATTGAAGGTACAAAGATACCAAATTACATTGCAATTAAGTATTGATGTAATGATCAACTCAATAAATCAAACCTTGATGAATTTTTCACTAGAATCCAAAGGATGGATGGGCAAACGGTCTCAAGACCGTTTGGAACTCATCCAAACGGTCTCAAGACCGTTTAGTGACAACCCAAGACCGTTGGGAGGTCTATGGTTAAGGTAATTTGATCAATTGAGGGCCCAATTACAATGGGTTATTAAAATAATCAAATTGCTGATTTGTAACTTAATTAAGGTTCAACCCCTATCAAATCAATCTAGATTTTGATGAATTCTTGGGCAAACGGTCTCAAGACCGTTTGGAGTATATCCAAACGATCCCAAGACCGTTTGGGCCAAGTTTGAGCCCAATTGGAGGTCAATTGATGGGTTCAACTTCGATTTGATTCACATTGTTGAGTGTTGATGGTTGAACGTTTATAGACCTTAATTGAACCAACTCCAACCCTAATTGGATATCAATTGAGGGTCAATTGAGTGACCAATTTGTTAAGGCTAACTATAATTGTCTCAATTGATAAGTGGTTAGCAAGCTTGAGACCAATTGAAGGCTTCAACATAGGAAACCCTAATCGAGTTTACCCTTTGAACCACCTTGGAGGTCCATACGATCTTGAGCTTTTGAGGTCATTCGACCTCAAGACCGTATAAGGTCATTCGACCTCAAGACCGTATAAGGTCATTCGACCTCAAGACCGTATAAGGTCATTCGACCTCAAGATCGAATGAGGGCATACGACCTCAAGATCAAATGAGGGCATTCGACCTCAAGATCGTATGAAGGTTGAAGGTGTGAAACCTATTGGAGACTTTTGAAGTTATGTCTGCCTAATGCCTTGAAGGCTTAAATGGTTTAATAGTTGTTCAAACTAAACCCTAATGATACCAAAAGACATTAAGGTTCAAATGGTTAGTAAATTAAACCATGATGATGATCAATGTGTAATTTACCATAATACCCTTGAAAGGTTCAATTGAGTGAAACCTCATTCTAATCAAACCCTAATCACTTAATAGTGGTGATTTGGTCTATGTTAATCAAAGTGGACTTAACCCAACCTGATCTAGATTGGTGTTATCACCATCTACAAGTATGAGGAGAGAGAAAGTATCTTAAGAAAGAGAAAGTACCCTTTTATGATGGAAATTCAAGTAAGGTACCTTCAATACACATGAAAGTGCATGATTAGGGTATGATCCACCTATGTGAGATCATGGAACCCTAATTATGATAAATGATGAATCTTAAACTAATCTGAGAGCATCAATGATGATGTTCCTCATACATGATGATGTTATGAGTTCAATTCACCATAATGTGAATAGTAAACCCTAATTCAAGGGTGATGACATGCAATATGAGTAGCAAATTCTAATTGATGAGAATCAGAGAACTTAGCTCTTATGACAAGAGTGGAAAGTATATTCTTGTTTTGAATTACCTTTATCAGTTGAATTAACCATGCAGGTTCTGATATGAAGGTGATCATATCCAGGTATGAATGATGATACTATATTCATTAAAAGCATGTTGTTAGCTTTATGAATAGTAAAATATCTTGATGCCTTGTCAGTGGCATCCTATGTTTTAATGGGCTGTAAGAGCCATGAATAACATCAAGGTCATGCTTTAGAGATGACTTGTGATGAGTATACTGAGAAATGATGATTGATGTGAGTTAGGTTTGTTACATTTAGTATTCTACTTTCATAGCTGTTATGCTACTGTTATTGTTTGAAGAACAATGTATGATGTAAAAGAATAATGAATGTACCTAACTAATCAAGTGAAATGTAGAGCCCTGATCATAGATCCATCATTTTCAGAGATCAAATGATGGTGAAACAGATTTTCCTACGGGGACTCCTGGATCACATACTGTTGAGTATGTGGGGTATATGGATGTGTAGAACCTTACATCCTAGTGTAGGAATTTGATGTAGATGTATAATCCGTCAATCCTTCACTACAAAACTCATACTGTATCAGTGGATGGTAAACATGAAACCTCTTGATGACGAGGAAAACATAGATATCCGTATCAGTGAAGATAAACATGAAATCTCCTGATGACGAAGAGAGTACAAAACGCCACTGTAACTCTAAAATAGCGAAGTACCAGATTACCCTGGTGAGCTATAATAGTATAGACACAAGATGTCCTACAAGTGATCCTCTTACTGACTGAGGAAGGTGAAGGTCATGAGAATCCGGCTCTTTCGATGACCTAGTATGATACTAAGGCACTTAACAGTGATTGGTTGGGGTATGAGTGGTAAACCTCATCTCCACAGGGCATAATAATAAGAATGTTTGAAAAACATAATCTACAGCGTAGTATACCTGTTAAAGGTAACTATGAGCTAATTGATTGATGTTACACTGTATAGTGCATATGTTCTTCATGCTTGATATATGTTGAGCTCTTGTATACAACTGTATCTGCTATTGAATACTTTGTAAGCTTTTACTGCTTAAGTTATTCTTTGATGTTATAATAAAGCTTCTGGCGGAGAGTTATAACTCTCGCTGGGACAATTATGTACAATTTTCTCACCTCGTAGACTTCAACTTTTTAGGTGGACGTTGAGGACGGAGGAACAGGTCTACAGGTGACCAGTCCCAGCAGCAGCAGCACCAGGAGCAGCAGTAAATCTCAGGTGGAGATTTAGCCTGCCATGTGGTGTAGTTAGAGTCAGTTCTATGTGTCCTCTGTACTCTCAGGTCTTGTAGACTTTTGGTTATGAGTTCTTGAGATTTTGTATCTTGTTGTATATAATTACTCAAGAAGTAATTATCATGAGATGTAAACAGTTTATCTCCTTTTATGAATGAAGCTTTATGGATTCAAGCTCTTGTCTCGAAAAGTTTTAATTTCCCATGATTTTTGTCTTCCACTGTTAATCGATTCGCTTCCGCTAAGTTTAAATCGTGTTTATATCGTGGTTTGGAGATCATAGCCCACAGGATCCCACCATTCATACCCAAGTAAAGGTGAGTCTGAGGTTTCCCCAACAAACCTCTCATCTTCTCAAGCTCTAGACTCACCAGCTGGGAAACTACTAACTCGGTCAGCAAGTCACATTTTATCTAAATGTTAGCCAAACAAATCCGGTCTTCTAACGGTTGTGGGGCCCACCTAGCATACACCTCCAGCTCCCTCCATTGAGTGGACAAGGCAGCTGCACATCTAAGTTGTTTCTGGCTAAGAGCATCTGCCACCACATTGGCCTTTCCTGGGTGATACGTGATGGTGAGGTCATAGTCTTTCATATATTCCATCCAACGTCTCTGTCTTAGGTTGAGGTCCTTCTGAGTCAGGTGATACTCCAGACTCTTGTGCTTGGTGAGAATTTCAAAGGTAGAACCATACAAGTAGTGTTGCGAGATCTTCAGGGCATGTATGATCACAGCTAGCTCTAGGTCATGTGTCAAATAGTTTACTTCATTCGGCTTGAGATGTCGAGATGCATAAGTGACCACATGCTTTGTGACATCCCACCATCACAAAGATAGAGAAACACCACACAAAAACGTGCAGAACCATCATAAACATCGTATTACCAAAAACATGAGTTAATTAAAACTGATTGCGGAAAGCAGATAAGAAAGGAACTATTACAATCAGATCCACATCCTGCAAAGAAATATGTTATATATACATAAACTTGATACATGTCCAAAACTCATAGGATCTAGCTGTCCCATAAGGATAAGAGTTCACCACCTGTTTATGTACATAACAGACCTAGACAGGTCAACAATGGGATAAGAAAGCCATATCAATTATACATCGTGAGACCTCATCAAAACACCTCCAAGGACCTGAGAGTATAGGGATGACTCTAGGACTCTACTACAAAACACCCAAAAACAACAACATATCCATCTCTTGCCTTCTACTATTCTTCTTATTGTTTAGCTACAACACCATGATCACCACCACATCTAGCTCGATCACCTAAAAAGGGTGAAACCAGTGGGGTGAGACACACAGTCCCAGTAAGAAACATAACCCCCGCCAAAAATATAAAACCTCGGGAGAGCTATAATAGATAAAGTAGGTAACTGATATAAGTAGATTATATATGCAACATACTGAGCAGAACGACTTCTATAACAATTACCTATGATATCTAAGAGGCATATAAACATATAATATATGGAACATGATTGACAAGACAAGTCTTATAGGATCTTTTCATAACATCTGAGGAACATGTAATTCACTGCAAGATATAACTAGGGTAACTATACAAACAAGGCCTCAACCAATGTTCCATGTTTTCCCTAAGAAAATATACAATACAACTAGATTACGATTTAGTATGCCCTAAGAAAGTGAGTTGCACCGCTCAAATCCAACCTTCGGTTGTGAAACCCAAAGCCGATGCCATACAAGGTCAATGGAAGAGCCAGAATCCATGACCTCTACCCTCTTGGTCAGTGCACGAGAACCAAAGTAGGACCATCGTCTCTTGCTTACGTGACCTTAGTCACATGGTTAGCTCACACAGTCTACCCTTTTCTCTAGCCCACCTTGGTACATGTTACGACGCTAGTATATCTTGATCTACGGGCATGTTCACCGTGCTCCTGAGCCATGAACGCATTCATGCTCCATTACACTGATCCATGGGCCTATTCACCATGCTCTATCATGCATCTTGAGTCTACAACCACAATTGCACTATAATCCTCCTATTTTCGGCTAGGAGAAACCCCACATATTCAACAATATGCACTCCGGGTTAACCCGCAGGAGAACCTGTTTCACCATCACCAGCTACTGACGATGACAGATCTATGGCAAGGGAAAACTACATGAAAGGTTATTCTATAATTAATTAGTATATTTTAAGTGGATTGTTGGAATCAACCAAGTTATGTAACATGTAAACAAAAGTAAACAACATAGATCTCATTATCATGTCTTACATTGTCATCATTGTCATTCTTATTCTCAAAGCCATCAACATCATCATGATCCATCACAAGGATCAACATTACATGTTACCACTTGGCCTCTTACCAATCATCAAGATCCATCTCAAGGATCAACATCACAAGGACTCAATCCCATTATCAAGGCACACATTGCCATCCCATGGGTAACACCCATCATATATCACTGGGTTCATCATAACCCTTGATGTTCCATATCATATCACTATCATACCATCACCATGGCTATTACCTAATTTCATATCCATACACATGGAACCTGCATGGTTAGCATAATCATAGAGAAAGAATGGTACTTGTACAAGGAACATCTATAACCCTTTACTCCATTATGAGGAACAACCATGCAACATAGGTAAGCGTATCAATACAAAGCATTCTCATGTAACCAAAGCAATTATTAACATAACAGTTACCCTAAGTATGTCAGGTAAGGGATAACCCTCACCAAAAGCACATCATCCCTCACTAAAAGGGTATCATATTCCTTATCATAGGTATATTGGGTAGAGCACTATCCTTCACCCAAAGGTATCGGCCACTACCAAACCCTAGGGCGCCAAGCCCCATGTCGGGAATCCACCATATCGGGAAACTCTATACAAGATGGTATCGGACAGCACACCATGTCGGCCAAGACCCCATGTTGCCAAAGCTAGAGTTAGGGTTTCCATGTTGCCCAACCACCATGTCTTTATCGCCCAAGACACATCCATGTTGGTCATCAACCAACACCTTGGTCATCACACCATATTGCCCAAAAACGTCCATAACGTTCAAGGCACTAGAATATCACCCATCTAAGGTTAGGGCTCCCTATCGGACAAGGGACATATCGCCCAACAACTAGGGTTTGAGAGACCCATATCGTCCAACTAACATACCCATCATCATATCGACCAAGTGCTAGAGCTCACCTCACAACTCAAGGAAGGAGGGGTGTTGTTCAACACTCATAATCAAGGCATGAACTATCCATGTCGTCCAGGGTACTCAAGAGGGCATATCGGACAAACACTATATCACCCAAGAGCATATCGTCCAACAACACATCTTGGGTAAGGACCCATATCGGTCAAAGAGGTCAACATCCATCTAATATATCACCCAAGATCAATCCTAGAGGAGGGATATTGGGTTACACCACCTATCAGGTTGGTCATCTTCAACCTCAAGACAACCACCAAACCCTAAAAGATCAAGAGTGTTGGCTTACCTCTCAACAACTAAGTGAGAGGGGTCTTGCACTACCTCTATCACATATCGAGCAGCAAGGTAGATCCTTACCATATCGGCCAACCAACCAACAACTAGGTCAATGTCCCACCCAAGGCTCACCTCTCAAATCCATGGTAAGAGAGGGGTGTTGCTCAAGCAACTAGAGTATAGAATCACCTCTCCACAACTAAGGAAGAGACGTGTTTTGTCTACACAACTAGAGCTTAATCTCACATCTTAAGACCATAGAGAGAAAGGGGTGTTGCCCAAGGAATTCTAATCTAAAAGTTCGGCCAACACAAGAACAACCATATCATCATATCCAACAAGGTCTAGGGTACATGCTAGAGAAAGAATGTCACTAACAAGATATGTATGGCTAATCAAGAAAACATATAACAAAGCAACATAGAAATAAGGTAGTGTAGTTAGGGTTAGGAGTTATGTAACCTGCCTCAAGCACACTCCTCAAGCTCTAAAGCTCCAAGCACCAAGATCCAAGCTCCCAGGCACCACCTTCGGCCACCTCAAGAAGAGAAGAACAACTCATAACCACCATGGCCGAAAAACAAGCAAGAAAGAGAAGGTGCCAAGGAAAGAGAGAAGGATACTCACCATGAGAGAAGGAAAGGAGCAAGGGAGCATGATGTATCGGACAAGACACCAACTGTATCGGCCACCACTTCCTCTTCTCCACTCCTAGCTCGACCACCAAAAGAAAGATAGCAATTAAGGGTACTAAAGAGGCTTAGCAAGCAAGGAGGGTTGCTTATATACTAAGGGGTGAAGGGAGAGAGCATGGCAAGGTGGAATCCGACCCTAGCACACTTGTCCAAGGGTCATGCCACATGCTAACACCCCCAAAACCACTTGTCAATGACTTGCCACCCACTTAGCAAAGCAATTGCCACATGTCCAAAGAAGGTGACACAAATGAGGCTAGGTGAAGGGTGTGTGTCTCCCAACATGGAAATCCAACACACCATGGCTGATACACATCTTGCTCGATATAACCAAGCACTCCTCCTAGCCGATACACCAAGGTCTAACCTGATATCAAGCCTCAACAAGGCCTAAGAAATCCCAACAACCTGCCTAGGTTTCAACAAGCTCAAGCGAGGCCCAAAACAACTCAAGCAAGGTGCCCAACTCATCCTCTTAATCCTAGAGGATGCAAAGAGAGAGAAAGACATCTCTCAAGGTGACAAACTTGTACACCAACCCTAAAACTTGGGTAAATTGCAAGTTGCACCTCAACCTCTCAACAAAGCACAAACAAACCCTAACCATGACTTCAGGTGATTAGCAAACATCTAAACACAAGGTTTAGGAAAAGCAAATAGGGTAAGCCCAAAACGAAGGTCAGGGTCCTTACATGCTTATTCTTCTCTAACACACATCCTAGTCCCATCTTGGATGCATTGGTGAAGATCATGAAACCTTCATTTCCAGATGGCAGAGTCAACACATGTGTTGTGGTCAATTTCTTCTTTAACTCTTGAAAACGGGCTTCACACAATTCAGACCATATGAGCTTCTCATCCTTTTGGGTGAACTTGGTAAGGGGTAGGGCGGTCTTTGAGAAATCTTGGATGAACCGTTGGTAATACCCTGCCAATCCTAGGAAGTTATGAATTTCTAAAGGATTCTTTGGTGTTGGCCAATCGCGTACAATAGACACCTTGGAAGGATCTACTGAGATCGTCCCTCTAGAGATGATGTGTCATAGAAAAATGACGCGATCAATCCAAAACTCGTATTTAAAAAACTTCCCGTTAAACTTATGCTTCCTCAAGATTTCAAGGACTCTAACTAGGTGGTCTTGGTGTTGGTCTAGGTCGTACGAGTATACTACGATGTCATCTATGAAAACTATGACAAAAGATTCTAGGAATGATTGGAACACAATGTTCATGAGGTTCATAAAAATACTTGGGGCATTGGACAGTCCAAACAGCATGACTAAGAACTCATAATGGCCATAACGAATGTGGAAAGTAGTTTTTGGTATATCTTAGTTCTTAACTTGTAACTGATGGTACTCGAACCTTAGGTCAATTTTGGAAAAGACTCAGGCCGACTTAAGTTGGTCAAATAGGTCATTGATTCGGGGTAGAGGGTATTTGTTTTTTATGGTAGCTTGGTTTATTAAGCGGTAGTCAATGCACATGCAGAGTGATCCATCCTTCTTCTTTACAAAGAGGACTAGAGCTCCCCAGGGTGAGGCACTAGGCCTAATGAAGCCCTTGTCTAGAAATCCATGTAGTTGCTTTTTCAGCTCTAATAGCTCAGCAGGGGCCATCCTATAAGGTGCCCTAGAGACAGGGTTTGTTCTGGGAGCTCACTCTATGATAAAATCCACCTCTCTCTCTGGAGGCAGACCAGGTAAACCATCTAGAAACATGTCTACATAGTCCCGAACTACCTCTATCTATCCTAAGGGTTTAACCTTAGGTTCAGATTCTACGACAACTGCAAGGAAAGCCTGACAACCTTTGGCTATCATTTGCTCTTCTTTTAAGGCCAACACGTATAGACTGGAGGTCGCATCCTTCCTCCCTATAATGGTAAAGGGTGTGTGTCCAGATCTCTTTATCAAAATCTTTTTCTCTCTAGATTCAATATGGGCTCTATAGGTATAAAGCCAATCCATACCGATTATCACATCAAAGTCGTTCATGTCCAACAAGATAAAATCGGTAGGGAAATCATGACTTAGATGTTTAACTGGTAAAATAGGGGTTTTCATAAGAGATGTAATGATCTGACCGCTCGGGGTAGTGACATCCAACACATATCCTAAATCCTTGAAATTTAGACAAAGCATAGTCTCAAGATTTCTCAAAATAAAACTATTTGTTGATCCACAATCATAAAGAGCATTCACACTTTGTCCCATAATCTCAAGTGTGCCTACATATTTTTCATGATATCAAACTTCCATTACATTGCATAATCAAAGATGGAAGAACTACTCTAAGGGTTATTACCCTCTATCAAATGATTGGCATTAGCCTGGGCTTCCTCATTGTCGATGGAGAACACTCGAGCCTATCAACGATCTCTTACGGGTGGGACCGGTGGGGCTATTACTGTTGGCTGGGTGGGCCACTGGAAGTTCTTCTACCACTGGCTGGGATACCATTGGGGCTTGTCCTATGGGATTAGGAAGGGTGCAATTAGCCTGGAAGTGTCTTTCTTGCTGGCATCAAAATCACACCCTCCTTTTGAAGTGACACTTCCAAGGTTGGTATCTCCCACACTTACGACATCTGGATGATGCCCCTTATTGTCATTGCTCATTCGGGGGCTTCCCTTTCCCCCCTTGCCATGGTGATGGCCCTGGTTCTTCTGATTGTCATTCATGGGGCTAGAAATTCCCTCGGTGAAGCTAAGATATCCCTTAGGTTGTATCTACTGGGGGATGACTATCTTCTCCATGCCCAGGGCAAAGTTGAAAGCTTTAGAGAGAGTTTTGGGCTTACTAGCCATGACATGGGGCTTAATGGTCGGGTGAAGTCTGTCCACAAAATGTTCCACACTCCTTTCTTCTGTCAACATGTAGCTAAACACTCCAAGAGGTGAAACTGGCGAGCATAACCGGCCACAGACAAGTTCCCTTGAACCAGGAAGGTGAACTACTTTTCCTTTTCCTTCTTGGCTTTTGGAGGTATGAATTTTGCAGTGAAAAGAGCATGGAAGTTTGTCCAGGCCATGGGTTCTCTGCTTATATCTCGACCCATGATATGATTCTCCCACCACATCTTTGCTACTCCCTCCAGAAGATGCATTGCAAAGAGTTCTTACTTGGTTGGACCTCCAGAATGTGGAACCCATTTTCCACAACCAAAAGCCAGGCGTCAGCCTTGTCTACCACTTTTGTCTTGTCTTCCCCCCAAAACTTCTCGATATTCAACTTCACAAAATCTAAGATGGTGGCACCGAGGTGAGGATGGACGGGCACATGTTCACCGTTCTCATTATGGGGAACATCTCTCAGGGTGAGGGTGCTAATGGCTTCAATCAACTTCTTCTACTGCTCTAACCAGAGCATTTCAGTAGCTGGTGTCACAATCGGTCTGGCTGCCGGTCTAAAATTAGCATCATCCTTTACCTCATCCTCAGACATGGGTTCTTCCTCGAGTTTAGGGATCTCTTCAGGGTGATCGATGTGGAAGGGGACGGGTTTAGGCTCAGGGCCTTTCTCTCCAAAACTTCATCTTCTTTCTTCCTCTTCTTGGAGGATTCGCCTTCCGGGTTCCTTATCTTTACAGAGGAGGGCCTCTTCTTGTGCACAAGCCTAAGCCCAGGGTACTCATTGGCAATATCGCTTGGGACAACAACTATTTTGATATGGGCCATGCTATAACACATATAACTCCATTACTATAGTTTCATAACTTATGATTATCTTACATCTGTGACATCTTATTTACATGCATTTTATTGTTTAGTAGAGGATACCCTAATCCTTATCGTCCATAACCCCATTACTTAAGAGGAGGTGGAGAGAGAGAAACCCTAGGCACTTGGAGTTTGTTACCAGAAAGGGGCAAGGAAGTGATGAAAGTAGATGAGGAATCCTATAGGTATCTTATTTCGAGTCAAATTCTTAGATTTTGGCCAGATAGTCACACGGATCCGGGAGTCCTTGTAAAATGACTAGCAAGGCGAAGGAAAATATTGCCAGCCTCGAGATCGTGATCCTTTCCTAGACACCTCCATATTTGGAAAATCCTCTCATAACTCCCTTTGGGCTCTAAAGACTTTGCAAAATTTAATAATTATTAAGGATTATGTAGAAAACCAGACTCTAATAACAAATGTAACGACCCCATTCCCTGGAAACCCCCAATTAAGGAAGGCCAGGAAACTAGAGTTGTTATCCCAAAAATAGGATCAAATAGTTTTGTTCATAATTAGAAATAATTAATAAATTTTACTCAACTAACTAAACTTGTTGTAGGATAAAAAAATTCTTTTCCAAAGTTTACAAAAAAATTGGTTCTAGGATTTATCGAGTGATAGACTATCTAACTATATCCTCCATGTCGTACTTCATTTATTTTTCTTCAATGCCTTCTTCTTTGAATATCCAATTTCTAGTAAGAATATCCTAAAATGTCGACAATCAAAACTCCAGTCAGTATGACAAGTCATACCAATATACGGGGGAAAACCAAATTCCACAGATAATGCTAACAACATAATTCAACAATTAATGTCTTAACAAACCAAATTAACCATTTTTACCATGACTACCCAATCTAGCTTCCACCAACTCTATTGTATGCCCTTAGGGCTTTATACTGCAATATTCATTGTCCTCCCCTTTCTAGGTGGATGACTTCATCATGTCTCCCCCTGTCTAGGAGGGTGACTTCTCATATCTCCCTCTATCCAGGAGGGTGACTTGTTAGGTCCCCCCTATCTAGGTTGGTACCAAAACATGCCTTTCCCTATCGAGGAAGATGGCCTTTTCATAGATCTAGAGGTGTCCTAGACTTGGACTAGTCATGTTCATATATAATGTCATAATCATAGTCACTTTAAAGTTGGCATGGAATGAAATAAACATTCAAGCATATAATTTCAACCATGCGAGGGAAACCTTTAAGAAACTGCGTGAAAGTACATCGGGTAATCTTAGGCGTAACCACGTACCTGTCTCAGGAGAATTTGCAGTCCAAACATGAATAGTAGACTTAATCACACAATCAAACAAGTCAACCTGAAATTCAATGCATACACCCATATGTCATTACATGACTCTAAATCCTATCGAAGGACTGACTTAATTCTCAAGTTAGGTATTTTTGTCTACTTTCCTTATGTCTTTATCCGTATTACTCTTATTCTCCAATTATTGCCCTTTTTCACTTCCTAAATTCACAAACCCTACTTTAGGCTCCATATACACAATTGTGCTACAAAAAGGTATCTTTTATGCAAAAGTCCCAATTTTATCCTTTTTAAGTCAAATCAGGGTTAGAGAGGTGAAAAGATGAATACTTGACAATTTTATGTTTATTTTGTTGACAAACCCTAATTCCATCATTTAATACACCTTTATGCATAGAGAAACTCTAACTCTACAAAACTTGGATTTTAATATTCATATGAGTCCAAGGTTTTCCTTCCATTCATAAAAGATCAAACTTTGATTAACAACATTAACTAAGTCTATCAGACTCATTATTATTAACAAATTAGGGTTTTGGTCCCATTAAAAGTGTTTATAACATCAACTTTCACTATAGCAAAACTGCCCGTTATTGGCATTTATTTAAGTGGCATTTATAAAAAAAACCACTATCTTTCTAATATATAGGCATTTTTAATTAAAATGCCGCTGAACCACCTATTTATAGGATTTCTGAAAAGGACATAACAATAAAGGTGTTTTTATTTCTAATTAGTGGCAATCTTAAATTGCCATACCAAATTAGGAAATATTTTGCTAAACTATATTGACTTCCCACTCCAAATTAAATTTTCCCTTCGCGCTGCACTCTCTGCTCATTCAGCTTGATGTTTCCGATCTCCCCCTCTCTCCCTACGCGACTTCCTCGCTCCCTGGACCATCGTGCCCTAGGTCCGTTGGTGGCTCGCGATCATCTACAGACTGGGAGAGACTGGTGGCGCCTGTTGTTCGCCAGTTGCCGTCCGTGGTGCCAATAGTTGTTGTCTATGGAGTGACAAGTTGCCGGTGCCGCAGTGACACCTTTCCTGTGATCGCGAGCGTTAGTTCTTCCTCCTCTGTCTATTTGAACTGAGCCCAACCGAAGCATACTCAGGCACCGTTCGTTCTTCCTCATCCGCCTTGGCGGACCGAGCCCAGCCGAAGTACCGCCACAGACTCAATCTGCCCCTACGACATCAGTGAACTTGAGTGAGGGACTCCGATCAATCCTCTTCAGGTAACCATTGCCACACCCTATTCTGTTAACTAAGATGTAGCTTACATACCTCCTTCAAGGTCTCTTTCGTGACCGGTGGCTAATAGGCATGTAAAGTGTCAACAATTCTCATGCTTGGATGAAAAATATGTAGGTATCGAATGCCATGCCACTTGGAATTTGTTGTTCATATGCAGGTTATCCTAAATCATCAATAACTATTAATGGGAAACCTTACAGCAGAATAAAAAAACATATTCCGACTAATAACTTGTTTACCAATAGTAGTGCACTCTTGTTTCCAGCCATTTCAATTGACACTACTTAAAAGGTATTTTCCTTGGATCTGACTTCTGTTCTACATACATTATTAGTACTTTTATCTGTAGTGTTATAATTTTAAAGAAAGACAAGAATGAAGAAACTATAGCACTTCAAAGATGTTAACAGAATATGACTTATAGAGTTCATGTAAACATCACATGTAATTAATTAGTTCCCTATTAAGATGGTGGATTGGTATTTTCTATTCAATGTTTACATGGTCTTCCCACAAAATCATTTGAGAAACCAGGTGATGTGAAATGCAACGATTAGTATAATTGAAAAGTATAATGTAGACATAATAATTCATAAGTGATCTCCTTAAAACAAACATAATAATTCATAATGTAGACTACGATAATTGTTGGTATAATGACATACTCATCTTACTTTCCATCTAAGTCTGATTTGTATTTCTCAAGTTGTCTATGAAAATATGTAACATCGTTATATATACTTATTGAAAATATATAACATCGTTATATATACTTACAATTGTTAGTACTAATATTTTGCAGTCTCTTTCCACCCACAACAATCACTATGGCCTGGGCCTCGACCCCCCTGTCCTTTTCCCTAAAACAGAACAGCTGGACATCACCCTAGACCATCGTACACTAGCACAACTCACCATTACTAGATAGTGGCATCATTTGAATGGAAGACGCTACACGGCTGGTCAAGTGACTTTAAAGTATGGAACCTCGACAACTATAATCGACATTCAATATGATGGTGAATGCACTTTAAGGTATCCACAACCAGTTGGCTTGTGTGGATTCAGAACATGCTAATTGCCGAGAGGACCAGATCTGGCTTCTGAACATGCTAATTGGATTCGTCTATGAGGGACTCCCTCCACGACACAACATCATCAACAAAACGGCCAAGTCACCATTCAAATGGGTGTCTCAATTCTTGATGAAATTTTGTTACTTTTAAATAAGGAAATCACCAATAAATGTATTTTTTACTATTTTTGTAGAATGAAATTTTGTTACTTTTAAATAAGGAAATCACCAATAAATGTATTTTTTACAGTATTTGTCACAATTCACCAGGAAAACGGGTGTCACAATTCTTGATGTTATATTTTTTACTATTTTTGTAGAATGGATAAGTCTTGGATAGCAGAGGATGACCGAACGAGTAGTAAATACCTATGTGGAGTATCCAACTTTTTGGATTTCACTTTTCAACATTCAGCGATTGGAGATAAGATTGTATGCCCTTGTAGAAAGTGCACTAATGTATACCAGGTCACCAGACATACTGCATTGAGTCATCTATTGTGGAATGGCTTCTTACAAAGTTATATTTCTTGGGCTTTTCATGGAGAAGATGTCGATGTTGAAATGGATGCTCCAAATGACCAGGGTGATTGACTAGATGATGAAAATTTACAAGATATGTTGCATGATGTTTTTCTGAGTTTCAGTGAAGACAAAAATATGGAAGGAGTACAGTCGGCTACTGATCAACATTTAAATGCTGACAAATTTTATATCTTGTTAAAGGATTCTAAGACAAAATTATATCCAGGGTGTAACAAACTTACCAAACTTGCTTGCATCCTAGAATTCTATCACCTGGCTTGTCTTAATGCCTTGAGTAAGAAAGCATCATCTATGTTTCTTAAGTTCTTTAAAAAAATGCTACCAGAAGGAGAACAATTACCTAATTCCTTTTATGAGCTGAAGAAGACAATAAAGGAGTTGGGATTACATTATGTGAAGATTCATGTTTGTCAAAATGGTTGCATGCTATTTTGGAAGGAGTCTGATGATAAAGATGTCTGTGATACATGTGGATAATCAAGATGGCTAACGACTTCAACACCAGATGATGATGAGGAGGAGCTAGTAAATAAACCCAGAAGAACACCTTCCAAAGTAGTCAGACACTTTCCACTTATACCACGGCTGAGGAGATTGTTCATGTCATCAAAAACCTCTTCCTTAATGAAGTGGCATGCAGAAGAATATGAAAAAGATGACAAGTTAAGACACCCGGTAGATTCACCCGCATGGAAAACATTTGATGTTATGCATCCAGAATTTTCTGCATATGCTAGAAATATTCGATTGAGACTTGCCACTGACGGATTTAATCCTTTTGGGACAATGATTAATTCTCATAGTACATGGCCTATTGTAATTATTCCATATAATTTACCTCCTTGGTTGTGCATGAAGCAACAATATTTTATGTTGTCCCTACTAATTTCTAGGCCATCTCGCCACAAAATATAGATGTTTACTTGCGTCCATTGATTGATGAGCTGAAAGAACTATGGAGTACTGGTGTACAAACATATGATGCTAGAGACAAGGAATTCTTTCAGATGCGTGCTTCTTTATTATGGACTATTAATGATTTTCCAGGACATGTAATGTAACGACCCCGTCTCCCGGTAACCCCCAATTAAGGGAGACCCGAAGGTCAGAGCCGTTATTCAATTAACAGGATCAAAGGTTCGACAAATAATCAATAATAATTAAATAAACTTTACCAACTAAAGCTAAAAACTGGTATAAAATAAAACTTTGTTTACCTTTTTAAAAGATGGGATTTCTAAACTTCTATCCATGAAGATGTTACTCTAACTAATCCTCCTGTGTACGTTACTTCTCATTTAATTCCACATATGCCACTTTACTGTTTGTTCTTTTCATTTGTACCTAAAACGCCGACAAACAAAACGTCGGTCAGTATATCGAAATATACTGGTATGTGGGGACAACCAAAACTTTGCACATATGGCTAACAATTTAATAATCACAAGCAAATTATTTAACAATCCAATTTACACTTTTCAATATGACCTTCTCCACCGCTTTTGCCCTAACCCTGGCATACCCACCTTAGGGTGCCCTTTTGCCAATGACTTAAGGCCACCTTCTCAATCCCGAGCTTGGTGCCTGGGGGTCACCACTCATGGTGCCCACTAGTCATGCAATATCATAGGCCACCTTCTTGGTGCCTGGGGTCACCACTCAAGGTGTCTATTGGTCTACCCATCTAGGCCTGACCTTTGGCATCATCCATCAGGGTGGCATGTAGGTGCGAGAATCCATAATTCTATTATTAATGTGATAATCATAGTGACTTTATAATTTGCAAATATGAATCATCCAACCAGTTTAATTGCAATCAATGCGATTAACCATCCGACAAACATGCGGGAAACTAATGCGGTTATTCATAAGCGTAACCACATACCTGTTAAGCAGACTTGAAACAGAATAGTCCAATCAACAAGGCAAGCAAGCATTCAATAAGATCCTGAAACAAACATCCAATATCTTCTATCATGGATCATGGTATCCAAGTCTAATAGACCTATTCGAGCCCTAGGGTTACTATTTCATTTTTAGGGTTTCTATTTCAATTAGGGTTTCCTTTCATCTTTCACTATTTTAAACCCTAATTATTCACAAAGATATTAAGGTTATCCCTTAACAACATTTAACCTTATTTTCGAATTAAAGGCATCATTGTCCATTAATTAAACCCACAAAACTTATCTTACATTAAAACTGTCATTTTTATCCTTTTAATCTACGACAAGATCATTATGCTTATTTATCATCATTTGTAATTCATTATGCTCTATTACTCATATGATGTTATTTAATCATTAATTCTACCTTGATTCATGAGAAAACCCTAATTACTACATTTAGGGTATTTATCCACAAATTAACAACTTTTAATGTTCAAAATAGATTATATCCCTGAAAACTTAATTCTATTCATGAAATCGAACAATTAAAGTCATTAGTAGTCCTAAGTACCAACATTAGGGTTTCAAGGCCCATTAAAGCCTTATTCATGCACATTAAACTCGCAGTTAAACTAATTACATGAAAATTCATCCTTTTCTAATCTTAATAATCCTTTTTATCATTAACAGGCTAATATCACTTTTATATACTCAATTAACCCTTTCTAACACATTAATCATCAAAGGTTAGGTTTTTCATTGATTAAACTATAAAAGATAGTATCTCTATATACTTTTCAAATTGCATAGGGAATCATGTTTCAATTATATTTTATTTGGATTCCCCTCGATTTTCTGATTAATTTTCATGATAACATGTTCCCATCGGAGCTACCAATCTTTAATAATGATTTTAGTAAGTAAATTACCTTCCGGCCAATAAGGGATTGACACGTCGCCAAGCTCCCATGCATCGTTGGTTTGAAAATATAACCATATTACCAAAATGCCCCCGCATTAGTTGCTTCTTCTTCAGCCCGCGGAGGGGCATTCTCGTCCAACGCGCCTTTGGTTGTCTTCCACCTCCAGCAGCGCCGCGGCTGCTACCCTAGGCGCCATGGACGGCGCCTCTCTTCTCCTCCTGGACCGCGACGGTCCCCGGGGATAGGTCCCCTTGCTCCGCATGTCTCCGCCGCCCTTCCAGGTTCTCCAAGCCACCGTCGAAGTGATGGGTATTGGAAGCAACCAGAGTTGCAACTCTGCCGCCCAGCGTAGCCCTCTGTAGGGTTACTCCTTCCAGCCCGAGGCACGAGGGTCACCTCCGACCCTTCCTCACGCTCCGCCGCACACCCAGGAGCACAAGGTGCCTACCTGCTCGCGCCCAACGCAGTTGGTCGATGATAGGTCAGCCTGCAGTTCGCCGCTCATGTGCAGCCTACTCATGGTGCAGTTCTCACGAGATAGCCCAGGGAGGAGGGTTAACCATATGTAGTCACTGTGGGATCATTAATCCACCATCCAGGCCACTCTGCAGCCTTTCCTTGTATCGGGTTCTCTCTATACTCCATGCTTAGGGTTTGCATGGACAAGAAGAAGAAGAAGAAGAAGAAGAATAGGAGAGAGGGGCGCATGGGGTCCTTCTTGAACTCGCCCCTGTGCTCTAGCCCTTTTAAAAGGGTTGGGCAACGAAGCCCTAGGTTATCCTATTCACAACTCGTAGAGTTATTTCAAAAAAGAATCATATTCCTTTAAGGATATGTAATCCTTCTCTCTCTTTTCAAACCTTTTGATATTCTATAACATTTTATTATTTAGGAATTTCGAAAACATTTTCCTTTATTCTTTTTATTCTTGGCTCTTAATTATCCATCATGAAATTATATTTTCCTCAAATAGGAAAATACTATTTTTATCAAAATTACATAATTGATGGATCATGTATTCCCATTATCTCTTTATTTTATAATTATGGTATTTTCTCTTTCTTCTCCTTTATTGGGGTCCCTTGGATCCCAAGGAAATCAAAGATCTCAAAATTCCTCGTTAAGGATACTCATTATCCTTCTAGATGCATCTAAATGCATTATTCTCATTATCTTGTTTTATTTCTTATTAACATATTTCCTTTTGTGGATTTCTCTTTATTTCTCTCTTATTTTCCTCATTAGTATTCCTTTTTCCATTAGGAATCATTGGGATACGAAATCCCACTAAGGATTTCCCATTTATTCCTCTTTACACATATTTTCCCTATTTCATCAATGTTTTCAATTTCTTTATTAACAAGGAAATACTTAATTGCTATTTTCTTTTCTTATTGCCCTTTCTTTGCAACTTTGGACTCCTTGGAACCCAAGGAATCTAAGAGGCACGAAATCCTCTTTGGATTTGCCTTCTAGAGGTTTCCAAACCTTTCTTATCTCAAATTCTCATTTATTCATTAATAAATCGAATATCCTTGTTATTGGGCCCAATAGCCAATAAAGCCCACAAATCAAACAACAAGGCTATTGTAAATGAAATCCAGGCATTCATCCATTATTTGTTCATTTATCTTTATTATGAGAAATTAAATTTCTCAACAAATGAACCCAAAATTTGGGGTTGTAACATCCTTCCCCTCTGATAAGAATTTTGTCCTCAAAATTCCAGCAAGCAAGCAAACAAACAGGATAATCCATTCTTATGTCCATCAGGGCTACCATGTGGCTTTACCCTATCCGTGGTGTTTTCCAAGAACCTTCATCATCTCATATTCTTCCATCTGAGTTCTTTCTTACCTTGGTATATCATACCCTCATAGGTGACTCAGGACATTTCAGCCTTTTAAAAGCTGAATAGGTTCAAGGCTCAACACATGGCTTGGGTACCTCACATAGTGCTCTAGATCGGACTCATGTAACACATTACACGTCACGTTATCCTGTGGGGTAAGGCTAAACACAATCATATCCACCAATCCATCTCAAATGGACCCATATATCGGGGATTCAGCTCTCTCAGCTGTAGCTTAGAGGGGTTGGATTTTCACATTATATTCCTCCACAGTGAACTGCATGTCAGTCTGCTTTGCATCAGCTCGTGACTCATGTCACCACTGGGCTCTCTCTCAGCTATTGCACGATCAAAGCGACTTCATCTGCACACACCTGGGGTTCTTTTCTGACCTTCGTGAGGCCTCCTTCACCAACATCATCATAATGAAGTGGTGACCGACACACCCTCCCTATAAAACTTCTTGCATCCCGATAAGGCTATGGTGGTTAACGTCACATCTTTACAACTATCTCATGGTATCACCCTGAACAAGCACACTTGCTCCCTCTAGTCTGGATCATACTAATCATTAGCTAGGGGTGATAAACTATACTATCATCAAGCTTGTCATGTACCTACTTCCACCTTATGGAAGTGAACCTTGGTCAAAACCAAGAACCTTTGAACTCACATCATGACGTAGTTAAATCATCTCTCTTTCTCTTATGTAGTTCAACAAAACCTGTCTCTTGACAATACTCTTCTTTTCCTGTCACCTAGGTAAGACGATCTACCATAACCCATGTTGTATCTTGACCTTCTTGGTCTAGAAGAGACTCAAAACATCCATAATGATGAACTCTCATTCCTTCTCGGGAACTCTTTATACTTTACATCCATGCCCTGGGTTAATGGTGTTCGTCCTTCACCTCCTGGCTTGCATGGCCACATGCTACATGCAACTTTGTTTTAAGCATCCAGAATGCTACCATCACTTACTATCTTTGTAGTATCAAGGTGTATCATGACCTTAAAATCATGATCTTCTGTAAGTCATGATTCCTCGAGATCAATACCTCAGAAACCCTAAACTATTTCCATCAGGGTTTTATCACATTCCCTTCCAGAGAAGGGCATCTGAGGCTCTAAACCATCTTTTCACTACGTCAAGGACTAGACTGGCTAACCAAACAATCATTAACTTGTTCAACCTATCTTATTACATCCGAGTGTTAGCCAAAACACATCTTATTTCCAAACGTAGGGTTAGCCTAACAACTCCCTTCTAGCCAAACTAGGCAGATCTATCTCCACCAGAGCATCCATTACCACTTCACATCCTTCGGTATTTGGTAACGTTGAAGACATACTCTTCCATGTATTCTACTTATCAAACTCTAAGTTTGTCTTCATCAAGAAACTCTGATCTCATCCTCACTGTGGTCGAACTCGACCTTGGTTAATCTACAAATTCCTCATAGCTCTTGATAAAACATCCTCATAAGCTGGCTACACTACCTCTCATAGTGTTTCCAAACCATCCATGTATCATTCCTTCCACATCTCTATCATTATTCCTTATAGAAACGTTCCAACTCACAACATCCTTGCCCTTGGTGTATGGCATGCATGCTGTCCTATCTCTCACTCTCATAACAAGAAGAAATAAGCACTTGGCGGCCGTCCAAATATAGAGTTCTTCCTATTCCAAGAGTAGGGATGGTACATCCCACCTCGCCAGTACACCTTCAAGTCTCCGTTGAAACGTGCCACTCATGTCTCTATATCGCAATCATCATTATATCAAAGTTACTTTCATGGAAAGCTGGCCTCGAACCTACTTGGGTTTTCACACAATCCTTGGTCATATCCTTTAGGTCTATAGGGTACTGGCACTTTTGGGGTCATCCCTCTTCCCATATGCACCAGAGAGTGCCCTACTCACTTGCCCTTTGGGTCACATGAGTTAATGAAGGTGATCAATCTCCTAACCCATGGCCCTCAGACAATGATAGCTGTTACCTCCCGACCCTATGGTCATGTGCAACTAGGGAATTAGGCAACTCCGTCTTTCATCGGTCTTATCCCCACCTGACCCTAGGATAGACTTGGGATTCTCTTATAGTACAGGTCTGACTTAGAACCTTACCCAAGCCTTCATCATCTCTTTCTGCATTCATGACTGACTTTCATCCCTTCACAGGGGTCATGGCAACCTATCTACCTTGGTCAGGCCCCATACCGGTTACTCCCATGGTAACACGTCCATGCACTTAGAGATGGTTATCTATGGGCCTATAGGTTCATTATCATACCATGTACTCTTCACTTAGCTTCTCAAGATCCTATGAGACCTCCTTAGGTCATCTTAAAACCCACCAAACTGGTATACACTCTACAAAAGGGTCCTTCTCCCAGGATGGGAGGAACTACAACTCTTGACGACGAGGTCTCAACCGTCCTTAGGGTTTACCTCCACATGAGCATGCTAAAACCAACAACTACTAAGGCACAAGTGTACCTACAAAACCATGCTAGGTCACACTCATTCTCTTTCCTCATCATCAGATCAATTTATTCGTGAGGGGTTCATCAAACATACCCTTACCTGAAGGGGTTTTCCTTTACCTCTACACATTAAGAGTACCATGCTCGAAACTATAGAGACTCAAATCTCAACATGAGCATTGGGTACACCGCTTCCCCTCTTAGGCCTAGGAACCCTAGGTTCGCCTCCGGGTGTCCAACCGCATGCTCATTCTCTTAACCAGGAATCCATCATGTCCAAGATATGTCATGTACTCCCATGATCTTTCTACTCAAGCAACACTTCAAAGTTGGTTCCTCTTCCTGGACAACTACTAGGTATAAAACCTCACAACTGGTGCCTTAACCTCCTTAGGGTCTAAAGCACTCTCTATCTCATCTAGTAGGTAATGACTTGTACCATAGGTGCCAGAAGCATCATCCTCCCTCTAGGGTTTGGTTACTCTCAAGCTAACCAAGACATCATCAACCTCCAGGGATCATGCATGAGGCGACCATTATCATCCACTTAGGTCGCATCCTTCTCGACTCCCACTGTTTCTCAAGTTTCGGGGTTTTAGGCTTCCAACTTTCTTGGCCGAGGTCTGCTCCCTCTCTCTAGAGCTAATCCTACAACCAACCTCTCTATAAGAGGTCATGTCTTTATGAAGGATCAAACTCCTAAGCATGCCCTTACTTGAATGAAGCCTATACTCAAACTTATGTTTACTCAAGATTATCCATAACCCCTTATGCTTATCTCATAAACCATCCATCATGATCCTTTGACTAGGGTTTCGTTTAACTGTCCACACTACTGATGCGCTCTTGGTGCAAGTTACATCCTATAGGTTCTTCTCTACCCTTATCCATGAAGGAGTTACCCTTCGCTCAAACATGCACGACCCTCTCT
The DNA here is from genome assembly GCA_963693085.1 of Alisma plantago-aquatica. Classification (NCBI taxonomy): domain Eukaryota; kingdom Viridiplantae; phylum Streptophyta; class Magnoliopsida; order Alismatales; family Alismataceae; genus Alisma; species Alisma plantago-aquatica. Next base: position 885,712,231 of record OY856411.1, read on the forward strand.
AGGGTTGGGTTGCCAAAGGTACTAGGTTATCCAACCTCTCATGGCCCATATGACGATCCCAAGGCATGTCCAACCAAACACTCGGTCTAACTCATCATGTCATCTCTATCTCTAACCTTCACTTAGGGTTAGGGTTACCACCATCCTTAAAGGATGTGCTAGGTTTCTACCTTTGATGGAGGTCTCTACCTCCAAGACTAACTCTCTCTACTCATCCTCCTGCCAAGGAGGTCTATCCTCAAGTCTCTCCTGAGGCAATGACAACTCGTGTCATACGACCTAAGCATGTATCTATTCCTTTTACGCTTACTCTATTAAGCTTATGTCCATGACATCTTATTTACATGCTTTTTATTAATTTGATGGAGGATTCCTTAATCCTTATCAACCTTACCCATACCTCAAGAGGGTGAGGAAAAGAGAGAAAACCCTAATCCTTAAGGTCCTTAACAGAATTTGAGTTGAGAAAGGATGAACGAGATGAGAGAGTCCTAAAAGGTATCTTATTTCGATTCATACCCTAAGACTTTGGCCAGGCAGTCACACGGATCCGGGAGTCCTCGTATTCTGACTAGCAGTGCGGAGGAAAATCTTGCCAGCCCCCGGTCGTGATCCTTTTCTAGACACCTCTGTCTTTCAGATAATCCTCTAATAACTCCCTTGGGTTCTACAGAATTTGTAAAATTTAATAATTATTAAAGATTACTTGAGGAACCTATGCTCTGATACCAATTGTAACGACCCCGTCTCCCGGTAACCCCCAATTAAGGGAGACCCGAAGGTCAGAGCCGTTATTCAATTAACAGGATCAAAGGTTCGACAAATAATCAATAATAATTAAATAAACTTTACCAACTAAAGCTAAAAACTGGTATAAAATAAAACTTTGTTTACCTTTTTAAAAGATGGGATTTCTAAACTTCTATCCATGAAGATGTTACTCTAACTAATCCTCCTGTGTACGTTACTTCTCATTTAATTCCACATATGCCACTTTACTGTTTGTTCTTTTCATTTGTACCTAAAACGCCGACAAACAAAACGTCGGTCAGTATATCAAAATATACTGGTATGTGGGGACAACCAAAACTTTGCACATATGGCTAACAATTTAATAATCACAAGCAAATTATTTAACAATCCAATTTACACTTTTCAATATGACCTTCACCACCGCTTTTGCCCTAACCCTGGCATACCCACCTTAGGGTGCCCTTTTGCCAATGACTTAAGGCCACCTTCTCAATCCCGAGCTTGGTGCCTGGGGGTCACCACTCATAGTGCCCACTAGTCATGCAATATCATAGGCCACCTTCTTGGTGCCTGGGGTCACCACTCAAGGTGTCTATTGGTCTACCCATCTAGGCCTGACCTTTGGCATCATCCATCAGGGTGGCATGTAGGTGCGAGAATCCATAATTCTATTATTAATGTGATAATCATAGTGACTTTATAATTTGCAAATATGAATCATCCAACCAGTTTAATTGCAATCAATGCGATTAACCATCCGACAAACATGCGGGAAACTAATGCGGTTATTCATAAGCGTAACCACATACCTGTTAAGCAGACTTGAAACAGAATAGTCCAATCAACAAGGCAAGCAAGCATTCAATAAGATCCTGAAACAAACATCCAATATCTTCTATCATGGATCATGGTATCCAAGTCTAATAGACCTATTCGAGCCCTAGGGTTACTATTTCATTTTTAGGGTTTCTATTGCAATTAGGGTTTCCTTTCATCTTTCACAATTTTAAACCCTAATTATTCACAAAGATATTAAGGTTATCCCTTAACAACATTTAACCTTATTTTCGAATTAAAGGCATCATTGTCCATTGATTAAACCCACAAAACTTATCTTACATTAAAACTGTCATTTTTATCCTTTTAATCTACGACAAGATCATTATGCTTATTTATCATCATTTGTAATTCATTATGATCTATTACTCATATGATGTTATTTAATCATTAATTCTACCTTGATTCATGAGAAAACCCTAATTACTACATTTAGGGTATTTATCCACAAATTAACAACTTTTAATGTTCGAAATAGATTATATCCCTGAAAACTTAATTCTATTCATGAAATCGAACAATTAAAGTCATTAGTAGTCCTAAGTACCAACATTAGGGTTTCAAGGCCCATTAAAGCCTTATTCATGCACATTAAACTCGCATTTAAACTAATTACATGAAAATTCATCCTTTTCTAATCTTAATAATCCTTTTTATCATTAACAGGCTAATATCACTTTTATATACTCAATTAACCCTTTCTAACACATTAATCATCAAAGGTTAGGTTTTTCATTGATTAAACTATAAAAGATAGTATCTCTATATACTTTTCGAATTTCATAGGGAATCATGTTTCAATTATATTTTATTTGGATTCCCCTCGATTTTCTGATTAATTTTCATGTATAACATGTTCCCATCGGAGCTACCAATCTTTAATAATGATTTTAGTAAGTAAATTACCTTCCGGCCAATAAGGGATTGACACGTCGCCAAGCTCCCATGCATCGTTGGTTTGAAAATATAACCATATTACCAAAATGCCCCCGCATTAGTTGCTTCTTCTTCAGCCCGCGGAGGGGCATTCTCGTCCAACGCGCCTTTGGTTGTCTTCCACCTCCAGCAGCGCCGCGGCTGCTACCCTAGGCGCCATGGACGGCGCCTCTCTTCTCCTCCTGGACCGCGACGGTCCCCGGGGATAGGTCCCCTTGCTCCGCATGTCTCCGCCGCCCTTCCAGGTTCTCCAAGCCACCGTCGAAGTGATGGGTATTGGACGCAACCAGAGCTGCAACTCTGCCGCCCAGGGTAGCCCTCTGCAGGGTTACTCCTTCCTGCCCGAGGCACGAGGGTCACCTCCGACCCTTCCTCACGCTCCACCGCACACCCAGGAGCACAAGGTGCCTACCTGCTTGCGCCCAACGCAGTTGGTCGATGATAGGTCAGCCTGCAGTTTGCCGCTCATGTGTAGCCTACTCATGGTGCAGTTCTCACAGGATAGCCCAGGGAGGAGGGTTAACCATATGTAGTCGTTGTGGGATCATTAATCCACCATCCAGGCCACTCTGCAGCCTTTCCTTGTATCGGGTTCTCTCTATACTCCATGCTTAGGGTTTGCATGGACAAGAAGAAGAAGAAGAAGAAGAATAGGAGAGGGGTGCATGGGGTCCTTCTTGAACTCGCCCCTGTGCTCTAGCCCTTTTGAAAGGGTTGGGCAACGAAGCCCTAGGTTATCCTATTCACAACTCGTAGAGTTATTTCCAAAAAGAATCATATTCCTTTAAGGATATGTAATCCTTCTCTCTCTTTTCAAACCTTTTGATATTCTCTAACATTTGATTATTTAGGAATTTCGAAAACATTTTCCTTTATTCTTTTTATTCTTGGCTCTTAATTATCCATCATGAAATTATATTTTCCTCAAATAGGAAAATACTATTTTTATCAAAATTACATAATTGATGGATCATGTATTCCCATTATCTCTTTATTTTATAATTATGGTATTTTCTCTTTCTTCTCCTTTATTGGGGTCCCTTGGATCCCAAGGAAATCAAAGATCTCGAAATTCCTCGTTAAGGATACTCATTATCCTTCTAGATGCATCTAAATGCATTATTCTCATTATCTTGTTTTATTTCTTATTAACATATTTCCTTTTGTGGATTTCTCTTTATTTCTCTCTTATTTCCCTCATTAGTATTCCTTTTTCCATTAGGAATCATTGGGATACGAAATCCCACTAAGGATTTCCCATTTATTCCTCTTTACACATATTTTCCCTATTTCATCAATGTTTTCAATTTCTTTATTAACAAGGAAATACTTAATTGCTATTTTCTTTTCTTATTGCCCTTTCTTTGCAACTTTGGACTCCTTGGAACCCAAGGAATCTAAGAGGCACGAAATCCTCTTTGGATTTGCCTTCTAGAGGTTTCCAAACCTTTCTTATCTCAAATTCTCATTTATTCATTAATAAATCGAATATCCTTATTATTGGGCCCAATAGCCAATAAAGCCCACAAATCAAACAACAAGGCTATTGTAAATGAAATCCAGGCATTCGTCCATTATTTGTTCATTTATCTTTATTATGAGAAATTAAATTTCTCAACAAATGAACCCAAAATTTGGGGTTGTAACATGCACATCTATCTGGTTGGAGTACTAATGGCTACAAAGCATGTCCTCATTGTAATAAAGATATTGTCTCGCATTGTTTGCCACATAGTCGTAAAGTTTGTTACAGAGGACACCGTAGGTTTTTACCAGAATGTAGATGTGAATGAACTAGTTCTAGTAGACATCGTTGATACGATGCTGGATAGTTGTGGGGTAGAGCACACCGATTCACCTCCCATTTTTAGAAACATTGTGCATGATGCTGAGATATCATTATACACAAGTTGTACTAAGTTTACGAAGCTTAGCGCTGTGTTGAGATTGTATAAGTTGAAAGCTAACAATAGATGGAGCGACAAAAGCTTCACATCATTGTTGTCTTTGTTGAAAGAAATGCTTCCTGAAGGAAACGAGTTGCCAATCTCAACATACCAGGTAAAGAAATTGATGTGCCCAATGGGAATGGATGCCAATAAGATACACGCATGCCCGAATGATTGTGTATTATTTCAAAAGGACTACGTGGATTTGAAAGATTGTCCAAAATGTGGTGCGTCACGGTATAAATTGACGACTTCGGGGGAGTCCAAAACTGGTTCTCCTACCAAGGTGATGTGGTATCTACCTATAATATCACGGTTTCAACGCTTGTTTGCCAATCCGATAGATGTGAAGAATTTGAGGTGGCATGCAAATGTTAAGAAAAATAATGATGGAATCCTACGACATGCATCTGATTCCCCATAGTGGAAGAAGATTGATCTATTGTACCCTAAATTTGGTGAAGAAGTCAGGAATCTAAGACTTGGGCTTTGTACAGATGGGATGAATCCATACGGGACATTGAGCAGCCAACATAGCACTTGGCCAGTCATGCTTGTTATATACAATCTTCCTCCCTGGTTGTGTATGAAAAATAAGTACGTAATGCTGTCGTTGTTGATATCGGGCCCTAAACAACCTGGAAATGATATCGATGTTTATCTTAAACCTCTGGTTGATGACTTAAAGAAACTCTGGAGTGAAGGTGTGATGACCTATGATGCTTCATGAAGAGAGACATTTCATTTGCATGCTATGTTTTTTGCATTATTAATGACTTTCCAGCATATGGGAATTTGTCTGGATATAGTGTCAAAGGAGCTAAAGCGTGTCCTATATGTGAAGAGAACACTGATTCAACAAGACTAAAACATGGTGGTAAGACTGTATATCTCGGTCATCGAAGGTTTCTTACAAAATTCCATCTGTATCGTAGGAAGCGCAAAGCATTCAATGGATTGAATGAGGAATAGAGTGCACCTAAACCTATACCAGGGGAGGTTGTTTATGAAAGAGTAAAAGACTTTGTCAATGAATTTGGTAAGAGATCACAATGTACTATGGCCACACAGAGTGACAAATCTCTATTCAAGAAGAAGTCAATATTTTGGGATCTTCCTTATTGGAGTTCTTTGACAGTCAGACATTGTATCGATGTCATGCACGTTGAGAAAAATGTTTGTGATAGTGTCATTGGTACTTTGTTGAATATACCAGGTAAGACTAAAGATTTTTTTTTGCTCAAGAAAGTGTGGTACCTTTCTTATTGCTTTATAAAGACTTACATTGGTGGGTCCCAAAACACCACACCAGACCAAAGAGATACAAAAGAGGGAAATAAAGAAAACAGAAAAGGGAAAAAAGGGGGAAAACTATCTACAAGGGGCTAACCCCAAAAGAAAAGGCAAAGAGAAAAGGAGAAAAAAATACATCCACACAAGATTGCTGCCTGCCACACAGACTACCCTTCTCCAGCTAAGGAAAAAGAAGCAGGAATCAAACCCCAACCAGTAGAATCAGTAATCTAGTAAGATATACAAATCATTACTAATTCTGTTCCAGATCTTCTCCTCATCCAAAGACCAATTCTCAAAAATGATCAGATTACGGGCTTACCAGATGTGGTAAATGGCAATAGACATAAAGGAATCTTCCTTTTTCCCATAAGAGCTCCACCGGGTCTGAGGAACAAGAAAATTAGGTTCAGCAGAGATAAACCCTTCCTGCAAACCTTTTCCCCAAACATAACGAGCAAAATAACAATCTTGAAACAGGTGTTTAATGGATTCCTCCCCCATCTTGCACAAAATACAAATAGAGGTCAGGTAAAGCCCTTTCTTTCTCATCCATTCAATAACAGGGATACAACCCAGAGCCAACTTCTAGCAAATAATATTATAATTTTCAGGAATATCAAGCTTCCACAAATTTCTAGCCCAAGACAGGGAGGGATGTTTGAATCTCATGCACTCCCAAACATCCTTGATTTTAACCCTCTTTTTACCATTAAACAACACAATATCGGGCTTATCAGTAACAATAGCATTGTTGGATAGGAAATTCAGCAGAGGACTTAACCTCCTATTAGGCTTAATGCCCCATATACCATTCTTCAAAACATCTCCTACTTTAATCATCCTTCCTTTCCCTAACATCAGCCACATTCTCTCGTCAACACAGTCTTTGAGGAACATATTTCCTTTCACCCAAGGATCACCCCATAGAAGGAATTTGTCTCCTTTCCTAAGCAGAAAAGACACAAACTTCATGATCAGGCTACAAACCTTTAGAATACATCTCCACATCCACGAGTAGTAAGCTTTACAATCCAGATTCCAAATGGAATTACTCCTTAAGTACTTGCCATGAACCCACTTGACCCACAAGTTATCTTTTTCACAAGCTATATTCCAGAAGTTGATGACCAAACTAGCTTTATTCACATCCTCTGTTCTTCTGAGTCCAAGTCCCCCTTCCTTCTTGGGTCTACAAATGTTCTCCCAACTAACATGATGTAAAACTTTCTTTTCCTCTTTGTCTCCCCAGATAAACTCCCTACAAATCCTATCCACCTCATTCACAACAGAACTAGGCAGAGGAAACACAACAGTCCAGTAGAGACTATAAGCGGACAAGGTCGATCTCACCAGTTCAACTCTCCCTGCAAAGGACAAAAGCTTCATCTTCCAACACTCAAGCTTGGTTTTGAGTTTATCAATCAAAGGCTTGCACATACTTCTGGTAATCTTACCACCAAACAAAGGAACTCCCAAATAAATGGAGGGTAGCAACCCTTCCTTAATCCCCACATAGTCAAAGAAGTCATCTTTTGAAGCATTTCCACCAAAATAAACCAGGCTTTTGTTGGAGTTAATAATAAGACCTGAAACTCTACCAAAGTCACTCAAAATATGACTAAGGCATCTGGCATTACAATAATCATTCTTGCCAAAAATCATAAGATCATTCGCGAAGATGGTATGAGACACAAAGATATCATTAGAGACCTTCAGTGGTTTAAAGAAACCTTGAGAAATATTAATGTCCATAATGGAAGTAAATCCCTGCATACAAATGACAAAAAGAAGGGGAGAAAGGGGATCCCCTTGCCTCAACCCATTCAAGGGAAAAATAACCTCAGATAGCTCTCTGTTAATCAGAATTTGATAACTAGTCGAGCTAAGAATCACTGTGATCCAGGAAATCTAGCAAGAGTGGAAATTCATTGCATGAAGGATATCCAAAAGATAGCTCCACTTAATAGAATCATAAGCTTTTGTAATATCCTCTTTAACACAGAAGTTTTCACCACCCTTCACATTCGAGAAGTCACTGATAAGCTCATTAGTAAGGAGAATAGCATCAAAAATCTTCCTATCTTTCACAAAAGCAAATTGACAATTACTAATGATATCAGGCAGAATAAGGCTAAGCCTATTAGCCAGGATCTTTGAGATTATCTTATAGAGGAAATTATAGAGAGAGATAGGCCTCCAATCTTTAATATCAGTAGCACTTTTGACTTTAGGAATAAGAGTGATAAACATTCTATTAATCTCCTTAAGTAAGCAACTTTTTTCAAAGAAATCCATCACAGCTTTTGACACGTCATCTCCAATGATAGGCCAAGTTTTCTTAAAGAAAATCGCATTAAATCCATCAGGGCCAGGGGCCTTGTTATCACTAGAATTCATAACAACCTCATTCACCTCTTCTCTAGTCACTTTCTTCACTATGATATTAATATGAACTTGGGAAAGCTTAGGAAGCCGCCATTTTTCATCCCAATCAGTACTATGAACATACTTTTTACAGAACAGATCAGTGTAGAAGCCAACCACATGCTTCCTGATGGTATTCAAATGAGAGGAGGTAGCCCCATCAATCATCAAAGAGTGAATCGAATTCCTTTGTCTCTTGGTGTGTAAAGAAGAGTAAAAGAACTTAGTGTTCTTATTACCAAGCTTCAGCCACTGAACTCTTGATTTTTGCATAACAAGACTCTCTTCAAGATCCAGAGCTTTCAGGGCTTCCTTTCTAGCTTTAGAAGCCTCACTCCTGAGAGAAAGATCATTGGGATTAGTATCAGCCAACTCCTCCATTCTTAGAGCATCTTCCTCCAACTTCTTAGCATGACTACTAAGATTTCCCACCTTATTCTTATTCCAGGCTATGAGCTCCGATTTGACATTCTTGAGTTTTTTAACTACTCTGAACATAGGGCACCCTTTGACAACAATACTCCATCCTTTCTTAATCACATCCATAAACCCATCACATTCAGTCCAAGCATTAATAAAATGGAAAGGGATATGCATCCTTCTACTATTACAGTTCATAGAGATTCTGAGAATCTTGTGGTCACTATGTATAGTAGAAACCACTTCACCAATGTAATTAGGCCATTCACTGAGAAAAAGATCATTGAAGATGACTCTATCAATCTTAGAAGCAGTAAAATTCCTTCCCTCTTGCCTGTTATCCCATGTAAACCAAGGCCCATGCATGTTAGCTTCATAAAGACCAATATCAAACATAAAAGAGTTAAAATCCTCCATGGAAAGATGACTAGGATTCGATCTCCCTTGCCTTTCTTCCGTCAGTCTCACACAATTGAAATCACCAAAGATAACCCAAGGTCTATCCACATAGTTAGAAATATCCCTGAGTTCCTTCCAGAGAATCGATCTCTTGTTGTCTTCATTGAACCCATACACAGCAGTGAAGAAATAACAACTCCCATCCTGTTCACATACACAGTGAACCCATTGAGCATAAGAAGAGATAACTTCAACCTCAACACAGTTAGGGTCCCACACCACAATGACTCTGCCTAAATGGTGATGGTCGTGGTTAACAAACCACTTATAACTAGGCCAAAGCCTATTAATAATCTTCCATATTTTCTTCCTTCTCACTTTAGATTCTAAAAGACAGAAAACATTCGACTTCACCCTCTCCAACTCTTCCTGGACCCTATGTTGATGACCTCCTTTGTTGAGGCTCCTCACATTCCAGGAAGTAATTGAGTAGGTATTATTCATTTGGAACCATAGGGGCTAGAGACCTTCTAGCCATAGTAACAGCAAAATCATCATCTTCAAGGAGCTCAAGGCCTTGAAATTTATTTGTTCCTGACCCTGCCAATCTGGCTACAAAAGAAACTTGAGCTTTGTTAGTTTTTGTGAGATTTGGGGGACCCCTCGATTTCGTCCTCACCTCCTGGAAACCATCTTCCACTGGAGTGTTGTTCAGGAGCTCAACTCCAAGCGGGGAAACAGACTGGTTGTTCAGCAGGCTTATCAGTTCAAGAGTTTTCCTTTCTTTGGAGTAGTGGCCCTCAGCTTGCACTGCCGTATTCCCATAACTCTCCCCACTTTCACATGATGGACAAGAACAAGGATCCACGATCACCTGAACAAGAGTAGGGGGAACAGACACCACCACTCTATCCACCACTTCCACTTCATCAACCTTCTGACCGGAAATCACTTCCATCCCCTTTGGCGCCTCCTTCCTCATCTTCGGAACCCATTGTTTTGTTGTGACCTTTTTCTTCTCTAGGGCACTGGTATCCTGTGGGATGGTAGGACATGAGGTTTTCTCATGCCCAAATGAGCCACACACATCACACCTTCTAGGAATCCATTCATATTGAAAGGACACTCTATGTTCAACTCCAGTATCGCTAACCAGGTCAATAAATTTGGGAAATTCAGAATGGACATACATGAGAACAAATATTCGAGCGAATTCAATCCTCGTCCCTTCCTTTGTAGCCTTGTTGGCATCAATTGGCTTACCCAAAAAGCTCCCAATCTGACTAAACATCGCCTCCCCCCAGAGTTCCAGCAGAAAATTATGGAGCCTAATCCACACTGGAACCTCCGTCAGGGCCTCTTTCTCAAGATTGTCGCCAATCTGCCACTGCTTGAGGACCAGGGGATTCCCCTTTATGAACCACAGGCCATCCTCAAGAGCATGTTGCATATCCAGTTCATCAGAGAACTTGATAATAAAGAAGCCGTGTGGACGCGATAGGATGTGAATTGGACCTCTAACCTTCCAGAGCCAAGAAAATGCTTCTCCAGTGTGGGAAGATGGACCTTCAGATCGATAACATACCCCGCAATAGCGTTCCTCCACCTCTTTGCATTTTCCTCCACCTCCGCCTGCGGATAGCTGATTCTTCCATCCGATACCTCCAATGGAACTACACTCAACCATCTCTCAGAAGAACCAGCCGACGAACCTTTTCCAGCCTTGAAGAGATCAGCCCAGGGAGAGCGAGTATTGCTCATTGATCTTCCAGGATTAACCCTAGGAGTGCCAATTTTGCCCTGGACCTTCGCACCTTCAGATCGCACAACCTCCTCAGGGATAGGAATACTGGCACTAACGACCATCGAAACTTCATCTACCAGAGGAATCTCCGATCGCATTGCTCCGCCTGCACTAGGTCTCGAGCTTCCAGATCCTTCCCCGCCACTCGCCCCCTTCTCCGGCGGAGGCACCTTCTTAGCACCCGCTCCCGCCGTGCTCCCGTTCAAACGCGACATCCATACTGGACCTACGTGAAATGGGAATAAGGTCAGAATTAATAGATTTTCGTGAAATGGGAAATCAGAGAACATACTTACCTCCCGCTTGTTACACATTGTCTAGAAAGAAGAAGAAAGCTTTTTGTGAATGTTTGGTAAATGTTAAGGTGCCACATGGTTACTCATCCAACATCCGTAGATTGGTATCAATGAAAGATATGTAGTTGATAGGTCTTAAATCTCATGATTGTCACACTCTAATGCAACAAATATTGCCTGTGGCAATTCGATCTATATTGCCGAAGCATGTAAGGTTTGCAATCACCAGACTTTGTTTCTTTTTCAACAGTCTGTGCAGCAAAGTTATTGACCCTGATACTCTCGATAATTTGCAAAGAGAAGTGGTCGTTACCCTATGTCAGCTTGAGATGTATTTTCCTCCGTCGTTCTTTGATATCATGGTACATCTTGTTGTCCACTTGACTAGGGAAGTGAAAATGCTGGGATCGGTTTTCTTGCATTGGATGTATCCCTTTGAACGATACATGAGCATTTTTAAAAGTGATGTTCGAAACCGTTATCGGCCTGAAGGGAGTATTATTGAGGGTTATGTGGCAAGAGAGGTTATGGAATTTTGCAATGACTTTTTCAGTGGTAATGACACTCCTGGTAATGACAAGAATATTGAGGAGCAATTTGGCAAAGGAATTTTGGGATCACGGGTGAAAGTAATCAGCCGTGAGCAGTTGGAACAAGGTCACTTGTATATTTTACACAACATGGACGAAGTGAGTGTTTATATCGAGGAACATACCAACTGCATCAAGAGACAATATCCTCGAGCCAATACAATGTGGCTTGCTAGAGAGCATAACTAGACATTTATTAAGTGGTTCGAAGATAAAGTCTTACATCAACTATCTCAAACACTAGATGATATTACTAAAACTATCAAATGCCTTGCCTTTAAACTGAAATTGAATGTTATGTCTTATGAAGGGTATGACATTAATGGATTCACATATTACACAAAGTGCCAAGATGATAAGAGTGTCGTCCAAAATAGTGGGGTCACCCTTCAAGTGTTGACTATGTTTTTTGCAAGTGCAAAGGATAAGAGTCCATGTGAAGCTAAAATGTCATATTACGATGTCATTGAAGACATATGGGAGTTTGACTACATAGATTTCAAAATTCCGCTCTTCAAATGTAATTGGGTTGATAACACCAAAGGAGTTATAGTGGATGAATTGGGTTTCACTTTAGTGAACTTTGAAAAGATTGGCGAGAAGGGTGAACCATTCATATTGGCATCACAGGCGAAACAAGTATTTAATATCGATGATCCTGCAAATGATAAATGGTCGGTTGTTCTTCATTGTAAAAGACAATTCATTGAAGATCCTATAGATGAAGAAGAGTACTATGATAAGTATGATGACTCCAGTCCATTCTCAGTTGGGTTGCCAACATCAGCAAATATTGAAGCTAATGATGACTTGTATGTGCGCGAAGATCACAATGAAGGATTTTTAATTAATAAAAAATCGCAATATTAGAGGCATGTTTATATTTTTATATGTTTTATTTTTCTGAATGTGAACTTTACAATGTGAATTACTTTACAATGTGAATATGAACTTTACAATGTGAATTTTACAATGTGAATTACTTTACAATGTGAATGTGAACTTTACTATGTGAGCTTTATAATGTGAATTACTTTATAATGTGAACTTTACAATGTTAATTACTTTACAATGTGAATGTGAACTTTACAATGTGAATTTTACAATGTGAATTACTTTACAATGTGAATGTGAACTTTACAATGTGAGCTTTACAATATGAATTACTTTACAATGTGAACTTTACAATGTGAATGTGAACTAATAGATGGCTGAGCATTCTCCTGATGACCGTGGTGATGATTACCATGAGGGTGAGGACATCAATGCGCTGCCTCACAATGTAAGTTTTAAAAATATATATCATATATTTATATCTATATGTCCATTTCTAGTTATATCATGTAAGTGTGTTTATTTTGTCAAATTTTAGGTTGTTGATGCAAATGTACCCTCTGAAGCACTTGAGGCACTTGATGAGAAGCACCAAAAAGTTGACAAGAGAAGGGGCATCACTATGATGAAGAAGTTAATAGCGCAAAGGGGAAATGGACTCAAACTGTTGTGGATTTTGATAATGCAGGAAATGCAATTGGAGTGAATCACAATTCGTTTGTTTCATATCTTGGGTATGTTACTCGTAGCCAATGCGGTTGTAAGATAGATTCTTGGCATAAAATAAAGATGTAATATGGAAGGATTTATGCATGAGTTATTATTAATTTGTAATTCTATTTGTTAGATTACTAATTTTTTGGATACTAGTTAATAGCAATTCTATTTTGCAGAGTATATTTGAATTGGATGAAAAGCTGCATCATAAATGTGTGATGCAATGCTGTGGGAGAGTCCTAAGGAACTATAGGACAAATCTCACCCGAGAATACATAAAAGAAGGTGACAAGAGGAAGAAGACAACCACAGAACAGTGGAACTTCCTGGACCAAGAAGAATGGGACACATTTGTTGCTTCAAGACAAACTGATGAATTCAAGGTATTAGGCATCACCCCCAATTTAATTAATATATGTTGTATTCACCTATTCAAGATTAACATTTAGTGTTACTAACCAAATCATTAATGTGCATACTAACTAGGTCCTCAGTGAGGCGCAAAAAGCAAGGCGTGCACTGAATGTGCATGACCACACAATGGGTCCAAAGGGGTATGCATGCATTTGCCAAAGACTACAGTCTGAGGCTACTGCTCAGTCTGCTGCTACTCAGGAGTCCTCTACTATAGGTAGAACACCTCTGCCTCACCATGATGTCTAGATAGCTGGGAGGAAAAATAAGAAGGGAGAAATAAGGAATCCCACAACTATTGAGGCGGCAGCAAAAATGGTAAAATACAACTCTTACAACAATCATTCGAATATTGATTATTTGTGGTGTTTACTTAATTACAAATTTTTGTTTTGGCAATTAGCAGGAGCTGCATGAGCTGAGGAAACAAGGAAAGTTTATCCCTGAGGGCACAAGGGATTAATTGACAGTTGCTCTGGGTAACCCAGAGCATCCTGGACGTGTTAGGGCTGCAGGCGCTGGTGTGGGCATCAAAGCGTTCTTTGGGCCATCCCAGCGCAAACATGTCCCAAAAGAGAGACTTTCACAAGAAGAGGTAACCTATTCTTTCTTTATAATGTTACTATAAAAGAGAATTCAATAATCAGAAGCTAACGTTTCTTTTATCCATGTATAGGTAGATAAGCTAGTTGATAGGAAACTCGAAGAAGCACTGAGCAAGTGGCAGGCATCTCAGACTGCCACTCAACAGACAATACCTATGGCATCCCACTCTACTCCTACTGTAGAGGTTGGGAGTAATCCTGTAGACCCACCACCTAGCGCATCCATTGTAAGTATTTTTATCACATAATAACTAGTATTTTCAAGATGATATGTTTTCAAGATGATATGTATATATGTATATAACATTCTTTGCACAAAAATTTATAGGGGTTGAATCCATACCATATAAAAAGTAAAGAATTTGTCATTGCATAGGCGTCGACTTACCCATCCCTACCAGGGGAAATATTTCATGGGTCTCCATTACCAGCTGGTTGGGTTCGTGTGAGCCCACTACGTATATTCCCCAACTGGATGGATCTTCCATTGCCATATGCCCACCCAGATTGTGAAACACTTGGTGAGGCAGAAGGCGGAGTGATATTGTGGCCAAAAGCGGATGTCCTCTATACTGATACTGTATGGTAAATTTACATTACGTTAAATTGTTAGTGTGTGTATATGATGTCAGTTGATCTGAAATTATATATATATATATATATATATATATATATATATATATATATATATATATATATAGGTTAAAAAGAAGACACCCACAACATCTAGGCCTCCACCTCCACCTCCTACATTACCAAGTTGGGTTCTGCAGGACCTACCTATCTCGTTAGGTCCTAACTGTAGGGGTATGGCAATATGGTTAGGCGAACATGATATAAATTGCCCTATAACTATTTCTATAGATGCAGATACTGTAGGTCAATCATACGAAAGCAACCTATTTATACAAGATATTTTGGAGTTGTTTCGATATGATTGGCTGAATACATCTATGATAGAGCTATAGATAAGGTGAGATTTTCTTTATACATCCATATACCTTGTGTAGGATCTGGTGATCTTGTTTCTTATTTATTAATACATACGTAATACATGTTTTGCATCTACTTAGACAAGATATGTGTAAATTTTTCATTCGAACATGTAGGATTTTTTATCCCATCTTTGATTAGTCTAGTAGCTAAAGACCCTTCGTCAGTTCAACAATACTGTTGTGATGCGTTTACAACTTTTGCTCAAAATAAGAAGATGGTGATAATAGCTCCATTCAATGTGGAGTAAGTTTACTTTGCTTATAATTTAGACTTAAGAAAATTACATTTTTATTTTGGATTTTGAGTTATTAATTTTTAACTTTTTTTACCTCTAGTGGTACGCATTGGGAGTTACTAGTTATTATCCGCGAGACGTTCACTGTCTATTATCTAGATCCTAAGGGGACTAAATTGAATTCAAAATATGGACACAAAATGAAAATGACATTATTCCGGTGAGAAATATTTCATTTTTATATCCGTTAACATATGTTATTACATTACTATTTAATTATGCAACTGTGTTACATTAACATGTAGGGGTTTAGATTAGTTCAAAAGGGCTGGAGGAAAGGTCCCCAGGAAAACGAACCAGCAAATAATTTGGACAAATGTGGAAGTAAGTTCCCGACTGCAATGTATATATTATTTATGTGAACAGTGCTTAATTAGTTGTATTTTTTTATATTTTGTATGTTTCAATTTATAGTATGCTACACAAGACAACGGATGGGCATGTGCATACTATGTGATGCGATTTATGCACATAATTATCAAATATGCCGCAGTGGACATCGATACCATTCCTGAGGTATTATATATAGTCTCATTAGATAATATGAAATATATCACTCTTATTTATATATTATTAATTATATATATACATCATTCTCTTTGCAGGTGTTTAAAACTGACCACAATATAGGAAAGGCCTTACCAGATGTACATGCTCCCTATACGACGAAAGAATTAAATGATGTAAGAGAATAATGGGCAACAACCATATAAGTAGTGGGGGTTTTAACATATAATTGGGATGTTGATAGCGAATAATGACTAAAGAATGATATTTTATAAATGAATTTCTGAATTATAATATGTGTGAATGTTTCTACATGTGTCTGAGTGAAAATGAATGAAACTGTTGGTTGTTATATGAATGTTTCTACATGTGTGAATGTGAAATTGAATGGAACTACATATTGCTACATGAATATTTCTACATGTGTGAAAATCGAATGGAAGTGCAGGTTGCTAAATGTGTGAACATTTATGTTGTTAATTTTGCAGGTTTGCGGCCTGTTGTTGGTTGATATCAATGGATGTCGTAAAACCTGTAGTTCATAACTGAACTGCAGGTTTCTCATCCTGTGACCAGCCACAATAGGTCTACAGACTGACAGAAAAAAAACATAAAATAGGCGTCAGTTATTTGTATAAAACCAACAACATATGGTTACAATGTCGGTTGCCCTACTAGTAATCGACGTCGATTTCCCTAATGAGGCCAGACACCACAGCCATGCTGTCCAACACGGTCGTGGCAGCGGGCTAGACACCACGACAGTGTTGGGCAACACGAATGTGGCAGCGGACCAGATACCACGGCCGTGCTGGCCAGCACGATCGTGGCAGCGGGTGATATGGCGTCGGTTATCACTAATAAACTGATGCCGATAGTGCCCCAGATGGCGCCCTTTCTGTGGTGTGAAGGTATATGGCGTCGGTTTCAAAGATAATAACCGACACCTATAACCCCCCTACTGGCGCGTTTTCGGTGGCGCACAAAGGGTTATGGCATCAATTTGAGAACCGACGCGTAACAGTTGGGCTTTTAGCGGCTCCAACATAGGTGTCGCTTAAAAAATGACACTAAAGGCCTTAAATAACTGACACTAAAGGCCGGTTATGTACTAGTGCTAGTGGCATTGTCGCTAGAGGCATTTTTTTAAATGTCAACAAATGTCGCTAAACCTATTTACTGGCTTTTTTTTCAGTGGCATTTCTGAAAGGCTGCTGATGTGAATGTTTGTTTTAGTGTTTGCACATCTTTCGAATTGGAAGAAAATACTGATCAAGATTATATTTTTATCATGTATCTTGCAATTTTCTAATCAAAATGCATATATTACTCGTGGCCAAAGAATGAATTTTTAATCAATTTTACAAGATATAACTATTTCTTTGATTTTTCTAACAAAGAGATGATTTACCTCTTTGTTTTTGGAAAACTATTAGCCGTCAGATCCGGGTCTCCTTTGACCAGGTGAGGATCGGGTGTCTCACGTCTCTCACACCCACTCAACTACTGGAAAACAGGGGGCGATCCTGGGCCGTTGATCTCTTCACGAGTCAACGGTTGACTCTGATCCAGTGACACCCCTTCTTCCCCCCCCCCCCCCCCCCCCCCGCTTCTACAACTGGACTCACATAGGCTCAATGATGTCGAGTTCATTGGAGGGAGGGAAAGCACATTCTAGAGAGTGAGAACTAGGACAATAACCAGCCGTTTGAATTCATGGGGCTAGTGTGAGGTCAGGGGTGCTCTTGTATATAGGCTTTGGGGCTAGATTCAGGGTTTCCAACCCTCGCTGTACTGGGTTTTTGGGCACGATTGGGCATTTACTATAGAGGCTTCCACACCCTCGAGACCTAGGTTAGTATGGTTAGGAATCTTCTCTTGAATCCAACCCAACAATTGCCTCGTTTGCTCACGCACCAGGCTACGAGAAAATCGAGATCAAAGATCTCATTTACACTACACAAGCCTTATCCTGTTAGAATTAGGTGATGTATAAGTGTCGTTGGATATTAGATCCAATGGCTTCTATCACACACACCAAGATAAATCCTTTTAGAAATCTAATTTACATGTGACATTTAATACTTTCTCACATTATTTCCAAACTTTAGGTATTTTTATAAAATCCATATCTCGTTATCCATTAAGCTTTTTGGTCCCAAATTTTAAGGAAAAGTTCTTGACGACATAATCTATCATTGGCCACAATTTGGGATTAAAAGTAAAAACGAATATCTCTTTTTCATCATGTGCAAGTCATGCACCAAAAAGGCATATATATTGCATTAAAACTCATATTTCCTCTTTCTTCCTTTTCTATTCTCTTAATTTTCAATTTCTAGATGTTAGAAGGCAAGTGGTACTAAAACCATCCTATTGTGGCCACTTATACCACCTTCTAGAGAATTCCATATTGTAACATCCCAGGATTTGAGGCCTCAGATAACATGATCTTAAAAGGAATGATTGGACTACCCATATCACCAAGGTGCACCTCCTTTTCCGGGAGCCCATCACTAAAGAACTCCATAGTTAAGCGTGCTCAACTTGGAGTAGTACTAGGATGGGTGACCGGTCGGGAAGTTGATCCTGGTTTGCGCGTCAGTGTGGACAAAGTGCGCAGTTAAGGCTAGTGGTGGTCTGTGGGGCCAGTCATCATTCCTGAAACTCTACTAGAGCCTAGGGCAGTGGGCCCGAACGTTACAAATGGTATCAGGGCCATAACCCCTCCAGTAGGTGGGGCCCATATGGGCATGTGGAATGCCAGTCTTGAGCCGTGCGGTCCAGGCAAGTTGGAAAGGGCTATCTGTAGAGACGAGATGGAGCCACCCTTGCGCTGGTAGCCGTGGACGGGAGCTGGGTGTCCATGGGCCATTGTGGGTCTGCACTGAAATGGGGTCAGATTATGAGGCCATATAGTTGAGCCTTGACGAGGACGTCAAGAGTCTAAGTGGGGGAGATTGTAACATCCCAGGATTTGAGGCCTCAGATAACATGATCTTAAAAGGAATGATTGGATTACCCATATCACCAAGGTGCACCTCTTTTTCTGGGAGCCCATCACTAAAGAACTCCATAGTTAAGCGTGCTCAGCTTGGAGTAGTACTAGGATGGGTGACCGGTCGGGAAGTTGATCCTGGTTTGC
Organism: Alisma plantago-aquatica; assembly: GCA_963693085.1. Taxonomy (NCBI): domain Eukaryota; kingdom Viridiplantae; phylum Streptophyta; class Magnoliopsida; order Alismatales; family Alismataceae; genus Alisma; species Alisma plantago-aquatica. Next base: position 885,731,448 of record OY856411.1, read on the forward strand.
GCGTCAGTGTGGACAAAGTGCGCAGTTAAGGCTAGTGGTGGTCTGTGGGGCCAGTCATCATTCCTGAAACTCTACTAGAGCCTAGGGCAGTGGGCCAGGACGCCATATAGTTGAGCCTTGACGAGGACGTCAAGAGTCTAAGTGGGGGAGATTGTAACATCCCAGGATTTGAGGCCTCGGATAACATGATCTTAAAAGGAATGATTGGATTACCCATATCACCAAGGTGCACCTCTTTTTCTGGGAGCCCATCACTAAAGAACTCCATAGTTAAGCGTGCTCAGCTTGGAGTAGTACTAGGATGGGTGACCGGTCGGGAAGTTGATCCTGGTTTGCGCGTCAGTGTGGACAAAGTGCGCAGTTAAGGCTAGTGGTGGTCTGTGGGGCCAGTCATCATTCCTGAAACTCTACTAGAGCCTAGGGCAGTGGGCCAGGACGTTACACATATTTTCTTAAATAAAACACACATTATTTATTTCCTTCTTGCCTTTTCCCTTATTAAGTTTTTTTCTTTTGTTCTTCATCCATCTCTTGACTTATTAAAATAGGAAAAGGCACAAAATTCATAATTCAAGACAACTTTACAAAGAAACCCAAGTTGTATAACAATGCACACAAATTGTCAAGCAAACCCCTTTTTATTTAATAATTGCATAATAATACAACCAAAATTGGGGTTATAATATGACATAAGAGATGTCTAACCATCAACAAACACTCACAATGTATGAAATGTGTAACACAAAAAATGATATTGATTTGTTATACACGTTATTTGATAAATTTTGTACTTGCTATGCAGCAACATCACAAACAACCTGGCCTGATTTGAACCTACTTGATAGAACATATCAAGGGAAATATAAAAAATATAAAATAACTACTTAATTTCTTTAAATAGAATAAAATAGATGAAATAGTCATTTAAAATTTTAAAGGAATAATGTTTTATTACAGAGCATTGATTTCTGATAGTCAAAATTATAGGTCAGTTTGGTTTGAGTCGACATCTATCATATGATTTAGGTCATGATGACAGTTGTAACTTTTATATTGTCTCACTTATTCTCAATACGAAGTATTTCCCATAAAATTTTGATTCAAATGAAATTCTATAAAAAAATACTCCATATTTTTTTGTAAAAATAACTTTACGGAAAGCGGACAACAAATGAAATTGTCAATTTATTGACTGTGAAACCTATTATTAGTTGCATACAAAACAACATGAGCTTCATTTTGGTTAATTTTTCAGGCGTGACATAAGAGATGTCTCACCATCAACAAACACTTAAAATGTATTGAATGTGTAACACAAAAATGATAGTAATTTGGCATACAAGTTATTCGATAAATTTTGTACTTTATATGCATCCACATCACCAATAGTCTGACTCAATTTAAGTCTATTTGACATAACATATCATGAGATATATAAAAAATATAAAATAACCACTTCATTTTTATTAAATAGAATAAAAAAATGAAATAACCATTTCAATTTTGAAACTTTAATCACCGTTCCATTATGGAGCATTGATTTCTGACCGTTAACATTGCAGGTCAATTTGGTTTGGATCGATATATGACATGATGTAGGTCTTGATTACAATTTTAACTTATATTTAGTATCACTTATTCTCAGTACGAAGTATTTTACTTTCCAAAAAAATGATTCAAATGAAAATCCATAATATAAAACACTAATTTTTTATAAAAGTAATTTAGAGAAAGAAGACAATAAATTAAATTATTAATATGTATTGATTGAAGCCTATAGATAAAATATTAAATTGTTGGTTGTAGACAAAGACAACATGAGTTTTATTTTGGTTACGTGTTGAAGGTACAATATAAGAGATGTCACACCATCAAAAAAACTCAAAATGTATCAAATGTTTAACCGAAAAAATGATAGTAATTTGTCATACAAGTTATTCGATAAATTTTGTACTTTCTATGCAGTAGTGTTACAAATGGCCTAACCTGATTTAAAACTATTTTACAGAACAAACTCAATGGAGATACAAAGAACATAAAATAAACACTTCAAAATGTTAAAACTTGAATCAACGTTCCATTATGTAAAAATTACAGGTCAGTTTGGTTTAGGTCAGCATCTGGCATATTATTGGGTCATGATTGTAGTTATAGCTTTTATTTAGTCTAATGTATTCTCAGTATGAAATATTTTCCTCCCCATAAAATTTCAAATCCGTAAAACAAAAACACTCTATAATTTTTCTTTTGTAAAAATAACTTTACATAAAAGTGGACAACAAATTAAATTGTCAATCGTTCTTGACTTTGAATCCTATAGATAAAATAACATTATTAGTTGCACACAAAGACAACATAAGCTTCATTTTGGTTATGTTTTGAAGGTGCAACATAAGAGATGTCCCACCATCACCAACCACTCAAAATGTATCAAATGTGTACACAAAAAATAGTGATTTGTCATACAAGTAATTCAATGAAATTTGTACTTTCTATGCAACAGTGTCACAAATAGTATGATCTGATTTAAACTTATTTGACAGAACATATCAAGGGAGATACAAAAATATAAATAACCACATCATTTTTGATAGATAGAATAAAATAGATATTATGATACAGGTCATGATTATAGTTGTAACTTTTATATTGTCTCACTTATTCTCAACATGAAGTATTTTCTTTCCACAAAATTTTGACTCAAATAAAAGTCCATAAAACAAAACACTCTGTAATTTTTTTTTGTAAAAATAACTTTACAGAAAGTGAACAACAAATTAAATTATCAATCATTATTGATTGTGAAACCTATATGAAAAATATTAAATCATTAGTTGCAGACAAAGACAACATGAGGTTCATTTTGATTATGTGTGGAAGTCACAACATAAGATATGTCCCACCATCAACAAACACTCAAAATGTATCAAATGTGTAACAAAAAATGATAGTGATTTGTCATACAAGTTATTGGATAAATTTTGTACTTTCTATGCAATAGCCTTGCAGAATTTTAACCTGGTTTAAACCTATTTGACATAACATGTCAAGGGGGATACAAAAAATATAAATAATCACTTCATTTTTCTTAAATAGAATAAACATATGGAATAACCATTTCAGTTTTAAATCTTGAATCAATGTTCCATTACAGAGCATTGATTTCTGAACTTTAAAATTACAGGTCAGTTTGGTTTGGGTCTGCATCTGGCATATGATCTGGGTCATGGTTAAAATTATACCTATTATATTGTCTCACTTATTCTAAATATGAAGTATTTTCCTTCCCACAAAGTTTTAATTCATATGAAAATCCATATAACAAAAAACTCTTCATAATTTTTTGATAAAAATAACTTTACAAAAAGTGGATAATAAATTGAATTGTTAATCATTATTGACCATGAATCCTATAGATAAAACATAAAATTATTAGTTACATAAAATGACAACATGATCTTCATTTTGGTTACATGTTGAAGGCTCGGCATAAGAGATGTCCCACCATCAACAAACACTCAAAATTAATTAAATGTGTAACACAACAAATGATAGTGATTTGTCATACAAGTTATATGATAAATTTTGTACTTTCTACATAATAGTGTCACAAAAATTCTGACCTTATTCAAACCTATTTGACAGAACATATGAAGGAAGATACAAAAATATATAAAATAACCACTTCATTTTTGTTAAATAGAATAAAATATATGAAATAACCATTTCAATTTTAAAACATGAATTGACATTTCATTATGGAGCATTGATTTCTGACTGTCAAAATTACATGTCAGTTTGGATTGGGTCGCATCTAGCATATGATCCTGGTCATGATTATAGTTGTAACTTCTATATTGTATTCTCAATATGAAATATTATACTTCCCACAAAATTTTGATTCAAATGAAAATTCATTAAACAAAAACACTCCACAATATTTTTTATAAAAGCCACTTTATAGAAAGTGGAGAACAAATTAAATTATCAAGCATTATTGATTGTGAAGACTATGTACAAAATATAAAGTTATTAGTTGCATACAAAGACAACATGAGCTTCATTTTGATAAAGTGTTGAAGGCACAACATAAGAGATGTCCCACCATCAACACAAACACTCAAAATGAATCAAATGTGTAACACAAAAAATGATAGTTATTTGTCATACAAGTTATTCAATAAATTGTGTACTTTCTATACAACAACATCACAAACAGTCTGACATTGAATGAACTCTCACCTACCCTATCCATCACCCACTCTATTTCGACCTTCCACCTCAAAACCCTAGTTTTCTGGGGTTTCCACCACAAAACCTCACCTTTCCATGCCATCTACCTACTTTTGAGGGAGGTGCTCGACCTACTTCAGCTAGGAGGTGAAGAAAAGAGGAGCTTCCATGATATTTCATGGCCATCTTCTTCTTTCTCCTTTTTCTTTTGTTATTTCTTTTATCATGTGTAGCTAATCCTCCTTAGTAGGCTTTTTGGGGGGTTAAATGTCACTTTGATACCTTGTTGGGGGAATACGACTTGAAATGAGCATAATTTCATTGTATGATGATTGTCTCTTACTTCTATCTTGTTTCCCATTACATACTTGTGATTTATGTGTCTAAACATGGATTGCTTGTTGTTTGAAAAACACATAGATTCTAGGAGAAAATGAATTGTATGTGGCTATCTTACGAATTGCTCCTAGGTCCAATTAGTAGATTCCTAGCTAGCATCCTATCTTCCTATATACAAATCTCTTCTCCTACAACTAGGTGTGTGATCTAAGAAGCTAATGTATGAGTGATTAGTGTAATTGCCTAGAGTTTTCCAAAGGTTAGATGTCGATAGAAATAAGGTGAAACACCCTCATCTCTACTCCCCTGTCCTACCCTTGGCTCTTAATTACCCTAATAACACTTACCCTAGAAACCTAGACTTGCCTAGTCCTATTAGAATTACACCTAAGCCCTAGTTCAATTGAGCTTTGTTAGAAAGCTTGGTCCATTTCTCCTTGCCTTGGGCTACAATTAACCAATTGATTTAAATTAGATGCGACTCTAGGGATCAAACACACTTGGATCTTTAAAAACTTAAAAGGACCTACTATAACACAATCACATAGACCAATCACTTTACCTGCAAGTGCATGGGGTCGTGTTATAACATAGACAAGGGGCAAGATAAGGGTCGATCTGTAGGGAGAGAGGGGACACCAGAGCTTAGTTAGTGTGAGCTATGTTCCTAAAGTGGAGATTAGGGTTTTTAAGGTTTAATCTTGATTTGGGGTTGATTACACTAAGATGCAAGAAATTAAACAAGAGAGTAAGTAAGACAAGAAAGACAAGAAAACCCTACAGTAGCCCTAAACAAGCAAATCTAATTAACAAAGAAAGCAACTACTTAAGCAAGAGCACAAGACTATACTAGATTAGCAATTAGGACATTAAAGCAATTAGAGATCTAAACTACTACTAACTAGATTTAACAAGCACAAAGATGCACTAACTACCCTAGCAAGGATTAACTACAAACAACAAGGAAATTGACTAAGGATCAACTAAAGCAATCAACTAAACTAGCATGAGCACACTAAGAGAGCAAGATGGGTTTTAAACAAGTTATGGGAAGAGGTTGGCCATTTGGGTAATGTCACATGAATCCAAGTCAAGGGGTGATCTAACATGCAAATCCAATCTTTTCATTCTAGATTAACACACCAAACAATAAGCTAAGTGCTATTTGAGTTACCCTAAGCTACTAGTTGACCATGGATCATATGGAGTGTGTGTAGTGGAACTATACCCTTGCCCACACCATCCAACCTTACTAGGCTCAATTGAAATAGGGCTTAAACATAATTCTAATAGAACTAGGAAACTCTATGTTTCGGGGATAAATGTTATTAGGGTAATTAAGAGCTAAGGATAGGAAGGGGGAGTAAAGATGAGGGTGTTTCACCTCATGTTACTCATTATCTAGCCTTTAGAAACTCTAGGTAATTACAATAATCACTCTTACACTAGATACTTAGATCTCACACCTAATTGCAGGAGAAGATGTTTGTATAAAGAAGATAGAGTTCTAGATGGGGATCCACTAGTTGGACCTAGGAGCAGTTCCTAAGGTAGCCACATACAATTCATTTTCCCCTAAATTCTAGGTGTTTTCGAGCATCAAACAATAAGAAATTCATGTTTAGAAGCATAAATAAGAAGTATGATAATGGGAAATAAGATAGAACCAAGAGACAATTGTCATAGTATGAAATTATATTCATTAAAAGTTATATCCGCCAACATTTTATCAAAGTGACATTTAACCCCCCCAAACAACCCACTAAGGGGGCTTAGTTACACATGATAAAACAAAATTGCAAAAGATAAAGGATAAAGAAGAAGATTTCTGTTAAATCTCATTGAAGCTCCTCCTTTCTGCACCTCCTAAATGAAGTAGCTCAAGCACCTTCCTCCAAAGTAGGTAGTAGATGGCATGGAAAGGTGAGGTTTTGTGGTGGAAATCCTAGAAAACTAGGGTTTTGAGGTGGAAGAAGGTGGAAATGGAGTGTGTGATGAATGGGGGTAGGTGAGAGGTCATTCAATGATAAGGGGGTGTAAGAGTGGCTAAACTTTGTGCTACAACTTCCACTCTAGTATATGTAAGTGGTTGGGAACCACTAGGTTAAGTGGTAGTACTAATACAAATGTAGTGGAAAAATTGGTAGGGATTGGGTGATCACCATAGCCATGGTGGCCACCACGACCATGGTAGATGTAGTCAAAGTGACATGTTCAAGTGGGACTTTTGGGGGTCAATGGCCACATGCATGGTGGGTGAGTGGTGTCCTAGGCGTGCCATATGTCAAGGGCATGGTGGATGGAATGGCCATGGCCATTCTATTGAGGGAGGTCATTGTCGATGCTTCTTTCCATGGGCGTGTCAATCACCACAGGTGATGTGGACATGAAGTGCCATAGCCGTATTTATGGCCACAACCATGGTGGCTAAATTGCCGATTGTTTTGGACGCTCCTCTCTGTGGTGGTGGCTGACACGGGCGTGGTATCTATGGGGTACCATGACCGTTTGACCTGATTTAGACATATTTAACAAAACATATCAAGGGAGATACAAAAAATTATAAGATAACCACCTCATTTTTGTTAAATAGAATAAAAGATATGAAATAATCATTTCAATTTTAGAACTTGAATCAACATTCCATTACGGAGCATTTATTTTTGACCGTCAAAATTGTAGGTCTGTTTGTTTTGGGTTGGCATCTTGCATATGATCTGGGTCATGATTACGGTTGTAACTTGTGTATTGTGTCACTTATTCTCAATAAGAAGTATTTTATTTTCCAGAAAAATTTGATTCAAATGAAAATCCATAAAACAAAAACACTCCATATTGTTTTTGTAAAATTACTTTATAGAGAGCGGACAACAAATTAAATTGTCAATCTTTATTGATTATGAAGCCTATAGATAAAACATAAAATTATTAGTTGCAAACAAAGATAATATGAGCTTCATTTTGTCAACATGTCGAAGGTGTGACATAAGAGATGTCCCACTATAAACAAACACTCAAAATATATCAAACATGTAACAAAAAAATGATAGTGATTTGTCATGTAAGTTATTCAATAAGTTTGTACTTTCTATGCAGTAGCGTCACAAATAGTCTGGCCTAATTTAAGCCTATTTAACAGAACATATCAAGGGAGATACATAAAAACATAAAATCACCACTTAATTTTTGTTAAATAGAAATAATAATGATGAAATAACCATTTTAGTTTTGTAACTTGAATCAACATTCCATTACAGAGCATTCATTTCTGACCGTCAAGTAGGTCAGTTTGGTTTGGGTCATATGATCTGGGTCATGATTACAGTTGTAACTTTTATATTGTCTCCTTATTTTCAATATGAAGTATTATACTTCCCACAAGACATTGATTCAAATGAAAATCCATAAAACAAAAACACTATGTAATTTGTTTTGTAAAAATAATTTTATAGAAAGTGGACAATACCTTAAATTGCTAATATTTATTGCATGTGAATCCTATAGACCAAATATAAAATTATTAGCTGCAGAAAAAAAAATATGAGCTTCATTTTGGTTGTGTTGAAGGCGTGACATAAGAGATGTCTCACCATCGACAAACACTCAAATGTATCAAATGTGTAACACAAAAAATGATAGTAATTTGTCTACAAATTATTTGATAAAGTTTGTACTTTCTATGCAATAATGTCACAAATAGTCTGACCTAATGTAAAACGTTTTGATAGAATATATCAAGGGAGATACAAAGAATATAAAATAACTACTTAATATTTGTTAAATGGAATAAAATAGATGAAATAACTTCTTCAATTTTAGAACTTGAATAACTACAATGTTTGCATACTTTAATTTGAGTCAAAATTAGGTCCTATGAAAAAAATTATTGTAAGGTGTTGGGTGAAGATGCTATAAAGTGGGTTAGTCAAATGACACGGTGTTCCAATTAAAGTGTATCTAAATTTAATTTATTATTTAGATTTACTTTTGGGTTCAGTGGATGCAGGTTGATAGGGGTAGCAAAAGAAACTAACCCTACCCTACCTACGATGAGTTGATCCGATCCAATTTGAAATTTGAATTTTTATGGGTCTATCCATATTTAGGGTCGGTTGTTTCTAGTTTAGGTCAAATCTAGTTTTGAGTTTGTCCTAATTTTCAGTTAATACTTATAGTAGAGTACTTCGTATGATTTTTGGGTCCACTCAAATTTGGTTAGTTTTAGGTCGAGTCTGTGCGAGTCTAGATCTGCTTGGGATGGATTCTAGCTGATATTATTGGATCTCTACATATGTGAGTCCATTTTGGGCCATGTCTGTTCCAATTAGATCCAACAAAACTTCACCATTGTCAAGTGTATTAACAGACCTAGGGGTGTCAAAAAGTTCACATTTGGGTTAGTTCTAAGTCAAAAATCGTACTCAACTTGTTTGATTATCAAACTTGGACCTGAATCCAAACTCAAGTTTTATTTAGACCTCTCAAATCAAAACCATCCTAGATGGGTCTATATTTGAAGATGATCTTTTTAGAAAAATCAATCCTATCATAAAATTATCCATATGATTGCAAATAGTTTTACTATATTAATACAAAACTCCAAAAGTGTCGATGATTATGTAATATTAAATAGTTTTTGTTGACACTCTATTTTTACTCACTCAGTAGAAATTCATGATTAATGCTTATTCTTTGGCTAATGATTGATTCCACTCCACATCCCACCCCTTCCCCATATTTATCATCTTTTTCATATTTTCCACATTCTTCTGCATATTTAATTCACCCATGTTCACCCACTTTCATCTAGTCTGGGGCCTTCTGTAAAGAAGTCTTCTTTTTAGACCAAAATTGCAATTTTCTCTCTAGTTTTACTTTTTACAAGATCTTTTCATAAATTGTCCAGTTGAATTATATGAATAAAATATCCCATTTTTCATGGATAGTCAATTCCATTTTCATGATAAATCTAAGGGATAATTCATAATTATCTCTCTTGACAATCTTCTTTGATCTTATCCAAAACATTCCTGAAATAACTAGAATATTGAGAAACTAGTTTTTATCCGACTAGGACACCCGACATATCTGAGCCATTTGCCACGTGCAATGTGGCAGATTACCTCGATCTGTGTGCCACCAACATGGTGTGTTGTGGTGATCCTCCATCTACTCCATATGATTATGTCCAAAATATTGAACCCTAATCTCCACCTATAAATACCCTCCCATATCCACCCTATTCAAGGCCCCTTTCCAACATCCTAAAGCTAGAAGATAGAACTAACTCTCTCTTTTATTTCTGCATTATTAGTGATTAGAGGATCCTTCTTTTGATACCACCTATCCTAAATGCATCAATATTCCATTAAAACAGTAAACTACACTGTTAAACTACTTTGTTGCTTTGTTATTTTGTTATAACTGCTCTGTTATTCTACTCTTATAAAAAAATCCAATCTTATTATTACCCCACATATTCTAATCATCCTTTAAACCCTATACATTAGTCCTAATCACTTGTGAGGGATCTCTACTGTGGGAGGTCCTGAGGTGATTGGGACCCCAAATTTCCTTAAAATTAGGAATTTAGGGAAATGATGGGAGGGACACAGACATCTCCAGTCCTAAAAACCCATCCACTAATAAAAATATACATTTTTCCATTTTTGTTTTAGTTTTGTCATGAACTTCTCTCTTCTTCTCAATCACCTAAAAGTGGCTTGACATCGTTTGCTTGGTGAGATTGGGGTGTTAATCCTTCCCCACTCATAACAAGATCTCCAAACTTGGTTTTTTAGTTATGTTGTTTTCTTATGTATCCTCAGATGAAAATTCAATTTTCCACCATGGTTTCAACAGTTTAATATAGTTTTCCTCATTTTCCTCATAAAGTGTGGTGGCAACTCTGAACACTTATCTTATACTTTTCATGTGACTTCTGAATGAAGTTTCTCTACCAAGGGGATAGGAATCTCTTCCATTTCTCTTTTGGGTAGGGTATGATAGACTGGATACTTTGTTGGGGATGGCAAGATGATCTAAATGGAACCCCTTTTATCTCCTTGTGAAGATTAAGCATTTTCAATTATGTTTGTTTCTCTTTTTTTGTTGATTCTATTTTTTTTCTTTTTTCCTTCTCTGGTTAGTTAGGGGGTTGAGCAACACATCCCTATGATCCACCAACCTATGGCTCACGGATCGAGGTGATCTGTTGGCCCTCTACCTTTCTATCTTTTATAAATCCTAGTACTTTCTATTGTGTTTCCTATCTTTTTTTCCCTTTTCTTTTTCTTGATTGATTTAGAGTATTGACCATGCTTTCATTTTAGTGTTTCATGTTCTCTTCCCTTTCATCATTTTTTTATTTTATTTCTTCTTTAAATAAAAAATAAAATTCAAGAAAAGGATGAATATTGGAAATAAAATATGATGTTTTTGACAAATATCGTTATTGTTTCTTAATATGCATATGATTGTCTTGCATGTTTTATGGGCTTGCTTCTGAAAATGCTAAAATACATCACTTGCACTCTACACTCCTACAAGCCTATGTGTCGTGGAATGAGTTCCACCTCATGTTGGATCCCTACAAGCAGTCCAGGATGTTAGTAAATGTATCGACACTTTGTTAAGATGGACATCCAAAGGCCTTAAAATTATCCCACTCTCCTAGCACTCATGACTAATTATGGATGCCATAGTCATGAGGTGTATTGGGAGCAGTATCCTTATTTGTTGCACCTAGTTTACCCCCTCGATAAGTGCCATATATCCATAGAGAAAATAAGGACCAATACCTCCTTTAGGTAATGTCGGAGTGAGGATATAATGCAAAGTTAAACTCGTGAACTAAAAGGTAAGGGCATTTATTTCCTATTGATAATTTTGAGATTGTTGCTAACCCCTTTGGTATGCATGTCCAACAATCTTGTTATGAATTAGCAATATTTTCAAATCAAACAATCTTTCTAAAGATTAACAAAATTTTCAAATCAAACAATCTTCTTAAAGATCAGTGATCTTTTTTAAACCAAAAATCTTTGTAAAGATGAGCAATCTTTTAAAATCAAACAATCCTTTTTAAAAGTTAATGGTCTTTTCAAATCATACAATCTTTTTAAAAAGACTAACAATATTTTCAAATCAATTTTTGTTAAAAGATTAACAATATTTTTGAATCCAATAATCTTTTTAAATATTAATAATTATATTAATTATTAACATTTTTTCAAATCAAATAATTTTGTAATGATTAAAGATATTTTCAAATGAATCATTTTTTATAAAAGATTAACAATACTTTCAAATCAAAAAATCTCTTTGAAGATTAACAATCTTTTCAAATAAAACTATCATTTTATTTTCAAATTCATACATCTTTTTAAAAGTTAATAATCTTTACAAATCAAAAATTCTTTTTAAAGATTTTTTTCTTAAATTATACAATATTTTATAAATTTTACTAGCATTTCAAATTCAATGGTCATCACTTCTAAAAAAAATATTTTTTTTTCAAAACTTGCTAAGGAGTATGTAAAAGAGTAGATGAATGTTTTGTCAAAGGTGTCTTGCTTTTGAAACCCTTTGAGTGAGGTAATTATTCAAATGTAACTGAGAAGTCACTTGTCAATGTTGAGTCCAACCACATCTATGGTCTTGGAATATGCCCTAAAATTACGCCACTTGACCCATTTTATGCTCACATCTATAGTCCTAGACTATGACCTTAAACTAGACCATCTTGTGCTCTTTGTGCCTACATTTATGGTCCTGGACTATGAGCTAAACTGGACCACAACCCGTATCCAAATCTATAATCAATTGGGAGATGCTAAATTAGTCTCCCTCCTTGTTGACATCTTGTCGCTACTAAGGGGAAAGGACCCCCATGAGAAACTCCTCAAACTAAGAGGAAACTAGGGTGTCATAGATGTTGTCAAGGATTTTAGTCTGGGAACCCAGTTGGACAAGGATGTCCTAGGGTAATAAGATGATTTATTAAGAACAATTACTGACCCAATTAGGGCTACCTTAATATTGATTAACCACTTGAACCCCCCATCTTTCCACCTTCTTGAACAATTCTTTTGGGGCTCTTCCCTAAGGAATATCACGTCCACCATACTTACTTTTTCTTGTCATGGTATTGGCACGTACATCTTACACCAAAGGTGAAAAACCTCATCTATATCGCCCAGGCTTTGGGTACATACCATCACCTAAAATTTAATAATGAATAAAGAGAGACTATCTCATGTGTCCTTCGATAGGAGACAATTGCAAGAAACAAGGGAACACTCTTTTGTAAACCTCCCAGACAAAGTGGGAAGTCAATTTAACTACTTTTTTGATACAATATGTGTGGTAGGACACATCCCCAAACATACACTATCTTCTCATGAAATCTTACACCCTACTTTTTAATCCTGCTAATGTGAGTTTCAGGACACGATAGGAAGGTCAAGGAGCTCGTACTTCACGTGGTCTCGTTGATGATCGACCCAAACGGTTGGAAGCAACAATGCATACCTTCAATTTGACAGTGGAACCAAGGGAATGATGGCCACAACAAGCAAGATAAACCTATCAGAGGTGAAAGGAACAAAGTAGACACGGTGGTTCCAAAAACATCTACCTTTCAAGAAGGTCCTTCATAGTGCACACCTGAACAATCGACTAGTGTGGCCTTTACGCCTCCACCAAGATCAGGATACATAGGTGGGTGGCATTATCTGGAATTCACCAGACATGGAGCAACATACACCAGTTGTTCAATGCCATTCATCCCATATGGCATGTAGGGTTCCCACCCACATTTATCAGAACTGTTCCATCCAGGGGTATGAAGGTCCACCATTTGTGAATGTTGTGGAAGTCCTAATAGCATAGGAGGAGGTGACATCCATCTAGGATCTTGAGGGAGAAATCAAATGAAAAAATGATAAAGAAGTTGTAGCTGCAAAAGAAAATCCTATGGAGGCAGATGAAGTCAGCACTGAAGTGAAGGTTCAAGCACAACAACTATGTGGTCGAGGACTTGTCCCCAATCTATATTCTTTATAACCATCGGCCCACTCCTGTACAACTTGTATACAGGAGGAGGGTATGGATTCTCACCACCAGTATACATGATGCATCCAATGACAATCAGGCTACCAATGATACTATTGGTATCCATCTGCCAGAATGATGCTCCAGAGCTCACTACTGATGTGAGTTGTTTGAACACACAAATTCATTAACAAAGAAAATCCCTACAGTTTATCCTTAACAATAGTAACTAATTCACCCATAAGTGAATGGCTCAATTCTAATACAGAATAAGGTCTGATTCATGAGACAACTAGATTAAGAATGGTTTTGAACCTATTAATAAGAACAACCTTTAAATAAGGTTATTATATAATGATTAAAACTAAAAGTAAAAGTAAATATTGCAGAATAAAAACTATGAAAATCAAGGATTTATTCAATTAATAAAAAAATATTGAGGGTCCATTGCTCACCGCCATAGCCTTCATAGTTATTATAACAAACTCAACTCTTTGAATTAAGTATGTTTAGATTAGGACCAAGTAGATTTACATCTTTACAGAACACAAAGCTCACAAGGATCAAACTCCTCATAAACTCAAGATCTAGGTGTTTTGGGTTCTTTGTACAATTGTCAACTCCATATTGGATCTCTTCTGGAATTCCATATGTTTTATTTGAATTTCTAATCCTAAGATTCAGGTTGTCATCACCAAGGATTATAACAAATGATATATATGATTTATCAAACCATAGAACTCCATCCAGGATCTTATCCTGAGTTCTATGTGTTCACTCGACATTTTAAACTTAGGATCTGTGATCTCATTATTCAAAATTATAAAAACATGAATATAATTGATCAAACCATAGAAGAAGTTCATAGATCAAAACAATAACATCTAATTGACAAATTCTTTAAAGTGAATATCGATCAGAACAATGTATAGGATATGGGGCTACACCCATTTCCCTGGTAAGGAGTTCTACTCGCTCATAGTCATAATAAGCATAAAGGTACATATTGAAAGAGAAGGACTCATGTTGCTAGAGGTGTAGAGGAAGATGACAGCTCATACTCTCCTTTCCGTACTCCAAGCTCCCAAGGGAGGATATAAGATGATCGAGTCTAACCCATTTGTATTTGGCCTACCCCCACCTTTTATAGGAAGGAATTTGGCCACAAAACCCTAAAATTGCATACTGACGGTGGTTTAAAGACTAGGTCCTCTATGCCAGTCGATCGGTTGGGGGTCTAATTGGTCGACTGTGGTAAGTCAACTCTTAGGTTAGTATGTAGGTTCATAGATCAATTGGGGGTACAATCAGCCAACTAGGGTAGTTGATGCTTGGGTTCATAAGAGGATTAGTTGATCAATTTGAGGTGAATTGATTGAATTGACTACAATATAAGTCCCAACTTTTTTTATTAATTCGGTTGAGTGGGTGGCCAATAAACTGGTTGGCGATTATTGGTTTGTCTAATATTTCTTGTGAGTCGACCTCCTAGAGATGTCAGTCAAGCATTTGGAGTTTTGGGAGGCTGAGATATGCACTTGATGCCTCCTTGATATTCTAATTCTTGGAATATTTTTGGGGGTTCTTGATCTTTGGAGTGAATGGGTAAAATTGAGTTTTTTTCTTATAATGAATGAACAAATCCATTTAAAACCTAATTTATGATACAAAAGAAAAAATATAGCAATTAAATACTAAAATTGGGAGATAATATCACCTTAAGAAAATATCTGAAAGAAGTGATAAAAATAAAAGGATATGCATTCATCAAATAACCTCAAACTTGAACATTTCTCATCCTCGAGCAACATATAATCACTAACAATCACCAAATAATCCTAACAACCTATTCTCCTCTTTACATAGAACTTCTTGCATTGCCTACCACCTTTCATGGCCACACGATCCTTCTTGAAATTGCAAAAACACAAATTTCTACATTCTATACTTGAAATTGTTTTGCAACTTATTTCCATGTCAAGACCTACAAAGAAACAAATGTCATATCCCTTCTACTTTTGTTACTTCCACATATTCTTATGATTTTTACAGAAGAACATGGTTCAGTGAACTAGTGGAATTGGGTATGTACATTTGCCTAGGTAAAAAAATAGAGTGAAAGAAGGTATGGAAGAAGGATATCTCTCCTATATTTGACTCGAGATAATATATTTTTGCTACAATTACATTGGTTGCATTTTTTGTGTGCACATTGGTATCTTTCCCTTATTGGTGGAATGTATCTATTACGTACAAGGGGTATGGAACAAGTGGTAGTGGGGGGAGGCGTGTGGAACTAAAACATGGAATTTGACACTATTTTTGGCTTTTTACCTCGTAAGGGGGAATGGAGGGGTAAGAAGGTGATGGAAGAAATGTAGAAGAGGCATAACTTGTGCAACTCATATTTTGAATTTAGCGCATTGGGAGCATCATAACATCAGTTCAATTCTTTCTGCACCATGCAAATAAATCAAGTGAAGACACATTACATTTGATTCCTATTGATCCATTATGTCTTGCCATCTTTTCCAAGGAGAAGTTTTAATTGAATTCATAGGTGACAGGACTGAGTCCTAGTAGTAGTCCATGAGTTTTCTATAAGAGTATTTACTTCGTTCAATGGGTTCATTGATAAAACATGCACATAGGAAACAATTGACCGACTATATAAAGGCCATATCATATGCAAGAAAAGGGGAAAACAAAAGATTAAAACTAAACTATATACAAACTGAACTAAAATGTTAAGAACGCTGAAATAAGGGAAGATAGAGTGGTGGAATGGTTACTCACCACCGACATCCACCTTCATCCCACGCAAATCCTAAATCTAGAATGGAGGGAAGAAAATTGTTGGGTTGCCTCCCCACAAGTGTCTTATATAACATCCAAGGCTCGATACATGTGTTATCCACCAAGGAGGAGTGGTTACTGGATCTTGAGAAGGACTACTATATTGTCTAAGTTATTTTCCTTTCATCCACTCCCTTATCCTTGCTTGGATTCTTACTTCATGTAACCTACAACAAATGGTGAGACATATTTTTGAATATCAAGGGAAATTTGGAGTTGTACTGTAACAATCGGGCAGACTGCTCTAGGCTCTAGTAGAGTTTTAGGAATGACGACTGGCCCCACACACCACCACTAGCCTCAACTACGCACTTTTTCCTCACTCACACGCAAGCCATGGTCAACTTCCCGACTGGCCACCCATCCTAGTACTACTCCAATATGAGCATGCTTAACTATGGAGTTCTTTAGTGATGGGCTCCCAAAAAAGGAGGTGCACCTTGGTGATATGGGTAGTCCAATCATTCCTTTCAAGATCATTTTATCTGAGGCCTCAAATCTTGGGATGTTACAATCTCCCCCACTTATACTCTTGACATCCTCGTCAAGGATCAATATACAAGCTCGTAGTCTCTTCCCCATTCTAGTACAGACCCAAAATGACCCATGGACACCCAGCTCCCATCCACAGCTACAAACGCAAGGGCGGCTCCATCTCATCTCAACGGATAGTCATTTCCAACTTGCCTAGACCGCACGACTCAAGACTGGCATGCCACATGCCCATGTGGGCCCCACCTACTAGAGGGGAAATGGCTTTGATACCATTTTTAATGACCGGGTTGACTGCCCTAGGATCTAGTAGAGTTTCAGGAATGACGACTAGCCCCATAGACCACCATTAGCCTTAATTACGTGCTTTTTCCTTACTCACACGCAAGCCGTGGTCAACTTTCTGACTGGTCATCCATCCTAGTACTACTCCAAGCTGAGCATGCTTAACTATGGAGTTCATTAGTGATGGGCTCCCAAAAAAGGAGGTGCACCATGGTGATATGGGCAGTCCAATCATTCCTTTTAAGATCATTTTATCCAAGGCCTCAAATCCTGGGATGTTACATATACCAGGTTAGTTCCTACTATTCAATATATGGTGATGACTATCACAAGGGATATAAGAATTATGAATAGGATAATACTTAGGTGGTGTAGGAGTGAGGTTTACTAGATTCATAGTCATATATTGGTCACTAACGTATATGGGGATCAAATCTAGAGGTTGGTACTTGGAAAATTCATCGCCTATATCCTCAATTGATTCTTCTTGATTGACATATGGTATTGTCAACTCATGAGGTATATGGTAGCCCTCATAGAATGGAACTTGGTGAGGAGAGGGGGAAAACTGAGAGGGAACTATCTGATGTGAATCTACAACCTTTAGGTAAACATGTGTTTGTGCATGAGATGGCTCTGGAGCTCTTAGGTTGTGTATTGAAGGAGTGACAACAAGAGGAAGGGGTGTATCTTCTATGTTTTGCGATCTTTCTTTTGTCATGGAATGAATATGTACATTCTCAATCTTCTTTGTACCATAATCATTTTCTTGGGATACCTTGGACTTAGTCATTGATGCAACTTTTGAGGGGAAAAGTTGTTGTTAAATTAGAGTAAATTGATCAATGTAGTTGACAGTATACTTATTCTTATCTAGTGTACTTTGAGGAACCTCCAAGTTCTTGAAAATCAAGAGACTAGTTTCCCACCTGCCAGGTCAGAACTCCTTCTTCAACATCAATTATGGCCCTAGAAGTGGCGAGGAATGGCCTACCAAAAAAGAAGGTAGTAATGATATTCCTTGATGTACAATACTAAATCACAAGGAATGTAAAACTCCTCAACTTTTATTGATATATCCTCAATGATGCCAAATGGCTTGTTCGTGGAGGAATAAACAAGTTGGATAACCGTACTAGTGGGTCATGTATTAGTAAGGCCAGGTTTCTTATATAAGCTAAGAGGTATGACAAAGATGCTAGCTCCAATATCATCTAGACCTATTTGGCAGGTAGAATCACTTATAAAGCATGAAATCCCAAAAGAAGTCGAGTCATTGCACTTGCAAGGAATCTTATTATGTATGATATTAAATGAAGCTCTTTATAGTTTTAGCATTTTGAATTCTTTAGTTATGTATTTTTTGATTACGTAAGAGCTTGAAGAATTTAATCCAATGAGGCATTTCAGTCATGGCATCAAGTAATGTGATATTGACATTCAACTTTTTCATAGTTTCTTTGAATTTTTTGAACCTAGAATCCAATCAGGTTCGATTTAATCGACCTTTGTATGGTACACGTGGCTTGTATATGGAAGCATTTGATTGTAGTGTGGAAATTTATAGCTAAGTTATTGACGTCCTTTGGGTGATAATTGTGTCATTGTCTTGTTGTCTTGGTAGAAGGGATCACATTCTATGGAAGGGTATGAAAAACCACTAGAGGGGGGGTGAATAGGGTTTTAAAGTATTTTAAAAATTATTTAACTCAAACAACCACAAATGAGAAACCAAGAAGGAGACAAAGGGTTTAGAGTGGTTCCAACCTTAGAAAATACTAAGGTTGTCAGTCCACTACCCGGTTGCTTACCCAACCGGGATTTTGAAAGTATTAATTTTATTACCTTCTCAAGGAATTACACAAAATACAATACTTTCTTACACCCCTTTGAACAGCCTTCACTTGAAGTAGATGCACCAACTCGAGGTAGCCTTCTTGAAGTAACTCCAAGCTCCCCCTTGAATAAAGATATTAAGTGTGTGTATGAGTGTGCATATATGACACTATTGAAGGGGATGGTGATTATATAGGGAAGATCTAACGCTTGATTTACATGAAGTCTAAGTACTTGTACATTATATATTTGTACAAGTTTACAATTGATTACATTTCATGAAATTTACAAGCATTCAAGCATATCGATTCCTTAGTGCTTTGTCATCCACCTTATTCCTGCAACACTCAAGTAGCACGTTAGATCAACAAGAATGAAATGTTTGTCATTATCAAAACAAAGGGATTTATCATAATGTCCAATTTAGCCAACAGGGTAAAGCCAGAGTGAGTTGTCATAGCTTTAAGTTGTTCCATGTGCTTTGTATTAGGTTCTGGTTTCCCTACAAAAACTCTTAAAGGAGGACATAAAGATGTAGTCGGTTGAGCCAATTGGGAATCAATGGATTTTTGATAAGCTTGTTGACTAGCAATCATGGATTTTTGAGACTAGAGGATCTTCTGAAGAGTAGAAAACCTCTCATCATTGGAGAGAAGAAAATCAATTTGTTGCAATTGTGGGACTTGATTTAGATTGTAAAATTGTTGTTCTCGGTAGTTGCCTTGGTTCCTACAATTTTGTTGGTTATTGTATTAGAACCCTAGAGGACTACAAGTTTGGTTGTAGTAATCTTTGCTATGGATGGAGTTGAGATCCTCCATATGTGGTCCAATTTTAGATTGTACCAGACCATTGTTCACCATGAAGTTATAAAGGTTTGACATTGTGAGTAGAATGGTCATGGCCTTTGCAAGCCTGGCATAAGAGATCTACAAAATTTACTTGATATAGATACTCTGGTTGTCCTCTTCTTTCAAAGGCATTGAAGGAGGACTCCATGTGGTCTTTTTTCAAGGTGAGCTTCTTGTAAGATATAGTGATGGATATAAGCTCATAACTGTCTTCTGCCTTGTCTACTTTGAGTATGCCATCGTGCCCTCGGTTGGACCGAGCTTGTGTTTTGGAACTTTTCTTGACAACCTTCCAGGTGCTATCAAAGTTTTGGAACACAAATTTTCCTCCAGATGAAGTGTCAAGGAAGGTCTTGGGGTTGTTCTCAACACCCTGGTAGAATGTCTCGATCTGCTAGACTTGGGAGATGTCATGGTGTGGGCAATAATGGAGGAGCTCTTTATATTTTTCCCAAGCTTTGTTCAAGGTTTTTCCTAGAACCATGGCGAACTGCATGGTTTGTCCCTTGATTTGATAGGTGAAAAATGGAGGATAGTACTTCTCAAGAAACCTAGATTTAAGACCTTCCCAGGTAGTGATGTGGTCTCCCACCATAGCATTATACCAACCGCTGGCCAGATTAGTCAATGAATATTAAATACTCATAGTTTGATGGCATCTTGCAATGACGTCACTTTACACATCCACGAATTAAGCAAAGACCTTCAAGTTGAGAGCCATTACCTATATTCCCAAGGATCTAGATTTAGCAAATAATAAATAATAGAAAATAATTTTGTTTAAATCACAAATATTGTTTACAAATTGCTTTTAAATGAAATTTCATTACTAGAACTGTACATAGAGAAGAAGTGTCTATCTAAATACTTCTTACTTAGATTAATGTCTTCACATGGTTTCATCTTTATCTTCATGTCCCTTTTACGTATATCATCATATACCTAAAATGTTGTGAAACAAAACACAATCAGTATAACAAATTATATTGGTATGTGGGGAAAAAAACTTCATAGGTAATGGTAACAACATAATACAACAACTATTATTTATAAAATCAAATTTAACATTTTCATCATGACTACCCAATCTAGGTTTCTCCACCCTCTATCATAAGCCCTCAGGGCCTCATACTGCACTGTCTTCCCCTATTCAGGCGGATGACTTCATCATGTCTCCCCCTATTCAGACGGGTGACTTCTCATTGTACCCCCTATTCAGGTTGGTACCAAAATATGCCCTCCCCTATCCAGACGGATGGCCTTTCCATAGATCCAGAGGTGGCCTAGAATTGGGCTAGTCATGTTCAATATAATGTAATAGTCATAGTCACTTTATAGTTTGCATGGAATGAAATAAACAAGCAAGAATATATCTTCAAATCATGAGAAGAAATCTCTGAAAAACATGTGAAACTACAACGAATATTCTTAGGTGTAACCACATACCTTGATGGTGATCCATGTACAATATCATGCACTGTATACTTTAGCATATTCAAACAATCCAATCAACATATGCAAGCAATTCAAGCATTCATCATTATAATATGCATGGATATAAATTCTAAAGTGTCACCAAACATATTTAATCACATTAATTACACTGACCCCACTCAGCCTTAATCTAGGGTTTAGGTTTCCTTGTTATCATGAGGGCTATGCCTCAAAACCCTTAATTCTAGGATTATAATTTTAATGACTTGAGACACCTAATTCATATTAGGTGTTTCCATGATTTTTAAATATATCATTTTATTACATCATGAATACTTAGGTCAGATAATCATAACAAGTTATGATCTCTATCCCTAATTACCTAATCTATCACATCATTGTATTAAGGTTACTTAGATTTGATCATTTACGACATGGCAAGATATGGTCTTTAACCCTAGTTCATCCTATGTATGTCTATTCACATTAGAAATCCTAATTCTACATCATTATTATCCTGAACTTATTCAACCATCATTATATTCCATATTATAAAATTTCATCACAAAGAAACATCTTAACATGTTTAATATACAAATCTAGCGCTAATGTGTTTTACTCATCATTTAAACACATACTTGTACTATATTTAGAATTTCAATGAGAAATTGGTCATGAATATATTTTATTCATGTTCCTCGAATCCTCCTAATCAATTTTCATATATAACTTGTCCCAATCCAGGTTACCAATTATTTTATATCAATTTGACAAGGTAATACTTAATCTGGCCAATAGTATAGTGCCACGTAGGCAAATTACCTCTCATAAATTCATCTCTCTGGCATGCCTATTTTATAATGAAAATATTGACATGCCCTTGTGTTTTGAGTCAAATCTTCACAAGCTATAGGGGCAATATGGTCAATTTGATTCTATTCGTCTTTCTCCTCATGATTTCTCTGTGTGAGACTAACTACGACCGCCATTCTCCGTCTTCACTCGATGCCTCACGTGAGGTACCATGCGCCTGTGTGTCGTTACTGGCGTGGCAATCCGCACCATCTCTGGGTCCAACCCCACAATCACTGAAGCTTCTAAACCCTAGGGTTCTGCTTCCCAAAGGCTATTGCAACATCTCGTCCTCGAGGTCCACCTCTCCCCCTCCATTTCTATTCATCACGTGAACCTTCAGCCAGTCCTAGGGCTCAATGTGCTCTCACCGCCTCTACTCTACCCTCTAAAAATAGGCCGTTGGCTGAGCATATAAGAGATCCCTGAGATTCCCAGTTTTCTCTCAACTCCACGGTGGACCCTTGGAGTTCTGTGGTTCCAGAAGATGCTCACCAATGTTGCGAGCCACCTGTGGACGATGACATGATATCATCATTGACTTCCTCTACCACCTTCATCACCGTGGTGACAATGTGACTACCTAGGCACCAAGCAGTCATCCCGTCATGCACAGTCTGTTCTCCGTGAAGCAACATACCATGGAGATCACTGATCCTATTTGTTTCCACACCGTCGGGCTTACAACGAGGTATTAGGGACTCTTTGGTGAAGGTAGGAGGAGGAGTTTGGTCATTTAGTCTAGGAAGGTTTGCAAATAGAGGAGAAAGAGAGAAGGGTTCAAGTAACCAACCTTCTTCATAGTAGTTCACCATGAGATACCCTGACTAGGATCATCTACTGTGGTTTCTATATATATACACAACCAAGGAAAACCCTAATGGGTATCATGAAGGAAGAATCGAAGGGAGACAGAGAGATTCGTCCCAAAAGTTAGTATGGGTTTCCTTTCCCATACACACACGGGTGGGAGATCAACGCACACCATGATCGACCATAATGGAAGGTGATTTATCAACCACTGATTTACACCTTAACATAAAAGTCACTTATAAGAATAGCCACTCCTTCCTATCTCATATTTAGCAACCAAAACCTATAAAGGAAATCATGGCACATATTGGATAATGGATTCTAGATTATTCATCTATTACTCTCCTTGATATATCCTTTAATCAATTGCGGAAACTGATTAATTTCCTTTCCAAATTATATTTATTCTTTTGGGATCTAATGTTATACCTTTCCCTTACAAAGCTTGTTACTTTTGGACATTAATTAAAACAACATCATTATTCCACAATATATCCTTTTTCAAGAATTTTCCATTCTTTCTCTTGTCCAACATTTTAATGGATTATTGCAAACAAAAACCCTTATATTCATTTAACTTGTCACCATGACTATATTATTCCATAAATAATACCATTGGGGAAATTATTTATCAGCACATGCTTTATATTTATATTATTAAATTTTATCAAATTTGAGGATATAACACATCCCCAGAAATGTGTGGTATCTTGAGCGAGGCACAGAGGTCAAAGAAGCAATGGAAATGGTTTCACAATATCTTGTACTAGAGAATGCACCACTTTGAAGCATGGTGATACACCATATTTTGAACAATGGAGTGGTGATAGTAGGAGGCATTATGAGATGTAGTGCGTTAGTGGATTTAGGGACTGAGAAGTCCTTAAGTTGCTTATTTTGCTCTTCTTCTTGTGTTGCAAAATCTCAAGCTTGTCTCTCGGTAGCCACCACTGTCCTTGTCTCGGTCCTTATGGCCTCTCTTTGTGATGAGAGTCAGTTCCACCTGATAGTTGACTCCATCCTTGTCCATCCTAATCCAATGGATCTGCTTCAGGTGATGAAAAGTTATGACAGTTTCTAGGTCAAATACAAACAATGTAGAATCGACACTTTGAGAACATTCCATCAATTCTTATTACCTAAAAAGAGATCATACAACATTAAGATTCAAGGAAAAATGAGTTTAAGCATATATGAGTGATTTATCAATTGAAAAGAAAACATCCTAATTATTCTAAGTAATGGGGTTCAAAATCTTTTCCATTATCCCTTATAGTGGTGCTAAAATTTGATTCGAGTTGTTTGCACACAAACCACTAAGAATATGAATACCTATATTTTAACCTTAACAATAAAAAGTAACTCACTCAAAAGAAAATGGGTCAATGATAGTATAAAAAAAGGGACAAACCCATTAGATAACTTGATTAAGAACAATATTTAATTTTTTTTGTTTGATAATATTACAATTGAAACTGGAAGTCATGATTATAGAAGCAAAACTGATTAAAGAAAATATTTAATTCAAATAATAAAAATATTAAGGGTCCAAGGGTCACCTCCATAGCTTTATATAGTAATTATAAGCATTCAACACTTTGAATTAAGTATATTAGATTAGGAACAAGCATATTTTCATCCTTATAGAATAACAAATCACACAAGGATCTAACTTCCCATAAACATGGGATCTCATTGTTTATGGTTCTTTGTCCAATCAACTAGTAGAACTCCATCCAAGATCTCTTTCAGAGTTCTATGTGTTTCATTCAACATTCTAATCCTAGGATTTGGGATCGCATCGCCAAGGATTATTAACAAACTAGATATATGATTAATTAAATCATAGAATTCCATTTGGGATCTCATCCAGAGTTCTTTGTGTTCATTCAGTGTTCTAACCTTAGGATCCACAATGTCTCACTCAAGCTCAATATATCATGATTATAATTGGACAAACCATTGAAAAAATCCTTAGATAAAAAACATCTAATAAACAAAATTATTTAGAGTCAATATTGGTTAGAAAAAGGTACGGGCTATATGTATGCCCATAGGTCCAATAATATGATGATTCTAATGGGGAATAATATACATGATTTGATAATTTTAAAGGTAATTCTATTTTAGATGCTTGTCTCAATCATGAGATAATGACACAAACATAATAGATGTCTAAAGAATGATGTTACTCAATGACATATGTCTTTCGATTGAGAAACTAAACAATGAGATCATATGTATGATAAGAGTACATTCATACTTGTTATGTCCCTAGTAAGACATTATTGTGGAAGAAAAATAGACGACATTAATACATAAGACTAGAGTGTGTGTAGGTTGATGATATAATCTCATTAGTAATGATATGTGATATCAAACCAATCACAGTCGATACATGTTAGGGAACAATGTATCCGACAGACCCACCTTGAGAGTGATACATGGAGACCACAAAATGGTAGTTAGAATCAACTCTCATAGTGATAGTGGATTGTGATTCTTAGACCTAAAGTCACTACAGTCATCATATGTCATTTGATGTATTTTGACACCATTCGATGTTACCTTGAATAAGGGTTTCCGTAGAGGTGATGCTTGGGTGCATTGTGATGCATGGGGATTGTGTGAGTGATATAGATAGGATTTGTCCCTCCTATTAGAGATCGATATCCTATCCACTTGATAAGTGTGACTGGGAAATGTATGACCGTACTCGTGTGACTCATATACATCTCATATAGTCTGCTCTATTTCAAAGAAACATGGATTGAACGTTCATAGGATGAAAATTTCATGCCTCGAGTTCAATCAGGATATGAGATACAAAGGAACTATATGATCACCGTATCACTAATCACATATTTTAGGTTGAAGTTGTTCTCCAACTTTCCAATTACTTGGGTAGCAATGATGTGTTGCTAGATATCGCTCATTGCTTGTGATGTCATAAATTAGTTATGGACATTCATTGATAATGTAACTTGGGACCTGTAGGGTCACACACATAGGATGCACCTGGAATAGGAGTTTATCATGAATGATGTTTAACTTGATTAATAAAGTGTTTAGGTATTCAATTTAAACAACAATAGATGAAAATTGACTAAGTAGACTGTGAATGACTGGCTCAAGTGTTGAACCAATCGATTCAAGTGTCAGGTCAATTTGAACAATAGGCTGAACATTGCTTGAATTGGGACATGAACCAACTAGTTCAGTTGGTGAACCGATCGTTTCAAGTTCTGAAATGACCGACTCAACTTATGAATCCCCCGGTTCAATGATCAATGTGATTGGATCAAGGAGTGATTCTAACATCATGTTGTGCATTAATCAATTATTGAAATCAATGTGATTGAGAATAGTAAATCAAGTGTTGAACCAATCGTTTCACATGTGAACCGATCAGTTCGATGTTCAAAGCTTCTAGAAAATCCATGAAATTATGTCTCTTCGACTCCCAGATGATCGGGAATCCCTGACCCTGACCATACTATATAAAGGGACCAGTCTAGGCTTTCAAAGACACAACAATAAGCTCTGACAATTGTTGTTCTCTCACAGTTGTGGTAACATGAGAGCCTAAGAAAGTCTTACCCGTAAAAGGGCGGGCCAATAAGGGATAGACAACACAAAAGTGCAAATCATCCCTAATAGGTTGACATTCGAAGGGACAACTCCTTCCCATTGGCTGTGGTATCACAACATGGATTTCCCAGTAGTTTGTGTGGACTACATAGAGGTATGGAGACCATTGTCACCATGTTAGGAAGACACAACTACCGCTGCACCAGGAGTACATCGTCGTCAGTTGTTCGTGTGCCTTATAAAGAGTGCACATCATCGTGTAAGAGTTGTCGATGAACTTTCTCCAAGACTAGGTGTTACACCCACATCCCACGATTACCACTAATCATGAGATTAGGGCATAAGTTTGATGATTTAAACATAATTTTAATAACCTTTTTTTCTTTGATTTCAAACTCCTTGTTTATGAACATTCAATCACATAGTCTAAATATTCAAGGAGATTTAAAACTTGACTACACTAATTTGATTTCAACAATAAAGATACATATTTAAACATTCATTCAATTTCTCACACTTCCATGTACATACACATTATAATTAGATACATTCTCTCTTATTAAGGAAACAAAGATACACATCATCATTTACAACTCTTTCACTTCTATACAAGGACCTAGAGTGACATGGACTGACTGAACTTAACTAATCTCATACTTAACTCTTGTGGCACATCTACTCTGATGCAATGACATCTTCAGTCCATGAGTTGTCCCTAAAAAATGTGAGTAGAGGGGTGACCCTACTCTCTCAGTGAATGAGTACTACAAAGAAATAGTTTAAAGCAATTATATAATTACAGATATACTACTGAGCAACTGATATCAATTATAACAACAGTAAGCTTTAAATAGACTAATCCTTCACAAACATAAATATGGCAGGATACTCCATATATCAACAATAGTGAATCAATATATGGACATGCTTGAGTAATCACTAAGAGAACTAATAATTCATAAACATACAAATAATAATTACACATGCTTGGTTAACCTCTCATTTATCTTAATATGCTATGAACTGACATAGGAGTACCACAACATGTGAAAGAATCACAACAAGCTTCGATCTCACTGTACAAGGCTTAGAATCATGCCCGTGATCCTAAGCCTGTCTCTTAAGTAAGACACCGTCTGCATCTAGCCTCGACACATTTGCCTCTTGTTGGCTAATGGGAGCAGCTAGATATCTCACACTCCACCTCTCAACCTGGGTACTCAGGCGGTGAGTCAAAGCCCTCAGGCTTATTGTGCATCAGTGGACCTACTAACCACAGATCACTACAACATGTAACATAGGTACCACCAGCTTCCCCGATTGGTGTTGGGTACCATACAACTGCAAGGAGTATGCCCTACTGGTCAAGACCCCCGCACCCAACTGGTGTGCTCCATCTTACCTCAAACTGGACTACCACTAGTCGGGAAACCATTTCCTCTCTACAACACAAGCCTCATCCTATGAGAAATATATAGTTTTCAGTGGATCTAAATGTCTAATTCACTCTTTAAATTCATAATTCAATCATCACATCAACATATCTTAGTTTAGCTATGTAAATCGTTCATTTCATAGATCATCTAATAATATTTACCAC
Organism: Alisma plantago-aquatica; assembly: GCA_963693085.1. Classification (NCBI taxonomy): domain Eukaryota; kingdom Viridiplantae; phylum Streptophyta; class Magnoliopsida; order Alismatales; family Alismataceae; genus Alisma; species Alisma plantago-aquatica. Next base: position 885,759,684 of record OY856411.1, read on the forward strand.
AAGCTAAACTGTTAATCATCAACACATCTCATAATGAGAAACATTGATATCACAATACTTGATTCACTGAACACCCTATCCTTAGGGTTTCATTTACCTCATTCACTCATCACATGACTTGTAAAAGGATTTAATGTGTCATAAACATTCACTAAATAAAGATTACTTTCAACAATTCATATGCAATCAACATATGTATGAAACCCTAGAATTGAGCTGAATTTGGGTTTACACGCCATCCACTAAGATATCATGCATAAAAAATAACATTGAATAAATAAAGTATATGATGTAAAGAGAAGCACTTCAAATGGATTTCACAATATCGATTCACACATTTCTGACTTTCCACTCATCAAGGGTTTCACCCTCTTTACTGAGATATCATGCAAACATTAATGACATCACACAAAATCAAAGATAGTATCTGACATATATGTACTACACATTCTGATAAACAATCATTCATAAAAAAGAAGATTCAGATAGGCAAATTTCTTTATTTAATTATGCATCAATTTTAGTCATAGTTGAAAACCCTAAATTTTAGTTTACTCTTATAACCTCTGCAATTTACTTAAGGAATTCTCATTAGGATGGATTTTATCCATTTATAATATGATTTCAGCATTTGAAATTCATCACGATAGAGGAATTATCAATTTCATATCATTTTGCAAAAACTAGATCAAAAGGACAATTTAGGATTTATAGTCGCATACTAAGCAATTGAAGATTGTTGATGATTTAATTCATTTTCATGCAATCTACTATTTAAAGGAAGTAACCACTCACCCTAAGGTGTGAAAACACCTTAAAAATACAGCCCATCTCTGAAAGTCTCCAATCCATATCAAAACCCTAGCAAATCACCGGTTTTCTTCTTCCTTTCAACCCGGAAACGCTAGAATTGGATATTTATGGAGAAAGAGTGAGAAAAGGGGAATGTTTAATATAATTTTGAATCAAATTAGAGGGTGGGAGGAATATTGACATCCTATAGAATATTCACCATGAAAGGCTATGCAGAGAAGCTTAACTTACTCAATATCATCATATCTCTTAGTGCAACCCTAGGTCAACATCTCCACCACTTTCTCCTCTCAAAACCCTAGCTCTCCTCTCTCTCTAGAATTTTGTTTCTCTAGAATGGATGACAAAATATTAGAGCTCCTTGGGTGCTATGTTTCTCATATAAATAAATTGAGGTGCTTGGGTAATTTGCACATTGAACTTTTGCTATACTTTCTCTAATTTTAGCAGATTTTTCTGTCATAAAAATGTTACTGTAATTCATTTATTAAATAGGTCAAACTTCCTCCAAAAATTATGAAAATTTATCATGATGTCTGAAATGTAATTTTAGAGAAAAAAAAAGTTTCAAATCATTCTGAGCTACCAAAAAATAATTAAAAATAAAATATGGCACTTGTAAGAAATAGTCTGCAGCATGGTCGGTCGAAGTATATATCGACCGAGAACCACATTCAAAGAACATCCAAATATTCTAACATTTTCCAATAACCTAAACGATTGAGTTATCCATATCATATTCAAAATTCAATTAAATCCATGTTACATAGAAAATATGAAAAATTATTTACCACACTGCTATCCTGATCAAATTCCATATTCATGTACTATCAAAACCCTAATTTGTGTCGACTAGGGTTTACATTTTCAAACCATAATTATTCAATTATAAGCATTCTTAGTGTTTATCGTTAGATTTGAAACATAAAACTTTATCTAACACCATTAGTCAAGTTTAAATGATGTTCAATCTAATTAAACAAGTAGTAATTCAGGTAAACCCTAGTTTACCAATTAAGCACAAATGTGGTCATAACACTAGGTATATCTCTTGCTACCTTCTTTCCTAGATACATAGTTGTTGATGTGATCTTCTAGTACTGGAATAGGCACACATTTTTTTATTTCTACTACCTTCTCTACCGTCCCTATTTTTCAGCAATGGTATTAGAGCCACGTCAATTTACGGTGTATTTGGATTTTAATCGATATGGTTAGATTTATTTTATTGCATGTGATGCAAATATTTAAAATGATTAATGTGCATATCTGATTAAATATCACATATGATCCCATAAATATATATATGATATGATATATATGTTATCTATACACGTCGCCCTAAAAGTGTTTTGATGGTGGATGTATGCATGGTTATGGCCAAACCCCTCTGGATTTTGTGCCTGGTTGATTTATTTATTTCCTATTATTTCTCGATTTGCACACCGATACTCTCCCCTCCTTTCAAAATTTAAATTGATATTTTTCTTCCTATATTCCCCTCAAATGGGACTCGAGGTTTTCCCTTTTACAATGTAATAAGGAATAGGATAGTTTTAATTTATGTTTTGTTGTGAGAAGATATGCATTATATGAGTCGACTGATTGAGAGTCGAGTCGAATGGAGGACTGAGGAGGCCAATGAAAGAGGAAACAACCGATAAAGTAGAGGCCCAACCAATCGACTGGAGGAGTCTAGTCAACCACTTGAGCCAGGATCCAGTCGACCATCTGGAGGAAACTAATCGACTGACCTGAAGGCCAACCAATTGACTGAAGGGTTCAAATGACTGACTGGGCTTGCATAAGTTTTTCGTACATGTTTCTACATGTGATGTGGACCTTAGGTGGTAGTAATTCTTTGTGGCTCCAAAGAATTGCATTAATATGGCCATAACCATCGTTTCTATATTTTATGATTGCATGTTTCTCACTTGTGGATATAGAATGTATGTGATATGTACTATAAGTTTGTGTCGATTGGATATGTATATGTATTTATATGTAAATATAAATTCCTCAATCAAATATTAAGTCTTAAATGCTTTACATAAGCGACACACATGAAAATCTTGATCGACTAAGCGCGGGCACGCGTAGTGTGGTACGTTATCCATCTTATGGAAGTGTGATGGTAGTCAAGTGGGCCTACCGAGTAGGGTGCATTACTATCATGTTGGGTTTTGGGTCAGACTTAACGAGGTGACCTTAATGAGATAAAGTACCTAGAAGCATGCATATGACTATGGCAAAGAGTTGCAGATACTACCTATCCAAGAATTACACGAGATGCAATTGGAAAAAGCTACCTACCTTAATAATTGGATATGGACGTCAGCGTTGGCCGGGTAATAATCAATTATTTTGGGTCTTGGCACATTAGAAGGTGGTATGATGCAATCCTCCAAATTGGTAGTGAGGGCTATCCATTTGAACAAAATAGTGGGAGAGATAATTAATTAAAACCCTTATTAATATCCTCAAAACTTATCAAATCAAATCAAAAGTATTTTGACAAAAGTTGCAGAAATTTTTTTAGAGTCTAATGGCAAACACAAACACATTTTCTTTCGATTGGTCCTTAAGAGGGAAAAGTTAAACGGGAACAACTTCCATGATTGGTTTCATATTTTGAGAATCGTTCTCACTGAAGAGTACAAGCTCTATGTCCTAGAGACACCAGAGCTAGATGAAAACACTCCCAACACGCCTAAGGTTGAGGGGATGCTTATTGGAAGCATTCTAAAGATGTTGTGGATGTCAAATATCTGATGCTATTCTCACTATGATTTGTAAAGATAACATGAGAACATGGATGTTTTTGAGATGGTTACACATCTTAAGAATATGTACCATGATCACCTGAGACAAGAGAGATATGATGTCTCTAAGGTGTTGTTGAAGTGCAACATGGAGTAAGGAGATACAGTAGGTCCCCATGTACTTAGATTGATTGGGTATGTGGAGAACCTTGCTAGAATAGGATTTCCCTTGGTTCAAGAGTCGGCCACAGATGTGATGCTACAGTAATTATTTAAATCATACAACCAATTTGTCATGAACTAGAACATGAGTGATTTTGATGATTCGTTGTTAGAATTACTTTGCATGTTGAGGACAACTAAATGAAGAAGAAAAAACTCAAATCTATAATGATGATAAATAGAGGGAAGTCCAAGGACAAAGGCAAAGCTATGAAGAGTTCTAAAGCTAGACAAAATCCAAACTCTTCTCCACTGAAAGCTAAGGGAGGAGTGAATATAGAAGGAAAGTGCCACCAGTCTGGACACTAGAAAAGGATATGTCTTCTTTATATAGAGGAACTTAAGAAGAAGAAGGAGATAGAGATCTCCACTTTAGGACCCAAGAAAAAGTAAGCTTGGAATGTGCGGAGCAAGAGTTTCTACCACTACAGTTGGAATCTATCATTCAGCCTGATGGGCATGAAATAGAACTAATAAATTGCTATTATGTACCTGACATTAATGAAAAAATCATGTATCTTGTATGGACAAGAATATTATGAATATATTTGATGTTTTTCTTTCAAAGATAAGATCTTTATGGTATAGGCTCCAATGTCTCATGGTTTATGTTTGATAGTTCTAGACACAGTTATATAGATACTGAATGACTCAATGACTCAAACAATAAATACCTATGGAATTATCATATAGAGAACACAAATGAGATATGCACTTCTAGAATCCATAATGATGGTCATCTAGACTCTTTTGGTTGTTGAACTAATAGTGACATGTAAGTCTTATTTATTGGGTAATATGATGAAAGCACATTTCACTAGATGTAGTGGGAGAGCGAGTATTCTATCAGGAGTCTTACATGTTGATGTATATATACCTTTTAGAATAAATGCTAGAGGTGGTTATAGTACCCCATTATATTTACTAATGATATCCGTATATATGGAAGTTTGTATTTATTGAAATACAAATTTTAGAATCTCTTGAAGTGTTAAAGGAGATCATGAATGAAGTACATAACCAACTTGGCATAATATTAAAACACAAACCTTTTGAACCAAGAGTTTAAGGACCTTTTAGGAGATTATGATAATGTACCACAATGAACTCCACCTGAAACATAATGATGTTCCAAAAAGAAGGAATCACACCCTGTTAGTCATGGTGCGATTATTAATAAATCTATCTAATCTTACAATTTCCTTTTTGGTACATGCTTTACACTAAAACAATGTGTCATCTAAATGGTTCAAAAGACACCATATGAGATGTGGAATGGGAGGTATCTCAATATGTCTTTATAAATATTTGGTTTGAAAGTTTATATAATAAAATATTTCTTGAAAAGCATTGTCTACAAATCACATAAATGTTTTATTATTGAATACTACTTATACATTCCAATCGACAACAAAAATGTTTGTTGCAGGTTGATTGTATTCCTAAAGGGAATTTAATTCCAAAGGAATCAGTGGTAGAAAAGTAGAACTTGAAAAGTTTGAGACTTGTAAGAAAACATTGAACCCAAAGAGGTACAGTGGGAATAATGAGAATCACAAATTGTTGTGGAATCTCAAGTTCCTTATGTAACACAAAAACCTCATAGATCTAGTAGGAAACAACTTGATCCTAAAAAATTAGGATATCTTATAACTCAAGAAGGTGATGTGTTGGTCATAGATGATGATCCAACAACCTATCTAGAAGGTATTGTGACAAAAATATGAGAAATGTCTTGAGGCCATGAGATCCAATATGGAGTCCATGTACATAAAAAAGGTATGACCTTGGTGGATCCACCTTAAGGGGTAAAACCCATAGGGTACAATTGGGTCTTCAAAAGGAGACCGACATGGATGGTAATGTACAAACCTATAAGAGCAGATTGGTTATAAAGGGTTTAAAAGTAGTTCAAAGTGTTGAACATGATGTAATTTTTTCACAAGTTGCCATGGTTGAATCCATCAGGATCATGCTTGTCGTTGCATCTTAGTATGACTATGAGATTTGGAAAATGTATATTAAAACTACATTCCTTAACATGAATATTATAGAGGATGTGTGTGTGACATAACCTAAAACATTTTATAAATCTTGTTACTGAAAATAAAGTCTGTAAGATACAAAGGTCATCTTTGGATTGATGCAAGCATCTTAAAACTGGAATCTTCTATTTGACAAGACAATCACAAAGTTTGTCTTCAGTTAGAATGAAGTTGAAAACTATGATTATAAGAATTCAGCGGGAGCATAATATATTCCACATAATAATGGAGAATGACGTCCTTATCCTAAAAAATTTAAAACTTGGAAAGAAAGTACCTTCTCTATGAAGGGATTAGGGGAAGCATCATATATGATAGGAATTGAGATCTAATGAGTTAGATCATGAAAGCTTATTGACGTAAGTGAGAGCACATACATTGGAAAGATGTTGGGGAGGTTCAACATGCATGACTCTATGAGAGAAAATCCGATCATGTTTAATGGGATTAGTCTCTCAAGAGGCCAGTGCCCCAGTTCTTGTGAAGAATGAGAAAACATGAGTAAGATTCCATATGCAACTAGATCTATTATGAAATGTTATGTACTCATCCCGTTGTCTCATATATATTGGACATGATGGGAGGATATATGTTAGATTTCAACGAAGGTCATTGGACTGCTGTGAAAAACATCCTTAAGTACTTGATAAGAACTAAAATGATTAGTTCTTTACTTATGGTAATAAGGAAGAGTTAGGTGTAAAGGGTTACACCGATGCAATCTTTCAAAATGGTAATGAAAATTAAACATCACAATCTAAATTTGAGTTTGACCTTAAAACACAACTTTAAGCTAGAAAAGTTTCGAGTAAGAGATAGTTGTTAATTCTATAATAGAAGTCGAGTACCTTGTTGTTTTAAAAAACTAGAGGATACTTGATGGATCAAGAAGTTCATGCAGATGAACTTGTCGGAGGTCCAACCACTAATGGCACATTATAAATACTATGAGAACAATGAAGCTATTGGATAGGAAAGGAATCCATGATAGCATACTATGGCATTTCCATATCATACGACAAATCGGATAGAAAGGAGATGTGAAAAATTTGCAAAATATCGACTCAAAGTAGTTGTATCTAACACACTATAAAAGTGATTGCACAACAGAAACATGATGGGCATGTTAAAGATCACTTGGAATAAGATTCGTAAGTGATTGGCTCTATGTGAAAGTGGGAGTCTGTTTGTATGTATGCCCATAGAGCCAATCATATGGTGATTGTGATGGGGTATCATATATTGGATTTGATAATTATAAATGAAACTCCTTCTAATATGTTTGTCTCAATCATGAGTTGATGACACAAACATAGTAGATGTCACTAGTACATAACCGGCCTTTAGTGTCAGTTATTTAAGACATTTAGTGTCGGTTTCTAAGTGACACCTATGTGGGCGACGCTAAAAGCCCAACCGTTAAGCGTCGATTCAAAAACCGATGCCAAAACCCTTCGCGCGCCACCGAAAACGCGCCAGCAGGGGCCTATCAGCGTCAATTATTAGATAAGAAACCGACGCCATATACCTTTGCGCCATAGAAAGGGCGCCATCTGGGACACTATCAGCGTCGGTTTATTAGTGATAACTGACGCCATCTCACCCGCTGCTACGGTCATGCTGGCCAGCACGGCCGTGTTGTCTGGCCCGCTGCCATGGCCGTGGTGGTCAGCACGGCCGTGGTGTCTGGCCCGCTTCCACGGCCATACTAGTCACCACGGCCGTGGTGTCTGGCCCGCTGCCACGACTGTGGTGTTAAGGAAATAGACGTCGGTTACGAGTAGGGAAATAGAAACTGTAACTATGTGGTGTCGGTTTTATACAAATAACTGACGCCTATTGTTTTTTTTGCAATCTGCAGACCTGCTGTAGCTGGTCGCAGGATGAGAAACCTGCAGTTCAGTTATGAACTGCAGGTTTTATGACATCCATTGATATCAGCCAACAACAGTCCACAAACCTGCAAAATTAACAACAAAAATATTCACACATTTAGCAACCTGCAGTTCCATTTGATTTTCACACATTTAGAAACATTCATGTAGCTAGAAATATGTAGTTCCATTCATTTTCACATTCACACATGTAGAAACATTCATATAGCAACCAACAGTTTCATTCATTTTCACTCAGACACGTAGAAACATCCAGACATGTAGAAACATTCACACATATATTATAATTTAGAAATTCATTTACAAAATATCATTCTTTAGTCAATATTCGCTATCAACATCCCAATTATATGTTAAAACCCCCACTACTTGTATGGTTGTTGCCCATTCTTCTCTTACTTCATTTAATTCTCCCGTCGTATAGGGAGCATGTACATCTGGTAAGGCCTTTCCTGTAGTGTGGTCAGTTTTAAACACCTACAAAGAGAATGATGTATATATATAATTAATGAGCTATAAATAAGATTGATATATTTCATATTATCTAATGAGACTATATAATACCTCAATAATAGTATCGATGTCTACTGCGGCATATTTGATAATCATGTGCATAAATCGCATCACATAGTATGCACATGCCCATCCGTTGTCTTATGTAGCACACTATAAATTGAAACATACAAAATATTAAAAAATACAACAAATTAAGCATTGTTCACATAAATAATATATACATTGCAGTCGGGAACTTACTTCCACGTTCTTCCAAGTTATTTGCTGGTTATTTTTTGTGGGGGCCTTTCCTCCCGCCTTTGTGAACTCATCTAAACCCCTAGATGTTAATGTAACACAATACATTGCATAATTAAATAGTAATGTAATAACATATGTTAACGGATATGAATTATTTTGAATTCAATTTACTCCCCTTAGGATCTAGATAATAGACAGTGAACGTCTCGGGGACAATAACTAGTAACTTCCAATGCATACCACTAGAGGTAAAAAAGTTAAAAATTAATAACTCAAAATCCACAATAAAAATGTAATTTTCTTAAGTCCAAATTATAATAAGCAAAGTAAACTTACTCTACATTGAATGAAGCTATTATCACCGTCTTCTTATTTTGAGCAAAATTTGTAAAAGCCTCACAACAGTATTGTTGAATTGACGGAGGGTCTTTATCTACTAGACTAATCAAAGATGGAATCAAAAATCCTACATGTTCGAATGATAAATCTGCACATATCTTGTCTAAGTAGCTGCAAAACATGTATTAATTATGCATGCATTAATAAATAAGAAACTAGATCACCAGATCCTACACAAGGTATATGGATGTATAAAGAAGATCTCACCTTATCCATTGCTCTATCACAGATGTATTTAGCCAATCATATCGAAACAACTCCAAAATATCTTGTATAAATAGGTTGCTTTCGTATGATTGACCTGCAGCATATGAATCTATAGAAACAGTTATAGGGCAATTTATATCATGTTCGCCTAACCATATTGCCATACCCCTACAGTTAGGACCTAACGGGACAGGTAGGTCATGTGGAACCCAACTGGATAATGTAGGAGGTGGAGGTGGAGGCCTAGATGTTGTGGGTGTCTTCTTTTTAACCTGTATATATATATAATTTCAGATCAACTGACATCATATACACACACTAACAATTTAACGTAATGTAAATTTACCATATAGTTTCAGTAAAGAGGACATCCTCTTTTAGCCACAATATCACTCCCCCTTTTGCCTCACCAAGCGTTTCACAATCTGGGTGGGCATATGGCAATGGAAGATCCATCCACTTGGAGAATATATGTACCAGGCTCACACGAATCCAACCAGCTGGTAATGGAGACCCGTGAAACATTTCCCCTGGTAGGGATGGGTAAGCCGACACCTATGCAATGACATATTCTTTACTTTTTAGACGGCATGGCTTCAACCCCTACAAATTTTTGTGTAAAGAATGTTATATACAAATATACATATCATCTTTTTTTGAAACGACTACAATTTCATATATACATATCATTTTTTTTGAAACGGCTACAATTTCATATATACATATCATCTTGAATTAAAAAACTAGTTACTATGTCATAAAAATACTTACAGCGGATGTGCTAGGTGGTGGGTCTACAGGATTACTCCCAACCTCTGCAATAGGAGTAGAGCGAGACGCCATAGGTACTGTCTGGTAAGTGGCAGTCTGAGATGCCTGCCACTTTTTCAGTGCTTCTTTGAGTTTCCTATCAAATAGCTTATCTACCTATACATGGATAAAAGAAACGTTAGCTTCTAATTATTGAATTCTCTTTTACAGTAACATTATAAAGAAAGAATATGTTACCTCTTCTTGTGAAAGTACTACTTTTGGGACATGTTTGCACTGGGATGGCCCAAAAAAAGCTTTGATGCCCACACCAGCGCCTACAACCCTAACACGTCCAGGATGCTTTGGGTTACCCAGAGCAACTGTCAATTCATCCCTTGTGCCCTCAGGGATGAACTTGCCTTGTTTCCTCAGCTCATGCAGCTCCCTCTAATTGCCAAAACAAAAATTTGTAATTAAGTAAACACCACAAATAATCAATATTCGAATGATTTCTGTAAGAGTTGTATTTTACCATTTTTGCAGCCACCTCAGCAGTTGCGGGCTTCCTTATTTCTCCCTTCTTATTTTGCCTCCCAGCTATCTAAACATCATGGCGAGGCAGAGGTGTTCTACCTATAGCAGAGGACTCCTGAGTAGCAGCAGACTGAGCAGTAGCCTCAGACTGTAGTCTTTGGCGAATGCCTGCATACCCCTTTGGACCCATTGTGTGGTCATGCACATTCAGTGCACGCCTTGATTTTTTTGCCTCACTGAGGGCCTAGTTAGTATGCACATTAATGATTTGGTTATTAACACTAAATGTTAATCTTGAATAGATGAATACAACATATATTAATGAGATTGGGACTGACGCCTAATACCTTGAATTCATCAGTTTGTCTTGAAGCAACAAACACATCCCATTCTTCTTGGTCCAGGAAGTTCCACTGTTCAGTGGTTGTCTTCTTCCTCTTGTCACCTTCTTTTATGTATTCTCGGGTGAGATTTGTCCTATAGTTCCTTAGGACTCTCCCACAACGTTGCATCACACATTTACGATGCATCTTTTCATCCAATTCAAATATACTCTGCAAAATAGAATTGCTATTAACTAGTATCCAAAAAGTTCATAATCTACAAAATAGAATTGCAAATTAATAATAACTCACACATAAATCCTTCCATATTACATCTTTCTTCTCCTTAGGAACTTTATGCCAAGAATCTATCTTACAACCACAATGGCTATGAGTAACATACCCAAGATATGAAACAAACGAATTGCAATTCACACCAGATGCATTTCCTGCATTATCAAAATCCACAAAAAGTTTGGGTCCATTGCCCTTTTGCGCTATTAACTTCTTCATCATAGTGATGCCCCTTCTCTTGTCATCTTTTTGGTGCTGCTGATCAAGTGCATCAAGTGCTTCAGATGGTACGTGTGCATCATCAACATAAAATTTGACAAAATAAACACATTTACAAGATATAACTATAAATGGACATATAGATATAAATATATGATATATTTTTACAACTTACATTGTGAGGCGGCACATTGATGTCCTCACCCTCACGGTAATCATCAACACGGTCATCAGGAGAATGCTCAGCCATCTGAAAATTCACATTCACATTGTAAAGTTCACATTGTAAAGTAATTGAAATTGTAAAGTTCACATTCACATTGTAAAGTAATTCACATTGTAAAGTTCACATTGTAAAGTAATTCACATTGTAAAGTTCACATTCACATTGTAATGTTCACATTCAGAAAAATAAAACATATAAAAAATATAAACATGCCTCTAATATTGTGATTTTTTATCAATTAACAATCCTTCATTGTGATCTCCGCGCACATACAAGTCATCATTAGCTTCAATATTTGCTGGTGTTGGCAACCCAACTGAGAATGGACTAGAGTCATCATACTTATCATAGTACTGTTCTTCATCTATAGGATCTTCAATGAACCGTCTTTTACCATGAAGAACAACCGACCATTTATCATTTGCAGGGTCATCGATATAAAATACTTGTTTCGCCTGTGATGCCAATATGAATGGTTCACCCTTCTCGCCAATCTTTTCAAAGTTCACTAAAGTGAAACCCAATTCATCCACTATAACTCCTTTGGTGTTATCAACCCAATTACATTTGAAGAGCGGAATTCTGAAATCTATGTAGTCAAACTCCGATATGTCTTCAATGACACTGTAATATGACATTTTAGCTTCACGTGGACTCTTATCCTTTGCACTTGCAAAAAACATAGTCGATGCTTGAAGGGTGACCCCACTGTTTCGGACGACACTCTTATCATCTTGGCGATTTGTGTAATATGTGAATCCATTAATGTCATACCCTTCATAAGACATAACAGTCAATTTTGGTTTAAAGGCGAGGCATTTGATAGTTTCAGTAATATCATCTGGTGTTTGAGATAGTTGATGTAAGACTTTATCTTCAAACCACTTAATAAATGTCTTGTTATGCTCTCTAGCAAGCCACATTGTATTGGCTCGAGGATATTGTCTCTTGATGAAATTGGTATGTTCCTCGATATAAACGTTCACTTCGTCCATGTTGTGTAAAATATACAAGTGACCTTGTTCCAACTACTCACGGCTGATTACTTTCACACGTGATCCCAAAATTCCTTTGCCAAATTGCTCGTCAATATTCTTGTCATTATCAGGAGTGTCATTACCATTGAGAAAGTCATTGCAAAAATCCATAACCTCTCTCTCCACATAACCCTCGATAATACTCCCTTCAGGACGATAATGGTTTCGAACATCACTTTCAAAAACGCTCATGTAGCGTTCAAAGGGATACATCCAATGCAAGAAAACTGGTCCCAACATTTTCACTTCCCTAGTCAAGTGGACAACAAGATGTACCATGATATCAAAGAACGACAGAGGAAAATACATCTCAAGATGACATAGGGTAACAACCACTTCTCTTTGCAATTTATCGAGAGTATCAGGGTCAATAACTTTGCTGCATAGACTGTTGAAAAAGAAACAAAGTCTGGTGATTGCAAACCTTACATGCTTCGGCAATATAGATCTAATTGCCACATGCAATATTTTTTACATTAGAGTGTGACAATCATGAGATTTAAGACCTATCAACTTCAGATCTTTCATTGATACCAATCTACGGATGTTGGATGAGTAACCCTGTGGCACCTTAACATTTACCAAACATTCACAAAAAGCTTTCTTCTCCTTTCTAGACAATGTGTAACAAGTGGGAGGTAAGTATGTTCTCTGATTTTCCATTTCACAAAATTATGTTAATTCTGACCTTATTCCCATTTCACATAGGTCCAGTCTAGATTTTATCCCATCTTTAGTCTTACCTGGTATATTCAACAAAGTACCAATGACACTATCACAGACATTTTTCTCAACGTGCATGACATCGATACAATGCCTGACTGTCAAAGAACTCCAATAAGGAAGATCCCAAAATATTGACTTCTTCTTGAATAAAGATTTGTCACTCCGTGTGGCCATAGTACATTGTGATCTCTTACCAAATTCATTGACAAAGTCTTTTACTCTTTCATAAACAACCTCCCCTGGTTTAGGTTTAGGTGCACTTCGTTCCTCATTCAATCCATTGAATGCTTTGCGCTTCCTATGATACGAATGGAATTTTGTAAGAAACCTTTGATGACCGAGATATACAGTCTTACCGCCATGTTTTAGTCTTGTTGAATCAGTGTTCTCTTCACATATAGGACACGCTTTAGCTCCTTTGACACTATATCCAGACAAATTCCCATATACTGGAAAGTCATTAATAGTGCAAAACAACATAGCATGCAAACGAAATTTCTCTCTTCATGAAGCATCATAGATCATCACAACTTCACCCCAGAGTTTCTTTAATTCATCAATCAGAGGTTCAAGATAAACATCAATGTCATTTCTAAGTTGTTTAGGGCCCGATATCAACAACGACAACATTACGTACTTATTTTTCATACACAGCCAGGGAGGAAGATTGTATATAACAAGCATGACTGGCCAAGTGCTATGTTGGCTGCTCAATGTCCCGTACGGATTCATCCCATCTGTACAAAGCCCAAGTCTTAGATTCCTGACTTCTTCACCAAATTCAGGGTATAATAGATCAATCTTCTTCCACTGTGGGGAATCAGACGCATGTCGTAGGATCCCATCGTTATTTTTCTTAACATCTGCGTGCCACCTCAAATTCTTCGCATCTATCGGATTGGCAAACAAGCATTGAAACCGTGATATTATAGGTAGATACCACATCACCTTGGCAGGAGAACCAGTTTTGGACTCCCCCGAAGTCGTCAATTTATACCGTGACGCACCACATTTTGGACAATCTTTCAAATCCACATAGTCCTTTTGAAATAATACACAATCATTCGAGCATGCGTGTATCTTCTTGGCATCCATTCCCATTGGGCACAACAATTTGTTTACTTGGTATGTTGAGATTGGTAGCTCGTTTCCTTCAGGAAGCATTTCTTTCAACAAAGACAACAATGACGTGAAGCTTTTGTCGCTCCATCTATTGTTAGCTTTCAGCTTATACAATCTCAACACAGCGCTAAGCTTCATAAACTTAGTACAACCTGTTTATAATGATATCTCAGCATCATGCACAATGTTTCTAAAAATGGGAGGTGGATCGGTGTGCTCTACCCCACAACTATCCAGCATTGCATCAACGATGCCTACTGGAACTGGTTCATTCACATCTATGTCATCATAGGCAATTTCTTCTTCCACACAAGCACTGCTATCGACATCCACTAGTTTCGGGTTTGAAATCTATCCATGCCAGTGTCATTTTGTATAGCCTTGTACAATCCCGTTGCACATGACATGACTTTTGATTTTGTCACCAGTGCTAACTTTCAAGTTGTTACCGCAATGCCTACATGGACAGTGGAACCTATCTCCAGGTTGTTTCCTATGTTCCTCGACAAATCTAATAAACTGGTCAAGACCAGATATAAACTCTGGGGTGCAGCAATTGCGAATGGACATCCATGATCTATCCATTCTATGATCAAAGAGAAAACAAGCTATATATTACAACAAGATTAGGGTCTCGGGTTAACAAATTAGAGTTTATGCATGGTTAAAACTTTAGGCCAACAAATACATGTGCTGTCATTCTTATATATAATAAATGTGTACCACCTATCCCATTCTTGAACACCTAATCTCACTAGTAAGTGTATAATGTGTATTGGGTTTTCATAAAAATTTCGGCCGCATTTCCCCGCTGTTCTCTAAGTACATATGTACTTAGAGAACAAATAGGGAAATGTTGCCGAAATTTTCTTGAAAACCCAATACACATTATACACTTACATCCTAAGTGAGATTAGGTATTCAAGAACAGTCCCAAACCGGGGACTATCCAAGATTTACTCCTAGTGAGTAAATCTTGTACGGGTTTCTAGGCCAACAAATACATGTGTTGTCATTCTTATACCTACAATCCTAGTTTCATCATTCATATCCTAAGTTTTGTGTAACATCATTTAATCATGATTGTTAGTAAATAATAAACAGTAAATAAACCATGATTCCATATATCAAAGATTTGAATCAAAATGGAGCCTAATGGAACATTGGGAGAGTGAGAATATTATACCTCACTTGAAGGCTGAAGAAGAAATATATGCAAATCAACAGTAAGTCAACAACACCTACAACAACACAAATACACGATTCAATTCTATTATAATGTATTAATTAGGGTCACATAATCAATTTAGAAATAGAAGACCCACATGCGACCCTAAACCCTAAACAAAAATATATGCAAGCACAAAATAGCACAAAATAGTAAATACACAAATATACACACATAATTGAGCAATATAGCACAAATCAGCCACTACGGCCATGGTGCCCAGCACGGCCGTGCCAACCTACAAATTCACAACATGGTGGATAAGAGGAGGAAAAGGATATACCTGCAGGAGCAGCGAGCAGGAAAGAGGGAGGCGGCGACAGCGAGCGAGAGGGTGGGTTTCCGGAGCAGCAAGCAACAAATGGGCGACGGCGGTGAGCGGGTGACCAGGAGTAGTGACCTAGCAGGAGAGGAGAGGAGCAGACGGGCGATCAAAGTAGCCACCTGCGGGGGCGGCGGCGAGGAGACGAGAGGAGAGGAGTAGCGAGCGGCGGTGGCACCGGCAGAGAAGCAATCGAGCGGCGGCGGCACCAACAGAGAAGAAATCGTCAGACCTAGTTACGCGAACTGAAGAATCAGGAATGAAATAGAGAAAGGGGAAGAGTCCCTCGCGCGGGTGTAGTTAAGTTAAACTTAAGCGTCGGTTCTTTAAAAAACTGACGCTAAAACATAACAGCGTCGGTCACGAAGAAAAAACCGACGCCATAGGGGTGTAAAAATTTTGGCGCGGACAGCGCGGGTAAACAAATCGGCGTCAGCTTTGGGAATATAACGGACGATAAAAATGTCCCGCGTGAAAAAGTTTTAGTCGTCGGTTATTTATTTAATAACCGAAGCTGTTAGTTAAATTTTGGACCAAATTTTTTTCGTTGGATAAATTGGATTTGGCGGGTGCTTTTAGGCGTCGGTTGTTTATTCTCGAACCGACGCTAAATAGAAAGTGATACCCGTGTCTGGCCACTCATATATGATATATGTCGGTTTGTGTTTTAAACCGACGATGTAGGTTTTAAACATCGGTTCTTAGTTAATAACCGACACATGGAAAGTGACTTCATAAGCCATTTATGTAGTAGTGTGTATAAAGAATGATGTTACTCAATGATATATGTCTTCCAGTTAAGGACCTAAACAATAAGATCACATGTTTGATAAGAGTCCATACATTCTTGTTATGTCCCTTGTCAGATATTACTATGGAAGAAAAATAGATGATAGTATTACATAAGACTAGAGTGTGTGTTGGTTGGTGAAGAATCTCATTAGTCATGATCTTTGATATCAAACCAAGCACATGGTGCATGTTAGAGAACAATATATCGAATAGATCCACCTTGAGAGTGATATAGGGAGACCATAGAATGGTAGTCAGAATTGACTCTCATAGTCATAGTGATGATTGTGGTTCTTAGACATGAATTCACTACACTCATCATACATCCAATGTCACCTTGAATAAGGGTTTCCATAGAGGTGATTCTCGAGTTCATTGAGACACATGGGGATTGAGTGTGAGTGATGTAGATTGGATTTGTCCCTCCTATAGGAGATTGATATCCTAGCCACTTGATAAGTCATATTGAGAAATGTACGTCCATACTCATGTGACTCAATATGTGATATGTGAGCTTGCATGCATCTCATACAGACTTCTCTAGTTCAAGAACATGGATTGAATTTTGAGAAGATGATGATTCCATGTCTCAATTTTGATCTGAATATCAGAGACAAAGGAACTATACTATCACTGTAACACTGATCATAGATTATAGGTTGAAGTAGCTCTCCAACTTTCCAATTACTTTGGTAGTAATGGTGCGTTTCTAGATACCACTTATTGCTAGTGATGTCATAAATTAGTTATGGACATTACTTACAACATAACTTGGGACCTATAGGGTCACACACATAGGATGCACCTAGAATAAGAGAATATTCATGAATGATGTTTAACTTGATTATTAAAGTGTTTAGGTATTCAATTTAAACAATAATAGCTGAAAATTGACTGACTGGACTGTGAGCTGACTGTTTCTAGTGTTGAACTGATCGATTCAAGTGTCACATTGATTTGAACAACATTGGTTGAACATTGCCTAAACTTGGACATGAATATGTTGGTTCAGTTGGTGGACCGACTAGTTCAAGGTCTGAAATGACCATTAAATGATCAATACGATTGGATCAATAATTGATGTTGACCTTGTGTTGTGCATTAATTGAACATTGAAAGCCAATGTGTTTGAGAATAGGAATTAAAGTATTGAACGGATCGTTTCACATGTGAACAAACTAATTCAACAGTGAACTGACCGATTCAACATTCGCAACTTCTAGAAAGTTCATGAAATTCTATCTCTTTGACTCCTAGTTGAACTAGAAACCCTTACCCTGGACAACCTACATAAAGGGGGCATTCTAATCTTTTAGAGACATAACAATAAGCTCTAACAATTGTTTTCCTCTTGCAATTGTGGTAACATGAGAGCCCAAGCAAGTCTTATCCATAAAAGAGCAGGACAACAAGGGAGAGACAACACAAGAGAGTGAAGCAACCCTAGCAGGTTGATGTTTGAAGGGACAATTCTTCCTGCCGGCTCTGGTAGCACAATGTAGAGTTCCTATTGGTCTACGTGGACTAGGTAGAGGTGTGGAGGTCATTGACACCACACTAGGGGGACAACAACCATTGTCGTCCGTGGTGTTGTACCAGGAGGTTGTCATCACTAGTTGTTCATGTGTTCCTTGCGAAGAGTGCACATCACCATGCAAGAGTTGTCACTGGACTTGCTCCAGGACTAGGTATATCTCTTTCTACCTTCTTCTAGATACATCATTTTTTATGTGATCTATTGGTAAATGAATTGGGACAATTTTTTTTGTTTTCACTGCCTTCCCTGTTGTCCCAATTCCCCAACACCCATGCCTCGATAAAAGGATCTACTCTTTCATAGTTAGAATAATCACAAAGGTACATATAAAAAGAGGAGTCATGTTGCTCAAGGCATAGAGTAAGATGACGGCTCCTTCTCTCCTTTCCTTCCTCTATGCACTCAAGGGAGGCTCTAAGATGATCGAATATGATCCCTTTATGCATTGAAGGACTTGATAGAATCTAGTGAGTTCCACATAGTCACATCAAAGGAAATACCTTCATCTTCCAACACATTAGTTGTCATCTTATCACTAAAAGATCCAGTGCATAGGCTTGTACTCCCTCTAGAACAAGCATCAAGAACTAGTCTTGGAGTACTCAAAACATTGCTTTGGTCCAACAGAAGATATTAGTGATCCCAATAAGCATGAAGAGGCCAGTCAACATTACAAGAGATCATTAGGGGAAGAAAGTACTAATGATTTGGGCCCCTAAGTGGTGCTAAGGAAATCTTAGCATAAGATGGTTCCTCATCTCTTGTTGGTCTTACAAGCTGCATCCAAACCGGCCACACTGGACATGTACCAACACCCCATCCTAATAGAATTACCCTCAGTTCCTAACAAGGGTAAAGAGAAGACCACTACATATGTAGGAGTCCCTACTAGCATGCCAGAATAGGAGACAAGCAATGTCTCCATCCGCATAGTTGACACCCTGAAGGTGACACAAATACCATAGCTTAGCATGGAAACTAATCCCGAAGACCTTGACATAATCCAATTTCTAGAAGAAATCGAAGGGGAGATATCACTGAAGGAAGTATTGTAGTGTTCCACTGAACACCATGAGGTAGTTATGAAGACATTAAAAGGGGTTTATGTCCCCAAAAAAATGAGGCTAGAAAAACGTGTTACTGCCATTGGGTCATCCGACATCTGATCTCATTTTCTAAAGATGAGACCCCCAATTGAGGAGGTCACAATAAGCCATTGCTAATCATCATCATATACAAGGGCCTTAAAATACCTTCTTGCTTTGTCAAAAATCGTGCATGCCTCAATGTGTATCCCCTAAATATGCTCATTAGCATAGGAGGGGATCCCTCTGACTTGCAACCAGCAACAAATAAAGTGATCTTGGCTGACAGAGTGATCAAAGATACCCTAGAAGAGATCAATCTTGAACTACAAATTGGACCACAAATATTTATAATATTTTTCATGGTCATGGAATTGATTCCTCCTTCAACCTAATTTTGGGGAGGTCGTGGATTCAACAATGGTGTGGTCCCCTAATCACTACACCAAAGGCCAAAGTATTAGATGAGGCATTCCATTATAACTATTTATGCTAATAACCCTGAAACCATACCCTCATTGAAGAAGACAATCTCTAATTTCAGTTTGAGATGTTTCATATTGCCAACATATGTTAGGTGTCACCATGAAGAATTATTGGCTAAACTAGACATTAACTCATCTTATCTTTTGATGATGACACACATTTCTTATTTGTGATTATTAACATTCTATCTAGTGTTTTAGGAACAAAAGAGCTTGATTGAGAATACTTGATCAAGATTGGAATATTAAATACTTAAATTATTGTTTACTTGTGCTTATTTATAATACAAATGTATAATTTCTTAGAACTCATGTAAAATCAAGTTATGGACCAATCCCACCTATCCCAAACCTATCCATATTTCTAAACCAAGTGTCAAGGGTAGGTTGGCCACATTAGAAAAACTATTAGATAGGTCTTTCAACTTTTGTTAAATCAATTTCTAGACCATTTCGGTCAAAGAAATTGTCAGCCGAGAAAAACTCATTTGACAATATTGTTGATCGAGTACCCCGTCGGTTGAAGACCTAGAGCACCGAAAATCCCCTTATAATTGCCTAGACCTGAGTCATTCTTGGTCAAAGAAATTGTCGACCGCGATTGAGGTTTTGCGAACTCAGAAAAGATCGTTAGATCGTCTAACCAAGAAGTTAGAAAGTTTGTTAGCCATTAATGGATTTTGACCCTTAGAACAACCCCGGTCGAAGAATTTCTCAACTAAGTGACTTCCGATCGACAATTTTGTTGACCGAGATAGGTTGTGGAATGCCAACTTTATTAACAAATAAATCAGCCATTACACCTACATTGAACCATGTAAAATGGTTATATCTCATCATACAACATTCTAGACACTAACCTAAGATGTCCTAACACTTGCACTCTATTCCTATAAATAATAGTGATCTAGGGGAATCCCAAAAACAATAACTTACATGCTTGAAATACAAAACTTGAGCAACAATTGAGAAATCTCGATCCATACCCTTCATTTGCAATCTTCTACAGCTGCCAAATTTGTGTCGTAGTCATAGTTCTCCAACACCACCATTTCATCATTGCCTAATCCATAGTGGTCATGGTCCATAAGCTTGATCTAGGACACTGCGAGCTACATTGGTGTTTTTCCTTTCTCTAATATTCTTTCTTTATTCGTAACTTGTGGTGGGACTCTCCAAGGAAAGGAGGTTGTCCAAGATCTTGTAAGTGAAGAAGGAGTCTTCACTCAAGTGCTCTTCCATGTCTATCACAGAAGAGGAATTGTTGTGGGGCTCTTCCATCGTCCGTTAAAGAAGAGGAGATTGGTGCTCTTCTGTGGTCGTAGAAGAAGAGAAATTGTTGTGGTGCTCTTCCATCGTCCATTAAAGAAGAGGAGATCGATGTTCTTTCATTGTCTATTAAAGAAGAGGGATTGTTAAAGAAGAGGGATTGTTGCGGTGTTCTTCCATTGTCTATTAAAGAATAGGAGATCGGTTCTCTTCCATCATTCGTTAAAGAAGAGGTTTGCATGGTGCTCTTCTTTGGTCAGTAAAGAAGAGGGATTAGTTGCAACAAGTACTTTTGTAAATTGTCCTAACAGATAAGTAATAAAATTATTTGTTACAAAATCCTAGTTGGAAACAACTAGGTAGTGGACTGATGTCTTAGATGGAACCACTCTAAATCCCATCTTCATTTGGTTGCTTGCATTTTTCATTCTATTATTGCTTTAAATTTTAAAAATCTATTTACCCCCTCTTCTAGATCTCTTTTATTTGGTATCAAAGTAGGTCATCAAGGAGCCCTAACAAGTTTTGAAGTAATGGGGGATGGTGTTTCTAGCAACATGTACATTGAAAGGATGCATGAGAGCTGACCATCAACAAGTGACCAATATTGTAGATGGTATTTTGAATGTGAAGTAAAAGGCCACTCAACATTTGGATGTCTATGAAATAAGAAAGGAGAAAAGTTCCATAAATCTATAAGGGAAAAATCAAGTGAGGGTAAAGAAGAAAAGGCAAGTTGTTTCATTGCAACAACCGATGAAGATAAAAATGAGGCAAGTCTTCTTGATTTATCTATAGAAGAGCTATTTAATAGTTTAGAAGAACTCCATGAGAAGTATGTTGATTGCAAAAGGAAAGTGAAAAAGGTTTTAAAACCCAATGATGAGTTGTATGCCAAAATACTTGATCTCTCTTCTAAAAATAACTCATTGAAAGATTCTATTAATGATTATAATACCAAATTTCTTGCTCTAGAAGACAATAATGATCTTCTTTCTCAAGAAAAGGTTGAATTTCTTGCAAAGATAAATGATTATCAAAATTCAACCTATTCTATGTTCTCATTCAAATTATGATATCATTGTTAGAGAAAGATATTTTTTACTTTCAAGTTTGGATCAAGCAAAACTAGATATTGCAAAAAGAATTGATAAAATTGCTAACTTACAAAATCATGTTGATAGTTTAAAGAGTAATAATATTCTTGATAAAATCTTGGAAAACTCTTTTGGACACATTGGAAGAAGAGGTCTAGCCTATGTACCTAAAGAGAAATCTTTACAAAAGTCTAGAACTATAAAAACACATAAACCCAAATCAAAGATCTTGTATGTGCCCAAAGATAATCTAGCACATAACCAAAATGCCAAGAAGAGAAGTGAAATTGATTTTATTTGCTATCACTAGTGTCAACATTTCGGGCACTATTCATTCTCTTGTCCATACAAGAAAAAGAAGGATTTTGAATTGGTTTGGGTTCCAAACCCTCCAACTTAGAAATATTAGACACTTAGTTGAGATTTGACCTAAATTTCATTTTGACATTCATAATGTCTTAGTTCAACTAAAATTAGCTCTAACTATATATCTTTGAGTACTTGATTGTTTAATTATGTTACTGAAATTAAAACTAGTCGAAAAAGAATTATTTTGATTCATCCTTCAATTGCTAAAAAACTTGTAGAACAGTACTCGGTCGACAAGCTCTATCGAGGTGCTTGTCGATCAAAAAATGAATTCGACCGAGAACAATTCTATCAGAAATTGTTGTTATTGAAATCATTTAATTGAAATCAATACTTGATGGTTATAAAATGATTTTCATTCTGATTAATATACACTTAAAATAATGAAAATCATTCATAACCAAAAGCAACCATCACGGGGATAGGTAATATTGGAACTAATCTAACAATTAAAAATGTGCTATTAGTAAATGGTTTACATCACAATTTGCTAAGTTTTAGTCAATTATGTGGTAGTGGATGTGATGTGCTCTTCAACAAAACTTGTTGCATATTGCTTGAAGAAGACACAAACAATATTGTATATGAGGGAAAAAGAGTAGGCAATCTTTATGTTCTTAGGCCTAATTCTATGAAATCAATTGTTGGAAAATGTCTTATTGTAAATGATAATACTCAAAATCTATGGCATAGGAAATTAGGACATGCAAGTACTCATGTTATTAAAAATTAATTAAACATGATCTAGTTCGTGGTCTACCTAAAATCTCTTTTAATAATCATGAAAATTGTGAACCTTGCACATTAGGAAAACAAACTAAAACTTCTTTTAAGACAAAATAAATCCTTAGTACATCTAGACCTCTTGAACTCATACATATGGATTTATTTAGACTAATGAGAACACAATCTATAGGTGGAAAGAGATATTGCTTTGTAATTATTGATGATTATAGTAGATACACTTGGGTACATTTTCTTTCTGGGAAAGATGATACTATTAAAATATTTATTCATTGTTGCTCAAAAACTAAAAATCAACTTCAAAATAAAATTTGCACCATTAGGAGTGATCATAAAGGAGAATTTGAAAACCATTCTTTTGAATAGTTTTGCTCATCTAAAGGGTAAACTCACAATTTTTCTACTCCATTCACTCCACAACAAAATAGTTTAGTTGAAAGGAAAAATTGTCCTCTGCAAGAAATGGCTAGAACCATGCTATTAGAACATGGCACACCTAAATTTTTTTGGGCTGAAGCCGTTCATACCACATGCTGTGTTCAAAATAGAATTTCAATTCATCCACAACTTAAAAAGACTCCTTATGAAATACTCTTTTCTAAGAAACCAAGAGTAGATTACTTTCACACCTTTGAACCATCATGCTACATTTTAAATACTAAAGATGATAAAGGCAAATTTGATCCAAAATCACAAAAAGGGTTCTTCTTTAAGGTATTAAACCTCAAGTAAGGCCTATAGAATCTTTAATATTGTATCTAAAAAGGTAGAAGAATCAATTCATGTAATATTTCATGAAAATCAAACAAACAATGAAATATAAAATGATCTTCCACAACTGATTGAAGATTTAATCATATCATCTAAAGAAGATATTAATGCTGAAAATGAACAAAATCAAAATCAAAATGAAGAACCTCATAAACCCATTCCAAAAATAATAAAAGACCATCCATAAGACCTAATTATTGGTGATCCTTTAGATAAAGTAAAAACTAAATCCTCTTTTCGAGATGTAGCTAACATAACTTTTGTATCCATAATTGAACCTAAAAAGGTTGATGAAGCTCTTAAAGGTGATTATTGGATCATTGCTATGCGAGAAGAACTAAATCAATTTGCTAAGAATGATGTATGGGATTTAGTACCTAGACCTAAAGATAAAACCATTATCAAAACTAAATGGGTATTTCATAGCAAGTTAAATGAAGTTGGAGAAGTTGTTAGAAACAAAGCTAGATTGGTCGCTCAAGGGTATAATCAACAAGAAGGAATTGACTTTGATGAAACCTATGCTCCCGTAGCTAGACTTGAATCAATTAGCATGCTATTAGCTCTAGCTACACATAAAAACATCAAACTCTTTCAAATGGATGTTAAAAGTGTATTTTTAAATGGAATAATACAAGAGGAAGTGTATGTTTCTCAACCTCCCAGTTTTGAAGATCTGAAACATTATGATTACATTTACAAATCAAAGGAAGCATTATATGGTTTAAAACAAGCCCCTAGAAATTGGTATGAATGCCTAAGAAATTATCTTTTTGAAAATGATTTCTCTATGGGAAAATAAGATCCTACATTATTTATCAAAAAGTATGAATCAAATTTTCTTATCATTCAAATATATGTTGATGATACTATTTTTTGTGCTTAAAATGAATCCCTTTGTACACAATTTAGTGATATTATGCAAAAGGAATTTGAAATGAGTCTTATGGGCGAGTTAACATTTTTCTTGGATTTTCAAATTAAACAAACTCCGCGTGGTATTTTCCTCAACTGAGAAAAATATGCAAAAGAACTATTGAAACGATTTAATATGGAAAATTGTAATCATGCTTTTACTCCAATGGGAACCTCAGCAAAAATTGACAAAGATGAGGCTAGTGAATCCATTGACAATTCTTTATATAGAGGTATGATTGGTAGCTTACTATACTTAACTGCATCTTGACCT
Organism: Alisma plantago-aquatica; assembly: GCA_963693085.1. Lineage (NCBI taxonomy): Eukaryota > Viridiplantae > Streptophyta > Magnoliopsida > Alismatales > Alismataceae > Alisma > Alisma plantago-aquatica. Next base: position 885,784,905 of record OY856411.1, read on the forward strand.
ATAATATGTTTGTCATTGTCTTATGCGCACGTTTTCACTTGAACCCTATGAATTCTCATCTAGTTGTTGTCAAAAGGATCTTATGATATTTAGCTGGTACATTAGACTATGGTAATTGGTACCCACAAGATCAACCATGCGACCTTAAAGCATATACTGATGTGACTACGCTAGATGTCGTCTTGATCACAAAAGTACTAGTGGAGGTTGTTTCTTACTGGGAAAATTGCTTGTATATTGGTTTAGTAAGAAACAAAATATTGTTTCTTTATCCACCACTAAAGTAGAATATATGTCGGTTAGCTTGTGTTGCACACAAGTTTTATGGATGCAACAAGTTCTAAATGATTATGGATTTTCATTATCTTCAACGCCATTTTTTTGTGATAATACAAGTGCAATCAATTTAGCTCATAATCCAATTTTACATAGTTGTGCTAAACATATTGAAGTAAGTCATCATTTTCTTCGGGATCATACTGCTAAAAATTAAATATTGAAGTAAGACATCATTTTCTTCAGGATTAAATATTTCATTGAAATGACAAAGGGGGAGAAATAATAATCTCAAAAGAAACACTTAATTCCTTGAGCTTTTATGTTTTTAATTTGAGTTTTTTGAGTTGAGAAACACACTGTCATAAAGAAAATTGTTGCACTTTACATTGAGAGATGGATGAAATATTCCATAACTCTCTAGTATAATTATGCACTGATTCCATGACATTCAAGGAATATCTCACCAAGGTATGGAAATTTTCATTTCAAGTTTTGTTTATCAAAATGTTTGTCATCTTCGAAAAGGGGGAGATTGTTGGTTAAATTGGACATTATCTCATCTTATCTTTTGATGAAGAAAAATATTTCTTATTTGTGATTATTAACATTCTATGTAGTGTTTCAGGAACAAAAGAGCATGATTGAGAATAATTGATCAAGATTGGAATATCAAATACTTCAATAATTGTGTACTTGTGCTTATTTGTAAAAAAATGTATAATTTCTTAGAAATCATGTAAAATCAAGCTATGGACCAACCCCACCTATCCCAAACCTATCCATATGTCTATACCAAGTGTTTACGGTAGGTTGGTCACACTAGAAAAACTATTCGATAGGTCTTTCAACTTCTATTAAATCAATTTCTAGGGACTATTTCGGTCAAAGAAATTGTCAGTCGAGACAAACTCGGTCAAAAATATTGTTCACCGAGTACCCCCTCAGTCAAAGACATAGAGCACCATAAAACCCTTATAATTGCCTAGCCCTGAGTCATTCTCAGTCGAAGAAATTGTCGACTGAGATTGAGGTTTTGTGAACTAAGAAATGACCTTTAGATTGTTTGACCAAGAAGTTAGAATTTTTGTTAGCCATTAACATAGTTTGACCCTTAGACCAATCCTGATTGAAGAATCTCTTGACCAATTGACTTCCGTTTGACAATTTTGTCAACCGAGATAGGTTCTGGAATACCAACTTTATTAATGAATAAATTCATCATTACACCTACATCGACCCATATATAACGGCTATATCTTGTCATAGAACACTCTAGACACTACCCTAAGATGTCATAACACTTGCACTCAATTCTTATAAATTGTAGTGGTCTAGGGGCATCCCAAAAACAATAACTTACATGCTTGTAATACAACAATTGAGCAAGAATTGAGCAATCTTGAGCCATAGCCTTCATTTGCAATCTTATATAGCTGCCAAATTCGTGTCCTAGTCATAGTTCTCCAACACCACCATTTCATCATTGCCTAATCCATAGTAGTATTGGGTCATAAGCTTGATCTAGGACATTGTGAGCTACATTGGTGTTTTTCCTTTCTCCAATCTTCTTTCTTTTTTTGTGAATTGCGGTGGGAATACTTCAAGGAGAGGAGGTTGTCCAAGATCTTGCAAGCGAAGAAGGAGTCTTCACTTAGGCGCTCTTTTGTGGTCGTAAAAGAAGAGGAATTGTTGCAGTGCTCTTCCATCATCCGTTAAAGAAGAGGAAATCAGTGCTCTTCCATGGCCGTCAAAGAAGAGGACTTGTTGAGGTGCTCTTCCATCTTCCTTTAAAGAAGAGAAGATCGGTGCTCTTCCATCATTCATTAAAGAAAAGGGATTGTTGTAGTGCTCTTCCATCGGCCATTAAAGAAGAGAAGATCGGTGCTCTTCCTTCATCCATCAAAGAAGAGGTTTGCATGGTGCTCTTCCATGTCCTACAAAGAAGAGGTATTAGTTGCAACATGTACTTTTGTAATTTGTCCTAATAGATAAGTAATAGAATTATGTGTTGCAAAATCCTAATTGGAAACAACTAGGTAGTGGACTGATGTCTTAGACGGAACCACTCTAAATCCCATCTTCATTTGGTTTCTTGCATTTTTCATTCTATTATTGCTTTAAATTTTTATAAGAATCTATGAACCCCCGCTCTAGATCTCTTTCAAGAATACCTCATCATCTCCGGTACAATCCCATGATGTTTTCCCAATGGCTATGGGAGATGCATATCCACCTAGATTGAAGACTGGGAGCCAGATGAAAATGATGTGCAGAGATCATCCACATTCCTCAAGACAAAAGGGAATAGGCCTAGGATGATATGGCCCTTCTTAAGCACAACCTTGGATAACCAGGTGGATGTTGTATTGGAATCCAACAACATTTGGACCTCTACGGTAAACTTGACCCAAAGAGGCTACCTCAATTGTCTACCATTGACTTAAGACCTAAATTGTGAGGCCTGACACATTCAGTTAGAGGAAGAACGTCGACTTAGGGTACTATATCGAAGGGACCTCAACCCAAAGCATAAAGGTCCCCATCTTTACTTTTCCTACACCATGTATATAACTAAAGAAGATATCGACGTCCACAAGGCCATCGTCCCCATGATGATACTTTACCTTGTCCAAAAGGTTGACAAAGATAGATAGGATGACTACTCTAAGACCAAAACCAACATTAGGGATATCAACTTGATACCAGAACAAAGTAAGGGCATCTAGACTGCCCAACAGTCTAAAGACAAGATCATCCCCTTCAAACAAGGAAGCTATCAAGCTTGTGCCTACCGTTATAACCAAATAGTCATGCCTTGAGCACCTCAACATAGGAGAAAGCAACAAAAAACACATCAATGATCATGTTGGCAAGGAAAAGATTTCTAAACCAACACCTGAAAGGATGAAGACACCATCTAGTACATCATCTATGGTCTTCTCTAGATATTCCCAAGCTTGCCAAATAAAGGCAATTCTCAATCCAACCCCAGAAATCATGCAGGATGACTATGGCATCACATGGGATGATTTAGAAGATGCCTATGACATAATAAAAGGATGGGGATGTTGGGTTTTAGGTGAGGGAGAAGGCAACAGAAACAAAAAAAAATTCTCTCACCAAAAAACCATAACCACATATCGCATCAACGACTACGAAATAGGAAGGATGGTTTTGGTGAGGTGAACCTAGTCCCGAGGCTTGCTCAATGACAATACCTCACATCTAGTACAGTCTTCAACCACCTAGTCTTTGACGAAGTCTGTGCAGCTCTTGGTCCTGACCTAGACTGCGGTTGACCGTCATCCTCCTAAGCGGCAGAAATCTCCTGCCTCTATAGATAGTCCACATGGACCACCGGGAACTCTAGTCCTCCTATCCCACGTGACACTAGAATGAGTCATCCCCTTCTATCAGTGTACTAGTCACCGATACACTCTCTCACAACTAGTTGTTGTCCTACAGTTGTCTTTCCCTCATTGTTCCTCCGTGGATGGGTAGAACTTGCTTGGGCTCTCTCGGTTACCGCAACCAGAGAGGACAAAAACTTTGCAGAACAACTGATGTTCTGAGTTGTACTATCTAAGAAGCCCCCAGTACCCCTCTATATATAGGAGCAGTCAGGGTCAGGGTTCTCAGCCCCTGACAATAAGGGAGTAAAGTGGGAGTAGAAGGGTCTTGAATTTCCATGAACTGATTTCACTGCGGAAGCTGAACCTATCATTTCATAAATGAACCGGTCAGTTGGGAGTGTGAGCCGGTCAGTTCACTTAGTGAACCAATCAGTTTGCTTCCCATACTTGCTTCCAATTGACTTTCCTCTTTTGTTTCCAATTAATACTAAGATCAATTCTTGTCCCAATCTAATTGTACAAGGGAAACGAAAAACTTTTCTCACAAATTGGGACAACCCAACCTTTCTCGTTTGGTCTAGTCAATTTGATCGGTTCACTAAGTGAATCAGTCATCTCACTGACCATGAGACGATTGGTTCACCCAGTGAACAAGTCGGATGGTGGTGTGTAGAACAGAGTCAATGCAGTTCTCAATCAATTCGACACTCAAATCGTTTGGTTTAACACTTGAAATTGATGATTCTGAGTCAAGTCAATTTATTGAATGTTTGATTGAGTACCTAAAAACCTTTAGTAATCAATCCAAATATCATTCATGGATAAACTCATCTTCCACATTAATTCTTTGTGTGTGACCCTATAGGTCCCATTTCACGTTGGTAGTGAATGTCCATAACTAGCTTATGACATCACAAGGAAAGAGCGGTGCCTAGTTGCACATTAGTGCTACCTAAGTGAAAAGGAAAGTTGGAGAACAACTTTCAATCCTATAGTCTGTGATTGGTGTTCCAGTGAATATATAATTCCTTTGTCTCTGATATCCTGAATGAACTCAAGGCATGGAGCTATCATCCTTTCAACATTCATTCATGTTCCTTGATCCAAAGTAGACTGTCTGAGATATGTGTGCCATCAATATCACATATTGACTCACACGTGCATGTGCATGCCTTTCTCAGTCTCACTTATCAAGTGGCCATGGACATAATACTCCCTCAGGAGGGACAAATCCCATATCTATCACTCGTAGTCAAAACCCCATGTGTCAAAGTCACCCAATCATCGCCTTTAAAACAATCCATATTTCAGGACTGCGTTTGATGATGTCAAAGTGTACCCAATGACATGTGATGAGTGCAGTGATTTTAGGTCTAAGAATCACAATCACCACCATCACTGTGAGAGATGACTGTGACTACCATGTCATGGTTCCATGTGTCACTCTCACGGTGGGTCTGTCTGATACACTGTTCTCTAACATGTATCTATGTGTTTGGTTTGATATGACATATCATGACTAATGAGACTATGTCATCAGCCAACACACACTCTAGTCTTGTTGTGTCATTTTTATCTATCAACCTTCCACAATGATATCTGACTAGGTACAAAATAAGAATGTACAAACTCTTAGCATCCGTATGATCCCATTCTTCAGGTCCTCAACCTGAAGACATATGTAACATCCCTGCCCTGGGTTATGTGTTAACCCTAGATAATTTTCATAATAAGGTTGAGTAGATGCTTAATCTTATATTGTGAAAAGTAATTAGGACTCAAGAGGAACTTATATTCCATTTTGGTCCTTTTTGAATAATGTTGAAACATTGTTTTATTTGATTTGGACTAAAGTGCAAATTACCCAAGTTGAGAGGTTAAATTGCAAATTGGGCATGACAATATGTTCCTCATGTGTTGAATCATCATGAGAATGAATATGATGCAGAGGTATGGCTTGTGGTAGCCTGAATGCCAAGAAAGAGCTGATAAAGCAATGTTTGTGCATTAAAACCTAGTTTTGGTGTAATATGCAATTTACCCAAAACCTAGGGTTCAATATGCAAATTACCACTTCAATAAGGTCCCTAATATTTCTTGGCATCATGTTGAGGCAAGAAAATGAGACTCATTTGAATTAAGTTGGAGGAGAGAGAATCTTGATATTAAAATAATCAAGATTTAAGCCTAATTGAAACCCTAATTCAATTTAGTGCAAAAATAAATAAAATAATTGAAGGGCCTTCAACCAAAATTAAAATGGTTGGATTCAGATGTGTGTGGAATCCCTTGAGCTTAGCAAGTACCACGAAATATCCTAAGGAGGTGAAAATTCCACTCGCCTTATTATAAGAAAAAGAATTTCCACTCAAAAATGGATATTACTATTATAAGGGTTAAGGTGCTTAATTTCTTTTCCCTTAATTTATGGATAATGGAAGGGATATCGGTGGAGATAGAGATTCCTTTGCATGCAAGAAACCAAGGGGGAAGTGGTGGCAACAATTTTGGAATTAAATGGATTTTTATGAAGCATTTTCTCTCTCATTGAATTTTTATAAAAAGACCTTTTACAAGCCAAAACAAAGGCTTTTTCGACCCCACTTCCTCCGCTTGCTTGGAAAAAGACCAAAGGAGCTTTGGAGGAGTAGTAGGACTACCCCCAACCTGTTGGTAAGCTTCTTGACCTCCTTTCACCTTGAATCCATGGTGAAAATCAAAAATCAATGTATGAATTCTTCATATCTCGATCCCCTCTTCAATTCTAACCATTCCTTTTCACTCAAAGCTTGAGGAAGACCCTTGGAATAGTGAAAGGAGTTGCATACACCATTGTTGGCATTATCTTGGAGCTTTGGATCTCAATTGGAGGCGGGTTTTATAACTTGAACCCTTAATATTATTATTGCATTCAATTCCTTATCATTTGTTGATGCTTTCTTCATTTCTAAAATTTATTTTGGTTGAGGGATGCAACCACCATGTAAATCACAGAAAAATTCATGGGTTTGGAGCTTGACGATGATTGCATCATCATAAGCAGACACCTCCCCAAATATCTAGGGCAAACGGTTTCAAATGTTTGAGTCTAAACGGTTTCACCAAACTGTTTGGTGACCAAACGGTTTGCAAACCGTTTGGAGGTTTGGGTTCCAAACCGTTTGAGATGGTTGACCGTTTGAGGAAATATGTTGTGATACTTCGATATTGACATAATGGTTTTAATTTGTTTGATCTTGAAGGTTTAAATTGTGAATGATTCCTTAAATGCAAACCCTAATCGGCTAAGTGCTGAATTTTCAATTGATTAAGTTGATGTTTTGGGTTGATTGACCCAAACAGTTTTAAAACCATTTGGGAATCACCCAAACGGTCTCAAGACCGTTTGGAGGTCAACCAAGACCATTTGGATGTCTAGAGTTGAGTATGGTTGGGTATTTGAAGATCCAAAGATACCAAATTGAAGTACAATCAATTGCTGATTTGATAATCAATCCAATGACCCAAACCCTAGTTGGATGTCATGGATTTTGATTATGAGATTGGAAAACGGTCTCAAGACCATTTGGAGATTATCCAAATGACTTCAAGACCGTTTGGGGGTCATTCAAGACCGTTTGAGGTCAGGTCATATCATGTAATGATGATGGTTCACTAATTTCAATTGAATTGGTTCCACAATGTTAACCATTGATGGATCCTCGATTTGAAAACCCTATGTGATGGTTTCTTGATTATCAACCCTAGCTAAATTGGGTTCAAAACTCTAATTTAAGGTCTAATTGAATGGTGATTCAGTGGTTCAATTGAAGAATACATTAGTGGTTCAATTGATAGTTGGTTCATGGATTGGAACCTTGAATCAATTAAGTGTTGAAGACCCTTTTTGGTCCATTCAGTTTTGAGAGGGTTTGGACCAAACGGTCTTAAGACCATTTGAGTCCAAATGGTCTTAAGACCATTTGGGACCAAACGGTCTCAAGACCGTTTGAGACCAAACAGTCTCAAACCGTTTGGAGATCCAAGCTCATTCGATTTCAAACACCTACTTTGTCAAACAGTTTCAAGCCCTACTTTACTAAATGGTTTTCAAACCATTTGAACCTAATAGGTCAAGACCGTTTGAGGTATAACTGACCAAGACCGTTTGAGGTTCAAATTGGTTAAACCATTTGGACACCTAATATGATCAAAGGTCAATTAGCTTTTTGATTATTAATGATGTAGACCAATGATGACTATGAAGGTTAACCCTATCTATGTGTACTTAAGTGAAGAGTTAACCTAGATCAATCTTGGAGTATTTAACATCCTAGAGAGGATGAGAAGGAGAGAGAATGGGAGAGATGATTGCTTACTTAATAATCCCTAATTCTCTCATTATGAATAAATATGTAATCAGGGTTTGATCCATAATAATGAGATCATGAAATCCTCATTGAATAGATTGAAGTGCCATGACGCTAATCTAGGGCAAGGCTATGTGAAACCCTAATTTAGGGCTAAGCTTAGTGAAACCATAATCTAGGGTGATGATGTAACCCTATCTTAGTGTAACAATGTAAGCATCGCTAATTCAATGGGAATTGTACATCCTAACCCTAATTTGGGTATGAGGTAAGAGAAACCCTACTTGGATGTGAATTATAAACCTTAATCCCTAAAATGGGGTAAAGGTGCATGAAACCCTAATATAGGGTAGTTCTACTAATCCTATATTGAAGCCCTATCAATGGGTGATGTGTTGTGAAATTAATACTAGGTGAAACCCTGATATAGAAGAATGTTATGTGAAACTCTAATGGAGAGCAATATTATGTGAAATCTATATGATATATAGAAGATGCTATGTGAACCTCAAATTATAAATATGCAGAATCCTATTCCTAATAATGGAATAGTGATTAATGTATTAACAAATATAACACCTAGAGAGGTTGATGATGGGTATCCTTACATTAATAGGTTCTAACTCAAGGATGAGTCCATATCATTGACAATGGTTGTATATTCTAAAGAAGCGATTTATGACCAATACATTGCATGATGTATGTGATGAACTAGTATATAAAGTATTAGGATGGGAAATACCCTAATACAAGCTAATTGGATGAACTCAAGTAAGATAAAGGTGTTGAGGGAAGTGATACATCAAGACATGATAGATATCACATCCAACACCCCAATACTGAAATACCTTGATGTGATTTAAATCCAGTATAATTGGATAAGTGACATATGAAATGTGTCATGTCAATTGTTACATTGAGATGTAATAACCTTGATGAATGTAGGCTAACATGCCTTATGAAAAGGTTAATCCAAATTAATAGACTATGATACAATAATATTCTGATAAAGATGAGAGAGAAACACATACTTTGTGTTGATAATACATTCAATGATGAATTATGAGAATAAATAAGTATGTTTGAATACTTATGATATCAATATTGGCTTCTAGCTATGAGAAGCAATGAAATAGGGTTGATCATTAATAATATGATCTCAAGAACCTAAGAGGTTATTTATGGAAAACCCTAATGGAGGGTGCTGATTTGAAAGAGAAATCATGAATCCTAAAGAGGGAGTAGTGTTATTACTTAGTGTTGTATGGTGCTGATATGAAAGCATTATAATTGTTATAATGAATATTAATCATGCAGGAATGATGAGATGAGGAGTATAGCCAGGTATGGGCTATGATGCTCTGTATTTTGAGAATGTTTATAGGCTTTATAAGCCTTCATATGTTTTGATTGCTTAGTGAGAAGTAATCTGAAAATTTATGAGCCCTGTGTGTCATATGATGTTTTAATTATTGAGCTTGTATATGAGTTTTATAAGCCATAATATGCCTTACTGCTTTGAGGGGGTAATAAGAGGTGATATGAGCTTTGTGTACTATGTGCAATGCTTTGTGTAAAAAGAATCATTGAGCTTTGTGTTCTATGTGCAATGCTTTGTGTAGTAAGAATCATAATGTCCTTGGTCAGATGACCTGAAGATATTAAGTTACCTAATAAGTGGTAACAAGTATCCTATGATACATTAAGGGTTCAAATACCATATTCTATAATTATGATGATTTAGGAAATCAAATTATACTTGATGAGTTGAGGGATTAAGATTCCAATACTTTGTGAAAAGAGTATGGCTACAGGCCATGACTCCACAATGACAATGACATGCATTAGATATATGATATAAGCCTGAAGAGAGTTAATGTTGTGGAAATAATTCTATAGTGAATAAATGTTATACATGTTCTTCATATTCCTTAATGGATAAGTGACATATTGCTCTATCAAATTATAGCTGCAATGCTTTTGATAAGAATAGTGTTCTAATCTATTAGACATTGAATTAACTAATGTCAAACAAATATGATTCCTCTGTTCATATTTATCTTCTTTAGCTACAATAATAATGTTTCTAGAGGAGAGTTATATCTCTCGCTGGGGAAATTTACAATTGTCTCACCCCCGTGGGAACCACATTTTTAGGTGGACACGGACAAGGAGGCAGAAATCCTTCAGTAGGAGAAGGACATCAACAATAGCAGTAGGGATAGAAATGAAGTCTCAGGTGGAGACACTAGTTGTTATGCCTTGTATAGATGTATATAGAGTCCTATGTGTTGTCTCTGTACTCTCAGGTCCTCGGAGTAGTAGTTAGTGCTTTCGAGATTTTGGCTCAGTGCCTCAAGATTTTATACTGCCTGTGTTTAGTTTACCAGAGCAGTTGATGCTTGTAATTCTCAGAAAGAGATGATACAGGACATGTACCTTTAAACCAGAATGTAAATGTGTTACTTTGGTTCTATGTGAGAAAGTTTTCCTTTGATGGATCTTTTGATAAAAAGGTTTTAATTTTTAGTGATTTTCGATAATCTTCTGCTTAGTGAACGCTTCCGCATTAGTTAATCATGTTTTTGTGAGTTGGATTCTACAATTAAGTGGTATCAGAGCTCTAGGTTTGTTGACTCTACAGAGACACAGGACTAAGGTGTTGAGTCTGTGTTGGTGTCCTCTAGTATACCCTATAGTGACTTTTGCTTTTATAGAAGAAAGGGTGAAGTTTAAAAATGACTGGAGAACACGAGGAACACATTGCTAAGGCCAATGTTGCACCAGGAGAGGGTGCATGGGACCAGGAAAGAGAAGAACAAGTGCCTGAGAATTCCCATCTTGACCTAATTGGGATAGAGAATCCTATGTTATGCTCTTGAAGGGCAGGTTAGGACAACAGTGATGCATATAGAAGATTGGATACTAGTATTACAACCTAGGTTACCAGTCCTCAATGCAGAAACTTTGAGCTTTGAAAGGGTTCCTGAGTGACATGGTCATGTTGGAACAGTAGAAATGTGGGAAAGATTAACATATGGCCAGAAAGTAGACTTTGCCATAAGTATAGACAAATAGTACATCTGTGATGGTAGTGCCCAAAGAGGGGCAATAAGCTGAGATTTAAGGTAAGGTCTCTATAATTTTAGAGACATTTGCCTAGTTATTCTGAAAAGCCAAAGTTTTTGGTGTCACCAATGCAATAAATGCCTTGTGCACCAGGGTAGTAGCCACTAAGTAAAGGAAAAAGCAGGAACATAATATAATTAGACACTATGTGTTGAGTCAACCTAAAGTTGATGATAACCATGAGGGGTAATAGTCAAATGAAATGTATTCATTCTGACACTTCATTTCATGATTCTTTGTGTTAAAGATAAGAAAGTGGTTGCTTTTGAACTACCTTTGACTAGTCCTATAAGGACACAAGGGACATGAGAACTTATGACGCAATTTTACTACGCGCTAAAAATGCAAGTGTACGCGTCGAGTAATATAGGCCTCTGTGAGGCCCGAGTCGAACACAGGGATACGTTGAATTATTGGAGACTTCTACTAACTATTTGCGATCAGCTAAGCCAGATAACAAAGTAGGGTTTGTTGTCAAAATTAAAAGAAAATAAAAATAAAACAAAGCAAACAATCGATTAAAGGTTGATTTAATCAATTCAAAAGGATATCTTTAGGATTTTGGTTTCACCGCGGGTCAACATTGCATTAGGTTTCATATAACTCCTCAATCTTCTCTATCTATCCGGGTAGTGGCCTGAAAACAGAATTACCCACTGTCGTGGTGTAATTCACTACTTAGGTTTAGGTTGATTCCACCGTCGTAGTAATCACTCTCCTAAACTAAGCGCATTATAGCCGATCTCTCAGTTTCCACCATTAATTTTACACCTCCTTTGTCAAGGGATTTATCGATTAATGTAGGTTTCGTCTCTTTTCAACCGTTAATCCTTCTGTCGAAGTGATTAAGGGCATTAAGTTATTATTATGGTGATCAATCATAACAATATATGGAGAAAAAGAAACTATACCACGGATTTAAGAGAGAAAATATGAATTATTAATATAAAACTGTCATACAATGCATTCCCCGGGCTACTCCCGGTCCTAAAGACAAAGGGGATTAGCCCTGCATGGTCATCTCAATGAAAGACAGAGGAGTAGAGAAGAAAAACATGGGAAACATGGAGCAAACTCGTGTAACCCCTGATACAAAGGTGTTCCTGGAGATCCTCCTCGAGAAACATGCATTTTGCAGTCTTCCGACAGCAAAATCGCCCGTCGGAGGTGCCCGGATTGCTCGGTTGACGGCCTTCGTCTCTCGTCTCCTATCTCTCTCTCCTTCTTGGATGTTGTGCAACACAATGTCCTCTCCCCCTCGGGCCGTCCGTGCTCTTCTTAGGTCATAGGACCACTTTACGGCTCCGAAAAAGCTCAACCGTCGGATTAAAATGCTCCGTTTTAGTGCTGAAAATCGCCAGATCCCGACGCTGTCGATAGTATCGACCCCAAGGTCGATGGTATCGACCATGGAACAGGTTATTCCTTCCAAGATCGCGTTTTGGGGTTGCTTTTTGATGAAATGTCGATACTATCGACCTGGGGGTCGATAGTATCGACTCTGGACAACGCAAAAGTGCCTGAAAAAGTGCCAAAACATGTGTATAAGTCCGGGGATTATATAAAATCATATAAATATTATAAAAGAAGTATAATTTGATGCAAAAAGAGTTTAAAGGCCAACTATAGTGAATTATGCAAATATAATCAAGAAAATGACAAATACATGCATAAAACATATATAAAATAAGTCTATAAAAGTGACTCAAAACCCATGCATCAAACTCCCCTAAGCTTAAACCTTGCTCGTCCTCGAGCAACAAAACTTTGGATCTGGTTGAGATAAGTCAGCAACAGGACATAAATACATGAAATGAATCTACATCATCCCCACTTTCAATCCACAAACCGGCCCTGATTGACCACTGAACACTAACTGCCATCCAGGCGACCAAAGACCTATGTAAAAGATGTTTATCCCCCAATCAATGAAACATTATCAATTGAAGCAGTTAATATGATAAACTCATCTGGTCCATACTTGATTCATCTTGTGATCTCCTATCTACGTTGCTCATTTCCTAACTACCATCTAAATGGAAGCAGATCTCCTGATATTAATGAATGAGGAGAATATCATGGGTGGCCTACCGATTAGAGCAACGGGTGGATGGGATAGGTGGTTGTGGAAGAGATGGAAGCACATAATAGTCAATCATGCAATACAAAAATTAATGACCTATCATGATGCAAAATGCAAGTGAAAATGTCCTAATGTTACATTTTTGGTGGAATGATGCATGCACTATCATTCCGTCTCAAGGTGAGATGGAATATCTAAGAAAACTACACCATGTGCTTATTCTTCTTAGTATGTAAGTGAGAACATGTTCCTTTCTCCCTCTCATTCCTACTTCTCAATTTTTTTTTTCTTCTCTTTTTTTTCAATTTTTTTTAAAGCCCTTATTTTCATAGATGACAATGAATTATATGCCGGGCTCACTTCTTGTTACATACTTGTGCATCTGAAGCATTCTATTTGGAGGGTATGGAACAAGTTCATCACCTTTAATGTTTTCAGAGTAACATAAGATACATGGTGTACAATATGCTCAAAAGATGTAAATGCAACTACATAATGACAGTTATGCAACTACTATGACATGCACCTAAGGATAATGTGCATGTATAACTACTCTATCCTTTTTTTTCATTTTCATGCAAAAAAAAAGTGAAAATAGATATAATGCAAGACCTATCTACATGGTATGCAATCAAAGAGTGAAAGACAATAATGTGCTCCCATTTCTTATTGTGGAGTGTGAATGAAATTGCGGTGGATCAGATCATAAGACTAATTGACAGAACCTTTCAAAAATATCATATGTCCCTCTCTAAAGACCTGTGTACATGGTAACTGAAGGATTTCTCTCTTAAACTTTAGTCTAAGGTCACGTTAGCGTTTGGTCGGTTTGGGCTCAAACATCCTTGTCAATCACTTTTCCTTAGACAATAAAGATGGTCATTCATGTCCCCGTGTCCTGAAGCTGACTCACCCAAGCACTTCCTCAGTTATGCAACTCAATTACTCACAAGAATAAGCTCAAAAAGTTTTCAATATGCTCATATTTTCATGTGCACACAACCCAAGAGTAAAACTTGCAATTGAAACCATGCATTTATTGCTTCACAGATTACACTAGATAGATGTGGATCCTACAAAAGCGTTAACCTAGAAATAAAAACAACTAATATCTCAAAAGTAAAATCAACATGAATAAGTAAGTAAAAAACTAAGATAGAGGGTTGTTCCAACACCCCCCCTAAGATTGAATATGACTATGGCCTCATAGTCAACATTCTCACTTAAGAGGTGGAACAACGGTACCATTCGCTTTGAAGTGTGGTGAAGAAGGATGGTTAGATGCTCAAGTAGACCAAGTGATGCTTGCTATCTCCCTCCTTTTTGTGGCCCATTTTTGTGTCTTAGTTGTTCTAAGACGTGAATTGCTTCATCCATATTTCCTCTGCAAAAAACGGTTCGAAAAAATCTCGTTTCGATACCTTTTACGGCCTGTTTTATGTAGTTGTCCTGCAGGTGTCGATACTATCGACCAAGGTCGATGGTATCGACCCAGACTCAGCAATTTTGCTAAATCGACGCATCTAAAAGCCTGGGAACTCAAAAGTGTCGATACTATCGACCCTAGGGTCGATGGTATCGACTTTACTGGCACCAATGTTTCTGTAAATCTTTAGGAATCTCGATACTATCGACCCTAGGGTCGATGGTATCGACTTTTCTTCAGCGTTTACTTCTCCAAACTCGATACTATCGACATGGGTGTCGATAGTATCGACCTTAACATTCTGCACGCTTCAAAACACGAGTTAGGGTACCATTTTTACAAAAATGATCAAAACCTAAGCAAAAACTAAGTACATAAACATAAAAGAACATAACCAAACATAAAATTGAACCTAAAGTTGGGTTGCCTCCCAACAAGCGCCCTTGTTTAATGTCCTAGGCATGACATAAAGATACCTTTAACCTGGGTTGTCAAGAGATGTCTCCAATGAGTCATGTGGCAATTTGAATTGAACTCGATCCTGTCCAATCCCCAAGGTCAATGTACCTCTCCCAATGGCAGCGATGACATCATCCGTAGCTTGGAACGGCCTTCCCAATAGCATCTCGCAACTTTGGAGCTGTGGCATGTCCATGACAACAAAATCTACCGGGAAGATGAACCTGTCTACCTTGACGAGTACATCCTCGCACACTCCATATGGCCTTACAATGGACCCATCCACCAATTCAATTGTCACGGCCGACTTCTTGATTTCTTTTAACCCAAGTTTCTGAAATGTGGACAGAGGCATAAGATTAATGCTGGCACCCGAATCACACTGTGCTTGTGGAAAATGTCGACCACCTATTGAGCAAGGAATGTAGAAGCCTCCTGGGTCTTTTCTCTTCTTTGGAGAACTCCCGTGAATCATAGAGCTCACCGTCTCATTCATCCGACAAATATCGCCGTCTTTTATCCGCCTCTTCTTATTGATGATTTCCTTGATGAACCTCCCATAGGCGGGCACCTTCTCGATCATCTCCACTAATGGAATATTGATGTGGAGTTTTCGGAATATTTCCAAGAATTTCCCAAAATGAAGATGCTCTTTCTTTGACTTCGGATTGACCAGATTTGACACATCTGCTGCATTAACACGCCTGTGAGGTGGCACATATGAGCTTTTCGGGGTCAACTCCCCTAAGCTTGCTTCAATCACTCCCTCTGACATGGGCTTTGGCGAGACATCATCAAAAATAATAGCTTGTTGTGGTTCCTCTCTCGCATTCGATGTTTCCACACGTGCACAAACAACCTTCAATTGTTCTTCTTGCCTAGATGGAGATGCAATATTCATAACTCGCTGTGATTTTCTGAAGAACGGGTTTACGCCCGACAGTCCATAGTAAGTGCGTGGATACGGTATCGCCCGTGACCCATGCGTATTAAACGTCATTTTTCTTTCCTCTTTAGCTTCTTGCACCTGAGATTCCTCCTCATTGCTTACCACAGAAATATACTTGACCTGATGGTGTGCTTGGGCCACGTTTGCATTCTTGGCCGGTTTCTGTTGATTGGCGTGCTTGATGGCTGCCACTTCACTAGAAATCTGTGCCACAGTGGTTTCTAATGCCCGCATTTGTGCTCCATGGCTTTGCAGCGTCTGTCCAAACTTGGTTAGAATATCACCTTGAGATTGCAATTGCTTACCAAACATGGCCATCATCTCCTGGTTCTACTGTACCATTTGACTCAGTAATTCAGTGTTCTTATCCTCGGATCTAGGCTGTGGCTTGGCATCCGGATCCTTCAGAAAGTTATTTGGATCCTTCCATGAGAATTTTTTATCCTTCCTCCATGCGTAGTCATTGTTTCTGTAGCCCTGTTGTTGCATGTACTTTACTTGGGCTTCCTCATCCTCAGATGAATCTTCCTTAGCTAGCAGCTTCTTGGCTAGCAGATCTAACTTGTCGTTCAGCTCCTTAATTACTTTGGATTCACCTGCAACTCTGACCTGCTCCACAGTGCCTCTTTCACCCCATGACTGTTTCTTAGCCATGTTCTTTAATATCTCCCAACATCTGGTGTCCGTATTGTTCAGAAAGAATCCTGACCCAGCTGAATCAAGGTTACTTCTATCGTGCTCGGAGAGAGCAAAATAGAAGATCTTCACCTACGTCTCTTTATCCAACCCATGATGTGGGCACCTTCTCAACATAACCTGGAATCGCTCCCAGGTCTCAGAATATGTCTCACCCGCCTGTTGGGTGAAATTGTGAATCTTCCTAATCATGTCGTTGGTCTTCTCAGGAGGGAAAAACCTCTCGAAGAAAACTTCCACCATATGATCCCAAGACTGAACAAATTCGTCATCGAGGTTATGGAGCCACTCTCTTGCTGCTCCTGCCAAGGAACTTGGGAATAGCTTGAGGTAGAGCACATCCTGTGGAAATCGATCTATCTTCACCATATCGCAATTTTCAACAAACTGACTAATGTGTGCCACTGGATCTTCATTTTTCAGTCCGTGAAATGCGTTTGATTTAACTAAGTTAATCAATGCTGGATCGATCTTGTAGGTTGGAATGTTTAGCCCCTGTTTCTTTATAGGCCCCTTTGATGCCGAGGAAGATGACGCCTTGATCTTCTCCCATATTGTCTGTGCTTCAGCCATTGCTTCTTCTTGTTCTTTTTCAGATTCAAAATTTATGTCACTTTGGTGTTCCTCCTCGTAGTAGTCCTCGTCCTCTGGTCCCACAGATGGAACCTCAGGTGTGTGATTCACGTAGTCTCGACTACGTGTGTGCACCATGCAAAGTACCTGAAATATGGAAATAGGGGTTCAGTACAATGCTTTGAATGAGTCAACACAATTATAGAGAAATAAAGGAATTTTTGAAATTGTTTTAAAATAAAAAAAATGTGGCCTAGAGTGGCCGCTCTTAGCACTCAAAGTGCCAATAATTCTCCGTATCCCCGGCAACGGCGCCAAAAACTTGACGCAATTTTACTACGCGCTAAAAATGCAAGTGTACGCGTCGAGTAATATAGGCCTCTGTGAGGCCCGAGTCGAACACAGGGATACGTTGAATTATTGGAGACTTCTACTAACTATTTGCGATCAGCTAAGCCGGATAACAAAGTAGGGTTTGTTGTCGAAATTAAACGAAAATAAAAATAAAACAAAGCAAACAATCGATTAAAGGTTGATTTAATCAATTCAAAAGGATATCTTTAGGATTTTGGTTTCATCGCGGGTCAACATTGCATTAGGTTTCATATAACTCCTCAATCTTCTCTCTCTATCCGGGTAGTGGCCTGAAAACAGAATTACCCACTGTCGTGGTGTAATTCACTACTTAGGTTTAGGTTGATTCCACCGTCGTAGTAATCATTCCCCTAAACTAAGCGCATTATAGCCGATCTCTCAGTTTCCACCATTAATTTTACACCTCCTTTGTCAAGGGATTTATCGATTAATGTAGGTTTCGTCTCTTTTCAACCGTTAATCCTTCTGTCGAAGTGATTAAGGGCATTAAGTTATTATTATGGTGATCAAGCATAACAATATATGGAGAAAACGAAACTATACCATGGATTTAAGAGAGAAAATATGAATTATTAATATAAAACTGTCATACAATGCATTCCCCGGGCTACTCCCGGTCCTAAAGACAAAGGGGATTAGCCCTGCATGGTCATCTCAATGAAAGACAGAGGAGTAGAGAAGAAAAACATGGGAAACATGGAGCAAACTCGTGTAACCCCTGATACAAAGGTGTTCCTGGAGATCCTCCTCGAGAAACATGCGTTTTGCAGTCTTCCGGCAGCAAAATCGCCCGTCGGAGGTGCCCGGATCGCTCGGTTGACGGCCTTCGTCTCTCATCTCCTATCTCTCTCTCCTTCTTGGATGTTGTGCAACACAATGTCCTCTCCCCCTCGGGCCGTCCGTGCTCTTCTTAGGTCATAGGACCACTTTACGGCTCCGAAAAAGCTCAACCGTCGGATTAAAATGCTCCGTTTTAGTGCTGAAAATCGCCAGATCCCGACGCTGTCAATAGTATCGACCCCAAGGTCGATGGTATCGACCATGGAACATGTTATTCCTTCCAAGATCGTGTTTTGGGGTTGCTTTTTGATGAAATGTCGATACTATCGACCTGGGGGTCGATAGTATCGACTCTGGACAATGCAAAAGTGCCTGAAAAAGTGCCGAAACATGTGTATAAGTCCGGGGATTATATAATCATATAAATATTATAAAAGAAGTATAATTTGATGCAAAAAGAGTTTAAAGGCCAACTATAGTGAATTATGCAAATATAATCAAGAAAATGACAAATACATGCATAAAACATATATAAAATAAGCCTATAAAAGTGACTCAAAACCCATGCATCAACTTACATCTTACTCAGTGTTCCTTAAAATGCTTTATAATCTCCCTTATCTATGTGTTAAAAGATGAGATATAGAAGTGATGCCTGGAGAAATTTCAAGAATGCAGAATCCTGTGTGTATAATGATATGAAAAGCGTGGAATATGATAGCAAATAAAGTGCATACTACCTAATCTCAATACTTGTATACCCTGGCCAGGTATATGATTATTGGAAGATAAGGCAAGTATGGAACTCTTAGATTGTTATCTTTCTGATTACTCTGATCAAGTAATCATTTTGAAACAATCTAGAGAGTATAATGAAATTAAATAAGAAGAGCTAAGTGAATTTTTCCCAAATAAATTCTCAGTGAACTTTCTTAGTGAATTTTCTCAAATAAATTCTTAGTGAACTTTCTTAGTGAATTTTCCCAAATAAATTCTCAGTGAACTTTCTTAGTGAATTTTCTCAAATAAATTCTCAGTGAACTTTCTTAGTGAATTTTCCCAAATAAATTCTCAGTGAACTTTCTTAGTGAATTTTCCCAAATAAATTCTCAATGAACTTTCTTAGTGAATTTGCCCAAATAAATTCTCAGTGAACTTTCTTAGTGAATTTTCTCAAATAAATCCTCAGTGAACATTCTTAGTGAATTTTCCCAAATAAATTCTCAGTGAACTTTCTTAGTGAATTTTCTCAAATAAATTCTCAGTGAACTTTCTTAGTGAATTTTCCCAAATAAATTCTCAGTGAACTTTCTTAGTGAATTTTCTCAAATAAATTCTCAGTGAACTTTCTTAGTGAATTTTCCCAAATAAATTCTCAGTGAAGTTTTTTAGGGAATTTTCCCAAATAAATTCTCAGTGAACTTTGTTAGTGAATTTTCCCAAATAAATTCTAAGTGAACTTTCTTAGTGAATTTTCTCAAATAAATTCTCAGTGAACTTTCTTAGTGAATTTTCACAAATAAATTCTCAGTGAACTTTCTTAGTGAATTTTCCCAAATAAATTCTCAGTGAACTTTCTTAGTGAATTTTCCCAAATAAATTCTCAAATAAATTCTCAGTGAACTTTCTTAGTGAATTTTCCCAAATAAATTCTCAGTGAAGTTTCTTAGTGAATTTTCCCAAATAAATTCTCAGTGAACTTTGTTAGTGAATTTTCCCAAATAAATTCTCAGTGAACTTTCTTAGTGAATTTTCTCAAATAAATTCTCAGTGAACTTTCTTAGTGAATTTTCCCAAATAAATTCTCAGTGAACTTTCTTAGTGAATTTTCCCAAATAAATTCTCAGTGAACTTTCTTAGTGAATTTTCCCAAATAAATTCTCAAATAAATTCTCAGTGAACTTTCTTAGTGAATTTTCCCAAATAAATTCTCAGTGAACTTTCTTAGTGAATTTTCCCAAATAAATTATCAGTGAACTTTCTTAGTGAATTTTCCCAAATAAATTCTCAGTGAACTTTCTTAGTGAATTTTCCCAAATAAATTCTCAGTGAACTTTCTTAGTGAATTTTTCCAAATAAATTCTCAGTGAACTTTCTTAGTGAATTTTCTCAAATAAATTCTTAGTGAACTTTCTTAGTGAATTTTCCCAAATAAATTCTCAGTGAACTTTCTTAGTGAATTTTCCCAAACAAATAAAGGATTGCTGAGTGAATTACCTCTGTTAGATAAATATGTTCTCTTTTGGTAAATATTCTTGGGTGATGATAGAAGTATGTTCTTTTATGCTTCTTCCTTTCAAAAATATGGACATCATATGTTAGGGGTTTATGCTCTGCATAAACATAAACATTGATAAGGTTGAATTAATGAAAGGAACTTTGTGTGGATTACAGATCCATGATATCTCCATGATATTAAGATATTATGAGGAGACTTGAGGGTATGATAAATGAATAAATATGTCCCTCCTTTTTCCTGGGATTTCGGGGACGAAAGCCTTGTTAGGGGTTTATAATTTATAACATCCCTGACCTGGGTTATGTGTTAACCCTAGATGATTTGCCTAATAAGGTTGAGTAGATGCTTAATTTTATCTTGTGAAAAGTAATAAGGACTCAAGAGGAACTTATATTCCATTTTGGTCCTTTTGAATAATGTTGAAACATTGTTTTATTTGATTTGGACTAAAGTGCAACTTACCCAAGTTGAGGGGTTAAATTGCAAATTGTGCATGAAAATATGTTCCTCATGTGTTGAAGCATCATGAGAATGAAGACGATGCAGAGGTATGGCTTGTGGTAGCCTGAATGCCAAGAAAGAGCTGATAAAGCAATGTTTGTGCATTAAAACCTAGTTTTGGTGTAATATGCAATTTACCCAAAACCTAGGGTTCAATATGCAAATTACCACTTCAATAAGGTCCCTAATATTTATTGGCATCATGTTGAGGCAAGAAAATGAGACTCATTTGAATTAAGTTGGAGGAGAGAGAATCTTGATATTAAAATAATCAAGATTTAAGCCTAATTGAAATCCTAATTCAATTTAGTGCAAAAATAAATAAAATAATTGAAGGGCCTTCAACCAAAATTAAAATGGTTGTATTCAGATGTGTTTGTACATCCTTGAGCTTTGCAAGGACCACGAAATATCCTAAGGAGGTGAAAATTCCACTCACCTTATTATAAGAAAAAGAATTTCCACTAAAAAATGGATATTACTATTATAAGGGTTAAGGTGCTTAATTTCTTTTCCCTTAATTCATGAATAATGGAAGGGAGCTCGGTGGGGATAGAGATGACTTTGCATTCAAGAAACGAAGGGGGGAGTGGTGGCAACAATTTTAGAATTAAATGAATTTTTATGAAGCATTTTCTCTCTCATTGAATTTTTATAAAAAGACCTTTTACAAGCCAAAACAAAGGCTTTTTCGACCCCACTTCCTCCCCTTGCTTGGAAAACGACCAAAGGAGCTTTGGAGGAGCAGGAGGACGACCCCCAACCTGTTGGTAAGATTCTTGACCTCCTTTCACATTGAATTCATGGTGAAAATCGAAAATCAATGTATGAATTCTTCATATCTCGATCCCCTCTTCAATTCTAACCATTCCTTTTCACTCAAAGCTTGAGGATGACCCTTGGAATAGTGAAAGGAGTTGAATCCATCATTGTTGGCGTGATCTTGGAGCTTTGGAGCTCAATTGGAGGCGGTTTTTATAACTTGAACCCTTAATATTATTATTGCATTCAATTCCTTATCATTTGTTCATGCTTTCTTCATTTATGAAATTTATTTTGGTTGAGGGATGCAACCACCATGTAAATCACAGAAAAATTCGTGGGTTTGGAGCTTGATGATGATGACATCATCATAAGCACACAGCTCCCCAAATATCTAGGGCAAACAGTTTCAAATGTTTGAGTCCAAACAGTTTCACCAAACCGTTTGGTGACCAAACGGTTTGCAAACCGTTTGGAGGTTTGGGTTCCAAACCATTTGAGATGGTTGACCGTTTGAGGAAATATGCTGTGGTACTTGGATATTGATCTAATGGTTTCAATTGGTTTGATCTTGAATGTTTCAATTGTGAATGATTCCTTAAATGCAAACCCTAATCGGCTAAGTTGATGTTTTGGGTTGATTGACCCAAACAATTTCAAAACCATTTGGGAATAACCCAAACGGTCTCAAGACAGTTTGGAGGTCCAAAAAGACCGTTTGGAGGTCTAGGGTTGAGTATTGTTGGGTATTTGAAGATCCAAAGATACCAAATTGAAGTACAATCAATTGCTGATTTGATAATCAATCCAATGACCCAAACCCTAGTTGGATGTCATGGATTTTGATGATGAGATGGGAAAACGGTCTCAAGACCATTTGGAGATCATCCAAATGACCTCAAGACCATTTGGGGGTCATTCAAGACCATTTGAGGTCAGGTCATATCATGTAATGATGATGGTTCACTAATTTCAATTGAATTGGTTCCACAATGTTAACCATTGATGGATGCTTGATTTGAAAACCCTAAGTGATGATTTCTTGATTATCAACCCTAGCTCAATTGGGTTCAAAACCCTAATTGAAGGTCTAATTGAATGGTGATTCAGTGGTTCAATTGAAGAATACATTAGTGGTTCAATTGATAGTTGGTTCATGGATTGGAACCTTGAATCGATTAAGTGTTGAAGCCCCTTTTTGGTCCATTCGGTTTTGAGAGGGTTTGGACCAAATGGTCTCAAGACTATTTGGAGATTCAAGCTCATTTGGTTTTAAACACCTACTTTGTCAAACAGTTTCAAGCCCTACTTTGCTAAACGGTTTTCAAACCATTTGAACCTAATAGGTCAAGACCGTTTGAGGTCTAAGTGACCAAGACCGTTTGAGGTTCAAATTGGTTAAACCATTTGGACAACTAATATGATCAAAGGTCAATTAGCTTTTTGATTATTAATGATGTAGACCAATGATGATTATGAAGGTTAACCCTATTTGTGTACTAAAGTGAAGAGTTAACCTAGATCAATCTTGGAGTATTTAACATCCTAGAGAGGATGAGAAGGAGAGAGAATGGGAGAGATGATTGCTTACTTAATAGGCCCTAATTCTCTCATTATGAATAAATATGTAATCAGGGTTTGATCCATAATAATGAGATCATGAAATCATCATTGAATAGATTGTTGTACCTTGACCCTAATCTAGGGCAAGGCTATGTGAAACCCTAATTTAGGGCTGAGCTTAGTGAAACCATAATCTAGGGTGATGATGTAACCCTAACTTAGTGTAACAATGTAAGAAGCCCTAATTCAATGGGAATTGTACATCCTAACCCTAATTTGGGTATGAGGTAAGAGAAACCCTACTTGGATGTGAATGGTAAACCTTAATCCCTAAAATGGGGTAAAGGTGCATGAAACCCTAATATAGGGTAGTTCTACTAATCCTATATTGAAGCCCTATCAATGGGTGATGTGTTGTGAAATTAATACTAGGTGAAACCATGATATAGAAGAATGTTATGTGAAACTCTAATGGAGAGTAATATTATGGGAAATCTATATGATATATAGAAGATGCTATGTGAACCTCAAATTATAAATATGGAGAATCCTATTCCTAATAACAGAATAGTGATTAATGTATTAACAAATATAACACCTAGAGAGGTTGATGATGGGTATCCTTACATTAATAGGTTCTAACTCAAGGATGAGTCCATATCATTGGCAATGGTTGTATATTCTAAATAAGTGATTTATGACCAATACATTGTGTGATGAATGTGATGAACTAGTATATAAAGTATTAGGATGGGAAATACCCTAATACAAGCTAATTGGATGAACTCAAGTAATATAAAGGTGTTGAGGGAAGTGATACATCAAGACATGATAGATATCACATCCAACACCCCAATACTGAAATACCTTGATGTGATTTAAATCCAATATAATTGGATAAGTGACATATGAAATGTGTCATGTTAATTGTTACATTGAGATGTAATGCACCTTGATGAATGTAGGCTAACATGCCTTATGAAAAGGTTAATCCAAATCAATAGACTATGATACAATCATATTCTGATAAAGATGAGAGAGAAACTCATACTTTGTGTTGATAATACATTCAATGATGAATGATGAGAATAAATAAGTATATTTGTGTGGGATCCAACTTATAAAACACAAGATTAACTTAAGCGGAAGTGATTAACTAATTTAAAATAATGCGGAAGCGTTTTGTTAGCAGCGGAATTATTAAAAATCACTAAAAATTAAAACTTTTTCATAACGAAACATGATAAGTTATTTATAAAATGATCCATCATTACATCTCTGTAATAATCACATCTCGAAGATTACAAACATCAATTGCCCTATTAACTGTACAAGGCAATATACAAAATCTCGAGGCATTAAGATAAAAATCTCAGATCTACTTTTAAACATCTAAAGACTCCTAGGACCTGAGAGTACAGAGACGACACATAGGACATTCTATCTACATACTTGACAGACACTATTTCCACCTGAGGGTCACTAGTGTCCTTGATTGTGCTGCAACTGTTGTTGTTTCTCACCCACCGAAGGGTTTCTTCCTCTTCTTCAGCGATTACCTAAAAATTTAATCCCACGGGGGTGAGACAATTGAATAATTGTCCCAGTGAGAGTTATAACTCTCCACCAGAAGCTTTGTTAATGCAATTAGAGGAATAATACTGAGCAGTAAAATTATAAACATTTAACAGCAGGATTAATATTATATGAACTAAGTGAAGAAACATTCTTTTTAAGCAATCATTTCAATTATAACTTAATTGAATGACAAAACATATATCAATAAAGAATATGAAGAACATGTATACTAGTTATGTAGCTAAAACACTATAAACAATGTAAAATCATTCATTGTTTCTCGTAGTTCAACCTAAGCAAATATGCTACACTGCTGATTACATTTTACAAACATGATTATGCCCTGAGGAGATGAGTTACACCTCTCATACTCCAACCGACCATTACGAAATCGCAAACGGTACCATACATAGGTCATCAGAAGAGCCGAAATCCTATGACCTCATCATCCTCAGTCAGTATGAGGAACAACATGCAGGACATTGTGTGTCTCTGCTACAATAGATTTCCAGGGTATTTTGGAAACTTCGCTATTAGAGTTACAGTGGCGTGATGTACTCTCTTCGCCATCGAGGGATTTGTTATTTATCTCACATCGATGCGGCATCAACAACATCATCGGGAGATTAGTGATACATCATCCCGTCATAAACATATAATACAAGATTGAGAGATTAAATAAACATCTCACATCAATTCCTATATTAGGATGTAAGGATATTCGCATCCATAACCCCCACATACTCAAAAGTATGCTCTCCAGGAGTTCCCTTAGGAAAAACCTATTTCATCATCATTAAACTTCTGACAATGATGGATCTATGGTCAGGGCTCTACATGATATCATTATACTCGATTATTTAAGTACATTATAGCATTCTTTTATCATCAGGCATGTTTTCAAACATAAACTAATAAGACAAATGCTATAAAGAAAGAGTGCTAATTGTATCAAGTTCATTTCTCATTTTGTTTATCATTGGGATATCAATCCCTAACCATCCCATCATTATGATTCAAGAACATGGGTGTTCAAACCCTTAGATCATCGAAACACTTGTTATTAAGTAACACATTGATGACTTGATGGCAATGCAGATATTTCTCATGGCTCATACAACCTATCAATCTCATATGTTACCTCTTACTAGGCAACATAACATATCGTTACTTTCAAAACTAATAAAGTGCTTTCAATGAATATGACTTCATAACCCTTACCTGGCTATGATTACTTCTTGATAAAGACATGCATGACTAATACAATTGATAACATGCACATTATATCTATATCAACACCATACAAAATATTTCCAATCAAGTATAGAACACCACATCCGTGCTATCTTGCACGGTCGTGCAAGAGAAGAACTACCACGACCGTGTTACATCACCACGGTTGGTTTCTAGGGTTAGGGTTTCTTATTCAATTCAATTAGGGTTATTCAACCCCTTAGCTTAAATAGGAATAGTGATTCCCCATTTCATACTTTAATCATAGAGTTTCATGCTTAATAGCATAACCCAAAATTAGGGTTTACTGTTCATCTCATCTCATTTCACTAGATTAGGGTTTCCTATTCATATTTCATCATATTACCCTAGATTAGGGTTTACTATTCACATCATAGTGAATTAAGATCATATCATTATCATGTATGAGGATTACTTTCATTAATGTCCTCAAATTAGGTTAAGATTCATTAATTATCATAATTAGGGTTTTCATGATTTCACTATGAAGGATCCTACCCTAATTAGGTATATTCTTACATATTGGAGGTTATTTACTTGATTCTCATTCATATAAGAGGTCTTCTCTCTCCTCTTTCTATGAGATGATGATTACATCACCCTTGATTAGACTAAATCAAATCAACCTTGACAACATAAGTTATGTCATCACCATTATGGTCATTAGGGTTTACTTGATCAAAGGGTATTGGTTACTCTATCCCATCAAGGGTACTTTTGTAATGTTCACCATTGATCAAGACAAACATTAATCAACTAATTGCTTGGTCCCTTAATCACTTTAGGTATCTATGAGGTTTAGGTTAATCAACTACTAAACCATTTTGACCACTAAGGCATCAAACGTTCTCAACCTTTTTAGACCCCAAACAGTCTTGCATACTCAACCTCCAAACGGTCGTGGATAACCCTTGAAACCATTTTATCAAGTGCATACTCAAAACCATTTGCCCAAGGTGGGGTGAAGACCGTTTGGTCTTGTTGACCGTTTGGTCAGGTTTAACTTTGAAACCGTTTGAACAAAACCAACCTTGAAACCGCATCGGCACCAAATGGTTTGGGATCATTTGGTCCCAAACGTTCTTGAGACCGTTTGGTCCAAACCATCTCAAAACTGCATGGACCAAAAAGTATCTCAACCATTCCAATTGAGTTAGGTTTTCCAATGTTGAACCCCTCAATCGATCATGCACTTGTTAGCTACTTATCAATTGAGTTAATTAGGTCAACTCTATACTGACTTAACACTCAATTGATCCTCAATTGATCATCAATTAGGGCTTGGATAAATTGAATTAGGGTTTGAAATCGATCACCCTTCAACATGTTTCAACTTGAGTCTAATTGACATTGAACCCATTGAACCATCAATCAATTTGGTCATGACCTGACCCCAAACGGTATTGGGATCATTTGGATGACCTCCAAACGGTCTTGAGACCGTTTTCTCAAGTCAACATCAAAAACTAACTCAACCTATTAAGGTTTGGCTCATTGATTTGGTCATTAGGTCACTAATCGATCATACTTCAACTTATTGCCTTTCAATCTTCAACCCCTTAACCATGGTCAACCCTAGACCTCCAAACCGTCTTGGGTGACCCCCAAACGGTCTTGGGATCGTTAGGACATCCTCCAAACTTTCGTGAGACCGTTTTCCCATCATTTCATCAAAAACTAAGTCATTCACTTAAAGGTTGAACCCTAGATTTTGCCACAAAATCACCACTTAATTGTTTAACAATTCAATAACATTGGACCCTCAATTGGTCAAACCCTCTTAACCCTAGACCTCCAAACGGTCTTGGGTGATCACCAAACGGTCTTGAGACCGTTTGGGTGATCCCCAAATGGTTTTGAAACCGTTTGGGCCACTCAACCCAAACTTCAACATGATTGCATCATTGAAATCAACAACTAACCCGATTAGGGTTTAGGTGACTAATGTGCCTTCAATTGGTGATTCTCTTGGAATTACTTGATGATTTTTGGTGGGTGTTTATTCCATATTGTTTACAACAGGTCTCCAAATGGTCAACGCCTGGTCAACCCATCCAAACGGTCTTGGACCGGTTGCTCCCAAACGTTCTTGTGAAACTGTTTGCTTTCAAATAGTTTTGAAACCGATTGCTCCAAACGGTTTGGGAAACTGTTTATGCAAGAGGTGGGAGACCGTTTGCTAAAGTAAGATTAGGATAAACTTTGGAAATAACATCATCATCTTCTACCTCAAGAACAGGGGCTTTTCTTCATGGAATTGCTAGCAAGAACACACCAAAGTGTCTAAAGAAGAAGAATAAGCAATTATACTAGGAGAAAAAGGTGCAAAAGTAAAGCTTAGGGTTTGGAGTTATAAAACCCGCCTAAGATCTTATCTAGATCTCAAAGCTTCGTAGCTTTAATGGTGGATGAAGTTCCAAAGGTTGCCCAAGGTCCGTTCTTCAAGGTTTGGATGGAGAAGAAGGCTAGAAAGAAGAATTGTGTAAGGAAAGCTAACAAACCAACCTTGTATAAGGATTTCCACCATGAATTTGAGATGGATGATGATCAAGACTTACCAAAACTAGATTGGTAATCCTCCTCTGCTCCTGAGCTTCTCCTTAGTCGGCCAAAGCAAGAAGATAAGGGAAGGAATGAAGGGAAACGATCCCTTGCTTTGAGAAAAAGGGTGTACTTATATATTTTTGGGATATTTTCAAGGCAAAGAGGATTATTTCCTTTATTTCTCAAATATCCACCAAGTCCTCCTCCACTTCTTAGCCATGTTTTCCTCCTTCTTTCCTTATTCAAAACTCCTCCCTTATCCAAGATTACAAGGAAAAGAAACCAAACACCTTACTAAGTTATACATGTATAAAAGGCCATTTTGCTTAAAACTTGGTTATTTAAATATTAAGGTTATCTTTCTTATTTGATCAATCAAATGAGGTGCCCTCCTCATTATCCTTAATCTACTTGATGTCAAGAGTCATGAAAGATAATCTAGAGCATACATTTTACATGTTGGACCCTAGGTTTTAGGTAATTTGCACATTACACCAAAACTAGGTTTTAAAGCACAAGGATTGCTCTACAGCTATATTTTGGTGCTCAAACTTGCAGAATCCATACCACCATATCATATACACTCTTATGATGTCTAAAAATCAGAGGAACATCTTAACATGTGCAATTTCAAGTTAACCCCTTTAATTGGGTAATTTGCACTTTAGTCCAAAATTAACAAAACAATATTGCAACATTGTTTAAAAAGGACTGAAATGGAAATATAAGTTCCTCTAAAGCTTTAATTACATTACACAAGATAACCAAAAATATATATTTACATATTTAAGCAAAATACCTAGGGTTAGTTCATAACCCAGGTCAGGGATGTTACAAATTATCCACCCCTTACAAGGATTTCGCCCCCGAAATCAACAAAACGTATTAAGAGAAAAGAGCAGGGTATTTCCTTCTCATCTCTTCCTCGAGTTCCCATGTGGCTTCTTCAACACCATGGTGATTCCAGAGGACTTTCACAAGACTTATGTCTTTCTTTTTCAGTTGTTTAATTCTATTACCAAGGATCGATATTGGTCCTTCCTCATAAGTCACATCATCATTCAACTCTACTTCCATAGGTTGCAGAACTGATTCTGTATCAGGATGACATTTCCTAAGCATGGAAATGTGGAACCCAGTGTGTAACTTTTGTAATTATGGTGGTAACTCTATCTTATAAGCTACTCTTCCAATTCGTTCCATGATTGGATAAGGCCCCATAAACCTAGGAGTTAACTTTCCTTTCCTCCCAAATCTCAGAACTCCTTTCTAAGGTGAGACTTTGAGATACACTCTATCTCCAACCTGGAATTCTAAAGGTCTACGATGCTTATCAGCATATGATTTCTACCTATCCTGTGCATTCTTCAACTGATGTTGTATTATCTTAATCTTCTCAGTGGTTTGCTGTACAAGATCAGGACCTAACAGTTGATATTCACCAGTTTCATACCAACATAGGGGTGATCTACAACGTCTACCATACAAAGCTTCATAAGGTGCCATGTCAATGCTATGTTGATAGCTGTTATTGTAGGAAAACTCTATCAAGCTTAGGTGCAGATCCCAACTCCCTGTAAACTGAAGAACACATGCTCTAAGCAAGTCCTCCAAGTTATGTATAGTCCTTTCTGATTGTCCATCAATATGAGGAGGAAAGGTTGTACTAAACCTTAACTGTGTGCCTAAAGCTTTATGAAGTCGCTCCCAAAAATGACTCATAAACTGGGGACCTCTGTCAGAAACAATGGTGACTGGAACTCCATGTAATCATACTATTTCATCTACATACAACTGTGCTAGCTTCTCAGCAGAATAGGTTGTTTTGATAGGTAAGAAATGTGTTGTCTTTGTCAACCTATCAACTATTACCCAAATGGAATCATGCCCTTTGCTTGTTCTGGGTAGACCAACCACAAAGTCCATGGTTACATGATCCCACTTCCACTGTGGTATGGGTAAAGGTTGCATTGTTCCTGCAAGCTTCTGGTGTTCAACTTTAACTTGCTGACACACAGGACACCGCATAACAAACTCAGCAACGTCTTTCTTCAAACCAGGCCACCAATACATATCTTTCAAGTTTCGATACATCTTGGTGCTTCCTAGATGCATAGCATACATCGAAGAATGAGCTTCTTCTAGGACTAACTTCTTCAAGTTATCCACATCCGGTACTATCATCCTACCATGATAACATGCTACTTGATCATATGAGTCATGGAAACCTTCTCATTTCTCACTACCATACTCCGATCTGATCTGTTGAACTGCAACATCAACTTGTTGTGCCTCCTTGATTTGCTGTCTCAAAGTAGGTTTTATATGCATCTCAGCTAACAACCCGTCTAACAATGATACTCTCAACTGTACATTGTCTTGCCTTAAGGAGATAAACATATCTCTCCTTGAGCACACTAAGGAATTCAGTTGTGCTCTATCCAAGGTTGGTGTTGCTAATTTCCTACTCAAAGCATCAAAAACCACATTGGCCTTCCCCGGATGGTAATCAATTGTACAATCGTAGTCCTTGATTAACTCCATCCAGCGGCGTTGTCTCATATTAAGCTCATGCTGAGAAAAGATATACTTAAGGTTCTTATGGTCTGTGAAAATTTGGAATGTTTCTCCATAAAGATAATGCCTCCAGATCTTCAAGGCATGAACCACAGCAGCTAGCTCTAAATTGTGTGTCAGATAATTCTCCTCGTGCTTCTTAAGCTATCGGGAAGCAAAAGAAATCACTTGTTTATCCTGCATCAACACACATCCAAGTCCATTCTTAGAGGCATCACGGAAAACTATATATCCTTTTCCTTGCTCAGGTAACACAAGTACAGGTGCTCTTGTCAACCTTTCCTTTAACAACTGGAAAGATTGTTGACACTTATCACTCCAAACAAAAGGAACATCCTTCCTCATCAACTTAGTCAAGGGTAAGGCTATAGAACTGAAGTTCTTAATGAACCTCCGATAATAGCCTGCCAATCCTAAGAAACTACGGATCTCTGTTGGTGTCTTCGGCTGCTCCCATAGCAGGACATATTCTACCTTTTTAGGGTCAACACGAATACCCGAAGAAGATATCACGTGTCCAAGGAAAGATACTTCTGGTAGCCAGAACTCACACTTGCTAAACTTAGCGTATAGCTTATGCTTTCTTAGTAAAGTTAGAGCTTGACGAAGATGTTGTTCATGCTGCTGAGAATCTCTACTATAGATCACGATGTCATCTATAAAGAAAACAACACACTGATCGAGAAAAGGTCAGAAGATTCTATTCATGAGTTCCATAAATGTAGCTGGTGCATTAGTGAGTCCAAACGACATAACTGTGAACTCATAGTGACCATACCCTGTTCTAAAGGCAGATTTTGGTATGTCACCATCCTTAATACGTAGTTGATGATATCCCGACCTCAAATCTATCTTTGAGAAGATAGTTGCACCACGCAACTGGTCAAAGAGATCATCAATCCTTGGCAGAGGATACTTATTCTTTATTGTTACTTTATTTAACTGTCTGTAATCAATGCATAACCGCATTGAACCGTCTTTCTTTTTAACAAAGAGGACCGGAGCACCCCAGGGTGAAGTACTCGGTCAGATAAAACTCTTCTCAAGCAACTCTTGCAGCTGTTTCTTGAGTTCTGCCATTTTAGCAGACGCCATCCTATATGGTGTTTGTGCTATAGGTTGCATTTCCGGAACTAGATTAATTTCAAAATCTATTTCTCGGGGCGGTGGTACACCTGGATGTTCTTCAGGAAATACATCTACAAATTCCTTGACTATAGGAACTTCAGCAGGGTTAGGACTCTCTATGGTAGTATCTACCACATGGGCCAAGAATGCATAACATCCTTGCCTCATTAGCTTCTCAGCAACCATAGCTGACACAAGACAGGTGGGTAAAATCTTTCTTTCTCCTTGAAAGATCCATGTTTCACTTTCATCAGCAAACACAGCTTGCTTGGATTCACAATCCAAAACAACCTTATACCTTTCTAAGGTATCCATCCCAAGGATTATATTAAATCCATGCATCTCAAGTGGTATAAGATCCACTTGAATGTGATGTTCAGAAAAGAAGAGGATGCAGGGAGAACACACCTCCTATAACACAGCAGATCCCCTTAACGGAGTTTCTAGCAACAAACTATCTGTTCTATGACTTATAGTCAGGTTGCAGTCAAGAATCACTCTTTGAGTGATAAAGGAGTGTGTAGCACCCAGATCAATTAAATAAGATACAACACAAGATGTAGACTTATCAGAATATAACAATTCCATCTGACCTGCTACAACCTGAGGGTTGATTACTACATCAGGTGGATTCATTTCGTAGAATCTTGCCATTGCTTGTGGTTGATTTGTTGCTCGCTGACCTGGTGTCGATGATCCAGCTTGGGACGCTTGTCCACGTCCTCTAGCACTTCTTGGAAACTGTCTCCTTTAAGAACCTTGTTGACTCTGCCTTTGAGGTTGAGTTACATTCACTTCTCTAGCTCTGCAATCCTTCATCAGATGTCCCATCTTTCCACATATATAACAACTTCTATTCAGTTGTTGTGGTCTGGGTGGTCCTGTGACCGACATAGATGCTGAACTGCGAGCTCCTTCTAATGGTAGGCTTCATCCTCTACCCCTATTCGACGTCCACTGTGTCTGGGTACTAAATCTAGGTGGTGGTGTAGGCGCAGAAAACCTAGGTTTCTTGAAACTTTTAGATGAAGATCCTTGGAATTGGGGATACATCCTCTTGTTCTGGGTCTGTCTCTTCTCTTCTACAGACCTCTCTATCCTCCTAACCCACTCCACAAAGGTAGCAAACCTTTCTCTATTCTCCAGAGTAGACACAGGGGTGGTCAACTCAGCGTTTAACCCTTTCTCAAAACGTCTAATCCTTTCTTCATCTGTAGCTGCCATGTGTGGACAGAACCGCAACAGCTCCATGAACTTAGCCTCGTACTCACTAATGTTCATTGGACCTTGTCTTAACCTCTCAAACTGAGAGATTTTCTCATCCAAGAACGTCTTAGGGAAGTATCTGTTGATAAATTCCCATCGGAAAACTTCCCATGCAACCTCCACACCTGGCCTCTTCTGTTCTTCCATGGTCCACCAATTACCAGCACTCCCCTTGAGAAGATATACATCATGTCTAACCTTTTCAGCTTCTGGGATGTTCATGATTCTAAAGGCCTTCTCTAGTTCAGTTAACCACAAGTCAACATCTGTTGGGTCAACTGTTCCAGCATACTCTGTGGCTCCAACTTGGCGAATTCGTTCAAACGTCTTGCTGATTCCTTGTCCTTCAGGATGGGTAGGTGCCCTAGGTGCAGGTATAGGCATCCTATCAGTCATGTGTGTCATGGTAGTCATAAACTGCCCACACATGGCTTGAACAGTTGGGTTCCCCATGTCAGTTGGATTGAACTGGGATGGTTCAAGCACTGGTTCTTCTCTTTCTTGGTCTCTTGCACCTCCTCGCGGTGCAATGACACTACTCTCTGCAACGTGTTCCTCATGTGGTCCAGACATTCTTAGTTTTATCTTCTTCTCCTGAGGAGCAAAAGACACTATCAGATATACTGGAAGACACTAGAACAGACTCAACATCCTAAGTCATATGTCTTTGTAGACTCAACGAACCTAGAGCTCTGATACCACTAAATTGTGGGATCCAACTTATAAAACACAACATTAACTTAAGAAGAAGCGATTAACTAATTTAAAATAATGCGGAAGCGTTTCGTTAGCAGCAGAATTATTAAAAATCACTAAAAATTAAAACTTTTTCATAACGAAACATGATAAGATTTTTATAAAATGATCCATCATTACATCTCTGTAATAATCACATCTCGAAGATTCCAAACATCAATTTCCCTATTAACTGTACAAGGCAAGATACAAAATCTCGAGGCATTAAGCCAAAAATCTCAGATCTACTTTTAAACATCTAAAGACTCCTAGGACCTGAGAGTACAGAGACGACACATAGGACATTCTATCTACAGACTTGATAGACAATGTTTCCACCTGAGGGTCACTGTTGTCCTTGTTTGTGCTACTGCTGCTGTTGCTGCTCACCCACTGAAGGGTTTCTTCCTCTTCTTCGGTGATTACCTAAAAATTTAATCCCACGGGGGTGAGACAATTGAATAATTGTCCCAGCGAGAGTTATAACTCTCCAACATAAGCTTTGTTATTGCAATTAGAGGAATAATACTGAGAAGTAAAATTATAAACATGTAACAGCATGTTTAATATTGTATGAACTAAGTGAAGCAACATTCTTTTTAAGCAATCATTTCAATTATAACTTAATTGAATGAAAAAACATATATCAATAAGGAATATGAAGAACATGTATACTAGTTATGTAGCTAGAACACTATAAACAATGTAACATCATTCATTATTTCTCATAGTTCAACCTAAGCAAATATGCTACACGGCTGATTACATTTTACAAACATGATTATGCCCTGAGGAGATGAGTTACACCTCTCATACTCCAACTGACCATTACGAAATCGCAATCGGTACCATACATAGGTCATCAGAAGAGCCAGAATCCTATGATCTCATCATCCTCAGTCAGTATGAGGAACAACATGCAGGACATTGTGTGTCTCTGCTACAATAGCTTTCCAGGGTATTTTGGAAACTTCACTATTAGAGTTACAGTGGTGTAATGTACTCTCTTCGCCATCGAGGGATTTCTTATTTATCTCACATCGATGCGACATCAACAAAATCATCGGGAGATTAGTGATACATCATCCCATCATAAACATATAATGCAAGATTGAGAGATTAAATAAACATCTCAAATCAATTCCTATATTAGGACGTAAGGATATTCACGTCCATAACCCCAACATACTCAAAAGTATGCTCTCCAAGAGTTCCCTTAGGAAAAACCTGTTTAACAATCATTAAACTTCTGACAATGATGGATCTATGGTCAGGGCTCTACATGATATCATTATACTCGATTATTTAAGTACATTATAGCATTCTTTTATCATTAGGCATGTTTTCAAACATAAACTAATAAGACAAATGCTATAAAGAAAGAGTGCTAATTGTATCAAGTTCATTTCTCATTTTGTTAATCATTGGGATATCAATCCCTAACCATCCCATCATTATGATTCAAGAACATGGGTGTTCAAACCCTTAGATCATCAAAACACTTGTTATCAAGTAACACATTGATGACTTGATGGCAATGCAGATATTTCTCATGGCTCATACAGCCTATCAATCTCATATTTTACCTCTTACTAGGCAACATAACATATCATTACTTTCAAAACTAATAAAGTGCTTTCAATGAATATGACTTCATAACCCTTACCTGGCTATGATTACTTCTTGATAAAGACATGCATGACTAATATAATTGATAATATGCACATTATATCTATATCAACACCATACAAAATATTTCCAATCAAGTATAGAACACCACGGTCATGTTATCTTGCACGGTCGTGCTATCTTGCACGGTCGTGCAAGAGAAGGACTACCACGACCGTGTTACATCACCACAGCTGGTTTCTAGGGTTAGGGTTTCTTATTCAATTCAATTAGGGTTATTCAACCCCTTAGCTTAAATAGGAATAGTGATTCCTCATTTCATACTTTAATCATAGAGTTTCATGCTTAATAGCATAACCCAAAATTAGGGTTTATTGTTCATCTCATTTCACTAGATTAGGGTTTTCTATTCATATTTCATCATATTACCCTAGATTAGGGTTTACTATTCACATCATAGTGAATTAAGATCATATCATTATCATGTATGAGGATTACTTTCATTAATGTCCTCAAATTAGGTTGAGATTCATTAATCATCATAATTAGGGTTTTCATGATCTCACTATGAAGGATCATACCCTAATTAGGTATATTCTTACATATTGGAGGTTATTTACTTGATTCACATTCATATAAAAAGTCTTCTCTCTCCTCTTTCTATGAGATGATGATTACATCACCCTTGATTAGACTAAATCAAATCAACCTTGACAACATAAGTTATGTCATCACCATTATGGTCATTAGGGTTTACTTGACCAAAGGGTATTGGTTACTCTATCCCATCAAGGGTACATTTGTAATGTTCACCATTGATCAAGACAAACATTAATCAACTAATTGATTGGTCCCTTAATCACTTTAGGTATCTATGAGGTTTAGGTTAATCAACTACTAAACCATTTTGACCACTAAGGCATCAAACGTTCTCAACCTTTTTAGACCTCAAACGGTATTGCATACTCAACCCCCAAACGATCTTGGATAACCCTTTAAACCGTTTGATCAAGTGCATACTCAAAATCATTTTCCGATGGTGGGGTGAAGACCGTTTGGTCTTGTTGACTGTTTGGTTAGGTTTGAGTTTGAAACTGTTTGAATAAAACCAACCTTGAAACCGCATGGGCAGCAAATGGTTTGGGATCGTTTGGTCCCAAATGGTCTTGAGACCGTTTGGACTCAAATGGTCTTGAGACCATTTGGTCCCAAACGGTCTTGAGACCGATTGGTCCAAACCATCTCAAAACCGCATGGACCAAAAAGTATCTCAACCATTCCAATTGAGTTAGGTTTTCCAATGTTGAACCCCTCAATCGATCATGCACTTGTTAGCCACTTATCAATTGAGTTAATTAGGTCAACTCTCTACTGATTTAACACTCAATTGATCCTCAATTGATCACCAATTAGGGCTTGGATCAATTGAATTAGGGTTTGAAATTGATCGCCCTTCAACATGATTCAAGATGAGTCTAATTGACATTGAACCCATTGAACCATCAATCAATTTGGTCATGACCTGACCCCAAACGGTCTTGGGATCGTTTGGATGACCTCCAAACTGTCTTGAGACCGTTTTCTCAAGTCAACATCAAAAACTAACTCAACCTATTAAGGTTTGGCTCATTGATTTGGTCATTAGGTCACTAATCGATCATACTTCAACTTATTGCCTTTCAATCTTCAACCCCTTAACCATGGTCAACCCTAGACCTCCAAACGGTCTTGGGTGACCACCAAACGGTCTTGGGATCATTTGGACATCCTCCAAATGGTCTTGAGACCGTTTTCCCATGATTTCATCAAAAAATTAGTCATTCACTTAAAGGTTGAACCCTAGATTTGGCCACAAAATCAGCACTTAATTGTTTAACAATTCACTAACATTGGACCCTCAATTGGTCAACCCTCTTAACCCTAGACCTCCAAACGGTCTTGGGTGATCACCAAACGGTCTTGAGACCGTTTGGGTGATCCCCAAACGGTTTTGAAACCGTTTGGGCCACTCAACCCAAACTTCAACATGATTGCATCATTGAAATCAGCAACTAACCCGATTAGGGTTTAGGTGACTAATGTGCCTTCAATTGGTGATTCTCTTGGAATTACTTGATGATTTTTGGTGGGTGTTTATTACATATTGTTTACAACAGGTCTCCAAATGGTCAATGCCTGGTCAACCCATCCAAATGGTCTTGGACCGGTTGCTCCCAAACGTTCTTGTGAAACCGTTTGCTTTCAAACGGTTTTGAAACTGATTGCTCCAAACGGTTTGGGAAACCGTTTGTGCAAGAGGTGGGAGATCATTTGCTAAAGTAAGATTAGGATAAACTTTGGAAATAACATCATCATCTTCTACCTCAAGAACAGGGGCTGTTCTTCACGGAATTGCTAGCAAGAACACACCAAAGTGTCTAAAGAAGAAGAATAAGCAATTATACTAGGAGAAAAAGGTGCAAAAGTACAGCTTAGGGTTTGGAGTTATAAAACCCACCTTAGATCTGATATAGAGATCCAAGCTTCGTAGCTTGAATGGTGGATGAAGATCCAAAGGTTTCCCAAGGTCTGTTCTTCAAGGTTTGGATGGAGAAGAAGGCTAGAAAGAAGAATTGTGTAAGGAAAGCTAACAAACCAACCTTGTATAAGGATTTCCACCATGAATTTGAGATGGACGATGATCAAGACTTACCCAAAATGGCTTGGTCATCCTCCTCTGCTCCTGAGATTCTCCTTAGTCGGCCAAAGCAAGAAGATAAGGTAAGGAATGAAGGGAAACGATCCCTTGCTTTGAGAAAAAGGGTGTACTTATATATTTTTGGGATATTTTCAAGGCAAAGAGGATTATTTCCTTTATTTCTAAAATATCCACCAAGTCCTCCTCCACTTCTTAGCCACGTTTTCCTCCTTTTCTTATTCAAAACTCCTCCCTTATCCAAGATTACAAGGAAAAGAAACCAAACACCTTACTAAGTTATACATGTATAAAAGGCCATTTTGCTTAAAACTTGGTTATTTAAATATTAAGGTTATCTTTCTTATTTGATCAATCAAATGAGGCGCCCTCCTCATTATCCTTAATCTACTTGATGTCAAGAGTCATGAAAGATACTCTAGAGCATACATTTTACATGTTGGACCCTAGGTTTTGGGTAATTTGCACATTACACCAAAACTAGGTTTTAAAGCACAAGGATTGCTCTACAGCTATATTTTGGTGCTCAAACTTGTGGAATACATACCACCATATCATATACACTCTTATGATGTATCAACATCAGAGTAACATCTTAACATGTACAATTTGCAACTTAACCCCTTTAATTGGGTAATTTGCACTTTAGTCCAAAATTAACAAAACAATATTGCAACATTGTTTAAAAAGGACTGAAATGGAAATATAAGTTCCTCTAAAGATTTAATTACAATACACAAGATAACCACAAATATCTATTTATATATTTAAGCAAAATACCTAGGGTTAGTTCATAACCCAGGTCAGCGATGTTACAGTTTCAATACTTATGATATCAATATTGGCCTCTAACTGTGAGAAGCAATGAAATAGGGTTGATCATTAATAATATGATCTCAAGAACCTAAGAGGTTATTTATGGAAAACCCTAATGGAGGGTGCTGATATGAAAGAGAAATCATGAACCCTAAAGAGGGAGTAGTGGTATTACTTAGTGTTGTATGGTGCTGATATGAAACATTATAATTATTATCATGAATATTAATCATGTAGGAATGATGAGATGAGGAGTATATCCAGGTATGGGATATGATGCTCTGTATTTTGAGAA
Source organism: Alisma plantago-aquatica (assembly GCA_963693085.1). NCBI lineage: Eukaryota > Viridiplantae > Streptophyta > Magnoliopsida > Alismatales > Alismataceae > Alisma > Alisma plantago-aquatica. Next base: position 885,824,938 of record OY856411.1, read on the forward strand.
TGTTTATAGGCTTTATAAGCCTTCATATGTTTTAATTGCTTAGTGAGAAGTAATCTGAAAATTTATGAGCCATGTGTGTCATATGATGTTTTAATTATTGAGCTTGTTTACGAGTTTTATAAGCCATAATATGCCTTATTGCTTTGAGTGGGTAATAAGAGGTGATATGAGCTTTGTGTACTATGTGCGATGTTTTGTGTAACAAGAATCATTGAGCTTTGTGTTCTATGTGCAATGCTTTGTGTAGTAAGAATCATAATGTCCTTGGTCAGATGACCTGAAGATATTAAGTTACCTAATAAGTGGTAACAAGTATCCTATGATAAGTTAAGGGTTCAAATACCATATTCTATAATTATGATGATGAACTTGTTAGGAAATGGAATTATACTTGATGAGTTGAGGGTTTAAGATCCCAATACTTTGTGAAAAGAGTATGGCTACAGGCCATGACTCCACAATGACAATGCCAGGCATTAGATATATGATCTAAGCCTGAAGAGAGTTAATGATGTGGAAATGATTCTATAGTGAATAAATGTTATACATGTTCTTCATATTACTTAATGGATAAGTGACATATTGCTCTATCAAATTATAGCTGCAATGCTTTTGATAAGAATAATGTTCTAATCTGTTAGACATTGAATTAACTACTATCAAACAAATATGATTCCTCTGTTCATATTTATCTTCTTTAGCTGCAATAATAATGTTTCTGGCAGAGAGTTATATCTCTCGCTGGGGCAATTTACAATTGTCTCACCCCCGTGGGAACCAAATTTTTAGGTGGACGTGGACGAGGAGGCATGAATCCTTCAGTAGGAGAAGGACAACAACAACAACAACAGGGACTGCAGTGAAGTCTCAGGTGGAGACACTGGTTGTTATGCCTTGTATAGATGTATATAGAGTCCTATGTGTCATATCAGTACTCTCAGGTCCTCGGAGTAGTAGTTAGTGCTTTCAAGATTTTGGCTCACTGCCTCGAGATTTTATACTGCCTGTGTTTAGTTTACCAGAGCAGTTGATGCTTGTAATTCTCAGAAAGAGATGATACGGGACATGTACCTTTAAACCAGAATGTAAATGTGTTACTTTGGTTCTATGTGAGAAGGTTTTCCTTTGATGGATCTTTTGATAAAAAGGTTTTAATTTTTAGTGATTTTCGATAATCTACTTCTTAGTGAATGCTTCCGCATTAGTTAATCATGTTTTTGTGAGATGGATGCTACAACATACATCATCGAGTATTGTCAATATCTAGACATTCATTCTTTTCTATCATTATCTCATAACTGATTGAACCAAAACAAATTGGAAGCTTGCCTTTGATATTTATCAAATCAATCATAATGTATCCCAATCCAATCATCATATGATTGGCTCTCAGGGCATACATACCAATAGACTCCCACTTGCATTGTGAGCCAATCACCTTTGAATCATATTCTTAGTGATCTCCAAACAAGTCCCACATGTTTATGCTACTCCAGTGCTAAAACAATGAGTTAGCAACACTTTGCTTTATTCGGTATATTGCATGTTTCACATCTCTTTGCTATATGACATATCGTATGAGATGGAGTTGCCGTAATATGCAATCTAATATTCCTTGCCTAACACTTAGCTCCATTGTTTGTCTCAGTATTCCTACTTGTCATCAATGGTTGGAATATTAATAGGTTCATCTCTATGAACTTCTAGATCTGTATAGTATCCTCTGTTGCTCATAACACAAGGATATTCAACTTTACCTTTTAGAATTAAATAGCTTTTAAATCAGAATGTTTCCATTTATCAACTCATATTCACTTTTATATTTTATATTTTGCGATCAATTTCTGTCATTTTGGAAGCTTGCATCAGTGTAACTCTTTACACCAACTCTTCCTTATATTACCGTAGAACTAGTACTTCATAAGTACCAAACAAATTCTTCGTGGTATTCTAGTGACCCTCACTGGAAGTAGACAAACATCCACTCGTCACATGAGTTAACAGGATGAACATATCATATTGTCATGTCCAATACATACAAGATGATGAGTGCATATTTTCTTTTCATGTCTAATACAAAATAATGGGATGATTACATACATGATAGATCCATATCTATCTATGTGTTCCTATTCTTTGTAAGAATTTGGGACACTTGGCATCTGACATACCAACTCCATGTAACATGGACAAGTTTCTCCCACTGGATCTATGCATATTGAACCCTTCAATACATATTGCCAATGTATGCTCTCTCTTTACTAGGTCAAGAGATTTTCGAGAACCATCTCTATAGATCTCTATTCCTATCACATAGGACATTTCTCTATCTTCCCTTAAAGAAGGTATTTCCACACCAGTTTTCATTTTAGAACATTTCATTCCTCATCATCATGTGGAATGTGAATATGCTCCCACTAAATCTTTTTAATCAAAGATCCCTTCTTTATTTTAATATATCAGTCAAACCTTTTGACTATATAATCAAAGTAAAGACTTCAGCTTTGAGTTTCTTGCACTTAATCAATCATATTGATTAATCCCTTGTAACTTATAGACTGCATTTGCACTATGGATTCATAAAACCCTTCTTGTTGTGTCACGTACACAGCCTTATCTTATTCCTACTAGGAATGCAGTTTTAATATCCATCTGCCAAATCTCATAGTCATTAAGTTCTAACAGCAAGCATGATCCTTTCTCTAAATGTCATCCATGTATGTATTAACTCTTAAAACCTAATTGCACTTATGGATTTTATCCCAATCAAGTGCTACCATAAGGTCATACCTTAATTGGTTCACATGGAAGTCATTTTGGATCCTATGGCCTCAAGCCATGACTCAAAATTTGGTCCCTCAACATCATCTAGATTATTGGCTCATCACATGACCAATTCATCACCTAGACATATGAGGTGTATCTGTTACATAAGGAATTTGAGAACCCACAACACTTATGATTCTTAATCTCCTTTATTTAGTGTAAAGCATGTTCATTATAAGAATTCTAGAAGGTTAGTTATTTGATGATCATGCTCTAACTCTTTAGAGTATGATTCCTTCTTTGATTTAGACATCACTATGCCTTAATCATGAGTTCTCTATGATACATCATCATAATTACTCACATGGTCCTCAAACATTTGGTTTAAGTATCCCACTCATTGATCTCAACAAAGAATTAATACTTTTACCAAGTTTTTACTTCATTTATGGTATTCTTGAACACTTCAAAATATTCATATCAGTGTTTCAATAAACACCTTTTGAAGCATTAGCATTTATTCCAATAGGTATATAAATACATCAATATGTATTATACCCAATAGAATAGCCATTCTCCCACTCCGTCTAGTGAAGATTGACTTGTTATCATGCCCAATACATTCATATCTCTTAATGGTTCACAACCAAAAGAGTCTAGCCTATCCATCAACATGGAAGATAGAAATGAATTTTTCACAATAATGCTAATTATTTTTTTGATTCATCAATAACTTTTAGATATTATTTTATCTCATGCATACCAAGTACCACAAGATAAATAAGGCATTGCCACAAAAGATCATATCATTGAAGTTGAAACATCAACTTTATTGATAGACATCATTGTCATTACAAGATGCAGAAATAAAGTGTTTCTATTTATTTTCAAAATGAAATAGTAGTTCATAACTCTATTACATGCCCTTTGGGCTGAAATAAACTAAAAGGTACTCCTATCTATGACAGAACCACTTGTTCCAATGACGAGTGCTCCTTCTTGGTCCTTCCACAAAGGCCATCACTTCTTTTTAGATCCTGCATATCATATATGTCATATTTATGTCCTGGTATCATATACCTCAGATTAAAGAAGAATTTCAAGTTTATTTCATGATACCTGAGGCAGAGACTTCCATCCCCTCCTTCTTATTCTTTTGTTCATCCAGATGGAGAGGGAAATTTCTCCTCCGATGTACTGGCTCTTGACAATGGTGACATTTGCCTCCCTTGTTCACCCCTCCTTTGACCTTGAGAGCTGAAGATGACTTGGGCTGCTAGCTAGCATCGGAACCATTCTTTGCTTTTCCCTTGCCCTTGGCTTTAGACTTACCCTTCTTTCTACAGATCAACATCATAGATTTAGGTTTGTCTTTCTTCATATGTGCCTCGGCTGTCCTGAACATGCCCAACAACTCTGTCAGTGGCCTGTCAAAGTTGTGCATGTTGTTGTTCATCACGAACTAACTCTAGGATTCTGGCAACGATTGCAGTATCACATCAGTAGCCAACTCTTGGCTCAGAGGGAATCCCAGTCTTGTCAGGTTTTCCACATATCCAATCATCTTGAGTGTGTGAGGACCAACTGGATCTCCTTCTATCATGACACACTTGAACAACACCCTTGAGACATCATATCTCTCTTGTCGTGCTTGGTCTTGATACATGTTCTTGAGATGTTGAACCATCTCAATGACGTCCATGTTCTCATGTTGTCTCTGCAACTCATAGTTCATTGAGCACAACATCAAGCACTTCTCATCAATGGCATCTTCAGTATGCTTCTTGTAAGCATCCATTTCTACCTTTAGTGTTGTGGGAGCGGGTTCCTCTGGCACTGGTGTATCTTGGACATAGAGCTTTCACTCTTAAGTGAGAACAATTCTCAATGTCCTAAACCAGTTGTGGAAATTAGTCCCATTTAGCCTGTCCTTCTCAAGGACCGATCATAATGAAAAGTGATTATTGTTGACAGCCATTTGTTCTACAGAAGGAAATATGCAATTTTAGTCCAAAACTCTTTTGACTTAATTTGATTCATTTGAAAATTTGATGATATAATTAGGCCTTTAATTAATTATTGCTCCCACTATTTTGTTTAAATTGATAGCCCTCACCATCAATTCAGAAGATTGTAGCGTACAACCTTCTAGTGAGCCAAGATCCAAAACAATTGAATTATTACCCGGCCAATGTCAGTGTCCATAATCAATTTATTAAGGTAGGTAACACTTACAAATTGCATCATATGCAACTCTTGGATAGATGACATGTGCAACTCTTTTCCATGAATATCTCCATGCCTCTAAGTGCTTAATCCCATTAAGATCACTTAGTTAAGCCCGACCCAAAAGCCAACACGATAGAAGTGCACCCCGCTTGGTGGGCCCACACAACTACCATCACACTTCCATGAGATAGACAATGCACCACCCTTGGGATTCCTACGCTTTTCAATGAAGCTTTTCATGTTTGCCACTTATGGAAAGCATCTAAGACTTAATATTATATTGAGGGGTTTCAATATGCTTACATATGCATATATGTATCCAATCACCACATATATAGTACATATCATATACATGCTATATCCCACTACAAAAACATGCAATAACGATAAAGCAATGATTATGGCCATCCTATTGTAATTCCTTGAGCCACAAGGAATTATGGTTATCTAGGTTTACATCACATGTAACTTGTTGTTGATGAAGATATTGTGCTTAGGTCATTTTGAGTTTGATCAGCTCGTCACACGACTGATCGGCTCGCCTCCTGGACGATCAGTTGGTTGTATCCAACCGATCTTCTGGCTCCTCCATACGGTTAGTTTGTCAGGTCTTCTGCTCCTCGTCAGGCCTCTAGCTGCACCATCAACCGGTCTTCTCGGTCCACCAGCCGATCAGTTGGCACCTCTAGTCGATCGTCTCACACCTCCAACTACTTGTCTGGGTGCCCTCCAGTCTTTGACGTAACATGAAATAAACTATACTATTTTACATATTGCTTTGGGAAACCCTGAGTTTCATTCGGGGGGAGCAAAGGTAGAAGAGAAGGCTCAAGTTATCTTGAGTTACATTAGGAAAAGAAGAAGAGGGCTCGGTGCACAGACCGAGAGCAAACAACCACAACCACAACCAACCAAGCACACATAGTAGTTTATAGGCCATAACCACAGTACACATCCACCATCAAATCCATTTTGAGTGACGTGTATCATTTGCATATATATATATATATATACATACCATATCATATATGTATATATTAGTTTGGGATCATGTGGCATTAATCGAATATTTAGATTATTCCATTAAATATTCACATCGTATGCAATACATAAAAGACAGTAAAACCAAAAAATATATCATATCAATTAATCCTAAAACATAGTACGTTGACGTGGCTCTGATACCACTGTTGGGTTTTAGGTGAGGGAGAAGGCAGCAGAAACAAAAAAAAAATCTCTCACCACAAAACCATAACCACGAATTGCATCAATGACTATGAAATAGGAAGGATGGTTTTGTTGAGGTGTACCTGGTCCTGAGGCTTGCTCAGTGACAATACCTCAGAGCTAGTGTGGTCTTCAACCACCTAGTCTTTGATGGTGTCTGTGGAGCTCCTGGTCCTGACCCGGACTACAGTTTACCATCGTCCTCCAAAGCAGTAGAAATCTCATGCCTCTATAGATAGTCCACATGGACCACCGAGAACTCTAGTCATACAGAACACTAGAAGGAGTCATCCCCTTCTTTTAGTGTACTATTCACCGACATACTCTCCCACAACCAGTTGCTATCCTATAGTTGTCTTTCCGTCGCTATTCCTCCCTAGACGGGTAGAACTTGCTTGGGCTCTCTCGGTTACCACAACCAGAGAGGACAACAACTTTGCCAAGCAACTGATGTTCTGAGTTATACTATATGAGAAGCCCCAGTACCCCTCTATATATAGGAGGGGTCAGGGTCAGAGTTCACTGCCTCATGCAATACGTGACTAAAGTGGGAGTAGAAGGGTCCGAAATTTCCATGAACGGATTGCACTGCGACAGCCAAATCTGTCATTTCACAAACGAACTGGTTAGTTGGGAGTGTGAGCTAGTCGATTCACTTAATGAACCAGTCATTTCGCTTTCCAAAATTGCCTCCAATTGACTTTCCTCTTTTGTTTCCAATTAATGCTAAGATCAATTCTTGTCCCAATCAAATTGTACAAGTGAAACAAAAAACTTTTCTCACAAATCGGGACAACCCAACCTTGCTCGTTTGATCTAGTCAATTTGATCAGTTCACTAAGTGAACCGGTCATCTCACTGACCATGAGCCGATCGGTTCACCCAGTGAACCGGTCGGTTGGTGGTCCAGATTGTGCAGAACACAGTCAATGTAGTTCTCAATCAATCTGACACTCAAATGAGTTGGTTCAACACTTGAACTTGATGATTCTGAGTTAACTCAATTGATTGAATGTTTGATTGAGTACATAAAAACCTTTAATAATCAATTCAAACATCATTCATGGATAAACTCCTCTTCCAGGTTAATCCTTTGTGTGTGACCCTATAGGTCCCATTTCACATTGCCAGTGAATGTCCATAACTAGATTATGACATCACAAGCAAAGAGTAGTGCCTAGTCACACATCAGGGCTACCCAAGTGAAAAGGAAAGTTGGAGAACAACTTTCAATCCTACAGTCTGTGATTGGTGTTCCAGTGAATGTATAATTCCTTTGTCTCTGATATCCTGAATGAACTCAAGGCATGGGAATGTCATCCTTTCAATGTTCATTCATGTTCCTTGATCCAAAGCAGACTGTCTGAGATATGTGTGCCATCAATATTACATATTGACTCACACGTGCATGTGCATGCCTTTCTTAGTCTCACTTATCAAGTGTCCATGGACATCATACTCCCTCAGGAGGGACAAATCCCATATTTATCACTCGTAGTCAAAACCCCAAGTGTCAAAGTCACCCAATCATCACCTTTATAACAAATATATATTTCAGGACCACGTTTTATGATGTCAAAGTGTACCCAATGACATGTGATGAGTGCAGTGATTTCAGGTCTAAGAATCATAATCACCACCATCACTATGAGAGCTGACTGTGACTACCATGTCATGGTTCCATGTATCACTCTCACAGTGGGTCTGTCTGATACACTATTCTCTAACATGTATCTATGTGCTTGGTTTGATATCATAGATCATGACTAATGAGACTCTATCATCAACCAACATGTACTCTAGTCTTGTTGTGTCATTGTTGTCTATCAACCTTCCACAATGACATCTGACTAGGGACAAAACAAGAATGTACAAACTCTTAGCATTCGTATGATCTCATTCTTCAGGTCCTCAACCTGAAGACATATGTCATTGAGTACTATCATTCTCTAGACATTCATTATGTTCTATCATTATCTCATAACTGATTGAACCATAACAAATTGGAAGCTTGCCTTTGATATTTATCAAATCAATCATAATGTATCCCAATCCAATCATCATATGATTGGCTCTCAGGGCATACATACCAACAGGAGAGTCAATGACATCTTTGATGCCAAAGTTGTCGAACACACTCATACCCTTATATATCTCGTTTAAAATACTAAAGAATATCTAAATTGGTGCATAGACAACTGTAACATCCTAAGGACCAAGTCCACTCACATACCCAAAAAAACCATTAGAGGAATGACACCTTGATATGGTAGAGATCCCATAGTGTCTATTTAATCATGGTATACCACATCCCCGGTCATCCTTGCAAAATCCTAAAAAATATGCAAAATCCACATAATCCTGAAAATAACAAACTTATAAAACCTAAAAAATTTGAAGATGAGGAGGATCTCTAAGAGTTTGGTAGATATTTCATTGAAGTAGAATAGATCTACAACAACAAAAGTTCAAAGACATCCCTATCCGAGAGTATATGATAAAGGAGAATCAACCTTTTCATATTAAAGATGAGATAGAGAAAATAATATCATCTTAGGCCCTAAGAAATGCCAAATCAAAATTGGGACATATCTACCACTAGATATTAAAGATTAGTTGATAGAGCTTATGTGCCACTACATCACCATTTTTTCATGGAGCTACTCTGAAATGCATGGGTTATATGAGGTGATCCTGGTTAATAGAATAATTATGATTCCTAGTGTTCTCCCTATCTAGCAGTATGATAGGTGGTTACGTCCAGACTGGAAGAAGTTCAAATGTAGTAAAATGTTGGTTTTTAGAGCCAGTCAACTACCATACATGTCTAGCCAACATTGTATCAATATCAAATAAGTATGGCAAGGTACAAATGTGCATGGATTATCACAACCTCAAAAAAATCATCTTTAAAATATGACTTCCCACTTCTACACATAGACATACTCATTGGCAACATGGACAGACATGCACTACTCAGTTTCATGGACAGATTCACTGATTACAACCAAATAAAGATGGTCAAAGAAGATAAAGAGGAACATTCATCATAGAGTGGGGAGTATATTTCTTTTGTATCATGATGTTTGGTCTCAAGAATGCTGGAGCTAGATATGAAAGGGTGATGGTATCTCTCATTCATGACATGATGCATAAGAAGGTGGATGTTTACGTGAACAATATGATTTCCATATCTAAAAGTCTAGAAGACCACATCACCAAGCTTGGAAATCTAATTGAACAACTATGAAATTCTCCCTATGTCTGAATCCAACTAATACACCTTTGGGATTACATCCTATAACATAAGTGGGCACATTGTCAGTCAAAGAGGAGAGGTCGACCTAGGGAAGGCACAAGATATGTAGGATATGCCCTCCCCTAGATATGAGAAGGAGATACAAAGCCTCCTTGGTGGTATCCAATACATTTTCAGCTTCATTGAAAATCTCATGCCTATCTCTCAACTCATTTTCAAACTACGAAATAAGAAATCTAAATCGATATGGAATGAGAAATGCAAAGGGGTGCTCCTGAAGATTAAAGACCACCTTGTTGATCCCCCAGTATTATGGCATGTTGTGCCAACATACCCTCTCATCCTTATCCTATTAGTTTGTTAAAGATCAATGGGAAGAGTCCTGATTCAAGCAACACATATGAATGGAAGTGAAACTCTCATGAAGGAAAGCAAAACTCTCATGAATTGATTCAAGAAGTCGAAAGAAAAACTCTCATGAAGGAAGTCCATAAAGGGTCATGCGGCACACATATGAATGGATTCATGCTAGATAAGAAAATATACCTCTTGGGTACTATAGGAACCCCATGAAAACAAACTATTTCCAATATGTATATAAGAACCGATCTTGTCAAATCCATGGTGACGACATGTGTTCACCCACCAATCAACTGTACAACATGGCCATGTCTTATCTAGTCTCATCTTAGGGAATCAACATGATTGGGAAAACCAATCCTAAGGTGTAAAATGGGAATTTCTTCATTCTGGTCGCAATTGATTACATCATCAAATGTGTAGAAGTAGTGTACATCCCCAATCTGTCAACCCAACAAGTCATCAAGTTCCTCAAGAGTAACATAATAAGTCGGTATGGGATATGACATGAGATTGTCTCTGATAATGGTATGAACTTCATCTCCAAGACCGTCAAAGAGTATCTTGTCCTTTGGGGATCAAAGACCATCAAACTTCATTATACTGACCCCAAATGAATGGAGATTTAGATGTTTCCAATAAGAACATGATCAAGATCCTTAAGAAGACAATCATCTCTTGCCAACTTTCATGAACATCTCCCAACAAATCTATGATCCTATCACACTTCCATCAAAAATTACATGGGAGACACCCCCATATTCTCTTGTATATGAAATGGAGGTGGGTTTTCAATTTGAGGTCCAAATCTCTTCACTTCACATACTACAAGAAGTAAATATTCCTATACGCAGAATGGCTTAAAGATTGAATCTACTTCCTCAACACCCTTGAAGAAAGTCAGAAAAGATATATGTATCATGCATAGTGTTACTAAGCCAGAACACTCAAGCATTCAACAAGAAGGTTCGGCCCCACAATTTCTAAAAGGGAAACTTAGTTTTATGTGTCACCTAGATAGTTGATTTTAGGGGCAAGTTAAACCTTAAATGGGAAGGATTGTACATCTTTCTATTGAATCTACAACTGGTATGATCTACACCTAAACGAAAAGGATGGAGTCCATCTTTATCACAAAAATTCCATCCTCATCAAGTGATACTACTACAAATGATCAAACTTCAAAAATAAAAAAAGCTTCCAGCAAGGAGCCTTAAAGGAGACAGAAGCTCCCTCCCCTCTAAAAAATGCTAAGATCTACTTAAGTAGCCGACTGTGTCTCCACATGCACCCTAAAGTGAAAAGGTCAAAGTAGAACCTAGGGACTAGTATACAAGGAGCGTGACCATTATCTTAAGGCCCCCAATGGTTTTTCAACCTTAGAGTAACTCCTTACAATTGGATGACCTTAGTAAAATACAATGAAAAGTGTTCATGATTGTAGCAATGGCAAGGTGAAGCCCTATGATCAATACCATAGAAGGATGGAAGAAACTATGAGTCTACAGAGGCATGTTAGATCTAATCCTCACAATCAACATCATAATACCTATATCCAGGTAGATACAATAATGCTGACACATGTTGGGGTCAACCTAAATGGGAAGGGCTATAGGGAGAAATCATAACTTTAAACTCCTTGCATATATCCTCTCCTCATTTCATGAATGAAGGTGAACCCAAACTCTGCATAAAGTGACCTTGGATCAATGAGGTGGGAAACCTTTGCTAGGCAAATCCTATTCATTCCTCACAGAATCCTAGGCACTCATATGAACTTCTTGAACATCTATGCTCAATCAAATGCTTCAATGAAAATATCCATTGCATAGTAGAAACCTCACAAGAAATTACCCAAGAGCCCTTTAAAGGAAAACATATACTTGTGGTAGATCTCTACATTAAGGTGTGATGGGGTTGAAGTCTACTGAGGTGTCTCTAACACATGGCGCCTAGGCCCAACTAGGTAGGAGATTGTAGGTGATACATCTGCTACATGGCATGACTTTAGCGCTTAGCATGGCACCCTAGTTCAGTAGAGCTTTAATCTGTTACCTACCCTAGAACAAGGATCCCCCAATGGCAAAACATGCCACAAATGTTTAGAGGAAAAAAACACCTATTATCGAGATATTGATAGGCTATATCTTATAAAAATTTGGATCTTCAATATTCTGACTTCATTAAAGTGGACGAGAAAGGTCTGATCCCAACATATGTTAGGAAAATATATAGCCATCCCTGGCACCCTAAGAATATAGGCATGATGTCTACACTAATCCCAATCTCCTAATTTGTTAGAAAGGATCTCATAGAGATATGTGCCTCAAGGACCTAAGTCTAAATACACACTTTCAAACATCATGGAGGGTGTACACATAGTCGGTGCCGCATTAAATGAGAAAAAATATTTATTTTAAAATGAATTATAAACCTTGGATCTTCATGCCAAAAAAACAAAAAAAGAATATATATACATATATCTATGTATGTATAAGAAATATATATCATTTTTGTTCTCCTAAATAATCACATGTTATTATCATTGGAGTCATTGACGCAACCACTCTAGATACTCCAGAAAGCACTTGAGACCTGAATGGGAAGAATAATGGGTAAACTTCTTTGGATTCAGCCACATCTACACCACCATCTCATGGACCTTTCGGGAATCAATCATTATATTTTTAAAGGAGGAAATGACATTGGCGATAATTAAACTGCCTCAACACTGACACATGATAGTAGGCAACACAGCTCTTTGGATCTAGCATGATGATCAACCACTAAAAATTAGGCATGGAAACTCAACACCTTGAATTGTCAATATAGAACTTCATCCATACCCACCACATGTTCATAGATTTCTGACCCATGGGCCAAAGAGCCTAATCACCACATAGATGGAGGGGCTCACCAACCTGGGTGTTCTTTGACAAAGAAATCAATTACCATGCTATAGTGATGATTTGAAGACTCCATCAACATAACACTCCTGATTTACATTTTGAGATAAAATTTTAGAACCTTAAAGCATCCCGTCACTTCCCAGTCAATTGTGCTTCATCCAAGCACTCATACTGATTTACCAATATCAAAGGAACCATAGCTTCCTTTCTCCCTATGGCAGCAACAACTCTAGAAGAAACAACCTATCACTCACCCAAAAATCTCTCCAAAGAACAAATCTACTAGGATAATCAAGGTGTATGATCACAAGTAGGACTCTCTCTTAAATGACTCCCACATGGAAGAATCTTAATAAAGTGACTGTCATCGGTCAACCATCATGAAGATTGGGACTATTCACACCTAGAAGACTCCTCAGATTAGCATCGCAACTCGACTTCTTCACAAAATTAGGCCAACAATCATGAAGAGGAAGTCAAGTAATCTTGGCCATGTCTACCCAGGTAGGAGTCAGAACAACATCCACAAAACAAAAGGAGTGACTCAGAGGATCCCAAAAGGGCATCACCGCTGGATTTAACTCTCTCACAATAAGGATGTAAGACAGATGATGAAGATGACATGTCATGCCAAACCTCTCCAGTTCTACTTCTTTAGTGTTAGAGAGATTGGTCATGCAACCCCAAACTAGAGTCAAATTATTGGGAGGATGCCATAAATGCAAGATTTTGCTTATCACCTTCTCTCCTGTGTCTTTGGGTCACAAAGTCAAAGAGGTGCTAAAAAGACAAAACCATGTAGCCTTATTTAACAACTTCAAACATGATAAACTCTCTTTCAAAAAATGTAAGGACTCTTATCCTTTTCCCTAGAGAACGGTGTGATCTACCATAGACATATACATCAGTCAATGTGGAAATGCATCCTGAGCTAACAAGACTCTATGTCCCACAGACTAACAGATTGCTTCATTTGCCACCCATAGTTGGTGCACAGATCTAGGCAATCCACTAGGTTTATCAGAGATCTTTCAAATATCAAACTGCAGAACTCTAATTCTAAATTGAAGGTCAAAAACCTCACAATCAGATTTAATCCTGGCATAGTCATTTTATTTCTTTAACTAATTAGAGTCTTACAAATACTAACATGATTAATACATGATTTTTTCTTATAGGAAAAGAAAATACTTAAAGTGAGATAGAATTCCAAAAATCACTACTACTTCTTCAATTGCTTCTTCATCCACCTCATTAAACACTTGGAAAAAAGCCAATGATCACTGGGAGAATATCTAGAGGATTAACACTCTTGGTTCTCATTAGAGAAAATAACACTAATGACCCAAAGAATAACTACTGGAAGGTGCCTCCATGACCAAGGCAACATCCCGACGATGAGAGGAACCTTCCCCAATGCCAATTGATAGTGGGTCTGTAGTTTGAATTGGGACTGTGAAAGAGAAGTCATGTATGCTAGTGGATCCTCTAAAGTGTTGACTATGCCTGTATCCAAGTGGGATACTCGAGCTAAAGATTCCACCCATTGCATCAGCACCAACATCCACTTCCTCAAAGGATGAGTACCAATAAAAAGCACCTAGAAAGTGATAGGAGCATGCAACACCAAAGTCCTGATGTGACCTCAACCCAAGAAAATTATTAAAGCCCCGAGTGCCAACAGACGAAGGTGGATACTCAAAAGGAGAACCGCCTCAAGAGTAGGTGGACGATGTAGCTCGTATGCATGATCATCCTTCTCCTCAACAGAGTCATATTCAGTCACTTGCAAGAATACTCATGCCATGACAATGTAGGCAAATGATGACAAAATAAGATTAAAAATGCTTACCACTGGAGGATGTCAAAGCAATCATACACCTCTTTGGAGAAAATCAGTGGTTGACCATGGTCACAGTACCACTCAAGGTATATTTCATGAGATACTTGACCTCAGATTACCTCCCGAGTAGTTTGATAGATTCTGAGACCACGAGGAACTAGCCCAATAAAAGGGTCAAAGGGAATATGCCAACCACTAGCCAATGGAAAACAATACACTTGCCCATATACAAAACACTCCCTGGGGGTGACTCGAATTGGATCCCAAAAACATCCAGGGACAACGCCTCAAAGTAGGCATGACATGATGTGGTTGCCTCACCACACTAGAACCTGAAGAAGATCCTAAATTGCACCTGATAATAACAATGAATTGGAGTCAGCTAAATTAAACACACTCAAGATAATATAATGTTAAAGTACTACACAGACCTCAACTATGATCATTGTATCCATTTCTCCCCTCCATTGCTTGTATTGCACCCCACTACTACAACCTTCTCAATGATGATAGGTAAATAGAGATGCATGTAGATATCCCTCTAGAACAGTTGAGTGACATGTCTATGAAGTTAGAAGTGCTCATAGCCCCACAACTACAATGAAAAGGTTAGAAAGAATATAAAATGTAGATATATCGAAGAAAAAATACAAAGCAATAGGTAAAAGACTTATCACAATCATAACTACAAAGCCACCACAATCCTTTGTACCCAGGACCATATTCCCTTTGAAGTCACCTGCAAGACACCTCCTCTGATTTTATATGCCTCCACCCTAGTCATAAGAAGGGATTGCATCTAGATCCATAAGGAAGGAGAACCATCCAATGTCTCCCCTATTCCTTGTGCCATTGCTAAGCACAAAACATGTGATCAATACAAATAAGAATACCTTGACCCTTAGGGATGCATAAAAAGGATCAGTGGCACCACTCCTTTCACCCTAATTAAAGAAGGTGGCCCTCAACCAAGTAAACTTGACCTCATACCCAGAGGCCATTGCAATATCCTTAGGGTTCACCACTAAGATCCCATCCAGGCAATGACACCCTCACTCTTGTTGGTCATGCATAGAATATATTAGGATCCAACCAAACCCTAATCCAATGATCCCAACAAGTTCACTAGGTATTATGACTAAATTTCCAAAAGAAAAATGGATCATTCTAGTCTCAGGGTGAAAGTGCTCAATGAAAGGAAGGAGGTAGTGCGTATTAACTATCTTACATCAATAAAATACTACCAAAGTTGCTTCCCTCAAGAATATATATGTCCTCAACAACTAAAGTCTCGTACAACATTCCCAGCTCAATCCCATGGGTCGACAAGTACACATTTGGCATTCTGAGACCCTAAAGTGACAAGGTGGAAGAAAAAATCAAGACCGTTGCCACAAGGGGAAAATCTTGATGCAAGCTCGTCAAAGCACAAAGAATAAAACATGGAGCAAAGTTTCCATGTAATATCTCATTGTCTGTTTGATGACCTTGAGGATGTACATTCATCTACAATATGTTAGGATGATAAACCTCTTAGTTGGGAGTGGTTCCCCCATGATACTTCTCACACTTATATGACGTCGGCACAAAGAAAACACCAATCAGAGATCTCATAATTCAAATACAAATTCAACAAAAGAAGCTACAAGGAATACCATAGATATGCCTCAGTCCCCACATCATCATCTATATTTTGCTCATCTATGGCATGGTCCTCCTCACACCTGTCACAAACCTCCATCTGCACAAGTACAATGGAAATGGCATAAGATTTCCACAACAAATGAAATCAACTACCCAAATGATGAACGACCAAAAAAAGTCAAAACAAAAAAATCATTCAAATTGCAAATAGGAATTTGCATCAAAAATATCTTAAACCTTCAGACGACAAAGGATGTCGAGAATCCAAAAACCAATTTTGCCATCGAGGGCCAAAATGGTTGATCGAAACTGCAAAAATTGAAAGCTACACCTTCCCGAAGATGGACATAGCTTAAACCACAAAAAGCACCACCAAAATGGGTGGTCTGAAAGCCTCACTGCTGTCAAAGCTGAGTATCTAGTTGCATCACAGATGCTGACTAGTGGGACACCGTTATGTGTTGGGTCTGTGTTATAGCAATTTGGCGGGCATACTCTCTCTCCTCTCAGTGCAATTTTCTTGAATAAATTCATATCACCTCTCTACAACTCTAGTTAAGAAGAATGGAAAGGATGCCCAACTCTCCTCTCATTTCTCTTCTTTTAAAAGTAAAAACTTTTTAAAAAGATGCAAACATGTCCCTAGATTTTCAATCAAATTTCTGGAACCTTCTAAAAATCACAAAATCACATAATCAAAAAATACAAATAAAATATAGAAAGGTTTGTAAAAATATGAAAATCCTAATGCTCGGCCCAAAATGGAAAAATTCACCTCTTTGAAAAGGAGCATCTTAGACTAAGGCCTAAAATTGGACCAATCATGTTCTTCATTTTCCAATTTTTTGGGTCCCAAATCTTGGCCTTAAATTGAACAAAAGTCACTATTTAATTTAAATCTGTTGACGGTCTTAGACTATGACCTAAAACTAGACCTTTGCCCCATTTCAATTTTTACATATTTATACAGTCATAAGTCACAACCTTAAGCTGAACCAAATCATGCTTTCACTTCTCCTGACAATCCAAGATTATAACTTGAAAATAAATGAACTGTTAGAACCTTTTTGTGATCCTGAATCATGATTCAAAAATTAAATATGACTCAGGGATTATCTCTCACTGACAAACTGGGGGGTGGATGATGAACCACTAGAGGAACACATTTTGAAGGCCATCTTTCACTGATTGATCACCCTCTTCCTAGTCTTAGCTTGTTTTGATACTTTGAGAAGGCAGACATGGGACTAATATAGTCACTGGCTAAAAGACCACCATAAATTCGGGAGCCTGTCTAAAGCTTGATTGCCAATATCAACAATTGAAGCTCTATCCTAGATAGGCAAAATCTCCACATTGTAGTTTTTTGAGTTTTGATCCTGACTCTATAACCGGCTCATTCCCAAAAGAAAGAATGAAAACTAAATATGCATAGGAAACATAATGATTACTCTTTCTCAAAGATCTTTTTATAGAAGAGCAACTGTCATTATTTTTTATGATTTATTGACTCTTGATCTTAATTAATTTTGACAAATCACCAATGTCATCCACTTTTCACATCCACTTTTTTCTCACTAAGGCATGATTTAGTGAGACAATCTGACATGCACTGATTAAAAAATTGGAAGCAACAATGAGAGTTACTTTTGCGGCCGATAAACCTCAAATGGCTCATCAGAACTCCATGGGAATACATGATTGATCAAATATAGGTAAATGCCCAAATCAAAAGTTACCCTTGCTATGAAGAAATCATTTCATGCCCAATCTTATTTTTTATTTTGAATGGCTATTTTACTAATTCATCCTTAGAAGAAAAATATATCGTTTACATTTTCCACCTCTCCGTAAGGTTTGTCATAACATCTTTGACAAGTCCAACCATTATGTCCTTTCATGTCTAAAAATGTCAGTCATTCTTGACTCAAGCCTGCGGTTCTCACCCTTATCTTAATCCTTGCCTTGAGAGGGGAAAACTATTGATACCCCACTTTTTCTCACTTATGATCAACATGCTCTGGATAACATGGAGTCCATTCTACATTCCACTCATATCCCACATTTATAAGTTTTCTTATATTTTTCCTAATATTTAATTCACCCAATCACACCCACTTTAAACCACTTTGGGGTTTTCTATAAATAAACCTTCTTTTCATACTAAAAGTACAATTTGCTCTCCAATTTTGCTTTTTGCAAGATTTTTTTCATAAATTGTCCAATTAAATTATCCTAAATGAAATATTCCTTTTTAATGGATACTCATTTTTTTAATAATATATCCAAGGAATAACCTTAAACTCTCTCTCTCCACAGTGTTCTTTGATTTTATCCAGAACATTTGTAAAATTACTGAAAATTTGAGAAACCAATTTTATTCTACCAGGACACCCGATAGATCTAAGCTATATGCCAGGAATCACATGGTAGATTGCTTTGATCCACATGCCACACCAACTTGGTAGATTGTGGTAATCTGAGTTTGTTCTAAAAAATTTTGTATGGAATCCTAAACCCTAATATCAACCTACTAAAGACCCTCATATCTACTGTGTCCTTTTTGAACCTCATGAAGCTAGAGGATCAAACTACTTATCTCTTTTAATTTTACGTTAATTTTGATGATATGATCCTTCTTTTGACTTCACCTATCATGTTTGCATAGTAGGTCATTAAAATGACAGCCTAACTTCTATAACTGCTATGCTATTATGTTATTATGTTATAAATGTTTTGTTATACTGCTATGTTATTATACTTTTCTATAAAATTAGACCTCATTATTAGTCCACATATGCTAATCATCCTCTAAATCCTACGCACCGGTCCTAATCACTCGTGAGGAATCTCTAACAATGGAGGTCTTGAGATGATCATGACCATAATTTACCTACAAATAGGACTTTTAGGCAATGATAGGAAGGACGCTGACATCTTCAATCCTAAAAGTCCACACACCAATAAACATATGCCTTTTTATCATTTTCCTATTATTTTTTGTCATGGATTGCTCTCTTCTTCACAACTACCTAAGACGTGTCTCGTCACCAATTTAAGGGCGTAATGGGGGTGCTAATCCTTCCCCACTTGTACCAAGATCGTCAAACTTATTTTCCTTAGTTTTGTTTTAATTTGTTATATGTTTATCTATCCAAATCAGATGATGACTCAACTTTCCACCGGTTCAATGATGTAATATATTTTTCCTCATTTTTCTTATAAAATATGGTGGCGACTCAGGACAACTGTTTTTTATTTTTCATGCGACCACCAAACAAAATTTCACTACCAAGAGGATATGAATCTTTTCCATATTTTTTTGAGCAGGGTGCGACAACTACAATATTATTTCCCCTTCATTTTTATAGAAAAATAATACCAGCATAAACTATCAATATCACCTAAACCCAAGACAATATCAACACAACTGCAACATTATATATATCATACTAAAATAACACATATTCATGTTGGATTATCACATATGTCATACCAAAACTACACACATCACATCAAAATATAACATATGAGGCCAACTGGGAAGATTGTATCATTACCCAAACAACATTTGTACCACATCATAACAAAAGACACCATCAATGTTACCATAAGTAAATTCTAGTACAACGTAAATATCACAATATTATTCAAAAACAACACAAATATCACATCAAGTGACTAAATATGCTGCAACATCACGTACACATCATATTAAAATAATGCATATCATTCCATGTCTACATCTCATATATATGTATATAAGTAAGTATTTAAAATCCAATTTTATCTAGTTTCTAAACTCTTTTAACACTACCCGACTTAGATTCGGATAGGTAATCTACACCTAAACAGACTTAGAACATCACAATTGAAACTCAGACCCGGTATTTTCTAAGACGGTAATAATCTGGTTTACAGGCTTGCACAAATTTGACAGCTTTAACAGACCCATCCCGCCGTATATGGTATTACAATTTTGTTGCAATAATATAAGGGACTGATTAGATGCATATGGTCTTGCATCCTATTTCTAATTTTACTGCAGCCGCTATCCTGCGTCCAGTTGTGGTTTCTATCAGCAAGAGTTAGGGATGCAATTAACCTGCCGCTACTGCCGCGTTTGGAATGATGATAAGATTCGTGCCCCGAGTCCTGACCAAAACCGCAAGCGTTTGGAATGATAAGATTCGTGGCCCGAGTCCTGACCAAAACCGCCAGCATTGCATCACGTGGTGAGCTGGTGGCAGACAGCTAGGGACGTTCTTACCAAAGCTGTCTCCACCTAAGGTTCTTCGTCAAAGCCTTTCATTGTCCGATTAGCGTCACGACGGTTGGGATTTGAGGCAATCGGGAAGCCATCGTCGAGTGGATGGTGGAGGATGGAACTCAGGAGAGACGTGGCTGGGTTCCCTTCCCAACGCTGTGGAGGGAAGGATGGACGTTGATAACACAAAAGTCGCATTTGTTAACTCCGACTTCCCAAAGTCCCGCAAGTCGCATTTGTTAACTCCAAACTTCCCAAAGTCCCGCCATTCTCTTTTTTACAACACGTAATTGTCCGAGACGTATGCATCGTCCCTTGTCGCCAAAAACCAGCGGATAAGCAAACATTGAGAGATGAATTTCACGTATAAAAAAATCTATGTTCATTTTTTTAATAATAAAGAAAAACACTAGGTTATTCTAGCATTAAGTTTGCTGAGTTAAATTAACTTGTATGATTTCTATCTATATATATTGTTAGGTAAGCATGATATAAAAAATATTCCATTATTTTCAAAAACTCTCTTTAAACATTTTTTTCAAGAATAGGACTATAGTACAAATTCTCCTTCTCTTGCAGTAGCTAATGAGAAAAAAGCATCAAGAAAGCTTTTGAAAAGAACCGAAAAGGAAGGGCACTATTGGCGGTAACTAAGGACAACTAACGGCTGAGAAGCAATAAAGGGCCACAAACGTCACGGCAGTAAGATCAGAAAGGAAAAAAGACATACGTTACGGACCGGTATGCATGCATCAGTGGAAACATTTCTGTCCTTGTTTCCGTAATGATAAAACCTGATATACGCTTGTTGAATTGACAAAAGAAGATTCGTTTTTGTTTTACATATTGGAGCATGATTTCAAGACTCTCGCTCTTTCCTTGGAAAAAGTGTTTTGATAATTCTGTCTCTTTCACGAAATTTGGACATCTTCAAGGACGAAGTGAAAGTTCGGGCTTCACCATTCAAATTCCACTCGATACGTTTAAGGAGTTTGTTCTGATTTCTGAATAGTCAAACGTGCTTAAAGTCGCAACCACGTAGATGGAAGCCTGGAATGGAAGGGACTGTTTTTGTTGTTTCCTTAACTGATAGGAAAATCCGTCTCATCTTCTGGTTTTAATAATTTATTATCTTTATCGTCCTAGAAGTATAGAATTTAGGACCTGACGACATCCAATAACTCCTTGCTTGGATCTTGACCCATTATCTTCCTTTTGTACGTGACCCACTCGTGGTTTTAAAAGGCGGAGATTTTACTGTGGATGGGCTGCCCTGAAAGCTGCCTCAACCAAGGTGGTTGAGCATGAGGAAGCATGTATTGACAATCAACATGTTTTCTTACATTTTGGCTTTGACACCTTCGGGTTCTTAGTACCACATGTTGTGGAGCTTCTCAAGAGGGTACAAAAAGTAATGCATAACAATGTTATGACTCCTAGATCTATGGATGTAGTATTCCAGAGGACAGGCTTCGCAATTCAAAAGGGGGCTGGTGGCGTAGCTTGTTGCCTGCCTACATTCTTATTCACTGTAATTAATAGAATTTTTGTCTATTTGGTCTCCTATGTAAACGTGATGTTATATCTCATTTTGTTACAAATCAACACCTACTATTTAGTAGACAAAAAATGCAATCATAGTTTCTCGTGCCAAGAAAAAGATCAAGAGTGGACAATTTTCAGTTGCAATCTAAGTTCTTTCATCTAGTGGCATTGCCCTTCGAACCCCGACACTTATATGGAGCTTGAAACAAAGCGTCCTCAACGCCCCTCTCTTGTGATGCAACCGGTGTCAGATATGTATTGCTCTCCCTTGGTTGCTTCTTGTGTTGTGGTTGAAAAGGTAATATTATCCTTCTAGAAAGGGACGACTTGTGCATGTGATGGTCTACATACGCAACACCTTCTTGAGCTATACATGGTGTAAGAACGGCTATTAAAGATGACTTTTTGAATGCAGTGTCAACTGAGGTCAACCATTGACTTGTCAGTTGTTGTCTTGCCTCCCTAGCACCTATGTTGTCAGTGTGCCTTTAACTCCGCTTCACAATTCCGGCAACGACATCTAACATATCACGATACAAATGATTTGACGTCACTTTATTTCCAATGTTGCAATGAAGGGTGTTTGGTGTTCTAAATTATCTTATGGATCTTCAATTTGATGTTGATATTCCTAGGGTGTTTAAGCCTTTTTAAATGTTGCCACTCTCCTTGTCAATGACCAATAACAATTTATCACTCATACGATGGCCCTTGTTGTCTTCACTAACACTTTCAATATGGTTGATAGACCCATCATATCTAGGGAGGTTCGTCTTTATTTCCCAACTATTGCACATAGGGTTGAATTACAGCTCCATAGATTCTCTTTATGTGGATCAGAGTGAGCCTTTTCTCTTCACGACCGAGGTCCAACAAGGTGATCTGTTGGGGCCACTTCTTTTTTTATTGGTTCTCCACCCTCTTATTTTGGAACTGAAGGATGAATGCCACATCAACCTTCTTATTTCCTATTTGGTTGATGGAATCCTCATTAGAGACACTACCAAATTCTCCAAGGTTCTATTTATTAACCAAGAATGAAGCACAAACTTTGCTCTTCATATCAGTATTAAGAAGATGGAAATCTTTTGACCTTCAGGTGATCCAAGAAGAGCACTAGAGTTTGATATGTTTCTTACTAACTTATCTTATTTTATGCATGGAGTGAATATTTTAGGAGGTCCTATCTATTGGATCTAAGGGCTCTAGAGGGGGGTGAATAGAGCTACAAAATCTCTCACAAAACAGATTAGACCTTCAAATTATATCAATATTTAGGCAATAGCTCAATTTCAATTTGAAGTCCTATCTAACAAGCATAGCAAGGATGAGAGAGATTGATAGCAAGCACTTGACAAAGGGATGTAGAGTGGTTCCACACTTCAAACTAGAGGTGAGTCAGTCCACTATCTAGAGAGGTCAACCTCTAGGACTTTGTAAGTGCTTTTCTCTATATTATCACCAATAAGAGTTACAACAATAGACCACCAAAGGACTTACCCATCCAACCACAAGGAGATATCCACCTTAACAATGAACTTACCCACTTAGCTTGAGTCTTCAGCCTTCACCAAGGTCTTACCCACTCAAGCTCAAGTCTTCCACCTTGAAGGACTTTGCTTCTCCACTTGGATCTTCAACCTTTTCCTTTTCCTTCACTTAGTGAAGATCACCACCTCTTCAACAACCTCAAAGAGGACCAACTACAACTCCTTCTTCACTCAACGGAGCCTATTTTAGCTTTTCTTCATGTAAGAAGGGGATGGGGAAGTAGTGGAAGATTGAGAGTTTTACATACACAAAGGTGGAGCTCTTTTACAATAAGCCTAACTCACTCACAAACCATGAAATGAAGTGTAAACTAGAGAGAGAAAGGGGCTCAAGGAGTAGTAGCACACTCAACTATAGCAAGGACCTTGAATGTAGTGAATGAGAAAACTTGGAATGAACTCGAAGGGGTCCTATTTATAGTTGGGGGTTCTCCCTTGAGTTGGGGAACACTTAGGGCCAAAATATAGCCATTTTTTCACAAGGAAACAGATCTATTTTCATCCAAATGAGTCACCAACAGTTATGATCACTTTTTCTGCATTTTTTGTATAGTGCATTCGGTCGAGTTTCAATAAAGGTAACTCAACCGATCGACGAAAAGATGAACCTAATTTTCACACTATCGGTCGAGTTTGTTCTGGGTAACTCGACCGATTAGCCAAAATTGCATTTGGTCAGAAGGTCGTTCGATTGAGGTCTGTGAGTGCACAACTCGACCGATGGCCATCTTCAGAAAATCAATCCATGGGATCGATCAAGATTGGAACTCGACCGATCAACAACCTGTGATCAATTTTTTTAATTTCACTAAAAGTGATTAAAACTTGGTATTAAGTGTCCCACATATTTTTCTCATCTTAGTTACAAGTCATATCATCAATACAAGTGATTACAAAATCTTCTAAGGTCATTTGAAGTGATTACCTTAATAGCACACTTGCATTGAATTTGACTTGAACTTGGACAAGCTAGTGCTTGTGTAATTTGATCATTTTCATGTACCTAAAGCCTAAAATCAATCTTGAATATACATATTAGACACATATGAATGGAATGGTTAAGTCATTATCAAAATATGGACAATGTATAACCTCTAGGTCAACATTCTCCCCCTTTTTGACAATGACAAATCTTTCCTCAAACATATTGAAAAGGATATTGAAGTTATACCTTTTCCTTGTGAATTGTGGGGGATTCAAGATTTAAACAATGTGAATTGCTCCCCCTCAATCTATGCTTACTTGACCTGCATAGTTAGTCTATCTACACACATGTACTATATGGTCCTTTAGCAAGTCACATAATAAAGCATATAATGAAAACAAAAAGGATCACATAAGCAATGACAAGAAAAGGATCACATAAGCAATAAACACAATATGGTTGAGTTTCAAGACATTGAATTTCTCTCCCCCTTTTGACATTATCAAAAAGTAAGGGGGTAGAAGAGCATATAAGAAGGTCTTCGCCAAACACAACCAAGAAGATAGCCAAACATGCAATCTTAAAAACATACATCAAACAAAGATGAGAGAACCAAACATACTAAGTCATAATCAAAATTTGGTAAAATAAGGCACCAACTCTTATAACAGATCAACGAGTAAGAGTGCACATAATATAGATTACAACTCAGAGTGCAAGTTCTCATAAAAACAACTACAAGTAAAAAGCGATGAAAGCTAAAGATAAAATAGTACAACTCATATCATGTGCTCAAATGTTTCTAATAGAAAATAGCCTAGAAAGATATATATGATCAACAAACTAGACTAAAAACTAAGAACATCTAGACGTCTAAGCTATATATATCCACAACATCATCATCCTCAGCATCAGGCTCGTAGTCATTGTCTCTGTCTGAAGGTGCAATAGCATCGCCTTCATCACTGGAGTCACCACCAGATCCACCAGAGCCATCACCATCATCAGATGTAGCACCAACATCCTTACCATCACCAGCATCAACAACAACATCAGTAGTCTCGTCATCATCCTGGTCAGGCATCTCCTCATCAATAGAAGGACCGAAGAGACGACCGGGCCAATGAGCATTCTGCTCATCCCAAGTCATACCAAGTGCATAGAGCTCATTGGCCTAAGGGAAGGAAGGAGTAGAATCACCAAGACTGGAAAGTAGAGTTTCCAAGGGGCCAGTAGGTAGAGGCAGGATGACTGGAGTAGGTCCACCAACAACAGAGGGTGTGGGAGCAATAGCGGAAGGCTCAGGTGTAGGTGGAGGGGCAGGGTAGAAGTGATTGTATGCATAATCACTACTGGGGTATGGCTGGTAGGTGGGGTATGGGTGTGCACAGGATAAGTTCTTGTTAGACATGATTGAACATAAATCCTGGTGCAGGTGCTCCTAGACATGGAGGTTGTATGCCTGTTGGTGTATCATATAGCCCATGAGGGATTCATTGGACACATGGAACAAGGCACAACTAGGTCGGACAGGTTGAGGAGGTGGAGGAAAATGGGTAGAGGTAGAGGCAGGTGGAACTAAAGTAGAGGAAGGGGGTGTGGTGGAGGAAAGGATAGGCATGGATTTCTGGATAGTGGTCTTACTGACCCTTTCGGGCAGGTCTGTAGTGGAAGTCAAAGAAGAGTGATTTCTCAGTGGCGAACTGGAAAAGACCACATATCAAGGTAGGATTGTAAGGACCCTGACCTCCATTTTGGGCTTATCCTATTTGCTTTTCCTAAACCTTGTGCTTAGTTGCTTGCTAATCACCTCTAGTGGTGATTAGGGTTTTCTTGAGCTTTTTTGAGAGTTGGAGGTGCTACTTGAAAAATAACCTAAGTTTAGGGTTGATGAGTAAGTTTGTCACCTTGAGAGATGTTTCTCTCTCTCCTTGCTTCCTCTAGAGTTGAGAGGAAGGGTTGGGATTGTTGCTTGAGTTGCCTTGGGCTTTTTTGAGCTCTGTTGGGCCTTGTTTTGCTTTGTTTGGGCCTTGCTTTGCCTTGTTGGACCCTGTATCGGGCAAGAGAGCTTGTGTCGGCCATGGGTGTGTCGCCTATGGGGCAGTATCGGGCAAGGGAGTGAGGTGTATCAACCTATGACCATCTTTGACTTTTGGCTTCGTTGTGTCACCACTCTAGTGGACACTTGGTGCATGGTGCTTGCATGTGGCAATAGCCTTGGACATGTGGTCGTGGAGAGATGAGAAGGTGGCATTGCCCACAGACAAGTGCCCCTAGGTGGGCGACACATTGCCTTATTTTCTCCTCCACCCTCTTCTATATATGTATCTCCTTTCTCTTGCTAAGGATCCCTTTAGTTCCTTAGTTTCCCCTCTTCCTTGGTGAACGACACCTCTCCTTTGCAACCTTGGTGGCCGATACACTTGGAAGAGCTAAGCTTGGGTAGCCGATCCTTCTCCTTGGAGTCTCCTTCTTCCTCTTGTGGTGGTGCTTGAGCTTAAAGCTTAGAGCTTTGGAGCTTGAGGGGCTTCCTTAAGGTGGGTTACATAACTTCTAACCTTATCTATACTACCTTCTTTTATGTTGCATGTTCACATATGATCATGATCGGCCATGCATGATGTTAGATATGTTTCTTGATATAGAATGTACCTTTAATCTTGTAGATATAGTGATCATGTTGTTGATGATGTTTTTATTTCTTGTGTACCTTTGGACCTAGTTGACCGAACCCATAGATTAGGGTTTCCTTTTGGGCAATACTACTTTCTCTCCTTTGGTCTTGAGAAGTGAGTTCGGCTCTAGTGATATAGTCAACACCCCTTACTCTTGGTTGTTGAGAGGTGAGTTTATACTTTAGTTGCTTGAGCAACACTCTTCTCTCACCATGGATTCGAGAGGTGAGCTTTGGTTGAGCTTTAGGCCGATATGGAGATGATCCATCATGTTGTCCGATTGGTGATGGAGGTTGTGTAAAACCCCTCTCTCTTGGTTGTTGAGAGGTGAGCCAATCCTCTTGATCTTTTAGGGTGTTGATGATGGTGATCTTGAGGTTGATGATGACCTTGTCAGGATGAGCTTGGTCCCTTGCACGATACACCTTGTAGTAGTGTTGCCCGACACGTCTCCCTTGGTCTAGGGTTTTGATCTTGGCCGATATGATGTGTTTGGTTGGCTTTGTGCCCGATATGGCTCTCTTGACCTTGATGATGAGCTTGGGCGATATGCCTTGATCTAGATGATGCTTTGACCTAGTAGTTGTTGCCCCCCCCCTTGGCCGATAGAGTGCCTAGTTGATATCTCTGTTTGGAGTCTTGGGCGATACATGTTGGGTCTGGCTCTTGCCCAATATGGGTCGAGTGGTGTCCCTTGTGAGCACCTTGTGGTGACCGATATGGTGTGTTGGTTTTGTTGGGTGATAGGCTTCCTTATAGTCCCTTTGTGTCGTTTGATGATGAGTACCTTGATGGGCATTATGGTGCTGGCCTTGGGCGCCATGATCTTAGCCAATAGGGTGGTGATGGTTGTTTGACACAACCCAAACCCTAACCCTAGCTAGCCATTTGAGCTTTGTACATAGCTTCCCGTCACACCTTGACCTTGGGTGCACGATATGCCCCATGGACCCAACTACATGATACACTTCTTGGTCTTGGTTACACAACATAGTCCTTGCATCTGAGCTACATGTTGCAACTTTCTCTCTAGGTGCACGACACACCATGAAGTGGTTTCCCACTATACCTTTCCTTTGGGTTGGCCGATATGTGGCTAAGTGCTTGGCCGATAGGCCTCTAGTGAGGGTCGTTACCCTACCCAATATGTTACACCCCGATCTCACAATTTCCTCAAATCATGAGATTAGGGCATAAGATAGGATTGATGATTAACACAAAGAACACCCTTAACTTTTTCTTTTCTTTTAAACTCTTGTTTCATCGCATTGAACCACATAACATCTTAACAAGGAATCTGAACATTTCTTCTACTAATCAGACTTCAATAGTAAAGATACATGTATAAACATTCATGATGTCTCTCACACCTTGTGCACATAAAACTTGCTAATTAGCATACATATCAAAGAGGAACAACATTACACATCGTAATTACAACTCTCTCTCTTAAACTCTTACTGAGGACCTAGAGTGGCAAGGACCGACTGACTCAACTAATCTCGTACTTGACTCCTGTGGCAGGTCTACACTGATTCTCTGATCATCTTCAAGTCCACGCGGTTAACCCTAAAAATGTTTGAGTAGAGGGGTGAGCCTACTCGCTCAGTGAATGAGTACTTCATAGAAACAGATTAATGCACTAATGTGATTGCAGATATAATTTAAGTAAATGATATGAAATTTAACAACAATAAATACTACACTGAGAAGTTCTAAAACAATATAATTGAAATATCAAAGAATGTAAATATTGCATCCAAAGAATAACTACTAGAAGACTATGCTCTAGTCTTCCTTAATTCTTTCATTTGTAAGGAACTATGTGAATCTATATGATTATATTTTAGATTATGCCCTGATCTTATGCAGTGTACTCTGCATAAGAGACTCGCAGTGCACTACGACCACACCGTACAAGAGTTAGCGACACACCCGGGAAATGCTAAGTCTGACGCCAGCCCTGCTCTGCCACAAGACCCCAGGCTCATCGGCCTCACTGCACTACATCGAGTGCTCTAGACTCCTCCTCTAACCTGAGTACACAGGCGGAGAGTCTCACGGGGTTACCTCCATGACATCGCACAGATAATGTTGCAATAACCCCCAATTTCCTCCAGTGCCACCGTGACACAAGCACGCGTTGTTGTTGGACACTGCCTCTCTATCCTCGTGTCTCCATGACATCGAACAGATAATGTTGCAACACGAGTTTCACCCCTAAGTTGCAGATACCTCTTAGGGGTTCTACGGTGTTCAGGGCACCTAAGTCTAACATTAACATTATAGGTACATTTTAAACAGAAAATCATGACTCATTTAACATTTCTCATAAGGCTCCCACGGCCTGCCATATCATATCATAAGCAACATCAAAACTCATGTATTCAACATATATCATATCTCAGTAACATCCCTTTCTAGGGCATGTCATATCTCATCACCTGCAATTTACAAGATATGTATTGAAATATAAGAAGCCCTGCAGTATGTAGATATCATCTCAGAGAGAACAAGCATATAAAGTTAAATGCACTAGAAACATACAATTCAACAATTAAGCATCACCACATCTCATATCGAGACCTTTCATATTACCATAGCATGATTCATTGAACACCCTATCCTTAGGGTTTTCATTTGCCTTATTCATTCATCACATGCCATCACCCTACTCTTAGGGTTTCATTTGCCTCATTCACCCTTTTCATTTACCTCATTCACTTGTCACATAGCTCTCATAAGGATTTCATAAGATATAAGCATTCACGAAATAAAGATTGTTTCAACAAATCATATACAATCAATATAGATATGGAACCATGGAAACTTAACTAAGTTTATATTTTCCATACCATTTACTGAGATATCATGTGCCAAGAATAAAATTCAATTAAGATAACCCATGAGGTACATCCTAACCACTTATAGGATTACTAGTCCTTTTCAATAAGGTTGAAACTCTAGGGATGTCACAATTAGGTTAACCCTAATTACATCATTTGATATAAATCTGAAAAACATTCTCATTAGGAAATGGTGTATACGTCCCTGATATGAATCTACCATTTAGGAATCATTCAAACAGAGAAGGAATCCATAACATATCAATTTGCAACAACTTAAATCAAACGGACACATTCAGGATTTAGAATTCACATGCTAAGCATTTAGGGATTTGGATATTATAATCAAATTCGTGCATTAGAATGTTTGAAGGAAGAACCCACTCACCCTAAGGTGTGAAAACACCTCACAACTGCAGCTCAACTCAGGGAATCTCGAATTCCTATCAAATCCCTAGCAAATCTCCCAATTCTTCTTCCATTCAACTCGGGAACCTTGGAAATGAGGGATTATGAAGAAAGGGTGAGAAAAGAGGGAATTTCGACATCATCTTGGATCAAATCAATGCAAAGACGGAATCTTGACATGAGATAGAAGATTCACCATAAAAGTCTATGCAAAGGATCCAAACTTACTTGATTTCACCACTCTTAGGACCGCAGAACCCTAATTCAGCAATTCTCCCACTTTCTTCACTCAAGCCCTAACTCTCCCTCTCTCTCTATATTTTCGTTTCTCTGGAGTGAATGACGAAGAATGAGAGCTGCTTGTGTGTGTGGTCGTTCATATAAGTCAATTGAGCTGCTTGGGTCAATTGTATATTGACCCAACACTTAACTTTAATTATATATGCTGAATATTCAGTTATACAAAAGTTACTGTAATTTGTTTATTTCAGAGATCAAACATTCTCCAACAATTATGATAATTTAGCACTTTGTTTATAATTGATCTATAAAGCTTCATTTAAAATTTGGGATCATTTGGAGTTACCAATAAATAATTAAAAATAGAACAGTGCACTGCTATATTGCAGTCTGCAAAATATTCGGCCGAGTTTGTCCTGCACAAACTCGACCGACACCCTTACTGTAGGGATTCAAAAGTCATCCAAAAATTATGCCAATTTAACAGAGTGTCTAAAACTGTGTTTTTCAGGCACAGTTAAGATTTGAGATCAATTGGATATACCAATAAAAAGATAAAATTCAATTACCACACTACTGTATAATTCTGGAAATGTGATCGGTCGAGTTTGAAACTCGGCCGACAAACAGGTCAGAGCATTCTTCAAAAATTCTGATATTTTCCAATGTTGTTCACATTTTATATATCTAAATCATATCCAAATTTGAAGTAAATAAGAGTATTACATAAAATACTAAAAATCATTTAGTGAGACATTCTACTTATTAAATTCTGTATTCATGTATCATCAAAACCCTATTTGGGCCGATTAGGGTTTATGCTTCTCAAACCCTAACTCTCAAGACCAAAGAACATTTAGACTTCTTATCATAGTTAAAATATCCTAATTGTGTTATCGTCATTAATTATATTTCAAGAATGATTATTCTAATTAATCTTTGCGATTGTCTAGGTAAACCCTAGTTTACCAATTAAGCTCAGATGGGGTCGTAACAACTCTCCCCCCCTTAGAATGTTTCGTCCTCGAAACATGAACCTACAAGAAAGATACATTCAAGGATATTCTAAGCTTCTAAAACCTTCCATGTCATTATATTCTTGTATTTCATACCTGAATGTAGTTTTCAACATTAGATCTTTTAATTCTTTACTAAATCACAACATATATCAAATAGTTCTCAATGATATCAAGCAAATTCTTTATGCCACAGACAAACATAGAATGCAAAGATAAACCACCACGCTTCCGCTGCGCAACTCTGATACTCTGATACAACTATCTCAACTTATGTTGCTCAGAGAGTTCTATTGTTCTGTATCACCTTTAAGTGACAAAAGCAAGTTCACCATACTGTTTTAAACTTTAATCAAGTGCTATTCAAATAGCAAAACAGTCTTGAATTAAAAGACTAGATTCAACAATCAATTGCACAATACTACTCTTGGCATCCTCATTGGGTCATGGATGCATGAGGTGAAGCATTACCACCTCATCCCATACTATCCTGTTTCGATCCTGGGTTCTGTGGGTTATAGGCCCACACACAATTCAAAGTGTAACCATCATATTATATCATTTTAGGGTTTCAACAACAGTAATAAGGTAATGCACAATTGTATCAGTCATTCAAGCATTAATCATACTCAATTACCATCACTAAGTTATATTAGAGCTAGGTATAACAAGCTACACCTCATTAGGGTTACTTGTCCAGACAATCTAATTATCATCCCTTTCTATTAATATGAGTGAATAAGTATGACTACCTTGTTCAGGGTATCTCTCCATATGTTCTGACATCATCCAAACCGTATCACCAAATGACCCTACCAAGGTAGTTATTCACCATGTATGATTCATTTTCTCTTATCCTTTCATTCCCACCTTGCTCTCATTAAGGAATTTATGAAAGAGAAGATGATTTTAAGACTTGGAATACTTGTATTCAAACATCCCCTAATACATTCTCATATGTATATTTACTTAGTTATCAACAGAGATATTTGATTAATTAGCACTTGCCTGAATCTCACAACCTCTTTATATTATAATTTCTCCATCATATTTCAAATCCTTTCTTATGTTTCATAGTCCTCTTACCATATACTACTCTTTAATCTGTCATCTTTAATTCTAAATTTTTCTTTTATGACCATGTTGCTTATTCATATGTATGGTCATGTATACCATGTTGCACATATTTCCTCCTTTATTTTTATACTATTGTGAAGTTAATGTTCTAAATTAATAGTCTTTCTATTAGTTCTTTCCTCATGTTGAATACATTACATATTCTTCATTTTTAAATCAAGTGGATCATGCATGGGTCAAACATAGTTTCTCTTTCAATCAAGTTTTTTCTCTTCTGAATACAGTCTACCTTTGTATGATTTATTCATTCATTAAACTACACCTATGTTCTTTGCTTAGAAACTAGTTTGTTGTTCTAGTCTTATGAATTACATGTTCATACGATTCTCTTTACTTTTACTCTTTTGAAGACTCTTCACTTCTATGGACCTATTGAAAGCTCAACTCTATTCTCTACTTAGCCTTTGCTTTAGAGTTCATAAAAGCATTATTTGCTATTATATGATTCATTCTTCATGATTGATTCTTGTTATCTTGAACCATACATACATACATTTCACATATCTTTTCTATATTTCATATGTATAGTTCATGCAAAATTAATCAATAAACTGATTATGAGCTTCATATCATGTTCTATTATTCCTAATTAAGGGTTTCACATATGAGGCCCCAAAATTAAACCTCAGACATCAGTTTCAACTAATTCTTAGTTGTTCTGATCTTGCCCATATGTTTCAACATCTTACTGTATGTACATTCTTACTCTGATGTGGGTCTAATTATTCCAATTCTATTCTTATTATGCTATTGATAGGATTCATTAGATCCTAATAACGCATCCTGCCAACCGGACCAGGCCAAACCTGAAGTCCTGAAGCCAAGAACTACAAGAATTACATTCTTCCTGAACTTCCACTTCACAGCTCAGAAACTCGGCCGATCACTCTGGAACTCGGCCGATCACCTTCCAGATTTTGAAACTCGGCCGACCAACTTCGGCCGATCAGCAGGAAACTCGGCCGATTCAAGACCAAACTCGGCCGACCAAAACGCTGTTTGATTTTCTGAAAAAGGAAACTCGGTCGAATTACATACAACTCGGCCGAACCGCGTACAGACTGAAAACCTAAACAGACCTGCTGATGTCAATTTCACTCGAATCAGCGGGCAAAACCATAGAAACAAAAGCTCATTCAAAGGTCAATTCTAGTCTACTTGTTACAAAGAATGAAATCAATAAATGCTACAATTACATAGTATACAACAGATATAAAAGACCCATATTTCAAGGTATTAAATATTTCAATTCAAACATATAAGAGCATTTCTATACATTTCCAACAAAACAACATTATGAAATGTAAATTCTATCTCCTTTTACATATATGCTCTTAATTCTTGTTTCTTTTCTCATTTTCTAACCCTAACATTTCTAGGGTTCCTCTCTAGCCCATTCTTCCAATGTATACCTGGCCAGGGTATACGTGAGAGAATAGACAGAGTAGCTTGTACTGGTTGATCCAAGTACTCAGATATCGGGCCAGGATATCCAAATACTCAAATCCCCAAAGCTAACATCAAACATCTCCTATCTGCCACACTTAGGACTCTAACTTACTAACTTAATGGTCCTTGACAACTCACCCCAAGCTCTGATACCAAGCTGTTAAACCCCGATCTCACAATTTCCTCAAATCATGAGATTAGGGCATAAGATAGGATTGATGATTAACACAAAGAACACCCTTAACTTTTTCTTTTCTTTTAAACTCTTGTTTCATCACATTGAACCACATAACATCTTAACAAGGAATCTGAACATTTCTTCTACTAATCAGACTTCAATAGTAAAGATACATGTATAAACATTCATGATGTCTCTCACACCTTGTGCACATAAAACTTGCTAATTAGCATACATATCAAAGAGGAACAACATTACACATCGTAATTACAACTCTCTCTCTTAAACTCTTACTGAGGACCTAGAGTGGCAAGGACCGACTGACTCAACTAATCTCGTACTTGACTCCTGTGGCAGGTCTACACTGATTCTCTGATCATCTTCAAGTCCACGCGGTTAACCCTAAAAATGTTTGAGTAGAGGGGTGAGCCTACTCGCTCAGTGAATGAGTACTTCATAGAAACAGATTAATGCACTAATGTGATTGCAGATATAATTTAAGTAAATGATATGAAATTTAACAACAATAAATACTACACTGAGAAGTTCTAAAACAATATAATTGAAATATCAAAGAATGTAAATATTGCATCCAAAGAATAACTACTAGAAGACTATGCTCTAGTCTTCCTTAATTCTTTCATTTGTAAGGAACTATGTGAATCTATATGATTATATTTTAGATTATGCCCTGATCTTATGCAGTGTACTCTGCATAAGAGACTCGCAGTGCACTACGACCACACCGTACAAGACTTAGCGACACACCCGGGAAATGCTAAGTCTGACGCCAGCCCTGCTCTACCACAGGACCCCAGGCTCATCGGCCTCACTGCACTACATCGAGTGCTCTAGACTCCTCCTCTAACCTGAGTACACAGGCGGAGAGTCTCACGGGGTTACCTCCATGACATCGCACGGATAATGTTGCAATAACCCCCAATTTCCTCCAGTGCCACCGTGACACAAGCACGCGTTGTTGTTGGACACTGCCTCTCTATCCTCGTGTCTCCATGACATCGCACGGATAATGTTGCAACACGAGTTTCACCCCTAAGTTGCAGATACATCTTAGGGGTTCTACGGTGTTCAGGGCACCTAAGTCTAACATTAACATTATAGGTACATTTTAAACAGAAAATCATGACTCATTTAACATTTCTCATAAGGCTCCCACGGCCTGCCATATCATATCATAAGCAACATCAAAACTCATGTATTCAACATATATCATATCTCAGTAACATCCCTTTCTAGGGCATGTCATATCTCATCACCTGCAATTTACGAGATATGTATTGAAATATAAGAAGCCCTGCAGTATGTAGATATCATCTCAGAGAGAACAAGCATATAAAGTTAAATGCACTAGAAACATACAATTCAACAATTAAGCATCACCACATCTCATATCGAGACCTTTCATATTACCATAGCATGATTCATTGAACACCCTATCCTTAGGGTTTTCATTTGCCTTATTCATTCATCACATGCCATCACCCTACTCTTAGGGTTTCATTTGCCTCATTCACCCTTTTCATTTACCTCATTCACTTGTCACATAGCTCTCATAAGGATTTCATAAGATATAAGCATTCACGAAATAAAGATTGTTTCAACAAATCATATACAATCAATATAGATATGGAACCATGGAAACTTAACTAAGTTTATATTTTCCATACCATTTACTGAGATATCATGTGCCAAGAATAAAATTCAATTAAGATAACCCATGAGGTACATCCTAACCACTTATAGGATTACTAGTCCTTTTCAATAAGGTTGAAACTCTAGGGATGTCACAATTAGGTTAACCCACTACTACAGAAATAGCATTCAGTGACACTTTTCTGGGCGTCGGTTATTAAGAAAAACCGACGCCTTCTATGTTAGGCGTCGGTTGTTTACGAAAACCGACGTCTATTTTCGAAGACCAGCCAGACACGGGTACCGCTTTGTCTTCAGTGTCGGTTGTTTATAACAAACCGACGCTTAAAGTCGCCCGCGAAAAATAGTGTCCTTTTCAGCGTCGGTTATTTAGGTAGAAACCGACGCCTATGTCTGATGAAAATTTGCGCGAAAAGTGTCACCTTCAGCGTCGGTGATTAAAGGATAACCGACGCTGAAGGTGGTTCCCGCCAAACAATTTCATGAAATTATCACCCAGTTGGACGTCGGTTTTCTCAGACAACCGACGCTAAAGACGTTTAGGCGTCGGTTGTTGTAAAAAACCGACGCTATTTGGGACTTTATAACCCGCGATGCCCGACTCTTCCTCTTCTTCTGTTTCATTGCGAGCCCTTTTTCTGCTTCTCCGTCGATTTCCCACCCTGTCGCCGTCGATTCTCTTCTCCTTCTTCTCCACGACAGCGCCGTCGTGCCGCCACTGCTACTCCGGCGCCCCCTTCTCCGCCGCCACTGCTGCTGGAGCTCGCCGCCGACGCCTGACGAGCCTGGAGCTCGCCGCCTCAGCCTGCCTGACGCCTGGAGCTGATCGCCACCGCGGCCTGCCTGACTGGAGCTCACCGCCGACGGCGCCGCCGACGCCTGCTTGACACCTGGAGCTCGCCGCCACGCCATCAGCTTCCACCTGACTCCCGCTGCCTCCCGCGCCAACAGGTATGCGCCTCTGTGATGCTAATGTTTTACCGTATGCCTCTGTGATGGGATGAGAATGCTATGTGTTAAGGATGTTCTTTGACTTAAGTAAGTGTATGAACCTCCGGTTTAGTTTGAGGTGTTGATTTGTAACATCACTCTCTCCTATCTGGTTGGATTTGATTTAATGCAATTGAGGAATGATGGTTAATCATACTTAGCTTCCTTGTATGGTATGATGAAGGAATATTCTTTGTAATGCTTTTTGTAACCATAAAATGTTAGTTGGTGGCTATCATATCCTTATAATGGATGCTTTCTTTTGTACTACCATGTGAACTCATAGCTCTATAATGTTATGTTATGTTGAATCTATGCATCACAAGTATGATAATGTTATGTTGAACCTTTTTCAAGGTGTTGAAAATGAATGATGATCATGCATGGAATGATGTGATGGTCTTAATGACCTTTAGTAATGGTTGATCCCTAATAGAGGTGTGATCTTCTCCATGATATAATAAGGGTTGGTACCTTAGGATATTGTAATATTGAGTTATATCCTGTAACGGTGGGATCGCAAGTATAGTCTCATGAAAGAAAATGATATAGTACCATGTGATGTTGAAATTCAGAATATGTCTCATATGTTTTATATCTTCTGGATTTGTTATATAATTATGATTTTTAGAAAAGAATTAGGGATTGTTTATCCACTTGTTTGATTCTGCCTTAATTCACACAATTGGCATTAACTGGTCAAGTGAAACCTTAATCACGTAGTGCCATGTGTCGTAGAGCCATTCTAGTGTCAGGACTTGCTGGATGGGGAAATGAGTATTCTTAGACAATTATAAAAATTTTGATAACTGTTCTTAGACACATCTTTATCTCTGACTAAGGT
Organism: Alisma plantago-aquatica; assembly: GCA_963693085.1. Taxonomy (NCBI): domain Eukaryota; kingdom Viridiplantae; phylum Streptophyta; class Magnoliopsida; order Alismatales; family Alismataceae; genus Alisma; species Alisma plantago-aquatica. Next base: position 885,862,919 of record OY856411.1, read on the forward strand.
AGTTTTCATTTGATATCATATTCATCATGTTCATCATGTTGTTGTTTTTTATTGCAATTTTATGTAGATATTCTCCTTTAAATCCTAAGAAAATTATACACCCTTTAATTACAAACCCTAATTCACCTCTAGTCACTCACTTCTATCGATTATCCAAATGTAAATTGCCCCTTACTATGTCACCATTCATTCCAATGCAAAACTGGACCTTCCTACGCCACCATTTACTCAAAAGGTAGTTTTCATTTGATATCTAATTATTACATTAAGGATACTGAAAAAACTATATGAGTTACACCTTCATAGGAATGCATACAACTTCTATCTGAAAGAGATCTAAACATGATAAAAAATAATCTAAGATACAACTTTCTTCATTTAGGACTAGTCCAAGTATCTACAAAATCCTTAACTAGAAAAGGTATAAATTATTCCTTACTTCTATCCCTTAGAGACTGTAAGCATCTAAAATTCTCAGATTCCCTTCTTAGACTTCTAGAATCAACACTACATGAAGAATATGTTTCCTTCGATAATATGTTATAACATAGTATGATCTTAATCTGATCTGGATGTTCAAAATAATGTAGTATGTTAAATATGATGATTAGGGATACATATAATGTCTAGTAAAGATTCCTAGACCTTTTGTTTGAAACTATTGATTTCTTGATTTATTATTTAATAATGCTCTGTTGATTAGGATTAACCATGTTGCATGTAGTTTATAGACAATTATTATATATAAGAATGCAACACATGTATTTGTTGGCCTAGAAACCCGTCCAAGATTTACTCACTAGGAGTAAATCTTGGATAGTCCCCGGTTTGGGACTGTTCTTGAACACCTAATCTCACTTAGGATGTAAGTGTATAATGTGTATTGGGTTTTTGAGAAACTTTCAGTAGCATTTCCCTGTTTGTTCTCTAAGTACATATGTACTTAGAGAACAGCGGGGAAATGCTGCCGAAATTTTCTTGAAAACCAATTACGCATTATACACTTACTAGTGAGATTAGGTGTTCAAGGATGGGATAGGTGGTACACATTTATTATATATAAGAATGACATCAAATGTGTTTGTTGGCCTAGAACCCGTCCAAGATTGACTCATTAGGAGTAAATCTTGGATAGTCCCCGGTTTGGGACTGTTCTTGAACACCTAATCTCACTTAGGATGTAAGTGTATAATGTGTATTGGGTTTTCGAGAAAATTTTGGTAGCATTTCCCCGTTTGTTCTCTAAGTACATATGTACTTAGAGAACAGCGGGGAAATGCTGCCGAAATTTTCTCGAAAACCCAATACACATTATACACTTACTAGTGAGATTAGGTGTTCAAGGATGGGATAGGTGGTACACATTTATTATATACTAGGGAAATGTTGCCTAATCTTTTCCTAATATATACTTGTTTTCTCTGATCATAGAATGGATAGATCATGGATGTCGATTCGTAATCGTTGCACCCCAGAGTTTATATCTGGTCTTGATCAGTTTATTAGATTTGCCGAGGAACATAGGAAAAAACCTACAGATAGGTTCTACTGTCCATGTAGGCATTGCGGTAACAACTTGAAAGTCAACACTGGTGAGGAAATCAAAAGTCATGTCATGTGCAACGGGATTGTACAAGGCTATACAGAATGGCACTGGCATGGAGAGATTTCAAAATCGAAACCAGTAGATGTCGATAGCAGTGCTTGGGTGGAAGAAGAAATTGCCTCTGATGACGTAAATGTGAACGAACCAGTTCCAGCAGACATCGTTGATGCGATGCTGGATAGTTGTAGGGTAGAGCACACCGATCCACCTCCTATCTTTACAAACATTGTGCATGATGCTGAGATACCGTTATACACAGGTTGTGCTAAGTTTACGAAGCTTAGCGCTGTCTTGAGATTGTATAAGTTGAAAGCTAACAATAGATGGAGCGACAAAAGCTTCACTTCATTGTTGACTTTGTTGAAAGAAATGCTTCCTGAAGGAAACGAGCTTCCAATCTCAACATACCAGGTAAAGAAAATGTTGTGCCCAATGGGAATGGAGGCCAAGAAGATACACGCATGCCCGAATGATTGTGTATTATTTCAAAAGGACTATGTAGATTTGAAAGATTGTCCAAAATGTGGTGCGTCACGGTATAAATTGACGACTTCGGGGGAGTCCAAAACTGGTTCTCCTGCCAAGGTGTTGTGGTATCTACCTATAATATCACGGTTTCAACGCTTGTTTGCAAATCCGAAAGATGCGAAGAATCTGAGGTGGCATGCAGATGTTAAGAAAAATAATGATGGGATCCTACGACATGCGTCTGATTCCCCACAGTGGAAGAAGATTGATCTATTGTACCCTAAATTTGGTGAAGAAGATAGGAATCTAAGACTTGGGCTTTGTACAGATGGAATGAATCCGTACGGGACATTGAGCAGCCAACATAGCACTTGGCCAGTCATGCTTGTTATATACAATCTTCCTCCCTGGATGTGTATGAAAAATAAGTATGTTATGTTGTCATTGTTGATATCGGGCCCTAAACAACCCGGAAATGATATCGATGTTTATCTTGAACCTTTGATTGATGACTTAAAGAAACTTTGGGCTGAAGGTGTGATGACCTATGATGCTTCAGCAAGAGAGACATTTCGTTTGCACGCTATGTTGTTTTGCACTATTAATGACTTTCCAGCATATGGGAATTTGTCTGGATATAGTGTCAAAGGAGCTAAAGCGTGTCCTATATGTGAAGAAAACACTGATTCAATAAGACTAAAACATGGCGGCAAGACTGTATATCTTGGTCATCGAAGGTTTCTTTCAAAATTCCATCCGTATCGTAGGAAGCGCAAAGCATTCAATGGATGGAATGATGAACGAAGTGCACCTAAACCTATACCAGGGGATGTTGTTTATGAAAGAGTAAAAGACATTGTCAATGAATTTGGTAAGAAATCACAATGTAGTATGGCCACACGGAGTGACAATTCTTCATTCAAGAAGAAGTCAATATTTTGGGATCTTCCTTATTGGAGTTCTTTGACAGTCAGGCATTGTATCGATGTAATGCACATTGAGAAAAATGTCTGTGATAGCATCACTGGTACTCTATTAAATATACCAGGTAAGACTAAAGATGGGATAAAATCCAGACTGGACCTACGTGAAATGGGAATAAGGTCAGAATTAACAGAATTACGTGAAATGGGTAATAAAAGAACATACTTACCTCCCGCTTGTTACACGTTGTCTAGAAAGGAGAAGAAAACTTTTTGTGAATGCTTGGTAAATGTTAAGGTGCCACATGGTTACTCATCCAACATCCGTAGATTGGTATCAATGAAAGATCTGAAGTTGATAGGTCTTAAATCTCATGATTGTCACACTCTAATGCAACAAATATTGCCCGTGGCAATTCGATCTATATTGCCGAAGCATGTAAGGTTTGCGATTACCAGACTTTGTTTCTTTTTCAACAGTCTATGCAACAAAGTTATTGACCCTGATACTCTCGATAATTTGCAAAGAGAAGTGGTTGTTACCCTATGTCAGCTTGAGATGTATTTCCCTCCTTCGTTCTTTGATATCATGGTACATCTTGTTGTCCACTTGACTAGGGAAGTGAAAATGTTGGGACCAGTTTTCTTGCATTGGATGTATCCCTTTGAACGATACATGAGCGTTTTTAAAGGTGATGTTCGAAACCGTTATCGGCCTGAAGGGAGTATTATTGAAGGTTATGTGGCGAGAGAGGTTATGGATTTTTGCAATGACTTTCTCAGTGGTAATGACACTCCTGATAATGACAAGAATATTGAGGAGGGCAAAGGAATTTTGGGATCACGGGTGAAAGTAATCAGCCGTGAGCAGTTGGAACAAGCTCACTTGTATATTTTACACAATATGGATGAAGTGAGTGTTTATATCGAGGAACATACCAATTTCATAAAGAGACAACATCCTCGAGCAAGTTCAATGTGGCTTGCTAGAGAGCATAATAAGACTTTTACTAAGTGGTTTGAAGATAAAGTCTTACATCAACTATCTCAAACACCACATGATATTACAGAAACTATCAAATGCCTCGCCTTTAAACCAAAACCGAATGTTATGTCTTATGAAGGGTTTGACATTAATGGATTCACATATTACACAAAGCGCCAAGATGATAAGAGTGTCGTCCAAAATAGTGGGGTCACTCTTCAAGCGTCGACTATGTACTTTGCAAGTGCAAAGGATAAGAGTCCACGTGAAGCTAAAATGTCATATTACGGTGTCATTGAGGACATTTGGGAGTTTGACTACATAGATTTCAAAATTCCGCTCTTTAAATGTAATTGGGTTGATAACACCAAAGGAGTTATAGTGGATGAATTGGGTTTCACTTTGGTGAACTTTGAAAAGATTGGCGAGAAGGGTGAACCATTCATATTGGCATCACAGGCGAAACAAATATTCTATATCGATGATCCTGCAAATGAGAAATGGTTGGTTGTTCTTCATGGTAAAAGACAGTTCATTGAAGATCCTATAGATGAAGAAGAGTACTATGATAAGTATGATGACTCCAGTCCATTCTCAGTTGGGTTGCCAACTCCACAAAATATTGAAGCTAATGATGACTTATATGTGCGCGGAGATCACAATGAAGGATTGTTAATTGATAAAAGATCACAATTTTAGAGACATGTATGTTTATACAAATGCTAAATGTTTGCCTTTTTCTAGTTAATACAAATGCTAAATGTTTGCCTTTTTCTAGTTAATACAAATGCTAAATGTTTGCCTTTTTCTAGTTAATAGAAATGCTAAATGTTTGCCTTTTTAATGACATTTTCAGATGGCTGACCATGATGAGCATGATGTCCATGATGAGCATGAAGTCCATGATGAGCATGCTGTCCATGACGAGCATGGCGAGGATACTAATGTAAGTTCTAAAAACATATCTTGTATTTCTATAAAATTCATTATCTTCTAGTTATGTCATATATCCTATATTTCTATATTGGGCTAAGTTAGTGTGTTTTATTTTTGTCAAATTTTAGGTTGATGCACCTGTACCCACTGAAGCACTGGAGCAACTTGATGCGCAACACCAGACACTTAACAAGAAAAGGGGCATCACTCTGTTGAAGAAGTTATTAGCGCTAAGTGGTAGTGGATCTAAATTGGTGGTGGAGTTTGATAATGGAGGAAATCCAATTGGAGTGAACCGCAATAATTTTGTGAACTATCTTGGGTGTACCACTCGGAGCCATTGTGGTGTTAAGTATGACAATTGGCATAAAGTTCCTCAAGGGAAAAAAGACTTGATATGGAAGGATTTATGCGTGAGTTATTATTATTTGCAATTCTATTTTGTAGATTACAAATTCTATTATTTGCAATTCTATTTTGGATACTAGTTAATAACATTTCTATTTTACAGAATCTGTTTGCATTGGATGAGAAGTTGCATCGTAAAAATGTGATGCAACGCGCTGGAAAGATGCTTAGGAATTATAGGACAAATCTAAACAGAGAATACATAAAAGAGGGTGATAAGAAGAAGAAGTCAGCCCTTGAACAATGGAACTTCTTGGACAAAGAAGATTGGGACAATTTTGTTGCTTCAAGAAAATCTGAAGAATTCAAGGTATTAGGCGTCACTCCTAATTTAATTAATATACATTGTATTCACCTATTCAAGATTAGCATTTAGTGCTACTAACCAAATCATTAATGTGCATACTAACTAGGCCCTCAGTGACGCACAAAAAGCAAGGCGTGCACTGAATGTGCATGACCACACTATGGGTCCAAAAGGCTATGCAAGCGTTCGCCAAAGACTACAGGCGGAGTCTGCGGCTACTCAGGAGTCTGCTCCTACTCAGGAGTCTGCCACACCCATGCCTCGCCATGATATCTGGATAGCTGGCAGGCAAAACAAGAAGGGTGAAATAAAGAAGCCTGTAACTGCTGAGGCGGCTGCAAAAATGGTAAAATACAACTCTTAGAGAAATCGTTTGAATATTGATTATTTGTGGTGTTAACTTACCAATTTCTGTTTATGGTGATTAGCGGGAGCTGCACGAGCAGAGGAAACAAGGCACGTTCATCCCTCAGGGCACAAGGGATGAATTGACAGTTGCTCTGGGTAACCCAGAGCATCCTGGACGTGTTAGAGGTGCCGGCGCTGGTGTTGGCATCAAAGCATTCTTTGGGCCATCCCAGCGCAAACCCAGAGCGGGACTTTCTCAAGAAGAGGTAACCTATTCTTTTTTTAGAATGTTACTGCAAAAGGAAATTCATTAATAAGAAGCTAATGTTTCTTTTATCCATGTATAGGAGAATAAGAGAGTTGAGGATTTAGTTGCTAAGAAGATCAACGATGTAGTTGCTGAGAAGGTCAAGGAAGAATTGCTGCGGTGGCAGGCATCTCAGGCTTCCAATACGCCTATGGCGACCCACTCTTCTCCTGATGCACAGACTGCGAGTAATCCTGGAGACCCATCGCCTAGCACGTCTGCTGTAAGTATTGTTTATGACATTGTAGTTAGTCTTTTCAAGTTGTTATGTTTTCAAGATGATATGTATATATGTATAATATTCTTTACGTAAATTTGTAGGCATTGAAGCCATGCCGCTTAAGAATGCAAGACTACGTTGTTGCAGAGGCGCAGGCTTACCCGTCCCTTCCTGGGGCAATGTTTCACGGGACTCCAATGCCACAGGGCTACGTTCGTGTGAGCCCGATACGTGTGTTACCTGATTGGAGAGAAGCTACATTGCCATATCCCCACCCGGATATTGATAGACTTGCTGATGCAGAAGGCGGGGTGATATTGTGGCCCAAAGCAGATGTCGTCTACACGACTGAAATTGTAAGATAAATTTACATTGATTTAGACTGTTAATGTGTATATATGATGTCAACTGATCTGAAATTATATGTACAGGTTAAAAAGAAGACACCAGGAGCACCTAGGCCTCCACTTCCACTTCCCGCATTACCCGATTGGGTTCCAACTGACCTAACATACCCGTTAGGTCCTGCTTGTAGGGGAATGGCATGTTGGCTACGGGCACATAATGTACATTGCCCTATAATTATTTCTTTAGATGCAGATTATGCAGGTCAATCATACGATAGCTCTTTATTTATACAAGATATTATTGAGCTGTTTATGTATGATTGGCTGAATACATCAATGATAGAGACATGGATAAGGTGAGATCTTGTTTATACATCCATATACCTTGTGTAAGATCCGGTGATCTGGTTTCTTATATATTAATGCATACGCCTATATGTTTTGCAGCTACCTAGTCGAAGATCATTGCAAACAATTTGCATTTGATCATGTGGGATTTTTGATTCCATCATTGATTAGTTTGGTAGCTAAAGACCCTGATAATGTTCAACAATACTGTATAGATGCTTTTACAATTTTTGGTCAGCAAAAGAAGACGATAATAATAGCTCCATTCAATGTCAAGTAAGTTTACTTTATTTATAATTTGGACTTAAGAAAATTCCATTTTTATTTTGCATTTTGAGTTATTAATTGTTAACTTCTTACTTCTAGCGGTAGACATTGGGAGTTACTAGTCATTGTCCCCGGGACATTCACTGTTTATTATCTAGATCCTGCGGGGAGTACATTGAACACTAAAATTGGACACGTAATGAGAATGCCATTATTCTGGTGAGAAATATTTCATTTTTATATCCGTTAACATCTTTTATTACATTACTATTTACTTATGCAATTTTTTGTGTTATATTAACATGTAGGGGTTTAGATGCATTCAAAAAGGCTGGAGGAACGGTCCCAAGGAAAAAGAACCAGCCAATAAATTGGCAGAACGTACAAGTAAGTTCCCGACTCAAATATATATATTATTGATGTGAATTGTGCTTAGTTGTATTATTTTGTATGTTTCAATTTATAGTGTGCTACACAAGACAATGGATGGGCATGCGCATACTATGTGATGCGATTTATGCAGATGATTATCAAATATGCCGCATTGGACATCGATACCATACATGAGGTATTATATATATTCTCATTAGTTAGTATGCAATATATCAATCTTATATTATTTTTATATTATTACTTATATATATACATCATTCTCTTTGCAGGTGTTTAAAACTGACAACACTACAGGTAAACGTTTAAAAAATATACATGCTCCATATACGATGGAAGCATTAAATGAAGTAAGAGAAGAATGAGCAAAAGCCATACAAGCAGTGGCAACTGTAAGATATAATTGGGATGTTGATAGCGATAATGAATGATACTATGTAAATGAATATTTCTGAATGTTAATACATGTATTTGAATGTTTCTATATGTGTGTGAATGTGAGAATTGAATTGATGTCTGAATGTATGTACTTGTGTAGAATTTTGCTTGTGACTTTTGCAGGTTTGCGGCCTGTTTGTAGGCTGATATCAATGGATGTCGTAAACCTGCAGTTCAGAAAACTGAACTGCAGGTTCTCATCCTGCTGACCAGCCACAGCAGGCCTGCAAACTGATATGAAAAAAAAAAATATAAATAGGCGTCGGTTATTTATAGAAAACCGTCAGGAAAGACCTACAGCGTCGGTTTTTTCAATAAACCGACGCCTGATGTGGCCAAAGCAGTCCTGGAAATGGCGTCGGATATTCATATCAAACCGACGCCTATTTAACATATAGGCGTCGGTCGTTTAGTATATAACCGACGCCAAAAGTGTTCGCGCCACAAAAAATGGCGTCATCTAGGGCACTTTATGCGTCGGTCATCTACTAAAAGACCGACGCTATATTCCATAGTGGCGTCGGTTATTTACTAAAACACCGACGCAGAAAGTGCCCTAGATGATGCCGTTTTCTGTGGCGCGAACCCTTTTGGCGTCGGTTATCTACTAAACGACCGACGCCTATATGTTAAATAGGCGTCGGTTAAAAAACCGACGCCTAAGTGTTCGACCTTTAGCGGCGCCCACATAGGCGTCGGTCGGAAACCGACGCCAAATGGGGTTAAACGACCGACGCCAAAGGCCGTTTCTGTAGTAGTGACCCTAATTACATCATTTGATATAAATCTGAAAAACATTCTCATTAGGAAATGGTGTATACGTCCCTGATATGAATCTACCATTTAGGAATCATTCAAACAGAGAAGGAATCCATAACATATCAATTTGCAACAACTTAAATCAAACGGACACATTCAGGATTTAGAATTCACATGCTAAGCATTTAGGGATTTGGATATTATAATCAAATTCGTGCATTAGAATGTTTGAAGGAAGAACCCACTCACCCTAAGGTGTGAAAACACCTCACAACTACAGCTCAACTCAGGGAATCTCGAATTCCTATCAAATCCCTAGCAAATCTCCCAATTCTTCTTCCATTCAACTCGGGAACCTTGGAAATGAGGGATTATGAAGAAAGGGTGAGAAAAGAGGGAATTTCGACATCATCTTGGATCAAATCAATGCAAAGACGGAATCTTGACATGAGATAGAAGATTCACCATAAAAGTCTATGCAAAGGATCCAAACTTACTTGATTTCACCACTCTTGGGACCGCAGAACCCTAATTCAGCAATTCTCCCACTTTCTTCACTCAAGCCCTAACTCTCCCTCTCTCTCTATATTTTCGTTTCTCTGGAGTGAATGACGAAGAATGAGAGCTGCTTGTGTGTGTGGTCGTTCATATAAGTCAATTGAGCTGCTTGGGTCAATTGCATATTGACCCAACACTTAACTTTAATTATATAGGCTGAATATTCAGTTATACAAAAGTTACTGTAATTTGTTTATTTCAGAGATCAAACATTCTCCAACAATTATGGGAATTTAGCACGTTGTTTATAATTGATCTATAAATCTTCATTTAAAATTTGGGATCATTTGGAGTTACCAATAAATAATTAAAAATAGAACAGTGCACTGCTATATTGCAGTCTGCAAAATATTCGGCCGAGTTTGTCTGCACAAACGCGACTGACACCCTTACTGTAGGGATTCAAAAGTCATCCAAAAATTATGCCAATTTAACAGAGTGTCTAAAACTGTGTTTTGCAGGCACAGTTAAGATTTGAGATCAATTGGATATACCAATAAAAAGATAAAATTCAATTACCACACTGCTGTATAATTCTGGAAATGTGATCGGTCGAGTTTGAAACTCGGCCGACAAACAGGTCAGAGCATTCTTCAAAAATTCTTATATTTTCCAATGTTGTTCACATTTTATATATCTAAATCATATCCAAATTTTAAGTAAATAAGAGTTATACATAAAATACTAAAAATTATTTAGTGAGACATTCTACTTATTAAATTCTGTATTCATGTATCATCAAAACCCTATTTGGGCCGATTAGGGTTTATGCTTCTCAAACCCTAACTCTCAAGACCAAAGAACATTTAGACTTCTTATCATAGTTAAAATATCCTAATTGTGTTATCGTCATTAATTATATTTCAAGAATGATTATTCTAATTAATCTTTGCGATTGTCTAGGTAAACCCTAGTTTACCAATTAAGCTCAGATGGGGTCGTAACACAATACCACTTGTATTAAAGGTTTCACTACCCGTCACACTTCTAGTGAGGGTAGCAAGCACCTTTGGTGAGGGTTATGTCCAACCCAAAAACCCTAGGTAGTAGTTCTTTATCATGTAACCACATCTTTTGATATATGGATGATAGTTGCAAACCTATGCAATGTTGGATGTATAAAGATGGTACAGTTTAAGATGATAAGATACTTGGTCATGTTTATAAGGTAAAGAGCATAAATGGATGCCCATGATTTGATAGAAGCAATGTAATTGATATAGTATACCACACATAGTCTTGATCATGACATGTGTAACTACAAACCCTAATGACATGATAATTAGTAAAGCTTCATGTCTGGTGATTTTAAGTTATCTCTCTTTATGTGCATACCAACCCTGCAGGTATATTAAATGGATTCATATCTAGGTAAGAGCTATGAGGTATATATGTTTGAATAACATTGTATCACGATGATAATCCTTGTTGATGAGAGAACATGCATCACCAATATGATGATATAGGTCTGAAGACCTGATAAAGGTTGAGCGCCTAGTTGAGGTGTTATCCTCTGATGATGAGATAAGGGATTTCTATCCCAAGATGTTGATGCAAGATGTTGATGCCTTGAGAGGTAGTAGCAATCTGTGAGGAGGGATTGAGATCCCAGGATGATGTGATAATAACAGTAATAATGTAGCTCAATATTGTTTATGTTTTACAACTTGGTTGCCTCAACAACTCTCTCAAAATATACTAATTAATTACAGTGAAACATATCATGTAGTTTTCCCTGGCCATAGATCCATCATCGTATGATTTGGAGATGGTGAAATAGGTTATCCTGTGGGATTACCTGGAGTGCATATTGTTGAATATGTAGGGTTTTCTCCTAGCCGAAAATAAGAGGATTAGAGTACAATTGTGGTTGTAGACTCCGTATGGTAAAGAGAATGGTGAACAGGCCCATGACTCAATGAGTTAGAGCATGAAATCATTCATGACTTAAGAGCACGGTGATTAGGCCCGTGGCTCAAAAAGTATACTACCAACGATCCAACAGTCATCAAATTTAAAAAAAACCCAGGTAATTCGCTTCTCTGACTAGAAAATCTAGAAAATGCTTTTTCTTGCAAAAATTGTAGTAATTAGTAGGAAGGTCAGATGAAGGAACTTAATATATGAAAATTTATTAGGATAACATGAGGAATGCAATAAAAATATAATTGAAGCCTAGTTCCTCTTTCTATTCGAAAAGTAGTTAAAGTTGTCAACTTTAATGCAAATAATGGTTAAGAAACTCTAATCTATGATAATTAATGAATTGGGAAGGGTTATATGGATGTTTAAAGTTGATATTAACGTATTGATTATATAAAAGACACATTAGATACAAAAGGATGATCTTTATGTGTAATTTGATTAATTTAGGGTTCAATGTACATGAATATGCTTTAATGGGCCTTAAAACCCTAACTTTGGTAATTATGACCCTTAATGGCTTTAATTGTTCAAATCCATGAATAAAGCTTAGATATGATGATTCTAAGATATTTTGAGTATAAAAGTTTGTAATTGTGGATAAATACCCTTAATTTGGTAATTAGGGTTTTCTAATGGATTAATGTGGAATTAGTGATAAATAGAGTTCATATGTGAATTAGACCATAATGAATTATGAGTTGTTAAATCGAAAGAAACCAAAGATGATAATTGGCCTTAATGATCGTGTCCTAACTTAAAAGGATAAAAATGGTAGTTTTAGTGTAAAAGGGATATATTAGACTTAATTGACATTCTATTGTGCTTATGATGTTGGAATTATGGTTTGTGATCTAAAAGGGGCATTAAAAGTGATAAAAGCTTTATGAAGACTAAAACCCTAATAAAACCATAAAGTGGACCTAGAAATCCTGAGGTAGAATCTAAGTCGATCTTGAAAATGTTTTAGATAAAATAATGACACTTGGATGTTATGCATTAATTTCAGGATATTGTTGATTGCTTGTTTGATTATTCTTGAATATTATTGCTTGGACATCAAGTTGCTCTGGATCAGGTATGTGGTTATGCTTATGGTTAATCACTTTAGTTTCACGGTGATTCCCAGATGTTTTATCAGTTGCCTGAAAATAACTGCTTGGATGACTTTTATTTCATGCAACTATGAAGTGACTATGATTATCACCATAAATATGTATACATGACTAGCTCAGATCCTGGTCCTCCTCTGTGGCTTTGCTAATGATGAAAAGGGTAACCTAGAGCATGGTCTAGGCTATCATGAGTTAGGGATTGGGCTACCTATGGCTAGTGCCATGCAACTCTTCAAATGAGTTAGTGATTGGGCTACCTATGGGTAGTGCCATGCGACTCTTCAATCCTATATATTGATCTACCTGTTAGGTAGGATCATGCGGGGTTAATTGGGATCTACCGTATGTGGGGTAGTATCCAGGTCTACTACGGGTACATCACAAAGGTTAGGATATGTATGGATTGAGAAGTTATGTTTAAGATGTAAAGTTTGCTTGCTAAACCATAATTGTTTGCAATATGTTGTTACAGTTAATGGAATGATTATTATTTACCCCACATACCGGCATATTCATTTATGCAGACCGACATTTTATTTGTCGGATTTTTAGGTAAAAAATTGAAAAGGACAAACAATAAAGTGGCATATTGTGAAAATAAGAAATAAAATGCAAAGAGGATTAGATAGAACAGAATCAAGCTGTGGATAGAAGTAGATTTCCAAAGTTTTTAAAAGGTATGCAAAATTTTATTTTATACCAGATTTTAGTTTAGTTGGTAGAATTTCATAATTATTACTAATAATTGTCAAACCTTTGATCCAGTTTATTTGGATAACGGCTCTGACCTCTTGGTCTCCCTTAAGTGGGGGTTACCAGGAGGCGGGGTCGTTACAGATATGGTTCTTGATATGGAGCCCATCCAAAGTCCTTTTGACAAGAATTTCTCGAGATTAACTAATGAGTTCATAAATTTTGTCGAAGGAAATATTTTTTTATTGGATTGAGGATGGTAACATTTGTTTTGTAGCAAATTTAAATGTCCCACTGTGGATCATAATTTAGAACAAAAGAAAGAATCACAATATTGAGGCATAATTTGACTGATATTAATATTTTATCAATGAGCACTTGACATTTAGCTGAATATGTTTTTTAAAATATGCGGGAACTACCCACAAGGAAGATCCACATTAATGACTCCACCTGAAGATGTAACACCCCCAACTACATGCACATTGAGGTAGTGGGTGGGGGCGTGTAAACGCACATAGAGATCACCAAGTGTGATAGGACTAAGGATCACTCAGGCTGCACAATCGGAGACTGAATTCAGATTCCTACCCTAAAAACCCATGCCTTCATCATCGAGCTACAACATCATGGAGAACATGGTGAATAATATGCAATAAAATTAATTCTCAAAAATCCTTGGAAGTTTTTGCGACAATATTTTGACTTGATGACTTCCTCAACCAAATGCATCTTATACATTCTATGAGGTTGACAATAATTATAGTTGGAGTGTTAGTTTAGGTTGATGATACCCCCAGCCACCTTATTTAGCTGGTGCACATACAATATTTGAATTGACCATATGGATTTTCTACATTTCCTTTATAAAAATCCAAAGGAAACATGTATGATATGAGTTAATATTGTCATCTATTGTTAGGGTAGATGGATACATCTAATGAAGTTGGAAATAAACCACAAAAGAGAATCTTGATGAGAACAAATTTACCTACTTTGTTAAGATTTTTTTTCCTCCGAGAGACATGTCTTTGAGACATGTTGTCTAGGACTGGAAATGATAAGTAGTAGTTGGAAGTTTACAAGTGTGAGAAAGGTAATCCTAAGTATTTCAAGGAGAATGACTCTAGTTTACCATATATAAAAGTAATGTATTTATGTAAAATTGGATTGTCTATATGAACAACAACATGGAAGGAATTCATGATCTTTATGAGTGATATTATTAAATAATAGCATCTTGTTTATGACTTTCAATTTATGAGTGCCTTCACCTGCATTGATTCATCCCTTTTGAGATTTATACTCACATAAAATTCGTGTTTCGATTTAAGTGTGCATACTAAAACATCTAAAGAATGGTGTGTAATTTTTGAAGTGTCTATCATAAGCTTCTACTTCTAGTCATTGTAATTCAATTGTTATAATGTTAATTTGGATAAATGACAAACTATTACAGAAAAGTAGATACTAGAAGTGAAATCACTACTATGAGGATAACAAATATGGGAAGAAATCTTTTGCTGAAACTAAAAAAACTATTTTCATAGAAAACCTCAGGATTTTTTTCTAAATGTTGTTGAAAGAAATATTGTATACTTTTCAAATTAGTTTCTCATATAACTGTATCTATTTGGAACCGTTTTCATTTGTATATCATTGTACATGTTAAAAATAAAATTTCATATAGACAACATCTTAACTTTTAATTAAATCTTTTACATGTGTCAATCATTTATAGAGCATGGTGTATTAATAGGTTGAGATATTTATGAATCTTCACTCATATAAACTCAAAGTCAAACATCTAGAGGCAGCATGTGACAAAAAAACTAAATGAACGTGTTGAATAGAGATCACTAGATTAGAGTTCCTAGAAAGCAATTAATTGTTGTATTTTTAAAAAATATAATTGTAAAATATATCCAACCCCTTTTAGCACAAACTCACATAAATTTTGAATCTTTTGTAATGCCATAAAATTCTATTTTATAATAACAAAACTTATGATATTTAGGGGAACTGATATTTATATGAATCCTTGTTTCCAATATGGTTAATGTGGTATCATGTGTATCATGTTCTCCTAGATTACTAGTCTATTCATCATTACACTTAGTAAATTGAAACAAACAAACATTTTTTCTTCTGAGAGAATACATATATACCTCGATTAGTTGAAATTTAAAATAGATGTGCACAATGGAATCAAAATATGGATGATGAAGAAGTTATTTTCTAGACCACATAAATATAATCTGATCTTGCAAGGTTAAGAAGCTCACATCTCTCTCAAGAACCTTGAAAATCATGAAATAACACCAAGGCTTAAGAAGTTCCTCATAGATGTTATCTTTAAACAAAAATGAAGGTGTCCCATCAATATATTTCATAGTGATATCCTATTTTATTAGATAAATGTTGGGATCTTTGAATCCCAAAAAAAGGTACTAACATAAGCTATTAGTACCTAAGTTATGTCATTATATGACACAACCTTACGTGGGTTCCCAAGAACATGTGTCAGACCCTATGTGTGCTCATGATGCATCAGAGGGAATTGTGTAGTATAGAAAGACATGTCATGTACCTCCATGTAAAAGTCTAGATGTTCCATAAATTTCTGTTCCTTTTGATTGGATAAAATCAAATTAAGATCGACAACCTTGAGAATCTTCACTGGTGGCGCTTGATGGGATACCACGTTACTCTCTGAAGCCACATTCAATTAAGGATCTATTTTCCATTTGAATCTTCATATTCTCATACAGGTGGACAATGAACACGACCACTTTCACATCCTCGTCTGCCATGTATACCTCCTTGCTTAGGGCCAAACCCTAGCATCACGATCAATTCATTATACATGGTTATTATCTTGTAAATATACTTCCCTTCTTGTATATTTTTTCTCCTCCAAATTTCTTTTTGAATTATCCATTGTGTTTTCATTTTAAAATTCATGTTCACATTATCCGTTTACTAAAAAATCTAAATTCATATAAGAAATATGAATTGAAATATTTGTATTTTGATATCTTTGTATGCATGAGGTTAAAGTGGTTTTCATCTATTCTATAACTATGACTTTTTAGTATAATCATAGTTGAATTAGATGACCTTATTCATGAAATCATCAACTGAACTTAGTCAACACCAATTGTACTTGTTGACCTAGAATAGTTGCCCTACTAGTTCAATGACTGGTCAGGGCCTAATAATATTTCTTCCACTTGTAATGCCATTCCTTAGATCCTTTCTAGTGTCATGTCAGATCAACCAAATCCTTCGCCTTCTTTAATTTTAACATACTCACAATCCTAAAAACCACAAAAAGATTTCATACTTCACAACTAATGTTAGTAGGAGTCTGGTCCCACTATGCCAAGACCTACAGTTTTATTTGAATATACAAGTACCAATTAGTAATTCAAAAATTTTAAATCAAATTTATGTACACTCTTTCCCACTAACTTTTATATATACTAAGAAGAAGGTCAATCTGTGTATAAAAAAGTTAAAAGACAAAATTTGTATTCAATCTCCTCCACATTATTTTATATAGCATTATCAGGGCAATTTTTCATTTGAAAAAACTAAAGAAAAAAATACTTCAAAAATATTTGATACCCACTCATGACTCTCTAATAAAATAGATTAATTCTAATTAAAAAAAATACAAAATTACATGTAAAATATTTAGTACTCTCTCATATTTACTAAAATAAAACATAGATTAGTATACCAAGACTATTTTATAATTTTGAAAATTGAAGATAAAATCATATATAAAACCATCTAGGAGGTTTCTTACATAGTATAAAGTTGTCTTTTCTCTGAGGGGTCATGTCTTGTATGTTAGCACCAAAAGAAGTGATGTTTTTAACTCCTTTCATGATGCAATAATTTTATACAAAACCTACAACTTTTGACTAGTGAATTGACAAATTTATATTAGTGGTTCCTCAAGAGATGGGCTAAATTTACAATTGGATACAAAACATAAACCTTTTGGTATGTATGCCCAGAGAGTTAATCATATGATGATTGTAATGACATCAAATGATTTGATTAATAATAAATGCAATCTTCAATTTATTCTATTTTATTCAATTATGAGCTAATGATATTACATAAAATGTTTAAAGGATGATATTAGTCAATGTTGTATGTCTTCAGGTTGATGACATGAACAATGAGATCATAAAGATATTAAGAGTATATGCATTCTTATTATGTCCCCTAGTTGGTTGTAATTGTCAAAGGTTAACAGACAACAATGACACATAAGACTAGAGTGTGTGTTGGTTGATGACAGAATCTCATTCAACCATGATATGTGATATCAAACCAAACACATAGATACTTGTTAGAGAACAGTGTGTCAGATAGACCCACATTGAGAGTGATACATAGAAACCATGATTGTTAGTCAAAATCATCTCTCATAGTGATGGTGGTGATTTCATCTCTTAGATATAAAGTCACTACACTCATCACATGTTGTTCAATGTACTTTGACATCCCCACTGTGACCTTGAATAAGGGTTACCATAAAGGTGGTACTTAGGTGCATTGTGACACATGGGGATGAGTGTGAGTGATGTAGATGGGATTTGTCCCTCCAATAGGAGTATGATATCCTGGCCACTTGATAAGCGAGACTAAGAAATGCATGGCCATGTGTATGTGAGTCAATATGTGATATTAAGCTTACATATATCCCAAACAGTCTATTCTAGTACAAGGAATATGGATTGAAGGTTGAAGAGAATGAAGATTCCATGCCTCGAGTTCAATCTGGATATCAAAGATAAAGGAGCTATACAATCACTATAACACCAATCACAAATATTAGGTTGAAGTTGTTCTCCAACTTCCCAAATACTTGGGTAGAAATGATGTCTTGCTAGATACCACTCATTGCTTGTGATGTCATTAATCAGTTATGGACATTCACTACGAATGTAACTTGGAACTTATAGCGTCACACACATAAGATACACCTAGAATATGATTTTATTCGTAAATGATGTTTAACTTGATTATTAAAGGTTATGTATTCAATTTAAACAACAATGGTTGGAAATTTACCGATTAGATTATGAATCGACCGATTCTAATGTTGAGCTGATCAATTTAAGTGTGTCAATTTGAATCAAGATTGGCAATCATGACTCTAAAATGACTGGTTCACTAAGTGAATCGATCGGCTCAGATCTGTGGACCGATCAGTTCATGTTGTGGATTGACCATTTGGTTGATCAATTTGATTGGATCAAGGATTGTTGTTGATGTCATGTTGTGCATTAATCAAATATTAACTTCCAATAAAATTGTGATCAGGAAAAATGATGAAATGATCAGATCAAGTGTGGAATCAATCAACTCACATGTGAATCAATCATCTCACATGTGAACTAGTCGGTTCAATAGTAAACTGACCGGTTAAACATTCATATGTTCTGGAAATTCATGAAATTTTATCTCTTCGAATCCTGCTCAGAATAGAACTCCTAGCCCTGGCCCTCCTATAAATAGAGGGGTAGCTGAGGCTTTCTAGAGACACAATAATAAGCTCTGACAATTATTGTCTTCTCACAGTTGTGGTAACGTGAGAACCTGAACAAGTTCTACCTGCCAAAAGGAGGTATAGAAAGGGGGAGACAATTGGGAGAGCAAGTTGGCGCTAACATGCTGACTAGAAGGGACAACTCTTTCTTTTCCATTCAGCTAGCACGAAAAGAGTTATCAATGGTCCATGTAGACTACTACAGAGTCAAGGAGGCCATTGCCACCCTCTAGGAGGACGCACTCAACCACCTTCCGTGGTGATCACCCAGGAGGCTGTCATTGACAATCGTCCAAGTGTAACTTGAAGAAAGGTCCACACTACAACAAGGGATTGTCGCTGGGCTTGCTCCAAAACTAGGTACAAAACCTTGCAACCCTTCTTCCCATTACAAAACTGTTGACACAATCTACTGTTCAAAGGGGAATGTGGTAGTAATTTTTTTTTTGTTTCCACTGTGATATCTAATGCCATATTTCCCAACAGTGGTATCAGAGCTACGTCAATTTACTATATTTTGATATATGTATATATATGTGTGTATATATATATGCAATTTACATGTGCCACCCCAAAATCGATTTTGATGGTGGATGTGACGCCCTGCGCCACGCAAAGCAAGATTACTCAAAACAAAACCGTGGAAGAGAGATTAACAAACTTATTAGCAGAGAACACTAAAAATTAAAACCTTTTTCATAAAACTACCATATAGAAAGAACTTTACACATGAGTCCTTTCATGCCTCAAAGCATTCACAAGGTATGTTGTCAACCTATATCAAAGGCACTGTTCCAAATCATATATGCATGATTCCATCATATATGATATACAAAGGGCACATAAAGATAGTACATCTGCAAGACATCTACAAAACATTCTCAAAGACCCATGTGTATAGGGACGACTCTAGAACTCTATCAAAAAAAGACATCCAGTAGTACCTCCAACCTTGTCAGCTATTGCCCTTCTGACTGCTGCTCAACATCCTCTGCATGATCTCTACCTCTTCATGCTCATCCATCTAAAAGGGTGTGGGAAACCCACAGGGTGAGATTCCAAATCTCAGCGAGAGATATAACTCACCACCAACTCTATTATTAACATAAGCAGCAATATAAATAAAACTAAGATGAAGTAGGAAATGATTATTAATAGGAAGGGTAATTACCATTGCATTGTGAAACATATTAATAATTTAAAAGGAATATGAAGAATATGTATATTTTCTATCAACAACATTGCATAAAAATAAAGCAAGGCCTCAACCAATGCTTTTGTATTTGATCCTATACAATTATACTACATGGCTGATTACATATTTCATTATGCCTAGAGGATTTGAGTTGTACCCCCCAAATCCAACCGACCACTTGATAAGTCAAAATTGGTGCCACATAAGGTCTAATGGAAGAGTCGGAATCCACGACATCACCACCCCTCTTGGTCAGCACAAGAGAAAAACATTGTAGACACATATCAATCAACTGCAAAAATGGCATATAGCCAAGATTAGGGATTGGCTCACGCATGGCCATCCACATATATATAATCATAACTAGCCCACCTTAGTACATCCATGCATGGCCATTCGAATAAAAGGAGTGGCTCATGCATGGCCATCCATATCGAAACGAGATCGGCTCACACATGGCCATCTCACACATCACGTATTTAAGGGTACAAGGAATTACTCGATTTGTACCCCGCATATTAAAAAATATGTGCTCCGAGTTAAACTTGTTTCACCATCCAACGATAAAGTTGAAACTGAAATGGATCTATGGCACAGGGCAACTATACTATTGGATTTCACTTGATTAATTAGATCTATTTAAGCATCCTTAAGCATCAATCAAGTTACAACATATAACCTCTAAACAAGATCTACATTAATAGGGCATAGCTCATCACCAGAACAAACTGAAACATAGGTGGGATCTAATCACATCATCACTTTATGCATGTTATTCATGATATGTCCATCTCAAGGACCAATGTCCATCACAAAGACCAATGTCCATCACAAGGACCAATGTCCATCACAAGGACTAATGTCCATCACAAGGACCAATGTCCATTACATCATAACCTCCATAGCTAATACCTAGATATGTACATCAATCAATATCACATGCATGGTTAGAAGCTAATAACAAGAAGGCAAATCATCATCATCTCATAAAACTCATGATATACATTTACATCATACATCTTACATCATAGCAATTACGGTTTCACTTCTCCCATTAGGGTTTACAAGGTTTGATCACCAACCACCCTTAGGTCACCACTTTCCTCATCATTATGAGATGTGTTAAGAGACATCGAAACATTTTTCTCATTATCATTATAAAACATTTTATCTAGTATAGGAACATAACCCTCACATCATGCATTCATCTACTCCATAGGATAGCACATCATCACTATGAGACACCAACCTCAACATGGTATGTCTCAACCATCACCATAGAGTATCACATCACACCATGTGACCCTAGCATCAACAAGATGCATCACTACACATCAAATAGGGTATCGATTAACCCTAGATATCGGGCAACCAACCTAAGTAGGCTATCAAACTACCAATCTCAAGGTGACTATTAGTTTACCATCACTTGGTATCATTTTATCATCATTAGGTGTCGGGCACCAAAAATGATATCAGATTTAGAGATACATGAGAACGTGTATCGACCATACAATCTCATAGGGTATCAACCCAAATATCCCTCTAGATATCGACCACATTCACCATCATGGGATATCGGCCATACCAACAACTAGGGTATCAGCCTCAAAGATCACCAAGGGATATCGACCACTAGGGTTTAGAGTAGTATCAGCTGAACCTCAAGGGAGATGTTTCCCTCTTCAACTCTAGGTTTTTGGGTTGCATGTGTGTTGAATTACATGTATATCAGATTAGGGTTATCCATGTCAACTTCCATACTCCACTAAAACCATGGATATTCAACATTCTTCCTCACTAGTCATCACTAAATCATAACAAGCCACATCATAATAGGTATATCGGTTTAACAAGAAACATATTGGTTTAGCATATCATATCGGCGCAGTCATCTTCTACCTTAAGATGACGATACTAACAAGGTAAAAGAAAGGTGTATCTCATTGAAACAACTTAGAAAGGTTCTATTCTCAAAAATAGAATGTAAGGCTACCAAGAATAGCTACTAACAAGCAAGGGATAAAGAGCTAAGGACAACTAGCATGATAACATGTAGAAAGGCGATAATAACAAAGTAGGTTTAGAGTTATATAACCCACCTCAAGAACAAGCTCCAAGCTCTAAGCTCCAAGGTCAAGCTCCAAGCTCACGAACTCAAGGTAGAGGAAGAAGATCCTCCAAGCACAACACCTCCAAGAAGGAAGATAGAACTGAGGTTAAGAGAGAGAAAAAGAGAGGAAGGAAGATACTAAGGTCCATGGTCGAGAATAAGAAAGAAGGAGAGAAATAAAGCTAGAAAACCATGGCTTACCAAGGAAGAATATGAAAGAGAAATAAAGGATCAGTAAAAGGGTTCTCTTGCATGTGAAGAGAGGGGTATATATACATGGTTGATGAGAGAGGCAGGGGAAGTTTTCACCACCTTAGAACCCAAGAAGACACATGTCCAAGAAGAAAAGACACATGTAACACCATGAAACAAGGTGATAGGATCTATGTCTCACCCACTTGGTCACTAAGGAAAGTCAATTTCGATACACCCATCCACCACCTTCACAAACTGATAGGGATGAAACCCTTGGTCACAAACTGATATGGCACTCCTCTAGAGTCACCACAACCCGATATGGTAATCCTCAAGATACCACCAAATCGTTAGGATGTCCCTCAAGACACTCTCAACCGATATAAAGCCTCCTCAAGGCAACCACTAACTGATACATGGTCTCACTAAGGCTCTCAGGCCTGAGACAACACTCTTATGAGCAAAGCATGCCTCAAACATGTGCCCAAAACATCACCAAGGACGTCACCACTCAATCAAGGCCAAATCAAGGCACCCAACACTTTCTCTCTCCTCTCGATGATGCCAAGAGAGAGATGGAACACTCTAGAGGTGGCACACTTGTACATCAATCCCTATTCAGGATGAATTGCAAGTTTGCACCAAACCTCTCCACAAAAGACTAGCATCAACCAACAAGATCAAACAAGGAATATAAACCTTCAACATGCCTTAATTACATCTTAGATGTTTAGAGCAAGGAGCTAAGCATCACACTTAAGCAAAACAAATAGGGTTAGCTAAAAACGTGGGTCTGGGTCCTTACAAGTCATAAACCCCTAACAAGGATTTCTCCCCCAAAATCCTAAGAGAAAAGAGAAGGGTACTTGCTCCTCATCTCCTATTCGAGCTCCCACGTGGCTTCCTCAACACCACAATGATGTCAAAGAACCTTCAAAATCACAAGGTCCTTCCTCTTCAACTTCTTCACTCTCCGATCCAGGATCAAAATTGGACCCTCCACATAGGTCATATCCTCATCATGCTCCACCTCCACAGACTGTAACACAAACTTTGTATTCAAATGACACTTCCTCAACATACTAACATGAAACATTGGATGTAACCTGTGAAACTCAGGTGGCAACTCCAACTTGTAGGGCACCTTCCCAACTCGTACCACAATTGGGTAAGGTCCCATAAACCTAGGACCCAACGTACCATTCTTTCCAAACCTCAAAACACATTTCCAGGGAGAGACCTTTAAATCTACTTAGTCTCCCACTTGAAACTCCAAGGGTCTGCAATGATTGTCTACATACGACTTTTGTCTATCCTATGCTACTTTCAACTATTGTTGTATCACTTTGATCTTCTCTATTATCTATTGTATAAGCTTAGGACCCGTAAGATGACACTCCCCTATCTCATACCAACACAAAAGAGAACTACAACGTCTCCCATACAACACCTCATATGGTGCCATGTCAATACTTCTATGATAGCTGCTATTGTGGTCAAACTTTATTAGGCTGAGGTGTATATCCCAACTTCCTAAGAACTGGAGAGCACAAGACCTCAACAGATCCTCCAAGATCTGGATGGTCTGTTCAGACTGACCATCTCCCTGTGGGTGGAAAGCAGTACTGAACTTCAACTATGTACCCAAAGCTGTATGCAGTCGCTCCCAAAAAAAATTTGTAAACTGAGGACCTCTATCAAATATGATAGTAGCTAGGACACCGTGCAAACACACTATCTCATCAACATATACTTGAGCAAGTTTCTCTGTTGTAAACATTGTCTTCACAGTGAGGAAATGTCCTGACTTGGTCAATGGGTCAATGATTACCCAAATGGAATCATAACCTTTGGTTGTCCTAGGCAGACCAACAACAAATTCCATAGTCACATGATCCCATTTTCACTGAGGTATAGGCAATGATTGTAACATTTCCGTAGGCTTCTGATGCTCAGATTTGGCTTGTTGACATACTACCACCTTGCAACAGACTCAGCTACATCATTCTTCAAGCTTGGCTACCAATACATATCCTTCAGATTTTGGTACATCTTAGTACTACTTGGGTGCATAGCATACATAGATGTATGAGCCTTTTCCAATACCATCTTCCTTAGGTTATCCGCATGTGATGATAACATACTATACAATCTTTTGTCTCATGAAAACCATCATTCTTATCACTACCGAACTCTGATCTAATCTGTCATGTCACAATATCTATTTGTTGAGCTTCTTTGATATGTTGTCTCAGCATAGGATTCACTTGTAACTGTGTCAAAAAATCAGCTAACAAGGAGACTTCTAACTTGACATTCATCTGACATAAGGATACCAACATGTCTCATTTGTGACACATCAAAGAACTCAACTGAGCTTGTCCATGGATGGGGAGGAACACTTCCTGCTCAAAGTGTCTACAATGACATTTGCCTTTCCCAGATGATAATCAATTGTGAAGTCATAATCTTTGATCAACTCCAACCAACGACACTGCCTCATGTTCAACTCTTGTTGTGAAAAGATGTACCTCAGGTTCTTGTGATCTGTGAAGATCTAACACTTCTCCCCATACAGGTAGTGCCTCCAAATCTTCAAAGCATGCACTACTACAGCTAACTCCAAGTCATGGGTTGGATAATTCTCCTCATGTTTATTAAGCTTTCGAGAAGCAAAAGAAACTACTTGCTTGTCCTGCATCTGAACACATCCCAAACCATTCTTGGATGCATCACAAAAGACAATGTATCCTTTTCCTTGCTCGGGAAAAACCAAAATCGGTGCACTTGTTAGCTTCTCCTTCAATGTTTGAAAAGCATGTTGACATCTGTCTCCCATAAAGAATTTCACATCCTTCCTCATCAACTTAGTTAGGGGTAGGGCGATAGAGATAAAGTCCTTAATGAACCTCCTGTAGTAGTCTGCCAATCCTAGAAAATTGTGCACTTCGATCGGCGTCTTCGGTTTCTCCCATTCTGTCATAGACTCTATCTTTTTAGGGTCCACGTGCACTCCTTCTACAAATATAACATGTCCCAAGAAAGTTACCTCCCTAAACCAGAACTCACACTTGCTGAGCTTAGCATAGATCTGGTGGTGTCTCAACACTATCAATGCCTGATGCATATGATATTCATGCTACTGACTGTCCCAACTATATATCAAAATGTCATCTATAAAGGAAACTAAAAACTGATCAAGGAAGGGTTTGAACACCCTATTCATCAAATCCATGAATGTTGTTGGTGCATTGGTCAACTTAAACAGCATAACCACGAACTCGTAGGGACCATACCTTATCCTAAAATCTGACTTTGGTATGTCATTCTCCTTGATCCTCAACTAATGATATCCTGATCTCAGATCTAATTTTGAGAACATTGTTACGCCATGTAACTGATCAAACAGATCATCTATTCTCGACAAAGGATACTTATTCTTTATCGTGACCTTGTTTAACTACCTATAATCTATGCACAACCTCATAGTTCCATCCTTCTTCTTTAAAAACAACACTGGAGCACCCCACGATGATGTACTTGACCTGATGAAACATTTGTCAAGGAGTTCTTCCAACTATCTCTTCAACTCTACCATCTCTATCGGGGCCATTCTATATGGTTTCTGAGCTGTGGGTTGCTTACTAGGAACGAGATTGATCTCAAAATCAATCTCATGGGGTGGGGGAACACTTGGAAACTCTTCAAGAAACACATCCTCAAACTCCCTAACCATCGACACTTCCTAGATACTAAAATTCCTCACCTCTGTATCCACCAAGTGTGCCAAAAATACCTCACAACCTTGTCTCAGAAGCTTCCTCGCTACCATATCTGATACAAACATGTCGAGAGAATCTTCCTATCTCCTTGGAAGATCCATGTCCCATGATTATCTACCAACATTTCTTTCTTGGAACTACAATTCAATACCACTCTATACTTCTCTAGGGTATCCATTCCAAGGATCACATTGAATCCATGCATGTCAAGTGGTATGAGATCCACTTGAATGATGTGTCCCAAAAAAGAGAGAACATAGGAAGGACACACATCCTAAAACACTACAGAACCGACCAACAATGTTTCTAACAACAAGCTACTATTCCTACGACTAACAGGCAAGGAGAAACTACTAAGCACTTCACGTGCGATAAAAGAGTGTGTAGCACCCAGGTCAACCAAAACAAATATAAAGTAAGAAGAAGACAAATCAAAATGAAATAACTCCATCTAACCTGTCATTATTTGTGGGTTGACCACCGCCTCCAGCTGACTCATGGCATAGAATCTAGTTGTTTCCTATTGTCACCCTCATCCTCTGCTTCCCTGAGCAGATGATCTGGCTTGTGATGCTTGGCCACGTCCTCATCCTCCTACTCCACTATTTTTCTATCTCTAAGAACTTTGTTGACTCTACCTCGATTGTTGAGTCACTTCATCCTCTTTCACTGGACAGAACTGTCTAGTATGTCCAACTTATTCACACTTGTAACATGTTTTATTCTCATACCAAGGCCTAGGTGGTCCTGTCACCGATGTTGATGCAACACTATGGGGTCCTGAGGGCAAAAAACTACATCATCTACCCTTGTTTGGTGACCACTATGTCAAAGCACTAAACCTCTGTGGCGCTGGCGGTGTAGAAAACCTTAGCTTCTTGAAGCCATCTGACGAGTGCCCTTCAAACTGTACAACCACTTCTTAGCACTCACCTTCCTCTTCTCCTTCATGGATCGTTCTATCCTTTGAACATACTCCACAAACACAACAAACCTCTCTCAATTCTCTAAAGTAGCATCTGGGTTAAACAACTCAGTATTCAACCCTTTCTTAAAATGACAAATCATCTCATTTTTTGTCATAGGCATGTGAGGACAGAACCTCAACAACTCCATAAACCTTGCCTCATACTCATTGATCGTCATGGATCCCTGTCAAATCCTCTCAAATTTACTTATCTTCTCATCAAGATACGTCTGAGGAAAGTACTGACTTACAAAATCTCATCAGAACTCCTCCCATACAACCACAACACTAGGTATCTTCCCTTCCTCTATGGCCCACCAATGGCAAGCACTCCCTCTCAGGAAGTACACCGCATGCTTCACCTTATCATCTTTAGGGATACTTAAGATCTTGAAAGCCTTTTCAAGCTACGTCAGCCACAGATCCGCATCCGTCAGATCAGTTGTTCCAGCATACTCAACCGCCCTAACATAGAGAAGCCACTCGAAAGTCTGCTCGGTACTTGAAGATTCAACATGGGGAATAAGTGCCCTAGGCTGAGGTGCAGTCATCTTGTCCACCACATAAGTCATTGTTGCCATAAACTGCCCAAAAAGTGATTGAAAGGCAGGGTTGTCTATCATGGCTGGGTCAAACTCGGGGACTTCGAGCACCTGATCTTCATGTACTTGGTTCTTTACACCACCACCCAGTGCAACAACACTACTCTCGGCAGCATGTTCTTCATGTTCTCCAGACATCTTTCAGCTATACTTCTTCTTTTGCATAAGCAGAAGCAACTATAAGACAAACGGGAGGATACTAGAATAGACACAAACCCTAGTCCTAGGTTGTTGTAGACTCAATGAACCTAAGGCTCTGATACCAACCACACAGTGATTTCCCATGCCACACAAAGCAAAATTACTCAAAACAAAACCACATAAGAGAAAATAACAAACTTATTAATAAAGAACACTAAAAATTAAAACCTCATATAGAAAGAACTTTTACAAATGAGTCCTTTCATGCCTTAAAGCATTCACAAGGCATGTTGTCAATCAGCATCGAAGGCAATGTTTTCGAACATATATACATGATTCCATCATATCTGATATACAAAGGGAGCATAAAGATAGTACGTCCGCAAGACATCTAAAAAACATTCCCAAAGACCCAAGTGTACATCGATGACTCTAGAACTCTATCAACAAAAGACATAGAGAAACACCTCCAACCTTATAAGCTACTACCCTTCTGGCTGCTACTCAACCTCCTCTGCATGATCTCTACCTCTTCGTGCTCGTCCACCTAAAAAGGGTGTGGGAAACCCACGGGGTGAGATTCCAAATCTCAGCAGAAGATATAATTCACCACCAACTCTATTATTATCACAGATATGATAAATTGAACAGCAATATAAATACAACTAAGATGAAGCAGGTAATGATTATTAATAGGAAGGACAATTACTATTGCATTGTGAAACATATTAATAATTTTAAAGGAATATGAAGAACATGTATATTTTCTATCAACAACAGTGTATAAAGATTAAGTAAGGCCTCAACCAATGTTTTCATATTTGATCCTATACAATTATACTACATGTCTGATTATGTATTTCATTATTCCCTAAGGATTTGAGTCATACCACCCAAATCCAATTGACCACTTGATAAGCCAAAATCATTGCCACACAAGGTCTAATAAAAGAGTTGGAATCCACGACCTCACCACACCTCTTGGTCATCACAAGAGAAAAACACCACAGAGACATATCAGTCAACTGGAAAAATGGCATATAGCCAAGATCAGGTATTGGCTCATGCATTGCCATCCACATATATATAATCATAACTAGCCCACCTTGGTACAAGTAAAATGCTAGAGGAATAGGCTCATGCATGGTCGTTCTAACAAAAGGAGTGGCTCACACATGGCCATCCACATCACAATGAGATCATCTCACGCATGGTCATATCACACATCATGTATTTTAAGGGTACATGGAATTACTCTATTTGTACCCCTCATATTAAAAAATATGCGCTCCGAGTTAAACTCGTTTCACCATCCAACAATAAAGCTGACACTAGAAGGGATCTGTGGCACATGGAAACTACACTATTGGATTTCACTTGATTAATTAGATCAATTTAAGCATCCTTAAGAATCAATCAAGTTACAACATATAACCTCTAAACAAGATCTACATAAATAGGGAACAATTCATCACCAGAAAAAACTGAAACATAGTAGGTGGGATCTCATCACATCATCACTTTATGCCTATTATTCATTATATGCCCATCTCAAGGACCAATGTCCATTACAAAGACCAATGTCCATCACAAGGACCAATGTCCATCACAAGGACCAATGTCCATTACAAGGACCAATGTCCATCACAAGGACCAATGTCCATCACAAGGACCAATGTCCATCACAAGGACCAATGTCCATTACAAGGACCAATGTCCATCACAAGGACCAATGTCCATCACATCATAACCTCCATAGCTCATACCTAGATATGTACATCAATCAGTATCACCTGCATGGTTAGAAGCTAATTACAAGAAGGCAAAACATCATCATCTCATAAAAATCATTCTATACATTTACTTCATACATCTTACGTCATAGAAATTAGTGTTTCACTTCTCCGGATTAGGGTTTACAAGGTTGGATCACCAACCACCCTTATTTCATCACTTTACTTGTCATTATGAGATGTGTTATGAAGCATAGAAGCACATTTCTCATTATCATTATAAAACATGTTATATTGTATAGGAACATAACCCTCACATCATGCATTCAACCACTCCATAGGTTACCACACCATCACTATGAGACACTAACCTTCAACATGGTATGTCTCAACCATCACCATAGAGTATCACATCATGTGACCCTAGCATCAACAAGATGCATCACTACACATCACATAGGGTATCTGTTAACCCTAGATATCGGGAAAACAACCTAAGTAGGGTATCGACCTACCAAATCTCAAGGTGAGTATCAGTTTACCATCACTTGGTATCAGTTTATCATCATTAGGTATCGGGCCCAAAAATAATATCAGGTTTAGAGGTACATGAGAAAGTGTATCGGCCATACAATCTCATAGGGTGTCGGCCCAAGTATCCCTCTAGATATCGACCACCTTCACCGTCATGGTATGTCGACCATACCAACAACTAGGGTATCGACCTCTAAGATCACAAAGGGATATCAACCACTAGAGTTTAGAGTAGTATCGGTTGAATCTCAAGGGAGATGTTTCCCTCTTCAACTCTAGGTGTATCGGGTTGCATGTGTGATGGATTACATGTATATTGGATTAGGGTTACCCATGTCAACTTCCATACTCAACTAAAAGCATGGAGATTCAACACTCTTTCTTACTAGTCATCACTAAATCATAAGAAGCCATATCATAATAGGTATATCAGTTTAACAAGAAGCATACCAATTTAGCATATCATATCAGTTTAGTCATCTTCTACCTCAAGATGATGATACTAACAAGGCAAAAGAAAGGTGTATCTCATGGTAACAACTTAGCAAGGTTCTGTTCTAAAAAATAGAACACAAGGCTACCAAGAATAGCTACTAACAAGCAAGGGATAAAGAGATAAGGACAACTAACAAGATAACAAGTAGAAAGGTGATAATAACAAAGTAGGTTTGAAGTTATATAACTTGCCTCAAGAACAACCACCAAGCTCCAAGCTCCAAGGTCAAGCTCTAAGTGTTACGACCCATATCAGAGTTAGTCAATAAATACCTTGAATTACGTGAAACACCTCAATTAGTGCTAAGTTTTTGTTAAACATCCTGAATAATCAAGATAAGACAACATGTGAATCAATAGTCAAGATTTAATCATCTGAGGTAATTAATGATAATAGTAATGATGATTGTTGAGTTAATTGAGTTGAGTTGAGTGCTGACTAATGCAATTAGTGTTGAATATCAAATTAAATATCATGGTTAATCAAATAAGTTAATATGTGAATCAATAGTTGAGTTTGAATCACCCGAGGCAACTAATGATATCTATATTGATTATTTAGTTTATCAAGTTGAATCAAGTAATCACATTCGCATTTAGAGTTTTGATCTAGTGAAACAGTCCAATCAGTATGTTTTCATGCTTTGAGTTGGTAGAGGAGTTTGTGCTTGAGTGGATGCAAAAGAAATCATCCAATTTGGACCTCCGAGGCAATACTTATGCTATTTTTAGTTTTCTTGGACTTGGATGCAATTTCACCAGTAATTGTTTTTCTTGAGTAAGTCGGCTGTTTCTTTTCCTTTCTCATTTTCTTCCTTTATCTCCTTCCTCACGCGATCGATGGAACAGGGCCCGTAAGCGGCGCCAAGCAGCTGCAGGCCGTTCGACCGTAGCCAAGGAGTGAGGGCAGGGCGATTCGAGCTCCATAGCTCCAACCAGCAGCGCCCACATCCCTCTCTTCTTCTTCTTCATCTTCGCCCCTACCACTTGCTGCGCCCAACCTTCTCCTTCACCTACTGCGTGGTGCTCCAGCCAGTAGCAGAAGCATCGCGCGACCGTGGGGAGATTTTCCTTGAGCCCTAGCTCCGACCAGCAACGCCACCTTCACCCTCTCCTTCTCCTTCCTCCACTCTTCCCCTGCTCTGGCCTAGGGCGGCGCCGACCTGCTGCAGCAGTTGCTGGCCGGCTAGCTGCCGCGTGCGGCCATGGAGCCGGTTAGGGAGCACAAAGCTCCAGGAAAGTGCAGCTCCGAGCTCGGCCAAGAGCTTTGAGCAAGAATCCGCCGCCAATAGCCCTCAATTCAGCCCTCGCCGAGCTCCCCTTCAACCTGTTCATGGGAAACGGCTGCTTGCAGCAGCAGGTCTGAACCAGGACCATCCTGAGCAAAGAACAACATCAAATCAACCACCTTGAGTTCGTCCGAGGTTCGTAAGCACAAACCAGTAGTTGTTAGTTCTTGATTCGGCTTTAATCGAGTTCATATACGATGAGATTTGCGTTTCTGCACAGGTTGCACGGCGTGCAAAGTTACAGATAGCAGAACGAGTTTCTGCCCAGGTGCACGGCGTGCAGCCCAGGTGCACGGCGTGCACTCTGCTGTAAAGGGTAGAATTAGGCGTGGTTGTGGACGTTTTTCGGTGTATACGAACACACCGAAGTGGGTGAGTAGTAGTTCATTTAGAAATCAATATTTAACTCAATTTAAATGTTTAATTGCTTCTGTATCAATTGATATAACTTCTAAACAGTGTAGTTCATACAATAGAGTATGTTAGATTCATTAGAATTGAACTATGTGATATGCTTAATGAAAATGATGAAATTTTCTGTATTATAGTTGCAATGTATTTACTGATTTCAAAATAGATGTTTAGCATTGAAACTGGATAAATGATACTGAATCATGTTTAATTATGTTAAAGGATATATATGTGTTTCTTGTGATGTTTAAATTATGTAATTTGTATGAAATGTGATATTCCTATTTTGATTGGTTATATGCTAGTCAATTAATAGACTTAGGTGCCCCAACACCGTAGAACCCCATTGCGCGGTCTGTACCTTTGGGGTGAAACGGTCAGTTCTGGGGATACGCCCAGGCATCGGAGACTCGTGTCCAACAAATACCGATTGTCTCGATGACACGTAGTCTGAGTGGTAGGATTCCGGTCAGTTCTGGGGATACGCCCAGGCATCGGAAATCCAAGAGTACGTTCCGGTCAGTTCTGGGGATACGCCCAGGCATCGGAGAAGTCCCGGTCAGTTCTGGGGATACGCCCAGGCATCGGAGACTTAGAGACTCTCCGACTGTGCACTACAGTTTGCGGAGGAGTCCAGAGCACTCAGAGTTAGTGCAGTGAGGCCTTGTGAGCCTGAGAGTCCTGTGCAGACCAGGACGAGAAGTCAGACTTAGCATTTCCCGGGTGTGTCGCTAAGTCTTGTACGGTGAGATCGTAGTTCGCTACTGATCTTCATATGCAGAGTGCACTGCATATGTTTGGGGCATAATAATGTAAATATGTAATCACTTAGGATCACAGTAAATTTATAATTTTGTCTATTTAACTGAAATACCTGATAATGCATAGGATTGTGATTAATATCTGTACAACTGCTATATCAATAGAATTGCTCTGCTTAAATTGTATATCTGTTTATCTTCAATTTATAAACCTGATGAGTTGTTTAGTGATAGCTAAGTGAAATGCTATTCACTGAGCGAGTAGGCTCATACCTCTACTCAAAACATTTTCAGGTTATCATCAGCAGCAGGAAATCTGAAGAATCGTTTCATCCTAACGCCTAGTCAATAGAAGGTTCGTAGTTAGAAGTTAGAGGTCTCTTAGTCCTTTCCCCTCGATCTTTGGGACAAGGCGTGAGTGAGAGAGTGAATGTGTATAAGATGTAAATTATCTGTTATGTTTTATTTTATGTCGGACAATGTAATATGTTGTAGACTCTGTTTATCTTGCTAGTCAGTTTAATAAAGATGCTTCCGCAGTTTGTTTAGTTTCATTTTACAGCATAAATCGGATTTTCCTATTAATATCTTTAAAATGTTATAAAGGTAAAGAGTGGTTGGCTTATGTGTAAATCCCATCCTGTTGCGTCCTAATCTTGTGGTTTGTGGTTAATGTGAGATTGGGGCGTGACACTAAGCCTCACAAACTCAAGGTAGAGGAAGAAGATCCTCCAAGGACAACACCTCCAAGAAGGAAAATAGAACCAAGGTTAAGAGAGAGCAAAAGAAAGGAAAGAAGATACCAAGGTCCATGGCTGAGAAAAAGAAAGAAGGTAAGAAAGAAAGATAGAAAACCATGGCTTACCAAGGAAGAAGATGAAAGAAAGAACCACAGGCTTTTGTCTCACCCACCAACCTCCAAGGGAGAGTGCTCTTCAATCTCAAGGTCGGCCCACCAAGGAGATAAAGCAAGGATCACTAAAAGGGTTCTCTTGCATGGGAAGAGAGGGGTATATATACATGGTCGATAAGAGAGAGAGAAAGGGGAAGGTGTCACCACCTTAGAACCCTACAAGACACATGCCCAAGAAGAAAGGACACATGTAACACCATGCAACAAGGTGATAGGATCTATGTCTCACCCACTTGGTCACTAAGGAAATTCAAGGTCGATACAACCATCCACCCCCTTCACAAATCGATAGGGATTAAACCCTAGGTCACAAATTGATATGGCACTCCTCTAGAGTCACCACAACCCGATATGATGATCCTCAAGATACCACCAAACTAATAGGATGTCCCTCAAGAAACCCTCAACCGATATCAAGCCTCCTCAAGGAAACCACTAAGTGATACATGGTCTCACTAAGGCTCTCAAGCCCAAGGCACCATTCTTATGAGCAATGCACACCTCAAACATGTGCTCAAAACATCACCAAGGATGTCACCACTCAACCAAGGCCAAAGCAAGGTTCCTAACACTTCCGCTCTCCTCTAGATGATGCTAAGAGAGATAAGGAACACTCTAGAGGTGGCAAACTTGTACATCAACCCCTATTCTGGGTGAATTGCAAGTTTGCACCAAACCTCTCCACAAAACACTAGAATCAAGAAACAAGCTCAAACAAGGAACAACAACCTCCAACATGCCCTAATTACATCTTAGATGATTAGAACAAGGAGCTAAACATCACACTTAAGCAAAACAAATAGGGTTAGCCAAAAATGTGGGTCAGGATCCTTATAGTGAACGTTAGCATGATTAGGGCTAATAACCCCTTTAGATCTTTGTGCATGGTTGGATTATTGTTATTCCTATTTTACCTTGATTTGTATACCAATCCGCAATCTTCTGTTCCATATGTAAAATTATTAATTATTTCCTTCCTTTGCTCCCCTTGAATGTAATTTGAGGTTTCCTTCTTACCATGTAATATATGTTAGATAGCATTAGGATAGTTTTAATTCTTATTTATGGCAAAGAAGATGCTCAAGACTAGACAAACCCCCATTTCAGAAAATGTGTCGTTTGGCTAGAGGACTGAGGACAGACAACAGGAGGAGTGAAATGATTGACTAGTGGCCCAACCGATCAACTAGAGGTGTCCATACGCCATTTATGTCAGAGACCAGATGATCAATTTGACAAACTAACTGACGGACTAGGAGGCGAGCCGATCGGTTCAAGTATTGAATAAATCTATCTAGATTGGTTCGACCACAAACCTTCATCAACAATAAGTTGCTACATATTATGTAGAACTTAGGTAGTAGTAATTCCTTTTGACTCCAAGGAATCACAATAGGAATTGGTCGTATAACCATCACTCATGTTTTATAATTGCATATTTCTTTATTTTGGGTTATAACATATATATGATACATACTATAAGTATCTAGTGAATGGATATGTATATGTATATATATATAATTCCTCAATAAATGTTAAGCCTTAGATGCTTTCCATAAGCAACACACATGAAAAACTTGATCGACTAAGCATAGGTTACACCAAAGTGTGGTGTGCCATCAATCTTATGGAAGTGTGATGCGAGATATCTCGATCTTCCAAAGTAGGGTACATATTCTGCTGTGTTGACTTTTGTGTCAGACTTAGCTAGGTGATCTTAATGAGATTAAGTACCTAGAAGCATATAGATGGTTATGACAAGGATTTATGCCACCATCTATCCAAAAGCTACATTCTAATGCAATTGGAAAAAGTTGCCTACCTAAATGTCAAGTTGTGGGCAATCGTCCAAAGATGACTCATGATTTGATGAAATATGGATTTTGGCTCACTAAAAGATTGTACGCTGCAATCTTCTGAATTGGCAGTGAGAATTATCAATTTGAAAAAAATAGTGGGGGTGATAATTAACTAAAGGCCTAACTAATATCATCAATATTATGAAATCAAATCAAAATTGTTTCGACAAAGTGCAAGTTTTACTCTTATAGATATAAATGGAAAACATGTAACCAATGCAATTGGTCCTTGAGAAGGAAAATCTAAATGGGATAAAATTCCATAACTGGTTCAAGACTTTGATAAGCGTTCTCCATGTCCCCGAAACACCAATGCCAATAGAACCCAGTCCATATTTTCCTAAGGCTGGAATGGATGATTACTTGAAGCATGCCAATGATTCCGTAGACATCAAGAACCTTATGTTGGGATGTATGAACTATGAGTTTCATAAATAACATGATAAGAAAGAAAGGTATAATGTCTCCAAGGAACTATTTGAATTCAAAATGATAGAGAGAGATCCTATAGAGCCCCATGTGCTCAATATGATTGCGCATGTGGAGCATCAAGAGAGACTGAGATGTCCTTTAGGTCAAGGGTTGTCCACAAATATGATCTTGCAATCACTATCGGAATCATATAGTTGATTTATCGAGTGTTATTACTAGAGTAACATGGCTAAACCACTGTCTAAATTGCTTAACCTGTTGATAAATTTTGAAGCACAAATGAAGAAGGACAAAGCCGTGATGGTGATCAATTGAATAGAGTCAAAGTACAAAGGCAATGCCAATAAATGTTATGAGGCTAAGCTATAGTCCAAGTCTTCTACACTCAAAGTAAGGAGAGGGTTTAGGAAACCAAGGAAGATCAAGCAAGGGATATATACCTATACTTCTAGTATACATGTAATTGAGATAGACTTTACTATTTTTCATCTTGGGAATAGGATACCAGATGTGGATCATAGATTTGCTCAAATGTGAAGGATTTGTAAAGTTGTAGACCTTTGAAGAAAGGTGAGGTTGTACTCTACGTTGCTAACAGAGGAAGAGTTGTGGCCAGTCTAGTTGGAATCTATGAGTTATCTCTCCCAAGTGGGCTTGTAGTAGAGTTGGAGAATACCAGCCATTAATGGGAACATCATATATGTATCTTATTTGGACAAGAATGGACTCAATTTCTTGATAAAGAATGGTCAAAGTTCTATTAGTAAAGATGGAATCATTTATGGTAGTGCATCAATGTCTTATGGTCTATACTTTATAGATTTGAAGAGAAGCATGTATAACATAAATACAATGGTACAAATACTTGATAACTCAATCCAAACATACCTTTGGGATTGTTTTCTATGACACATAAATGAGAAACACATCTCTAGACTCCATAAAGATGGTTATCTAGACTCTTTTGATTTGGAATCATTAGAGTTATGTGAGTCTTGTTTATTGGGAAAGATGAAAAAGAATCCCTTCATTGGCAACAATGAGAGGGATAGTGATCTATTTGGACTCATAGATACAGATGTATGTGGCCCTTTTAGAAAAAATGTTAGAGGTGGATATCAACACTTCATTACCTATAATGAAGATTTTAGTAGTTATAGTAATGTTTACTTGATGAAACATAAATAAAAAAAGCCTTCAAAAATTCAAAGATTTCATGAATGAAGTACATAACCAACTTGGTAAAAGTATTAAGGCACTATGTTCTTATCGAGGTGGAGAATATGTAACCCAAGAGTTTGAGGACCCTTGGAGAGCCTGTGATATCGTATCACAATGGAGTCCACCTAGAATACCGCATCACAATGGTGTATCTAAAAAAGGGAATCACACTACTTGCTATGGTGGAATGTATGATGAGTTTTGCTGATCTTCCAACTTCCTTATGGGGTTATGCTCTAGAAACTGCAACTTTTACACTTAACCATGTACCATCTAAATTGGTTTAAAAGACACCGTATGAGATACAGACTAGGAAACATCCCAAAATGTCTTTAATGAGGGTTTGGGGATGTGAAGCTTATGTCAAGAAAATGTTTCCTGATAAGCGTGGTCCTAGACAAGATAAATGCTATTTTTTAAGATATCCCAAAGAAACCAAGAGATAATACTTGTATAACCCAACTGACTACAAAGTGCTTGTTTCCAAAGATGATGCATTCCTAAAAAAGGAATTTATTTCAAAAGGAATTAGTGGGAGGAAAGTAGATATCGAAGAAGTTCAAGACCAACAAGAAAGCATTGAATCTATAGAGGTACAAGAGGAACGCAGAGAATCACAAACCATTGCAAAATATCAAATTCCTCATGTAACATAGGAACCTCATAGATCTAGTAGGAAACACCTTGAGCTAGATAGATTTTGTTATGTTCTAACTCAAGAAGGCGATGAGTCGATCATTGATGATGAGCCAACTATACCTATGTAGAATCTGTTAAGGGACCAGAATCTGATAAATGGCTTGAGGTCATGAAATCTAAGATGGAATCCATGTACACCAACAAGGTATGAACCTTGGTGGATCCACCTAAAGGGGTAAAACCCATAGGGTGCAAGTGGATGTAGAAACCTATAAGGGAAGATTGGTTGCAAAAGGTTTCAAACAAGTTCAACGAGTTGATTATGATGAAAATTTTTCACTAGTTGCCATGGTTAAGTCCATCATGATCATGCTTTCCATTACAACTTACTATGACTATGAGATTTAGTATATGGATATTAATACTTCATTCCTTAACATGAATCTTATTGAGGATGTGTACATGATACAACTTGAGGGTTCTACAAATCCAAAGGATGCAAATAAAGTTTGTAATCTACAAAGGTCAATCTATGGATAAATCATATTGAAGTTGGAATCTTCAAATCGATGAAATAGTCAAAGAGTTTGGATTTATTCGATATGAAGATGAACCATGTGTTTACAAGAAGGTTAGTGGGACCATAATTGTATTCCTCATATTGTATGTGGATGACATACTATTGAGGGGGAAAGAATTTTCTACTTCACAAATGGTAAAGACCTGGCTAGGAAATACATTCTCTATGAAGGATTTAGGTGAAGCATCTTATATCTTAGGAATCAAGATCTATAGTGATAGATCTAGAAGGCTTCTTGGACTAAGTCAGAGCACATATTAACAAAGTGTTGAAGAGGTTTAATATGGAGAACTCAAAGAGAGGAAATTCACCGATGTATCATGGTGTTAGTATCTCTAGAGCTCAATATCCCAATTCTTGTGAAGAAAGGGAGTGCATGAGTAAGATTCCATATGCATCTGTAATTGGATCGATCATGTAAAAAATGATATGTACTCATCCTGATATCTCGTATGCCTTGAGCATGACGAGCACATATCAGTCAGATCTTGGTGTAGCTCATTGAACTGTTGTGAAGAACATCCTTAAGTACTTTAGAAGAACTAAGGATCAATGCCTTGTCTATGACGAAGAGGAAGAGTTGGTGGTAAAGGTTTACCCCGATGAAAGCTTCCAAACTAACAAAGATGAATATAGATCACAATTAGGATTTGTGTTTTACCTAAACAACAGAGATGTAAATTGGAAAAGCTCCAAGCAAGAGACAATTCTAGATTCTACAATAGAGGTTGAGTATATTGCTTCATCCAATACAACAAAGGAGGTTGTTTGGATCAAGAAGTTCATTTCTGAACTTAGGGTGGTTCCAAGCATTAGTGATGCAATTGAGCTATATTGTGACAACAACATAGCTATTTCACAAGTTAAGGAACCCATATCACATCAATGTTCCAAACATATACAAAGGCAGTTCCATCTCATACGAGAGATCATACAACAAGGAGATGTGAATGTTGGCACAATACCAACTTAAAGTAGTGTGGTTGATCCCTTGAAAAAAAGCTCTTCACAGTAGAAACATGAAGGTCACGTTAGATCACTTGGGATTAAGTTCATGGGTGATTGGCTCTAAGTGTAAGTGGGAGTCTGTTGGTATGTATGCCCAAAGACCAAATTATAAGATGATTTTAATGGCATATCTTGTAAATGATTTGATTAATAATAAAGACAATCTTCATTTTATTTTGTTTTATTCAGTTATGAGATAATGATATTACACAATAGATCTCTATAGGGATGATATTACTCAATGATGTATGTCTTTAGGTTGAGTACCTAGACAATGAGATCATATAGGCGTTAAGAGTATATGCATTCTTGTTATGTCCCTAGTTAGTTGTTATTGTCGAAAGATAATAGACAAGAACAACACATAAGACTAGAGTGTGTGTTGGATGATGATAGAATATCATTAAGTCATGGTATGTGATTTCAAACTAAACACATAGATACTTGTTAGAGAATAGTGTATTGGACATACCCACCTTGAAAGTGATACATGGAAACCATGATTGGTAGTCAAAATCATCTATTGTAATGATGGTAGTGATTGTAGTTCTTAGAACTAAAGTCACTAAACTCATCACGTGTTGTTCGATGTACTTTGACATCATCCGCCTTAACTTTGAATAAGGGTTTCCATAAAGGTAATGTTCAGGTGCACTCTAACACATGGGAATGAATGTGAGTGATGTAGATGGGATTTGTCCCTCCTACAGGAGTATGGTATTCTATCAACTTGATAAATGATATTGAGAAATGCATGGCCATGCACAAATGAGCTAATATGTGACATTGAGTTACATATATCTCAGATAGTTTTCTCTAGTTTAAGGAACATGGATTGAATGTTGAAGAGGATGATGATTCCATGCCTCAAGTTCAATATGGATATCAGAGACAAATGAACTATACAATCACTATAACACCAATCACAAGATTGTAGGTTGAAGTTGTTCTCCAACTATACAATTACTTTGTTAACAATGATGTCTTGCTATATGCCACTTATTTCTCGTGATGTCAAAAATTAGTTATGGACATTCTCTACCAATGTAACTTGGAACATATAGGGTCACACACATAGGATACACTTGGAATGGGAGTTTATTCATGAATGATGTTTAACTTGATACTAAAGTGTTAGGTATTCAATTTAAAAAACAATGGTTGGAAATTGACTGACTAGACTGTGAACTAATCGGTTCAAGTGTTGAGCCAATTTATTCAAGTGTCGGGTCAATTTGAACCAAGATTCGCAATCAGGACTCTAAAACGACTAGTTCACTAAGTGCACCGATCAGCTCAGATCTATGAACCGACTGGTTTTGGTTGTGAACCGACCATTTGGTTGATCAATTCAGTTGGATCAAGGATTGATGCTGACGCGCGTCATGTTGTGCATTAACCACATATTAACTACTAATACAATTGTGATTGGGAAACATGATGAAATGACCAGTTTAAGGTTTGAAGTGATCAAGTTACATGTGAACTGACCAGTTCAGCAATGAACTTGACCGGTTCAACATTCATAGGTTCTAAAAACTTCATGAAATTTTGTCTCTTTGACTCCCACTTAGACTAGAACTCATGACCCTATCCCTCCTATAAATAGAGGGATAGTCAAGGCTTTCTGGAGACTCAAAAATAATCTCTAACTACTGTTGTCTTCTCACAGATGTGGTAACATGAGAACCCAAGAAATTCCTACCCATCAAAGGGAGGGATAGCAAAGGAGAGACAATTGGGAGAGTGCTAGCATGATGACTAGAAGGGATACCTCCTTCTTATCTATTCATTTAGAATGGAAAGAGTTCTTGGTGGTCTACGTAGACTACTACAGTGGTGAGGAGGTTGTTGCTACCTTCTAGGAGGATGCAGTTAACCGCTGTCCTTGGTGATCAACTAGGAGGCTGACATTGACAGTCGTCTAGGTGTAACTTAAAGAAAGGTGCACACTATAGCAAGAGATTGTCGATGGACTTTCTCCAAGACCATGTATAAACCTTGCAACCCACCTTCACATTACATAGTTGTTGACACGATCTACTATTTAAAGGAGAATATGGAAGTAATTTTTCTTATTTCCACTGTCGTATATGATGCCATATTTCCCAACACCACCTACCTACTAAAACATCCACCTTTGATTGGAATCTATGGGCAAATGCGATCCAGACAAACTCCATGATAAAAGCTTGTAACATTCACTTGGCTTCTTGTTGTGAATGTGGTGAGACCAAGGAGGTCAAATCTACAGATCATCTCTTCCTCATTAGAGAAATATCAAGACAAGTATGGATTAGAGCTTAAATGTTTCTTATGTGCATGGGACTTATGAACTATAGATCAATAGGGAGAACCATCGAGAGAATTTTGGGGAGGAAAACTAGTGATTAGAACTGGCTCAGCTTCATAAGAGGTGTTCTCCCCTTGATTGTCCTTCACAAATCTAGAGTGAGCATTGTGCTAGTATGTTCGATGAGAAGAAGATGGATAGTGGGAGAATCTAGAAGAGATCTAAAGGTATCTTTATTATAGCCATGCATCATATCTCATTCAAGGGGTTTGAGGGACACAAAGAACTTGACTT
Organism: Alisma plantago-aquatica; assembly: GCA_963693085.1. Classification (NCBI taxonomy): domain Eukaryota; kingdom Viridiplantae; phylum Streptophyta; class Magnoliopsida; order Alismatales; family Alismataceae; genus Alisma; species Alisma plantago-aquatica. Next base: position 885,905,294 of record OY856411.1, read on the forward strand.
TAAATGGAGAGTGGCCTTATCAGGCAGATTAGACTAGATAGATGCATTTATAAGGAGATACAATGGGGAAAACCAACAATAGGGTAACTAAAACTGAACATAGCAACCATAGGCTAGAGATATCACAATCTAGGATTGAGAGGCAAGATGATGGGTGGTATTCTTTGGAATCATGTATGTCTTATGGTCATAGGCTTCATCACACAATCATATAAGAGTGATAGCCTATTTTGTTTCTTGGTGATCCTAAAAACCGGTTTAGACATGGTGAGGATGTTGGTATGTATGCCCAGAGAGACAATCATATGATGATTGGAGTGTGTCATTAGATACCTAATTTGATAATAATTAAGGTAAATATGTCTATTATGTTTGTCTTAGCATGAGATGATGACACATACATAGCAGATGTCTAAAGAATGATGATGCTTGATGACGTATGTCTTCAAGTATACGAATTGAACAATGAGATCATATGCATGATAAGAGTACATACATTCTTGTTATGTCGCTAGTTGAATTTTACAGTGGAAGAAAAATAGACAACATTAATACATAAGACTAGAGTGTGTGTTGACTAATGATAGAATCTCATTAGTCATGATATGTGATATCAAGTCAAGCATATAGGTAAATGTTAGAGAACAATGTATTAGACATACCCACCATGAGAGTGATACATGGAGACCATGGAATGGTAGTCAGAATCAGCTCTCATAGTTATAAGTGGTGATTGTGGTTTTTAGACCTAAAGTCACTACATTCATCACATGTCGTTCATGTACTTTGACATCATCCACCGTGATCCTGCATAAGGGTTGCCATCAATGTGGTGTTCGGGTGCACTATAACACATGGGGATAGAGTGTGAGTGATGAAGATGGGATTTGTCCCTCCTACATGAGAATGATACTCAAGTCCTCTTGATAAGAGAGACTGAGAAATATATGGACATACTCATGTGACTCAATATGTGACATGTGAGATCACGTTCATCTCAGACAAACTATTCTAGTTCCAAGAACATTGATTGAACATTGAGAGGATGATGATTCCCTACCTTGAGTTCAACCCTGATATCAGAGACAAAGGAACTATACAATCACAGTAACATTGATCATGGATTTTATGTTGAAGTTGTTCTCTAACTTTCTGAATTACTTGGGTAACAATGATGTGTTTCTAGACAATGCTAATTGCTTGTGATGTCATAAGTTGGTTATGGACATTCACTACCAACATAATTTTGGACCTATAGGGGCGCACACATAGGATACATTTGGATTAAAGGGGTATTTTCATGAATAAAGTTTAAATTGATTACTAAATGTGTTTAGGTATTCAATTGAACAACTAAAGTTCAAAATGGACTGAATGGACTCTAAACCGATCGGTTCAAGTGTTGAACAATCGGTTGGAGTGTCAAGTCAATTGGAATCAACATTGGATAATCAATGGTTAAATCGGGGTGCGAAACGACTGGTTCATGAAATAAAACACCCGGATCAGTGGCCAATTCAATTGATTCCAAATAGTAATTGCACAAACTGACCAATTGGGAATGCGAACTGGCCAGTTCACGGTGTGTAGATTTTGGAAAATTTGTGAATCTAACCCTTTTGACTCCAGTAGAGATTGGGAACCCTGGCCCTGGCCTCTCCTATGAATAGATGGGTATTGGGGGATTCTAAGACACAACACTTTCTTTGACAATTATTGTCTTCTCTAGTTATGGTAACCAATAGATAGCTCGAGCAAGTTCTACCCAATAAAGGTAGGGATAGAAAGGGAGAGACAATTGTGGGAGAGTGTATCAGCTCTATAAGGTTGACATTCAAGAGGAAAAACTCCTTCCTGTTATTTCTGGAAGCAAAACATGGAGTTGCCAGTGGTTCGTGTGGACTTCTCTAGAGGTGGGAGACTTCTACCTCTAGGAGAACTCTGTCAACCACCCTCTCTGGTAGACAGACTAGGAGGCCTTTCCAACGACTGTGAAGAAAGAGCATGTTTTTGCCTAAAGAAGAAGCTTATTTCTACTTGGAGAAGAAGAATGATATTGCATCAAGAGTTGTCACTAGACTTTCTCTAGGACCAAGTATAACTCTTGTTACTTTCCTTCCTAGATACATTGTTGTTGATGCGTTCTTGCTATTAAGGGAATCAAGCTTTGATTTTATTTTTCCACTGCCATTTGTCTCCCTGATTTCCCTACAGAGGAACCTTATTGGTAATGAAGCATCTTAATTGCAACATGGCTAGGATTATATTAGGGGGGCCCAACATATAAGATGAGATCGAGCATACTTGAAATCATAACTTTTTCTTAGAAGAAATATCCCTATCAAGTTTTTGTATGGAGAGGCTAACAAGATGGCATGTAATCTTAGTGAAAGGGTGCTACTCTTCTGGATAGATACACATTCTACTGACTAATGGAGATGCCACCTATGAAGATAGGTGTTTATAGTGTTGAATCCAAGAATGTGACATATTTCAAGAGAATGAGAGTGTGCACTAATTCTCATGGAGACAACACACGAGTGGCTATTACTGATACTTGGAATAGATAAAAAAATATAGAAGAACTTAGATGGGGATGTTGGGTGATCCGATTTTATAAAATGTTGATGGGTTGTTTTTTGGGTTGACTGTTGGGTTTTCATTTTGTTGAGTTTGAAAACCAAATTCTTATATATATTTTTTGTTACACACTAGAGACCGAAATGATTAAAATTCATGTGTTTAAAAAAACTTGACATATTTATTCACACATTGAACCAGTAGACAATATCTTTATACATGCTATGTTCTTAGGCTCTATTTGGTACACTATTATTGACATGCAAACAATGTGGTGTAAAATAAGTAGTCGAAAAAAATATGAATTTCATCTGCAAACATGCTATTTGGTTGGGTGTAGAACAAACTCATTGAATTTTCTCAACCTGTTTGGTTAATATCATAATCTTTGGTAGTGATAAGTAGGGAGCCACTCATTGGGAGCTATATACACGCAATTGGGCCCACCATGAGGGGTTTTGTGTATGTACATGTGGCATATGTACCTTGAGATGACTTTTATGTATTTCCCTATGATCTTGGTAATTATGACTAATTTTGTGGAGTGAATGTGACTACCATTTTTAATGTTGATGAGAAAGGAATGAGAGTAGGAGTTAGCATGAAGTTTGAAAAAATAGAAGTGGCCACCGAGTTTATAAGGGAAACAAGAAAAACCATTTAAAAAATTTAATAAGTGGGTGGATAAGATAAATGGGGAATTAAAGAATCTGAATAAGATGTTTCATTACCACGGTGGTGTGCAGAAGGTGTTAGGCACTCCCACAATGTTCTTGTGGTACTGTAAAACTCGACTTAGTCATTATTTTTTCATTTTCTTCTAAGTAAGACTTTCATGCTCAACAAACAAATAAAAACAATAAGAAATATATGACAAATCAAAGGTTAGAACCATCTTGTTACCCCTTGGTCGAACCACCAGTTCCTCCAACATAGGTCCCACCCTTTCACTAATTAGAACCACCAGTTCTTTGTATTCCCAACTAAGGGGGACCCATCATTTCTTTTACTCGCAACCAAATTTTATCACTAGTAACAAACCATCACTTCCTGATTACCAGGAGAAACTATCAGTACTTTAACCCCAAAGTTTCCATTCATCATCGTACTGTCAGATCTTTTGTTTGCCTGTCTCCGTTGACCCCTTGGTCAATATGGTTTCTACTCCAAAATCATCGGATCATTACTTGGCCACCAACTATCTTGAACCATCAGTTTGATTCCTTGTGAAACCATCAATTTTTTTCTCTTTCCTTATCTAGGGAAAATCGTCAGTTGTTTCTATTGCTATTTGAAACCATCAATTTATTGAGACACCATCAGTTTTTTGAACTTGTAATTCCATTTTTAACTATTAAACTAACATTGCAAGAGGTCTATAATGCATACATCCCAAGAATGGTTTAAAATGATAGGTAAGTCATGCACCAAATAGTAGTCACTTTTTACAGTCTATTTTATTATGTATTTCATGCATATTTTCTCATTTGGACCTTATTTGTGTGTGTTTAATCATAAATCTTTTTGACATGGTTACTCCCAAAATACATAGAAGACCATATCCTTTTAAAGGGGGTATTCCCTCATCCCTTATTGAATTATGTACTATGATAAGGGTGCCCGCCCCTTATCAAATTATGTGTATGTACCACCCTAATCTAGAATAGTAGTTATCATAGTCATGAAACATCGATCATATCCAAAACAAAGGGAGTATCAAGTAGCAAATCATATTTCATATGATCATGACATCAAAGATCAAGATCATAATGGGGAACCATGTTTCATGAGTTAGTAACATCAAGGTAGAATTGCATTCCATTCCTTTGGATATCAATGTAAGGGTTTATTTGTAAATTGAGAAGTCAAATTGGGTTCTTTAATAGTTGAAATATAAAAGGGAAATATTTAGAACCAAATCTATCACATCATTCAAAATAGATATTACCAAGAGGAATTAAAATCAATAGGGGAAATCCTTTTGCATCAAAGTCTTTCATCATAATTTTGAGAGTCTAAGATCATAGTCAACTCAATGCATGATCATGGTACATATCAAATAGAGGAAAGTTTACTTAATTATGCTTGAGGTCTAATAAATAATAGGGAAACATGGATTTAAATGAATTGGATCTCATCAACCATGAGGTATAAGGTATACATACTCTTTATTTCACCGTGTCAACATTATTATCATTTTACCTCAAACATAGTAAGCATATAGTTTAGATTTGGTGAAATCGAGTTTACATGATCTGAGGGGTCATACATTATTAACTAACTATAAGACTACTTCCATTAGTCATAATAAAGTTTAATATTAAATTTGGACCATTTCATCATCATCATTTTAATCAAAGTTCACCAATCCATTCAAATTTTAGTTTTCCCCATACATGGGATACACATAATAAAAAAATCATGTAATCAAATGTCATGACAAAGATCACATGAGGAGGCCTGAAACTAACTCATCATCATATAATAGGTTTGGGTGTTCCTTAAAGAAGAGATGGGATGTTATAACACAATTAAAGGGAAGCAAACTAATCCAATGTTGGATCCACTTTGGGGAGGTAGGTGTGCAGAGGAACCTCAACTACAACTAGGAAGATACGAGGTGATTACTACTAGAATCTTCACATTTATCACCATAACTATTGTATTAGTTTCACCATTATTGATTTTGGTCCTACCCAGGGTCCTATGAGTGATTGGATTATTAAACATCAATAGAGAGTATGTAATTTCTTTGAAATCATTTGTCACTAAACCATTTATAGCCAAATCCAAGCCCCTAATGGATATACAGCCAAAGGAGAGAGGACAAGGGGACCTGAAGAACTTGAGTTTAAATGGAGAGTGGCCTTATGAAGAAGATTAGTCTAGATAGATACATTTGTAAGGAGATACAATGAGGAAAACCAACAATAGGGTAACTTAAACTGAACATAGGAATCATAGGCTAGAGATCTCGCAATCTAGGTGTGAGAGGTATGACGATGGGTGGTATACTTTGCAATCATGTAGGTCGCATGTTCTGAACCTTCATTACACAATCACATGTATCTTGTTTCTTGGTGACCCTACAAGTCGGTTTATACATGGTGAGGATGTTGGTATGTATGCCTAGAGAGTCAATCGTATAATGGTTGAAATGTGGCATTAGACACCTGATTTGATTATAATAAAGGTAATTCCATCTGTTAGGTTTGTCTTAGTATGAGATGAAGACACAAACATAGTATATGTGTTATAACCCACTAGTACAGATAACACCTTTAGTGTCGGTTAAGTAAACCTTTTGTCATCGATTTTGAAGCGACACCCAAGTGGGTGACACTAAAAGTAGATGCCTTCAACATCTGTTACATAACTGATGACACAAAGCCATTCCCGATTACAACCTAAAAGCACCAGCAGTCGGACCATAGGCATCTGTTTCTAGCAAATGACCGACACATTAAGCATTTGTTGTCGGTTTTTAGTTTTTACCCAATGCCGATGTTTTGGTTTTTTTTTCTTATCAGCTCCTAGGCCTACTGTCCAGCTGGTCAGCAAGATAAAGAACCTGTAGTTTAGTTTTGAACTGTAGGTTTACAACATCCTTTTGAGTTCAACCAACAATAGGCCACAAAACTACAATATTAACAAGATGTACAATATTATATGGATCATGTGATTCACACACATGTATAAGCACATTTAATTTAAAATATGATTCATCACACACATGTAGAAACATGTAGTTCCATTTCATTCCTCCATTTCATATTCACACACATTTAGCAACCTGCAGTTCCATTCATTCATCTCTTTTCACATTCACACACATGTAGATACATTCATTTCCATCTTCACAAACACATGTATATAGATAAGACAATTAAAAAAAATCATTCAGAAATTATATATAAGCGTGTCTTTCAAAGTTTAACATGTTATCAAAATATTAATTATGACAAAAAGTTTAGAAAATAACATGACAGTAACTAAACAAGGGGCTTGCTGTACCCCTAAACATGTGCATAAGTAAACGACATCAGCATGGTCCTTCATCAGCAATTGTGAGGGCCTTTTCATTATCGTGGACATCTTCCCCTAAAGTTTTAACAAAAAAATAGATATGGAGTTTGATTACTTTAAGACAAAAATGGGAAAATAAAATAAGACGGGAAAGTAATTTTGTTGCTTGGACCTACTTTGTTGATGTTGCTGTGTCACAGAGCTTGTCGTTGTTAGACAAATCTGAACTGATGGTGATAGGGAAATGGATGGTACCAATAGGAATAGAAGGGAAATCAGGTGTGCTCTCCTCATCAAATGAGTCCAAATATGTGTTATTCCCTATCGAGTACTCAAATTGGACCAGATGATCGAGCGTCTCATTGTTGATGTTGGTTATCCAAACCTTGATGGTATTATGGCCAACCATACGAAGAAAAAGCTTGTCACTGTGGCCCAATAGCATCTTCCCAACCCACTCACACCAACTAGATGTAGATACATGATTTCTATCAACATCGTACTTAGCCTCCATAACAGATGTTGAAATTCCAAAATTTAGGGTCACTTCACCAGCCGTGTAGTGTCTTCCATTTAGATAACGCCAATGTTTAAGTATAGTGAGTTGTGATAATGAACGATCATCTAGAATGATGTCCAACTTTTCTTCAATAGGGAATAGTAACATTGGGGTAGAGGCCCAAGCCATTATGCCTACAACAATGTAAAATGTTGAGAAAAAGTAATATAAATGTAAGTACTAATAACAGACAACAACATGGGTTATTTCATATTCATGACGGAGAAATAATTGATGATGAGGATTGAGGATGATGAATATTCATGATGAGGTTATGATGATGATGATGATGATGATGATGATGATGATGATGATGATGATGATGAAGATGATGATGATGATGATGATGATGATGATGATTGATGATGTGGATGATGATGATAATGATGAGGATCATCTAGAATGATGTCCAACTATTCTTCAATAGGGAACTCATAATCATCATCATCCTCATCATCATCCTCATATCATCCAAATCATTATCCACATCATTATCCTCATCATTATCCTCATTATCATCCTCATCATTATACTCATCATCGTAATCATCATCCTCATCCATATCATCATCATCATCATCATCATCATCATCATCATCATCATCATCATCATCATCATCATCATCATCATCATCATCATCATCATCATCATCATCATCATCATCATCATCATCATCATCATCATCATCATCATCATCCTCATGTGATGATGATGATGATGATGATGATGAGGATGATGATGATGAGGATCATCAAGAATGATGTCCAACTATTCTTCAATAGAGAACTCATCTCATCTTCTCATCATCATCCACAGATCATCCTCATCATTCTCAACATCCTCATGATGAGGATGAGGATGATGATGATAATGATGATGAGGATGAGGATGATGATGATGAAGATGATGAGGATGAGGAGGAGGAGAATGCTGATGATGGGGATGATGAGGATGATGAGGATCATCTAGAATGATGTCCAACTGTTCATCAATAGGGAACTCATCATCATCATCATCCTCATCATTATCCTCATCAATATCCTCATCATAATCATTAATCATTATCCTTATCATCATCATTATCCTCCTCCTCCTCCTCATCCTCATCATCAACATTGTCATCATCATTAGCCTCATCATCATGATCATCATCCTCGTCATCGTGATCACATGATGGGGATGATGGGATGATGATGATGATGATGATGATGATGATGATGATGATGGATGACGAGGATGAGAATGATGATGATTTATGATGATATCATCATCATCATCCACATCCTCATCATCATCATCATCATCATCATCATCATCATCATCATCATCATCATCATCATCATCATCATCATCATCATCATCATCATCATCATCATCATCATCATCATCATCATCATCATCATCATCATCATCATCATCATCATCATCATCATCATCATCATCATCATCATCATCATCATCATCATCATCATCATCATCATCATCATCATCATCAATTAATTCAATTCATTCTTCCATTTTGTGTTTATTCATTCATTATTAAACCCTAATTCAATATTAATCAACTACACAATCTTAGAGAAACTAAGGGCAAATCTAATTAATTAAGTTCATTAATGCATCATTAACCGTAATCAATAGTAATCAACTATATGGTGGCATTATTAATCCTAAGTTCAAATATAATATCGATTAAACCACTCACCACACTGGTGGATCGAGCAGGCTATGGTGTCGGAGGCTGGAGTTGGAGGTGGCCGGGCTGGAGGTGAAGGTGGTCGGTGTTGGAGTTGAAGCAGAGGAGGTGTAAGCGGTATGTGGCCGATGGTGGTGTCTGGAGTAGATGAAGGCGGCTAGAGGAAGGCTCCTTGCTCTGCCTGGAGCAGGTGGTGGTGATGACGGGAGAAGGTGGTGGCTACCGGTGACTGGACAACAGTAACAACTCTGATGTGAGCAGCTTCAAGCTCATTGTGGCAGTGCATAGAGGTGGCGAGCAGCTTCAAGCTTTTATTAGTGGTGCATGGAGGCAGTCAGTAGAGAAGGGGAGGTGCGGAAATTTTTTTTCCATACCTAGGTGGGAAAAGATTGGGAACTAAACAGTGAAGGGGTAGACTAGTCTGGCTCGCACGGGTGCTATTAAGTTAACTATCAATGTCGGTTATTCTTCCAAAATTGACGATATAAGGGAATGAATTTTTGCCTATAGCAAAGATATTTAGTCATCAGTTCTTTAGAAAAAAATTGACGACAAATGAGGGGATAAAACTTTTGTGGGTCTTGGCGCAAAACATGTGTCGTCGGATCTTACACAACCGACGCCGAATTTAAAATTTTTGGAGGCAATCTTTTTCGCTGAAAAATTGTATTTCATGGGTGATATTGGATGTCGGGTTTGTTTATTAAAAGCCAACGTTAAAAAAAGTGATGCCCGTGTCTTTTGTAAATTAGTCGGTCTTCACATATAGGTGTCAATTGGATTTATAATATGACATTTTAGACTATTCGCGTCAGTTTTTTTGCACCAACCGTCGACATCAAATGTGACTTTATACGTCATTTCTGTACTAGTGACCTTTATTTTTCTTGTATAAATTGGAATGCAATTTTTCAAATTAAAAGGATTTGAATGAAAAATTGTGTGATTAGTTTTCAAAGAATGAAATATTGTGCAATTTTTCCCTTTGGATGGATGATTTCATGATTCGTACTGATTGGTTAAGTGCAATAATGATAAAAGATAAAATAGATAAAAGAAATCCCATAATAAATAAAAGGAAAAATAAATAAAAGGGATAATTATGTGCATATGATGAGAATTATGAAGAATTCTCTAGAAAGTGGTATGGATGACCACTATTGGTTAGGTTTCATTTCCTTTTGGTTGTAATGAGGAAAGAAAAAAGTAAAGAATATAAAAGAGAAAGACAAAGAAAATATGAATTCTAATTGCATAAAATATGCCTTTTGAGTGGATGACTTGCATATGAAGAAAATAATCTTTTATTTTCTAGTTTTGGTTGCAAACTTTGCATACAACTAAATTAAGTCACTAAAGAGTTTCCCTTAAAATTTGGGATTAAAAGGATGTGTGGTTTCCCTTAAAATATGAATTCTAAATGTCATGTTTATTTTCCAAATGTATTTATGCTATTTTCTGGCTTTTGTTTTAGCATGTGGCATGACAACCATTGGATATAAGATCCAACAGTGGCTTTGTTGTCACCTACCCCAAGTTGGAAAGGGAAACAGGGAGCAAGACCCTGACTTTTCCCAATCAGATCTCTTCTCACCCAGTGGATCTGTGAATTAGGAAACTTGCCCAACGCGTTTGTGGCAAGAAACCACACCAAACCATCACATGTTCTAACCACTTTGGAGGGAAATCAAGGGTTTGCCCAAATATGATCCCAGACACAACTCCAACGCCATGAGAATTTATATAAGAGAGGAGTATGAACCCTCTGTGAACTCATCCACCCATCCCTAAGTACCTACTCGATGGCTTAACTTGTTCCCAAATTTCAATTTTTCCACGAGTCCCCTCCTGCAACCCAGGTGTCACCACTATCTTCGGTAAGGGAACAACCTCCTCGACCCACATTTGGACACCTTTTTCAGGCAATTGAAGACCACGAGCAAGTCTGGTTGGCCTTTGCAGAGGTTGCCCCACCTTTTATTGTTGCTCCTAGGCTCTAATGACAAGAGTCAATCAGTGGGTTGACTGTTGCTCATGCAAAGGAATGAGAAGGAGAAGGAAGACCCCTCCTGAGCAAAAGATGCCTCTATCCTCCACTCTCTTCTTCATAGGTAAGAATAACTTGGTCCTTTTGCATTTTTTTATGCTTGGGCGGGGTCCTGATGGGTCTCGGGTGCTGCAGTGGTGCCGCCTAAAATAACTCGATTAAATATGTGGTAGCTCTTGATTGGATGAGAAGTGAGTTTTCTTGTAAAAACTGTAACTAATGATAGGATGATCAGATTAAGGCATATAATATATGCATTTTTATCAAAAAAATCTATAAAATACAATAAAAATAAGTTCGAGGCCTGTGTCTGCTTGCGAATTGAAAAGTATGTAAAAGTGCTACCTTCAATGGTTTTAATGAATTTAAAACCCTAAGTTTGAATATTTAAGGATTTAATGGTGCTCCTTGATTATTTTTACGCAAAGTTTAGCTTATTGACTTAAAAAGAGGAATTAGATCAAATTGGATGATAAAAGTGCATTAATGGATTTAAAAATCCTAATTTTGGTTGTTGTGAGGTTTAATGGTTTTAATTATGGAAAACAATCAAGAAGGCATGAAAAAGATATTTTCGATCGAATTTGCATATACCCTTAATTTGGATAATATAAGTAATTAGGGTTTTTGTAAGTGGAAAAGTATTTTTAGGGTTTGCAGACCTAAAAGTAAAATTGGAAAATGAAAGATTGGAAACCAAGAAACCCTAAGGAAACCCTAAAAAAGTCTTAGAGACCCTAAAAAAGAATCACAACTCAATAAAAGATGTTTGGATGCAATTGTAACCATTAAGTGTTATATATGTTTTCAAGATCAAGTTGCTTGATCTATTGCTTGGCTTGGTTGATCACACTACTTCATTGGATTAGATACCTTGATTGTTTTTGAGACTACCAAATCAAGTATGTGGTTACGCTTATGGATAATCGATATATACTACTACAGAACATGCCTTTAGCATCAGTTAATTAAGGGCTTTAGTGTCGATTTCCAAGTGACACCCAAGTGGGCGTTGCTAAAGGTGGACCCCTTCGGTGTCGGTTCCCAACCGATGCCAAAATGCTTCCCTCCACTGAAATGTGCCAGCAAAGGGACTATAGGCATTGATTTTTTAAGAAAATCGACACTATAGAATGGCTATGGACGTCAGTTATTAAAAGAACCGACGTCACAACACTTCCCACCACCGAAAACGCGCCTGCAAAGGGCCTATAGGTGTCGGTTTTGTAAGATAACTGACACCATCTCCCCTGCCACCACGACCGTGCTTCCTAGCACAACCATGGTTCCTAGCCATATCAGTTGAACCAACGTCAGTTTTGTGTAAATAACCGACGCCATATCCCCTGGATGCCACCACGACCGTGCTTTCTAGCACGACTGTGTTTCCTGGCCACATAGACGTCCATTTTTTTATCAGAAACCGCCGCCATATGTCTTCGATGTCAGTTTTGTTCAAATAACCGACACCTATGTTAAGATTTTTTTTTCTTATTAGTTTGCAGGCCTGTTGTATGGCTGGTCAGCAGGATGAGAACCTGTAGTTCAGTTCTAAACTACAGGTTTACGACATCTATTGATATCAGCCAACAACAGGTCACAAACCTACAAAATTAACAAGATGGACAATATTATGTGATTCACACACATGTATAATTATGTTTCATTCCTATTGTTTTTCATCACACACATGTAGAAACCAGTAGCAACCTGTAGTTCCATTCATTTCATCTCTTTTCACATTCAAACACATGCATAAACATTTTTATATTGATCATCTTCACACACATATGACAATTCATAAAAATTCATTCACATTCACACAAAAATAATTATGAGAACAAAGTTATTCTTTATTCATCATTGTCATCATTGTCAATAAAATTATATCTAAAAATTCCCACTCTTTGTAGGGCTTTTTCCCATTCTTCTCTTACAACATCTAATTCATCTCTTGTATAGGGAGCATGTATATCGAAACGATTTCCACCTATGCTGAAGTCAGCAGTTTTAAAGACCTACAAAGAGAATGATGTATATATATAATTAATAATATATAATAAGATTGATATATTTCATATTATCTAATGAGACTATGTATAATACATGTTGTATCTTATCGATTTCCATTACGACATGTTTGATGATTAGGTCCATAAATAGCATCACACAGTAGGCACATGCCCAGCCGTTGTCTTGTGTAGCATACTATAAATTGAAACATACAAAATATTAAAAAATGCAAATATGCACAGTTCACATAAATAATATAAACATTGGATTCAGGAAATTACTTTCACATTCTCTCAAATTAGTGACAGATCCTTTTTCCTGTGGACCTTTCCTCCAACATTTTTGTACTCTTGTAAATCCCTACATATGTTAATGTAACCCATTAAATTACATAATTAAATAGTAATGTAGTAACAGATGTAAACAGATATAAAAACATGAAATATTTCTCATGAGAATAATGGCCTTTTAATTGCATGTCCATATAATTCCAACTCATTCCTCACAGGATCTAGATAATAGACAGTGAATGTCTTAGGGACAATAACTAGTAACTCCCAATGCCTACCACTACAGGTAAGAAAGTTAAAAATTAATAACTCAAAATCTACAATAAAAATGTAATTTTCTTAAGTCCAAATTTTAAGCAAAGTAAACTTACTCAACATTGAATGGAGCTATTATCACCGTCTTCTTATTTTTACCAAAATATTCAAAAGCATCACAACAGTATGAAGTAACTGAAGAAGGTTCTGTATCTATAAGACTAATCAAAGATGGAACCAAAAATCCCACATGGGAAAACTTAAAATCTCTACATATCTTGTGTAAGTGGTCGCAAAACATGTATTACATATGCATTAACATATAAGAAACCAGATCACCGTATATAAAATAAGGTATATGGATGTATAAACAAGATCTCACCATATCCAAAACTCTATCATAGATGTGTTCAACCATTCATAACTAAACAACTCCAAAATATCTTGTATAAATATCTTGTTTTCATATGATTGACCTACATTAATACCTATGCATTAATATGTACGTATGCAGAACTTGTATTACATATCCATTAATACATATGCTAAACTTGTATAAATAGATTGTTATCGTATGATTTACCTGCATCATCCTCCAGAATAGTAACAATTATAGGGTAATTTGTATCATGTTCGCCGATCCATACTGCCACACCCCTACAATTAGGCCTATCGAGACGTGTAGGTCCCTTGGAAGCCAACTTGGTAGTCGAGGAGGTGGAGGCCGAGATGTAGCGGGTCTTATCTTTTTGACCTATATATAATTTCAGATTAATTGACTCATATATACACACTAACAAATTAAAGTAATGGAAATTTATCATACAATATCAGTATAGAGGACATCCGCTTCAGGCCACAGTATCACTCTGCCTACTACCTCACCAAGTGTTTCAGCATCTGGGTGTGCATGAGGCAGTGCAAGATCCATCTAGTCAGGGAATACATGTATCAGGCTCACACGTACGACACCATCTGGTACTGGATACCCATGAAACATGTACCCTTTAAGGGGTGGGTAAGCTGACACCTCTGCAATGATATATTCTTGAATTTTTAGTCGGCATGGCTTCAACCCCTACAAATGTACGTAAAGAATGTTATATGCATATATACACAAACATATCATCTTGAACAAACTAGCTATTATGTCATAAAAATACTTACAGAGGACGTGATAGGTGGCGGGTCTACAAGATTACTCCCAACCACTTCTACAATAGGAGAAGAGCGGCCCGCCATAGGTACTGTCTGAGTGGAAGGCTGAGACACCTGCCACTTCATCATTGTTTCTTGGATTCTCTTCTCAATTAATGAATCTACCTATACATGGATAAAAGAAATGCTAGATTCTAATTATTGAATTCCCTTTTGCAATAATATTCTAAAATAAGAATAGGTTACCTCAGCTTGTAAAAGTCCCGCTTTTAGGATAGGTTTGCGCTGGGATGGCCCAAAGAACGCTTTGATGCCCACACCAGTGCCTGCACCTCGAACATGTCCAGGATGCTCTGCGTTACCCAGAGAAACTGTCAGTTCATCCCTTGTGCCCTGAGGGATGAACTTTCCTTCCTTCCTCTGCTCGTGCAGCTCCCACTAATCACGATCAACAAAAATTAGTAAGTAAACATAACAATAATCAATATCGATCAATTGCTCTAAGAGTTGATTTTTACCATTTTTGCAGTTGCCTCAGCAGTTGCAGGCTTCGGTAAGTCTCCCTTCTTGTTTTTCCTCCCAAATATCCACATAGCATGGTGAGGTAGAGGTGCGGGAGCAGTAGTAGAGGACTCTGCAGTCTCCTGAGTAGCAGTAGGCTGAGCAGACTCAGCCTGTAGTCTTTGGCGAACGCCTGCATATCCTCTTGGACCCATTGTGTGGTCGTGCACATTTAGTGCACGCCTTGCTCTTTGCACCTCACTGAGGGCCTAGTTAGTTAGCACATTGATTTGGTTAGTAACACTAAAGGTTAATCTTGAATAGGTGAATACATAAAAATGTATATTAATTAAATTGGGAGTGGCACTTAATACCTTGAATTCATCTATTTTTCTTTAGGTAACAAACACCTCCCAGTCTTTGGGGTCTAGGTAGTTCCATTGCTTTGTGGCTTCCTTCTGCCTAAATTTATTTTTTAAAGAGAATACAAACAAAAATTATTAATGTAGAGTTAGTGAAATAGTGATCAATGTCTAGAATTGCAAATCAATCAAGAACCTCTTATCAGCATTGTGTATGTAATCTTGGGTGAGATTGGTCCTATAGTTCCTTTGGACCCTGCCACATCATTGCATCACACATTTACGATGTAGCTTTTCATCCAGATCAAATTTTCTTTGCAAATTAAATTGAATTGCTATTAACTAGTATCCTAAAAATTAGTAATCTACACAAATAGAATTACAAATAATAATAACTCATGCATAGTTCCTTCCATATGTGGTCTTTCTTTCCCTTAGGAACTTTATGCCAGGATTCTAGGATAGGACTGCAATGGCTGTGAGTAAGAACCCCAAGATATGAAACAAATGAGTGTAGTTCACTCCATATGGATTTCCTGCATGATCGAAATCCACAGCCAATTTGGGTCCATTGCCCCTTTGCTATATTAACTTGTTCATCATTGTGATGCCCCTCACTTTCTCAATTTTCTTTTACTGCTCATCAAGTGTTATAATTTCTTCAGGGGGTACATCAACAACCTAAAATTTGATAAAAACACACTTACATGATATAATTATAAATGAACATATAGATAGAAACCTCAGGGATATATTCTTAAAACTTACATTGTCAGGCGGCGCAAGCACATCCTCACCCTCACGGTGATCATCAACACAATCATCATGGGAATGCTCAACCATCTAAAAGTTCACATTCAAATTATAAATTTCACATTGTAAAGTAACACTAATTGTAAAGTTCACATTGTAAAGTATACATTCACATTGTAAAGTAATTCACATTGTAAAGTTCACATTCACATTGTAAAGTAATTCACATTGTAAAGTTCACATTCACATTGTAAAGTTCACATTCACATTTTAAAGTAATTCACATTGTAAAGTCCACATTCACATTGTAAAGTTCACATTTAGAAAAATAAAACATATAAAAAATATAAACATTCATGCCTCTAATATTGTGATCTTTTATCAATTAACAATCCTTCATTGTGATCCCTGTGAACATACAAGTCATTGTGATCCCCAGCTTCAATGTTTGGTGGTGTTGGTAACCCAACTGAGAATGGACTGGAGTCATCATACTTATCATAGTACTCTTCTTCATCTATAAGATCTTCAATGAACTGTCTTTTACCATGAAGAACAACTGACCATTTATCATTTGCAGGATCATCGATATAAAATATTTGTTTTTCCTGTGATGCCAATATGAATGGTTCACCCTTCTCGCCAATCTTTTCAAAGTTCACTAACGTGAAACCTAATTCATCCACTATAACTCCTTTGTTGTTGTCAACCCAATTACATTTAAAGTACGGAATTCTGAAATCTACATAGTCAAACTCCCATATGTCTTCAATGACACCGTAATATGACATTTTAGCTGCATGTGGACTCTTATTCTTTGCACTTGCCAAAAAAAATGAAGACGCTTGAAGGGTGACCCCACTATTTTGGATGACACTCTTATCATCTTGACTCTTCATGTAATATGGGAATCCATTTATGTCAAACCCTTCATAAGACATAACATTCAAATTTGGTTTAAAGGTGAGGCATTTGATGGTTTCAGTAAGATTATCTGGTGTTTGAGATAGTTGATGTAAGACTTTATCTTCAAACCACTTAATAAATGTCTTGTTATGCTCTCTAGCAAGCCACATTGAATTGGATCGAGGATATTGTCTCTTGATGAAATTGGTATGTTCCTCGATATAAACACTCACTTTGTTGATGTTGTGTAAAATATACAAGTGACCTTGCTACAACTGCTCACAACTGATTACTTTCACCCGTGATCCCAAAATTCCTTTGCCAAAATGCTCCTCAATATTCTTGTCATTCACAGGAGCGTCATTAGCACTCAGAAAGTCATTGCAAAAATCCATAACCTCTCTCACCACATAACCCTCAATAATACTCCCTTCAGGCCGATAATGGTTTCGAACATCACCTTTAAAAATGCTCATGTATCGTTCAAAGGGATACATCCAATGCAAGAATGCTGGTCCCAACATTTTCACTTCCCTAGTCAAGTGGACAACAAGATGTACCATGATATCAAAGAACGAAGGAGAGCAATACATCTCAAGCTGACATAGGGTAACAACCACTTCTCTTTGTAATTTATTGAGAGTATCAGGGTCAATAACTTTGCTGTACATACTATTGAAAAAGAAACAAAGTCTGGTGATTGCAAATTGTACATGCTTCGACAATATAGATCAAATTGCCATGGGAAATATTTGTTGCATTAGAGTGTGACAATCATGAGATTTAAGACCTATCAACTTCATATCTTTCATTGATACCAATGTATGGATGTTGGATGAGTAACCATGTGGCACCTTAACATTTACCAAGCATTCACAAAAAGCTTTCTTCTCCTTTCTAGACAACGTGTAACAAGCAGGGGGTAAGTATGTTCTGTAATCTCTACTGACTAATTCTGTTAATTCTATCCTTATTCCCATTTCACGTAGGTCCATTCTGAATTTTATCCCATCTTTATTCTTACCTGGTATATTCAACAAAGTACCGATGATGCTATCACATACATTTTTCTCAACGTGCATGACATCAATACAATGCCTAACTTTCAAAGAACTCCAATAAGGAAGATCTCAAAATATTGACTTATTCTTGAATAAAGACTTGTCACTCCGTGTGGCCATCGTACATTGTGATCTCTTACCAAATTCATTGGCAATGCCTTTTACTCTTTCATAAACATCCTCCCCTGATATAGGTTTAGGTGCACTCTGCTCCTCATTCTGTCCATTGAATGCTTTGCGCAGCCTACGATACAGATGAAATTTTGGAAGAAACCTTCGATGACCAAGATATACAGTCTTGCCGCCATGTTTTAGTCGTATTGAATCAGTGTTCTCTTCACATATAGGACACACTTTAGATCCTTTGACACTATATCCAGACAAATTACCATACGCTGGAAAGTCATTCACATTGCAAAACAACATAGCGTGCAAACGAAATGTCTCTCTCTGTGAAGTATTATAGGTCATCACACCTTCACCCCAGAGCTTCTTCAAGTCATCAATCATCGGTTCAAGATAAATGTCGATATCATTTCTAGGTTGTTTAGGGCCCGATGTCAAAGACGACAGCATAACGTACTTATTTTTCATACACAACCAGGGAGGAAGATTGTATATAACAAGCATAACTGGCCAAGTGCTATGTTGGCTGTTCAATGTCCCGTACAGATTCATCCCATCTATACAAAACCCAAGTCTTAGATTCCTATCTTCTTCACTGAATCCAGGGTACAATAAATCAATCTTCTTCCACTGTGGTGAATCAAATGCATGTCGTAGAATCCCATCATTATTTTTCTTAACATCTGCATGCCACCTCAAATTCTTCGCATCTATAGGATTGGCAAACAAGCATTGAAATTGTGGTATTATAGGTAGATACCACATCACCTTGGCAGGAGAACCAGTTTTGGACTCCCCCGAAGTCGTCAATTTGTACCTTGATGCACCACATTTCGGACAATATTTCAAATCCATATAGTCCTTTTGAAATAATACACAATCATTCAGGCATGCGTGTATCTTCTTGGCCTCCATTCCCATTGGGCACAACAATTTCCTTAACCAGTATGTTGATATTGGCAGCTCATTTCCTTCAGGAAGAATTTCTTTCAACAAAGACAACAATGACATGAAGCTTTTGTCGCTCCATCAATTGTTAGCTTTCAGTTTATACAATCTCAACACAACACTAAGCTTTGTAAACTTACAAGCTATGTATAACAGTATCTCAGCATCATGCACAATGTTTCTAAACATGGGAGGTGGATCAATGTGCTCTACCCCACAACTATCCAACATCGCATCAACGATGTCTACTAGAACTGGTTCGTTCACATCTACGTCATCGAAGACAATTTCTTCTTCCACACAAGCACTGCTATCGACATCCACTAATTTTAGGTTTGAAATCTCTCAATGCCAGTGCCATTCTGTATAGCCTTGTACAATCCCGTTGCACATGACATGAGTTTTGATTTCGTCACCAGTGCTGACTTTCAAGTTGTTACCACAATGCCTACATGGATAGTAGAACCTATCTCCAGGTTGTTTCCTATGTTCCTCGACAAATCTAATAAACTGGTGAAGACCAGAAATAAATTTGGGGGTGCAGTGATTTGGAATGGACATCTATTATCTATCCATTCTATGATCAAAGATAAAACAAGTATATATTAGAACAAGATTAGGGTCTAGGGTTAAAATATTAGGGTTTATGCTTAAAACTTTAGGGTTCAAGGTCTTATATATAATTAGTGGTTAAAACATCCTAAGTGAGATTAGGTGTTCAAGAACAGTCCCAAACCGGAGACTATCCAAGATTTACTCCTAATGAGTAAATCTTGGACGGGTTTCTAGGAAAACAAATACATGTGTTGTCATTCTTATATATAATAAATGTGTACCACCTATCCCATTCTTGAACACCTAATCTCACTAGTAAGTGTTGGATTTTCAAGAAAATTTCGACAGCATTTCCCCGTTGTTCTCTAAGTACATATGTACTTAGAGAACAAATGGGGAAATGTTGCCGAAATTTTCTTGAAAACCCAATACACATTATATACTTACATCCTAAGTGAGATTAGGTGTTCAACAACAGTCCCAAACCGGGGACTATCCAAGATTTACTCCTAATGAGTAAATCTTGGATGGGTTTCTAGGCCAACAAATACATGTGTTGTCATTCTATAACATTGATTTCAACATTTCGAGTGTCCATGCATGTTCATCATCAAGATAAAGATTACACATAAATTAGTATGACCTAGGGATGGAGAGATTCATAATTGATTTCAAAATTTCAAAGTAGCTCATGCATTATCATCAATCTACATCATACAACAGGGATTCATGTAGATGTTTCGGTGACACATCACTACAAAATTAGAGATTTATCATTATGATTTTAATATCTTAAATAGATTGATCACAAGATTTCAGAAATATAGTTAATTCAAGATTATGGTGAAATGTGTATTAGGGTTTTAATATCTTAATTTAACATGCATCAAAATTTACAAAATTAGGTCAAGCATTAGTATTCAATTGTAAATGTATCTTCTTCTTACTGCTCCCTCCTACTGGACAACACAGGCATGGTCGTGTCTAGCCCATAGGTCGATCGTTCCTTGCTTTTATCCATTTGGAAAGGAGGGAGCAGGAAGAAGAAGAGGTGGAGGAAGAAGAAGGGGTGGAGGAAGAAGAAGAGGCAGTGGCCTACCTGTTAGTGGCGTGGAGGAAGAAGAGAGCATCTAGGCATCCCTATCGTCGGCGGCAGCGGTGTGAGGAGCTAGCAGGTGGGAGGAAGAAGACAGTGGAGGGGGGCAGTGGCGGTGTGAGGAGCAGTGGGCGGTGGCTTGATCACGAGGCGGCGACGAGCAGGGCAGCAACTTCGGGCACGCGGGGGCTAATTCGCGGCGATGAAATAGAGAGCTCAGATTGGGGCGGACGAGTCTATTTCTCAATCCATCGGGGGTTATTAAGTTAATAAAGGCGTCGGTTATTTAAAAAACCAACACCTATTATACATCAATGTCGGTTTCTAGAAAAAACCAACGTCTATTGGACAATCTTAACCATAAAAATTTTCGCGGGGACGGTGCCCGAAACCTTATCAGTGTCATTTTTTCCACAAAAACTGACGACCTTTGGAGGTAATTTTTTTCATCGTTAGGCGTCAGTTATTTGGTCAAAACCCAACTCCGTATGTGAAACTTTTGGGGTAATTGTTTTTCGCTCGAAAAATTGGATTTGGTGGGCTATTTTAGGCTTCGGTTCATTATAGGGAGCCGACGCTAAATAAAAAGCGATACCCGTGTCTGGCTGGTCTTCAAAGATAGATGTCAGTCTCTGTAATTAGCCAACATTGTAGGGTTTAGGCATCAGTTTTCGGTAATAATCGACACCTCTAAATGTTACCTTATCAGCTATTTCTGTAGTAGTGATAGTTTCATGGTAATTTATAAGGTTTTATTGATTTCTTGAAATTAAATGCTTGGATAAACTTTAATTCCTACAATTCATAAAGTGACTATGACTATCACCTTATAATATTAATAACTTGCTCGAACCCACATACCATCTCTGGGATATATGAATGCAAAGATGAGTAAAGGACCAAGCGCCAGGTTGGGAAGGTATGACCAAGCCCCAGGTTGGGAAGGCCATAAGTGGTCAAGCCTTAGGTTGGGAAGACATAATGGCATCTAGCTCCAGATTGAGAGGTGACTAAAGATGTACCTAGCTACATATTGAGAGGTATCCTAATGTCTGTTACAAGGACAAAACCCTAAGAGATGGTATACCAAAGGTTAGGTAAAAATGGATGAGAAGTTACGAAGAAAAAGTAAATCTTGTTTTGTAACAAATAATTGCGGTGGTTATGTTGTTACAAATTTATGCAAACTTTTGGTTTCCCCCACATACCAGTATAATTTTTTATACTGACTGACATTTTGTTTGTCAGTGTTTTAGGAATTATGTAGTTACATGAAAAGTGGATGCTCATTAAAAGATGACATTAAAAAGAATAAGGCAAAGTAATGTACAGAGGATTATAGTCAGTCCCTTAGGTATAGTTCCAATCTTCTATTTTTGAAAGGGATGCGAAAAGAAATTTTGTATCATGCATTAAGCTTAGTTGTTGTAGAATTCATTAATTATAATTGATTATTTGCAAAACCATATGATCCTATTTTGGGATAACAGATCTAGCTTCTTGGCCTTCCAGAATTGGGGGTTGCCCAGGGGTGGGGTCGTTACATTTGGTATAAGAGCATGGTTTTCCATATAATGACTAATAATTATTAAATTTTACTAATTCTTTAGAGCCCAAGGGAGTTATTAGAGAATTTTACAAAGATGGAGCTGCCTAGAAAAGGACCATGATCCAGAGGCTGACAAGATTTTCTCCCACCCCGATAGTCAGTTTATAAGGACCCCCGGAATCCATGTGACTGCCTGGCCAAAATCTAAGGATTTGACTCAAAATAAGATACCTCTAGGACTTCTCATCTGTCTTCATCCCTTCTCTATCCCTCTTCACTGGAGAAACTTTAACTGTTTAGGGTTTTCTCTCTCTCCACATACTCTTGAGTTTTGGGGTTAAGAGTGTTAAGGATTAAGGAATTCTCCACCAAATAATAAAAAGCATGTAAGAAAGATGTCATGGACATAAGTTTAAATGATATAAAACTAGACTGAGGTTAATTACATGCTTATGTGTAGCAGCATGGCATGTATCTAAACCTTTGCCATCCCCACGGACACCCCACAGGAGACCGCCAAGGTTAGGCTCTCTCATAGGAAGAGAAGGTCCCTAGAGAAGATGATGAAAACTATGGAGCAAAAAGCCTCCATGAAGAGGAGGAGACCGGATTCATCCTCTGAGGATGATGCAGACCCAAAACCCGTTCCCTTTGACAACCTAAACAAAGATGATGATCAGAAGAAGGATCAGATGGTGGAAGACAAGCCCAAGGTCGACCCTGCATCTACTTCTGGACCAGTTGTGGTAGTCCATACTCCCAATGCCCTCTGGAAGGAATAATAGAAGAAACTGACTGAGGCCATTAGTGTCTTATTCCTCAAGGACATAGCTAGAGGAGAAGATGGTGAGTTGTTACCAGTTTGTCCATGACTTGGAGCCACCATCCTGGACTTTGTGAAGTTGAACATTGAGAATTTCTAGGGAGAAGACAAGACAGAGGTGGTCGACAAAGCTGATACCTTACTTCTAGCGGTGGAAAATGGTTTTTGCATGCTCGAAGTGTAGCCAAGCAAGAAGGTCCTATTTGCCGCTCATCTGGTGGAAGGAGCAGCCAAGATCTGGTGGGAGAACCACATCATGGTCTGAGACCTAAATGAAGACCCTATGGCTTGGAACAACTTTAGAACCATCTTCTCAGATAGATTCATTCTAATCTCAAAAAAGAAAGAAAAAGAAAGGGAGTTCACCAACTAGATCTAAGGTAACCTATTGGTTATAGACTTTGGCTGCCAGTTCTACCTCCTGGAGAAGTTTGGATACATGATGACCCAGGAAAGGTGGGTTAAGCAATTTGTGGAATGTCTACACCCTACCATCAAGCCTCATGTGATGGCCAGCAAATCGGCAAACTTTACCGATGCCTACAACACTGCCCTATCCATGGACAAGATGGTGATGTCTACTCAAAACCCATCCAAGAGGTACATGTGTTACACTGAAGGTACTCCTAGCCCAAGGAATGGCCATAAGAAAGGACAAGGATGCAACCATACCAAAGGAAAACATGGAGGGAAAGGGAAGCCCCACAATGAGAACCGCCACCTAAGGTGTCGTAACTGTGGAAGTTCGCACCCGAGCAAGTGTTGCTTCGAGAAGAAGGTGTGTTTTCATTGCCAATAAAAGGGACACTTCCAAACCAACTATCCTTTACCTGACGCAAGAGGTCCAAGCCCTGTAGTAGCCTAGCCGGTAGTAGCCCAGCCTATAGAAGACCAACTAGTAGCCGCAACCCCACCTACTGGAGAGAGAAGAAAAGCTTGAGTTTTTGCCATTGACAATGAAGAGGTTCAAGCTAATGCTAATCGAATATAGAGTAATAACCCTTAGAGTTTCTTTCCTATTTTTATCTAAGAATGTAGTAGTATGATATGTTATGAAAAATAATGTAGACATTCTTGAAGTCATGGGACACAATGTAATGGCTCTTTTTGACGCTGGTTCTACTAATACTTTCATTTCAAAAAATATTGCAATTGTGCTTTGTTTAAAAATCAAGGATTTAGGATATATTTCGGATGTCACAACTCGGAGTGGTTGGATCTTTACATCCCTTTTGAAAACCCTAGTGATACATGTTAAGTACCTAGATCATGAGTTTCTAACAAATTTTATCCTCCTTGACATGATGACTTTGATGTGATCATTGGTATGGATTGGCTCTATACTAAAGGGAAAATATTGACTCTACGAAAAAGAAAATAATAATCAGGAGACCAGGTCATCCACTGCTCACCCTTAGAGGTAGGAAGGATGCTAGCACTAGCATATATGTGTCATCCTTAACGACAGAGCAGATGATAACCAAGGGATGCCAAACTTTCCTAGCAATAGTTACCGAGCCAGAGAGTAAGGTGCAACCCTTAGAGGAAATAGAGGTAGTCTGGGACTATGCATATGTCTTCCCGGATGATTTTCCTAGGATTCTTCTTGAGAGAGATGTAGAATTTTCAATAGGTCTAGCTCCCGGGACAAACCCTATTTCTACGGCACCTTATAGGGTGGCCCTCGCTGAGTTTCTTGAGCTGAAAAAGCAACTACAAGAATTTCTAGATAAAGGTTTCATTCGACCTAGCACATCACCATGAGGAGCACCAATCCTCTTTGTGAAGAAGGATGGATCACTCAGAATGTGCATAGACTACCGAATGATCAACAAGGCTACCATCAAGAATAAGTATCCTTTACCCTGTATAGATGACCTATTTGACCAGCTGAGGTCAGCTCAATTTGTTTTCAAAGATTGACCTCAGGTTTGGGTACCACCAGCTATGAGTCAAGAGTGATGACATCCCAAAAACTGCTTTTTGAACCCGTTATGGACATTATGAGTTTTTGGTTATGCCTTTTGGATTGTCTAATGACCTAGTGTGATAATGAACCTCATGAACATTGTGTTCCAACCTTTCCTAGACTCATTTGTCATAATATTCATAGATGACATACGGATTTACTCCGATGACCTAGAACAACACCGGGACCACCTGGGTAGAGTCCTTGATATTTTGAGAAAGAAAATGTTTTATGGGAAATTCTGAAAGTGCAAGTTTTGGATAGACTATGTCATGTTCGTTGGACACATCGTATTCGGAGGGACCATCTCAGCGGATACTGCTAAAGTGTCAGCCATATGCAAGATTGGCCAGCACCGAAGAACCCTTTTATGATTCACAACTTCCTGGGATTGGTCGAATATTATCGACGCTTCATAAAGGATTTTTCCAAGACTGCACTGCCAATCACCAAGCTTACCCAGAAGGATGAGAAGTTTGTGTGGTCAGATTTGTGTGAAGCTCACTTCCAGGAGCTAAAAGAGAAATTGACCACATCTCCAATATTGACTCTACTATCAGGAAATGAAGGCTTTATGATCTTCACCGACACATCAAAGATGGGGCTTGGATGCATGCTGAAGCAAAATAGACATGTTTTTTCTTATGCCTCCAGACAGCTCAAGCCCAATGAGGTGAACTAATAGACACATGATCTAGAGATGCCTGTGATTATACATGCCTTGAAGATTTGGTGACACTATCTACATGGAGTCACCTTTGAAATCTTCACCAACCGTAAGAGTTTGAAGTATCTACTTACTCAAAAGGACCTAAACCTGAGACAGAGACAATGGATGGAGTATATGAAGGACTATGATTTCACCATAACTTATCACCCTGGGAAAGATAATGTTGTAGCAAATGCTCTTAGTCAGAAATAGCTCAGTTGTGCAGATGTATTGTCTAGCCAGTGGAGGAAGCTGGAAGATCTTGCTAGGTAGACTCTGCATCCATTGTAAGACCATATCCGAGTAACTAATATCTAGATAAAACTAGACCGATTGACCAAGTTGGTATCTGCCCAGTTAGCCAACCAAGAGCTTGACAAGATGAAAGGTTTGTTAGACAAACCTCAGACCCATCTCTAAATGGGAGTAGATGGTAGAATCCTCTACAAGAGTTGTATTTGGGTTCTTGAATATTCTCCCTTAAAGGATCATATCTTGCAAGAAGCTCATGGTTCTAAGTACATGATACACCTTGGTGACCAGCCTAAATCACACGTCCAAAAATTGGAGCGGATTTGAAGTAGTCAGACTTTTACATTTATAACCCGAAACCTTCTAGGCCCCCACAACTTTGTTTATGGGGTCGAAGTAGATATACGAGGTCAAAGTAGATATACAGGGTCGAACACAAGGACAATGGTGGTAGTGTTGAGAACACAGAATCGACACGTTACACTCTGGCAAGGGTAAAGAGATGGCAAAGCTCCCCAAGGGAACAACAAGATAAGACCGATAAAACAAAAGAAATCTATCTCCAACTGGAGCTACGAGGAAAATTAAGGTTTTAAGCATTTATCAGTTTTTAGGAATTTTCTTGCAACGAAAACAGAGAGATAATACTAGCGCTAAAGTAAGGTACGAAGGAGAAAACTTCGTTAGAACAAGCAGCAACAGAAACATCATATACCCCTCCTCTCGAAGTGGGTACCTCTAACCAAGCATCAACACCCCTCTCGAGGTTGCTGGGCTTAAGTTAGAGTGGAAAGGTTACTAAAGCAACTCCGATTTTGGGCACTCTCGTACTCTAGAATTGGACCAAACACTAGAGCCACAACACCTCTCTCGAGGCTGTTGCAATGGGAAAACACGATTCGGTAGCTAATCGAAGCGCGATCGAATCGTACAAGCTAGAGTTCAGATGTTAAACATAGCAATCATCCAACAAAGGTACCAAACATAAAGCAGCAGATGATTAAAACTCTTCTATTTCCATAAACATATAAGGGTCTGATTAGATTGCATAAGTAAAAGAAGTAAACGACTGAAATAACAAAGATAAATGTCGCCTTCTTGATTTAGAAGGACGACAAACAACAACAGACTCTCCAGCCCGATATCGGGCAGGAGCCTTGCCCGATACACCTGTGTCGGACGGCACACCCTCTCGAGCGACACGCTCATGACGGGCAGACGTATCGTGCGGGGCGCCCTTGCCCGATACGATCATGTCGGGCGGCACCCTCTCGGGCGACACACCATGACTGGTGATGCGTATCGGGGTTCAATATTGTGTCGGGCTAGAGTGTTACTTCCAAGTATCGGCCACTCCTATCGGGTATCCTTGTTGGCCGATATCGGCCTGCAGCGGTGCCCGGGACAACCCTAAGTGAACCATTCCCTCCCTCTCAGGATAGGGAAGTGCTCATCTAGAATCGCCCGACACAACCTCTGAGGCACGACACACTAGCTCCAGATGCATTCCTCAGTTAGCTCTTGTGGGTTCCGAACTATCTTTTCGGCTTCCTATAGCTGCTATTTATAGGCAGCGGTTGGAAGAAGTTATGGTATTCCAGATGCCACATGTCCTTCTTTAGTTCCATTATTGCGGCTTCAGGAACGCCCGATATGCGTATCGCCTGACACAAGGATGTCGGGCTGTCAGTCATCATGACGAGTGGCACCTGCCGGTGGGTGGCCTGTATCACGCGACACACTACAACACCCTTGTGTCACGCGTCAATGTATCGCGCTACCCTATCGTCCAGTGAGCGTATCGGTCGACTTCCTAGGGAAAGAGGCCGATGCAGGTAGAACACGTTTATAGGACGAGATGGGCCTTTTTTATGATAAATGAGTCAAAAATGGAGGAAAACTCTACAAAAGATGGAAATATTGAGTTAAGAGCATAGCGTGGCCTGTTATTGCAAAAGTACATATAAAAAGAGAGGAAAATAGTTTAAAAGGGCGGTTTTGATAATGAAATAAGAGTCAAAAACATCACAAAATTTGGTGTTATCAACTCCCCCAAACTTAGCATTTTGATTGTCCTCAATCAATATTTAAACTTTATTTTTTGATGCTTCTTCTTGACTGGTATAGTTTTCAGACCATGGGTTAGAGCGAGTATTGAGATGTCTTTCTGAGAATACGGCCCAGTCATGAACAACATACTTTATTTTTCCTGCCTTATTTAAGCAAAAAATTTCTCCACAACTTCGGCGAGACTTGGGTGTATGATTTCGAAGTTAGCTTTCACACCAAACAACTTTTGGGGCAGAAAGTTGTGTGTTTGGGTAGGCTTAAGGATTTTTGTGTTTGTTTTTCTTATTTCCCATTAGTTCATCCAGGTACGGGTCCGTTAGTGGGCGAGTGGTCCCTGCAGTCCAAGCTAGTTGGCTTTAGAGCAGTGATTTCACATCCTACGTACCACTACCCCAGATCTAACATGCCTAAAGATGGGTACTTTTAGAAAACAAGTATATATATATATATATATATATTTTCTTTTGGCATAACTCTCATGCTTTTATTCACTCTCATAAGGCTATTCTCTCTTTTTGGGATTTTCGTTGGGTAAGGGAAAACAAGAGGAATTTTTTATGCTGTTTGGGCAGCTTTTTCCTTCTGCATACACGTCTCTTAGCTATTGAAAGATTATTTTTCACAATTTTTGGCGTGGAAAGTCATAGTCTTTTGTTGTTTGAGGCTGCATTGTCAGAAAGACATAACAAAATTTGCATCTCCTTGGGCATGTAGAAAACAGACTGGCAAGAATTTGTATCAGGTTTTTACTATATAGCGACTTTGTACATATGTAAGGAGACAAAATAAGCAAAATTTTTCAAAATTTTTGTATGAACATATATATATGTACACATGATAAAGGAAAGGAATAAAAAGAACAAAAGGTGTGAAGAATTTTTTTTTATACCTCCCTCACCGGTACATGGTACCCCCCCAAACTTACTCCACACTTTGTCCCAGAGTTGTGAGGTAGATAAGGTGAGGTAATGTTAACCCAGTGAGGGTTAGCTGGTGAGCGTGCCTGCGTCAGATAGAAGCTTCCACCCATATTCTCCTTGTTTACCATGGTATTTGATGTGATGGAGTTGGTCAGGCGTCTCTTTATTCGATATCCATTCCAAGATGAAGATAGTATAGTTAGATTTTACCAAAAGGCAAATGTGGGTTCATAATTTGCAAGATTCAATGAGATCAGTCATGCGCTTTTGCTGAGGAAGAAGTTCTAAAACTATTAGGCAATCTCTTAAACTAGGTAGAATACTTCCGTTGTGAACACGAACAAAGGGACTGATCATCAATCTTAGTTTCTTTAAACTTTCATCATCTATTGAACTAGTCGGAGAAGTCCACTTATCTCTTCCAATGATTTTTCTTGATTTGGTAGCCCCCAAGAGAGGTCCATTTCCTTATCATAGTTTGTCTTCTGCGGTGGTTTAGGACCATCTCCAAAAGAGAAAATCTGTGGAAGTCTTACTCCAGTGGCTTCTGGATTGAAACTGGGTATTTTGGGTTCATCAGTCATGAAGCCACCTTCTTCACGGGGGGTATCTTATTTGGATATAGCATCCACAAGTGTTTTCAATAGATCTCTGTCTACCATACGCCGGTTATCATCGTCATAGTCTGCACAAGCCTTGCGTTTCCTTCTTGAGAGCTTTGCACTTGTTCTGGTTGCATCCTATGGGAAAGAAAATGGACTCTTTACTTCTTTCGTCCTTGATCCCTTCTCGGCAATTGATGACCCAGTTGCCTCGGGGTTCTGGCATTTCTGTCAGACCGTTGTTGCTTCAGCTGTGGTTCAGTTCTGATTCTTCTGCCATGTTTGTCAATTTGAAGGGCGGTTTGCTTTGTACGAGCCATATCTGTTATAATTAAGCAAATTCATCAATCATTCGAATGTTATGTAGGTAAGAAAAAGAGATTGCACGATAAGATTCTGCCCGTTACAAAGTGCGGGTGTCATCCATAAACATATTGGGCGATACAAAGCTGGACGATACAGAAAAGAAAATCTTGCGCGTTAAAGATGTTGCCTAACACGAGTGTGTCGGGCGATACGGTTGCGTGAAACAAACAGTCCGATAGGGACTTCCTTGAGGAAAATGTGTCACCCGACATGGCGTATCGGGCAAGCGTGCTTTAAAGACGTATCGCGTGACCACATATCGGGTGACATAAAGGAAATCGACTAAATTCGTCAACTCGGTACGCCGTGCATGATAAGAAGGTCGTGACGGGAAAGCAGGCTGTCGGGCTATACCCTTACTATCAGAAACTCTTGCGCGACACGAGAGAAAAAGCTAGCAGGACGACATACGAGTAAAGGGAGAAACTATCACATGATACATGTAGCTAGGAGAGTAAAAGTAGTAGCCCGACATGGTAAAACCTCTGTACTATATATAGCAATCTCAACCAGGGGTAAAACGGGTAAATCCGGGACGTGTGTCGGTCGTTGAGACAAGTTATTCTCAAGACGAACGGTCCCATCCATCTAATCAAGGGTAAGTACTCATCTTGCCCGACACGGGAGCTTGCCCCCTGGGCGTGTCGTCCGACACGACTTATGCAATGCCCGATATACCCTATTGCCCGATATGAGCGTGTTCTACGCGCTGGTTGAGTTGCCGCCCGATACGAAACCTTCAGAACAAAAATCAAGTCG
Source organism: Alisma plantago-aquatica (assembly GCA_963693085.1). NCBI lineage: Eukaryota > Viridiplantae > Streptophyta > Magnoliopsida > Alismatales > Alismataceae > Alisma > Alisma plantago-aquatica. Next base: position 885,936,245 of record OY856411.1, read on the forward strand.
AAAAATTTAAAAACAAAGCGGAAAAAAGTGGTTAATGAGTAAAACATCATTGGCCTAAGGTTAAGTTCCCGACCTCAGATAGTATTACTCATCCGGGTCTATAAAACAGTGCGGTGGCCCATAAAACAGAAGAGTCAGCGCACGTGGCGTATGTGCTGACTCGAGCCTTATTACAGTCCAAATGTCCATAATGTTTGTTTTGCAAGAAAGTAAATAACATCCTATTCTAGGAAAAATAAAAAGTTCAGGCTGCCTCCCGAGGAGCACTGAAGTTTGTGTCACCAACTCGACCGCTTCAGGTTCTTCACTTTTAGCCTTCAATAGTATCCATGTCCTGCAAGTTGATCTCTGCCCTCCTAACAAAAGCTTCGTCTTCATAGTATCTCTTCACCCTGTGCCCGTTTACTTGAAAGACCTTGGTTGGATCATCTTTGTCGTATAACTCCATCATTCCTAATGGGTTTATCTTTGATACAGTGAAACGTCCTGACTATCTCATTTGTAACTTTCCTGGAAAAAGACGAATGGAGGATTTAAATAATAAAACTTTATCACCTTTGCTTACGTCCTTCCTCCTGAGGTGGGCATCATGCCACACCTTCGTCCTGTGTTTATAGATTTTTGCGTTCTCATAAGCATGAATCTTTAATTCTTCAAGATATTGTAACTACAAATATCTCTTTTCCCCTGCTTTCTCCAGATCCATATTCAAGAATTTGATTGCCCAAAGGGCCTTGTGTTCCAGCTCAAGTGGTAGATGACAAGATTTTCCATAGATCAACTTATAGGGGGTGGTTCCAATGGGCATTTTATAGGCAGTCCTGTAGGCCCAAAGTGCATCGTCAAGCTTCATTGACCAATCCTTCCTCGTCCAGCTGACAGTCTTTTCTAGAATCTGCTTGATTTGTCTATTCGAGACCTCTACCTGCCCGGAAGTCTATGGGTGGTAGGGTGTAGCGATCTTGTGCTTAACTCCATACTTTCGTAGGAGTGCTTCGAACTATCTTTCTCTGAAATGCGACCCTCCGTCGCTTATTACAGTGCGTGGTACACCGAACCGAGGGAAAATCATTTTCTCGAACAGATTGATCACTGACTTGGTGTCACACGTTTGGGTTGCGACATCTTCTATCCATTTTGATACATAATCTACTGTCACTAGAATGTATTGATACCCCCTTGATGGGGGAAACGACCCCATGTAGTCAATCCCCCATATGTCAAAAATCTCTACTTCAATCCAATTTGCCATCGGCATCTCGTTCCTTCGCCCTATATTGCCCGTCGACTGGCATTCTTTACAGACCTTTACAAACTGTGCGACGTCTTTGAATAAAGATGGCCAATAAAAACCTGATTGTAGCACTTTGGCAGCAATCCTTTCGATTCCTAGATGTCCTCCATAAGGGGAGGCGTGGCACTCTTTAAGAATGTTCGGGGTTTCTTCTTCGGGAACGCATCTCCTATACAAGTTATCAACACATCTTCTAAAAAGGAGAGGATCGTCCCAATGGTAATTTTTCACATCCACGAACAACTTCTTCTGGTTATAGGTGATGTCAGGGGGAAGTTCTCCATAGGCAAGATAGTTACAGATATCTGCGAACCAGGGTAAGTCTTCTTCCTTGGTTTCAACCAACATTAAAGCTTCGTCGGCATAGTTGTCATTGATGGGCGGTCCCCCCTGTCCTTCGGCCACGATCCTTGATAAGTGGTCAGCGACCACATTTTCTGCACCCTTCTTATCAATAATCTCATGGTCGAATTCTTGTAGCAATAAGGCCCACCTCAACAGTCTGGGCTTTGTATCTTTCTTTTGCATAAGGTATCTTATGGCCCCGTGATCTGTGTATACTTTGACCTTTGCTCCAATGAGGTATGACCTAAACTTATCAAAAGCGAAGATGATCGCGAGCATCTCTTTTTCCATAGTTGTATAATTTACCTGAGCTCCGTCCAACGTGCGACTAGCGTAGCAGATCATGTGGTGCTTCTTATCCCTTTTCTTCCCCAGGACCGCTCCTACTGCATAGTCGCTGGAATCGCACATAAGCTTGAACGGTAAATCCCAGTCTGGAGCTTGGAGGATGGGTGGTGAGACAAGAGCCTTCTTCAAAGCCTGAAAAGCAGTTAGACATTCATCAGAGAAAACAAATTCAACATCTTTTACCAGCAGATTGGATAATGGTTTTGAAATCTTTAAGAATTCCTTTATGAATCTTCGGTAATAGCCGGCGTGTCTGAGGAAGCTCCTCACTCCCGTCACGGACTTCGGTGGAGGAAGCTTGGATATGGCTTCAACTTTTCTAGTGTCCACCTTGTTGCCACGCCTTAAGATTTTATGTCCTAGAACGATGCTTTCTCGTACCGTAAAATGACACTTTTCCCAGTTTAAAACTAGACTGTTCTCCTCGCATCTTTGCAGAACCAAAGATAGGTTTTTCAGGTAGGTATCGAAGTCCTTTCCATAGACTGAAAAATCGTCCATGAAAACTTCAACGATATCTTCCAGAAAATATGAAAACATTGATATCATGCATCGTTGAAACGTAGCGGGAGCATTGCAGAGGCCGAAGGGCATCCTTCTGAAGGCATAGGTGCCGTAGAGGCAGGTAAAGGTTGTCTTCTCCTGGTCATTTGGCAGGATGGGGACCTGATAAAATCCTGAAAAACCATCCAAGAAATAGAAAAAGTCATGATGCGCTAATCTTTCAAGAACTTGATCAATAAAAGGTAGCGGAAAATGATCCTTTTTTGTAGCTTGGTTTAGCTTCCTGTAATCAATGCACATTCTCCATCCTGTGACGGTACTAACTGCCACCTCATCGCCCTTATCTCCTTTTACCACCATCATACCACCCTTCTTGGGTACCACGTGGATCGGGCTTACCAAGTTACTATCGCTGATCAGGTAAATGATCCCCACGTCCCTTAACTTGATTACCTCTTTCTTGACGACTTCTTTCAGCATCTGATTCAACTTTCTCTGGGGTTGAGCCAGAGGTTTGGCAGATTCTTCCAGATTGATGCGATGCATACATAAAGCGGGGCTAAGGCCTTTGATGTCTTCCACTGAGTATCCTATAGCCCGACGATGGAGTCTTAACTCCTCAAGAAGTCTATCCAGCTGGTTCTTTGAAAGATTGGCGTTGACGATGACAAGGTTCCTTTCTTCTTGATCTAGGAATTCATATTTCAACCCTTCAGGTAACGACTTCAATTCAGGCTTGGCCCTGGATGTCTTTTCTTACGGCTCCCCCTCAAGAGAGGCATACTTGATGGATTCCACCACCTCATCCTCGTTTCTCAAATCTTCATCAGATAGGTTAAGAAGGCTAAGACACTCCACAACTTCTGGACTCTCAAAGTTAGAATCCTAACTGCTTATCTCCCTCGCAAGGGGGTCTACCATTCATATGTCTTCTTCTATCTCCTCGCAGAATTGGTCGTAGCTATTCGCAAAGCAAGCGGACTCTGACAGGGAAGGTCCTCTCAATGCATCCTTCACCTTGAAGTCTATGTGGTCGTTTCTGACCCTCAGAGTGATTATCCCCTTAGAAACATCGATCAACGCCCTTCCCGTAGCCAGGAAAGGACATCCAAAGATGACAGGATAGCGGGGTTCCTCCACGGTGTCTATGACAACTATATCACATGGAATGAAGAAATTACCTACCCGGATTGGCACATCTTCAACAACGCCGACATGTCTTTTGAAGGTATGGTCTGCTAGTTCAATTCTCATATTAGTTCTAACCATATAGGTTAAACCTAATCTCTGCGTGAAGCTTAGGGGCATAAGGCTGATGCTAGCCCCTAAGTCGGCAAGACCCCTCCGTTCGACGTTGTCTCTGATGGCGAAAGGGATTGTGAAAGCCCCTGGATCTTCCTTTTTGTTGGGCAGATCCAGTTTTACGAAAGCAGAGGACACAACTGCTAGATGCATAGTTTCAATCCTTCCTCCTCTTCTCTTCTTCGCAATCAGATCTTTGAGAAACTTGGCATAAGTTGGCATCTCTTCCAAGGCGTCCAGAAAGGGAACTTCAATATAAAGTTTCTTGATTGATTCCATGAACTTTTTGTGGCGCTTCTTCAGGTTTGCCTTTATCAATTTGTATGGAAAAGATAGCCTGGGAGCATAAGGGATTCTCCCACTATGTAGCTCCTCAAAGGATCTCCGTTCAGGCTCTCTGGCATCAGCTTGTCGATTTTCATCTTCTGCGGGATTCGCACCCACAGTCCTCGATTCAGGTTCGGGTCTGGCCTCCTCATTACGCTCCACTGTCCTGTCGGATCTCAGTACTACCATTCTGGCAGATTCGGGACTGGAGAGCATCTTTCTTGAAGGGTTCTTCATCAAATCGACCATCTGGGCCAACTATTGATCAATTTGACGTTGGCGTGTCTGCATATTCGCCATCTGGAACTGCATGGAGTTTAGAACTCCTGGATGGGGAAGCGTACTTTATGCCAACTGATTTATGATTGTATCTTGTCTCTTTATAAAAGCGAATAACTGTCCAACCAAGTTTGGTTGGTTTGAAACCTCGTCTTGGCCTTGACTGGTGCTCGAGAGAGGTCTGGCTCTCCCTTGGCGTTCACTTTCGGAAAGAGGTTGCTCAACGCGAGGCTGCATGTTGATGGTGTCGGTGCTCCGTTGAACAGAATGCCTTTCTTCTGAGTACCTGAGCATCGTGTAACAATCAAATTAGAAAATTTGTTATCAATAATACGAATTATTCATTTCAGGTTTAAGTAATAATAAAAAAAATAATAAAAAGGAAAAAAAAGAGTGTTGTCAAGCTTATTTCTAAGCTTGAGGCACTGGAGTGTAGTTAGTGGATTCAGGTTCGTCAACAGTACCGTTTTGCCTTGTCCCCAGCAACGACACCAAAAAGTTGACCGGCCTAAATTGCACGTCCAAAAAGTGGAGCGGATTTGAAGTAGTCAGACTTTTACATTTATAACCCGAAACCTTCCAGGCCCCCGCAACTTTGTTTACGGGGTCGAAGTAGATATACGGGGTCGAACACAGGGAAAAGGGTGGTAGTATTGAGAACACAGAATCGACACGTTACACTTCGGCAAGGGTAAGGAGATGGCGAAGCTCCCCAAGGGAACAGCAGGATAAGACTGATAAAACAAAAGAAATCTATCTCCAACTGGAGCTACGAGGAAAATTAAGGTTTTAAGCATTTATCAGTTTTTAGAGATTTTTGTGCAACGGAAATAGAGAGATAATGCTAGCACTAAAGTACGGTACGAAGGAGAAAACTTCGGTAGAACATGCGGCAGCAGAAACATCATGTACCCCTCCTCTCGAAGCGGGTACCTCTAACCAAGCATCAACACCCCTCTCGAGGTTGTTGGGCTTAAGTTAGAGTGGAAAGGTTACTAAAGCAACTCTAATTCCGGGCACTCTTGTACTCCAGAATCGGAACAAACACTAGAGCCAAAACACCTCTCTCGAGGCTGTTGCAATGGGAAAACACGATTCGGTAGCTAATCGAAGCGCGATCCAATCGTACAAGCTTGAGTTCAGATGTTAAACATAGCAATCATCCAACAAAGGTACCAAATATAAATCAATTGATGATTAAAACTCTTCTATTTCCATAAACATATAAGAGTCTGATTACATTGCATAAGTAAAAGAAGTAAATGACTGAAATAACAAAGATAAATGTCTCCTTCTTGATTTAGAAGGACGACAGACAACAACAGACTCTCCAACCCGATACCGGGCAGGAGCCTTGCCCGATACACCCGTGTCGGACGACACACCCTCTCGGGCGACACGCTCATGACGGGCGGACGTATCGTGCGGGGCGCCCTTGCCCGATACGATCATGTTGGGTGGCACCCTCTCGGGCGACACGCCGCGACTGGCGATGCGTATCGGGGTTCGGTATCGTGCCGGGCTAGAGTGTTACTTCCAGGTATCGACCACTCCTATCGGGTATCCTTGTTGGCCGATATCGGCCTGCAGCGGCGCTTGGGACAACCCTAAGTGAACCATTCCCTCCCTCTCAGGATAGGGAAGTGCTCATCTAGAATCGCCTGACACAACCTCCGAGGCCCGACACACTAGCTCCAGATGCTTTCCTCAGTTAGCTCTTGGGGGTTTCGAACTATCTTTTTGGCTTCGTGTAGCTGCTATTTATAGGCAGCAGTTGGAATAAGTTATGGTGCTCGGGACGCCACGTGTCCTTCTTTAGTTCCATTATTGCGGCTTCAGGCACACCCGATATGCGTATCGTCCGACACAAGGATGTCGGGCTGTCAGTCATTGTGACAAGTGGCGCCTGCCGGTGGGCGTCCTATATCGCGCGACACGCTACAACAGTCATGGCGAGTCCGGCTCCCTGTCGGGTAAAAGGCGTATCGCTCGTCCTCTTCCTCTTGTGCGGCACCCTTGTGTCGCACGTAAGTGTATCGCGCTACCCTATCGGGCAGTGAGCGTATCGGTCGACTTCCTGGGGAAAGAGGTCGATGTAGGTAGAACACATTTATGGGCCGGGACAGGCCTTTTCGATGATAAATGAGTCAAAAATGGAGGAAAATAGTTTAAAAGGGCAGTTTTGATAATGAAATAAGAGTCAAAAACATCACAAAATTTGTTGTTATCACCTGACACTACCAAGATGTTTAAGGATTTGTAGCGGTATTTTTGGTGGCCTAGAATGAAGAGAGATATAGCAACATATGTGCCTAGAATTAAGATAGATATAGTAGCATATGTGGCTAGTTGTCTCACATGCATATGGTGAAGGTTGAACACTAGCGACCCAGTGGATTGCTACAGTCGATTGAAATTCCTGAGTGGAAATGGGAGCAGATCACAATGGACTTTGTGGTGGGTCTCCCAAAGACCAAGAGGGGCCATGATGCAATATGGGCTGTAATAGATCACCTTACTAAGTCAGCACATTTCCTTTCCTTTAAGAACACTTCCAAAGTGACAAATCTAGATGAACTATATATTAGAGAGATAGTACAACTGCATGGAGTTCTGAGTTCGCTTATTTCTGATAGTGACCCAAAGTTCACTTCCAAGTTGTGGATGCAAGTGCAAGAAGAATTCAACACTAGACTAAAGTTTAGCACATCTCATCACCCCCAGACTGATGGATAGTCAGATGACGATCTAGACATTAGAGGATTTGTGGAGAGCATGTGTACTCGATTGGAATGGATCATAGGAGCAGTACATGCCCCTATCAGAGTTTGCTTACAATAATAGCTACCACACCAGTATCGGGATACCTCTGTATGATGCTCTCTATGGGAGGCTGTGTCGATCATCACTTCACTGGGATGATGTCAATGAAAGGACCTTGTTGAGGTTACAGGAACTATAGTTGTATGCTGACAAAGTCACTTTATTGAAGCAAAGGCTGAAGAGAGCCCAAGATCGATAGAAGTCGTATGTTGATGTGAAGCAGACTGACGTGCATTTCACTGTGGGTGAGCATGTGTTTTTGAAAATCTAACCCCTTCGAGCTATCACTAAGAATAGAGGAAAGTTGAGTCCCCGATACATGGGTCCGTTTGAGATTTTGGAATGGATTGGTGAAGTTTCTTATGGTTTGGCCTTACCCCCTCAATATAGTATGATGCATGATGTATTCCATGTGTCCAATCTTAAGCACTATGTGAAGGACCCAAGCTATGTGTTGAGCATTGGACCTATTGAACTCTAAGGGAGGTTGACTTACCCTAAGTCACATGTGAGGGTATTGGATACCAAGGTGAAGGAGCTCAAGAGTAAAAGAATAGAGATGGAAAAAGTTCTCTAGAAGCACCATAGAGACGATGAAGCCACATGGGAGCTAAATACGGACATGGAAAAGGCCTATCATGGTATGTTTGTTTAATTGGTTGAATTTTGGGGCAAAATTCCTATGGGGGGGAGGATGCTATAACCTCAATTTTTCTTGTATAAATTGGAATACTAATTTTCAAATAAAAAGGATTTGAATGAAAAATTGTGTGATATGTTTTCAAAGAATGAAAATTTGTGCATTTTTTCCCTTTAGATGGATGATTTTTTGATTCATACTGATTGGTTAAGTCCAATAATGATAAAAGGGAAAAGAGATAAAATAAATTCCATAATTAATAAAAGGAAAAAGAAATAAAATGGATAATTATGTGCATGTGATGAGAATTATGAAGAATTCTCTAGAAAGTGGTATGAATAACCACTATTTGCTAGGTTTCATTTCCTTTTGGTTAATATGAGGAGAGAAATCAAAGTAAAGAAACTAAAAGAGAAAGAAATAGAAAATGTGAATTTAATTTCATAAAATATGCCTTTGGAGTGGATGACGTGCATATGAAGAAAAGACTCTTTTATTTTTGAGTTTTGGTTCCAAACTTACACACACAAGTAAATTAAGTCATTAAGGAGTTTCCCTTAAAATTTGGGATTAAAAGGATGTGTGGTTTAGGAGACATGGATTTTTGAAAAACCCCTAAAGTGAGAGGAATATGCTTAAATGTCACGTTTATTTTCCAAATGGATTTATGATATTTTTTGCTTTTGTTTTAGCGTGTGGCATGACAACCGTTGGATCTGAGATCCAACAATGGCTGTGTTGTCACCTACCCCAAGTTGGAAAGAGAAATATGGAGAAAGACCCTGGCTTTTCCCGATCAGACCTCTTCTCACCCAATGGATGTGGATTTGGAAACTTGCCCAATGAGTTCCTAGCAAGAAACCGCACTGAGCCATCATATATAGGTTCTAACCACTTTGAAGGGAAATTGAGGGTTTTCCAAAATTTGATCCCAAACACAACTCCACCGCCATGAACATCTATATAAAGGGCACCTATGTACCCTCTGTGAACTCATCCACACATCCCTGAGTACTTGCTCCATTACATGACTCGTTCCCAACTTTCAATTTTGCCTTGAGTCCCCTCCTGCAACCCAGGAGGCACCACCATCTCTGACGAGGGAACAACCTCCTCAACCCACGTTTGGACACCTTCGTCAGGAAATTGAAGACCACGTGCAAGTCCGATTTGCCTTTGCGGAGGTCGCCCCACCTTTTCTTGCTGCTCCCAAGATCTAATGATGAGAGTAAACCGGTGGGTTGACTACTGCTCACCAAAGGAACGAACAGGAGGAGGAAGATGATTCTCAGACAAAAGACGCCTCTTCCCTCGACTCTCTTCTTTGTAGGTAAGGATAACTTGGTCCTTTTGCTTTTTTTGTTGCTTGGGTGGGTTCCTCGCGGGCCCTGGGTGCCACCGTGGTGCGAGCCGATTGGCTCAAGACTGGCCCACTAGCGCGGCCTCAAATAACTCGATTAAATAGGTGGCAACTCTTGATTGGTTGAGAAATGAGGTTTCTTATAAAAATCATAACTAATGATAGGATGATCAGATTAAGGCATATATTATATGGTTTTTTATTAGAAAAATCTATAGAATACAATAAAATAAGTTTGAGGCATGAATATGCTTACTAATCAAAAAGTATGTAAAAGTGTTACCTTTAATGGTTTTAATGAATTTAAAACCCTAAGTTTGTAGCTTTAAGGATTTAATGGTTCTCCTTGATTGTTGTTAAGCAAAGTTTAGTGTTTTGACTTAAAAAAGAGGAATTAGATCAAATTGGATGATAAAAGTGCATTAATGGATTTGAAAACCCTATTTTTGGTTATTGTGAAGTTTAATGATTTTAATTATGGAAAACAATCAATAAGGCATGAAATAGATGTTTTTGATCTGATTTGCATATAAAGACCCTTAATTTGGATAATTTTAGTAATTAGGATTTTTCTAAGTGGAAAAGTGTTTTTAGGGTTTGTGGACCTAAAATGGGTAAAATTGGAAAATGAAAGCTTGGAAACCAAGAAACCCTAAGGAAACCCTAAAAAGGGCTTAGAAGCCCTAAAATAGAATCCCAAGTCAATAAAAGATGTTTGGATGTAATTGTAACGATTAGGTGTTAGATATGTTTTTAGGATCAAGTTGCTTGATCTACTACTTGGCTTGGTTGATTAAACTTCTTGATTTAATTAGCTACCTTGATTGTTTTTGACACTACCAAATAAAGCATGTGGTTACATTTATGGCTAATCGATCTAGTTTCACGATGATTTATGAGGTTTAATCGATTGCTTAAAATTAAATGTTTGGATGAACTTTAATTCTTGCAATCTATATAGTGACTATGACTATCACCTTATAATATCAATAACTTTCTCAAACTCACATACCACCTCTGGGATATATGAATGCAAACATGAGTAAAGGACCAAGCCCCATGTTGGGAAGGTCTGACCAAGCCCCAGGTAGGGAAGGTCATAAGTGGTCAAGCTCCATATTGGGAAGATCTAATGGCACCTAGCTCTAGATTGAGAGGTGATCAAAGAGGTACCTAGGTCCAGATGGAGAGGTAGCCTAATGTCCATTTTAGGGAAAAAAAACCTAAGAGAGGGTATACCATAGGTTAGGTAAAAATGGTTGAGAAGATATGAAGAAAAAGTAAATTTTATTTTGTAACAAATAATTGTGGTGGTTATGTTGTTACAAATATATGCAAACTTTTGGTTCCCCCACATACCAGTATAATTCTTTATACTGACTGATGTTTTGTTTGTCGACATTTTAGGAATTATGCAGTTACATGAAAAGTGGATGTTCATTAAAAATGACACTGAAAAGAATAAGGCAAAGTAATGTACAGAGGATTATAGTTAGTTCCTGGGGTATAGTTCCACTCTCCTATTTTTGAAAGGTATGTGAATTTTTTTTATCATGCATTAAGCTTAGTTGTGGTAGAATTTATGAATTATTTTTTATTATTTGCAAAACCATATGATCCTATTTTAGGAGAACAACTCTAGCTTCTTGGCCTTCCTCAATTGGGGGTTGCAGAGGGGTGGGGTCATTACAAGATGTCTAAAGAATGATGTTTCTTGATAATGTATGTCTTCAAGTACTTGACTTGAAAAATGAGATCATATGTATGATAAGAGTACATACATTCTTGTTATGTCCCTAATCGAATATTACTGTGAAAGCAAAATAGACAATATTAATACATAAGACTAGAGAGTGTGTTGACTAATGACATAATCTCATTAGTCATGATATGTGATATCAAGTCAAGCATATAGGTACATGTTAAAGAACAGTGTATCAGACTGACCCACTATGAGAGTGATACATGGAGACCATGCAATGGTAGTCAGAATCATCACTCATAGTGATGAGTGTTGATTATGGTTCTACAATCTGAAGTCACTACATTTGTCACATGGCATTCATGTACTTTGACATCATCCACCGTGATCCTAAATAAGGGTTTCCATAAAGGTTGTTCTCTAGTGCACTGTGACACATGAGGATAGAGTGTGAGTGATGAAGATGGAATTTGTCCCTCCTACAAGAGAATGATATCGAGGGCCTCTTGATAAGAGGGACTGAGAAATGTATGGCCATACTCATGTGAGTCCATATGTGATATGTGAGATCACATGCATCTTAGATAGTCTTCTCTACTTCTAAGAACATGTATTGAACATTGAGAGGATGACGATTCCATGCCTCGACTTCAATCATATCAGAGATAAAGGAACTATATTATCATGATAACACTGATCAGGATTGTATGTTGTAGTTGTTCTCCAACTTTTTGAATTACTTGGATAACAATGATGTGTTGCTAGATACCGCTCATTGCTTGTGATATAAGTTGGTTATAGATATTCATTTTCAATGTAATTTTAGACATATATGCTCACACAAATATGATACACTTGGATTAAAGGAGTATATTCATGGATGATGTTTAAATTGATTACTAAAGGTATATATGTATTCAATTACACAATTGAGATTTACAATTGACTGACTGGACTCTGAACCAACCGGTTTAAGTGTTGAACCGATCTGAACCGATCAGTTAGAGTGTCAGTTAATTGGAATCAACATTGACTAATCAATGGTTAGACCAGGGTGTGAAACGACTAGTTCACATAGTGAATTGACTGGTTCATGAGATGAACCACCCAGTTCAATAGTCAATTTGATTGGATCAAGGATTGGTGTTGAAGTCATGTTTTGCGTTAATCATACATTGAATACCAATGTGATTCAGAATAGTAAACTGCATGAGTCGACCGGTTAGGCATGCAAATTGACCGATTGGAATTGTGAACCGACCAGTTCTCTGTGCGTAAGTTTTGTAAATTTGACCCTTTCGACTCACGCACAGATTGGGAACCCCAACCATGGCATCTGTTATGAATAGATGGATACTGGGGGCTTCTCAAACACAATGAATGCTCTAATAATTATTTTCCTCTCTGGTTGTGATAACCAGTAGAGAGCTTGAGCAAGTCCAACCCGATAAAGGTAGTGATAGTAAGGTAGAGACAATTGTAGGAGAGCATATCAACTCTAGCATGTTGATGTTCAAGAGGGACAACTCCTTCCCGTTGTCTCTGATAGCACAACGTGGAGTTCTCAATGGTCCGCATGGACTTCTCTAGAGGTAGGAGACTTCTGTCATTAGGAGAACTCTATCAACCACCTGTCTATGGTGGACAGACTAGGAGGCCATTGCTAATAACTGTTTGAGTGTTGCTGAAGAAGGATCACATTTTTCTTAAAGAAGAAGCTTATTGTTGTTTGGAGAAGAAGTACAATACTGCATCAAGAGTAGTCGTTGGACTTGCTCAATGATCAAGTACAACTCTTATTACTTTTCTTCCTAGATACATTATTGTTGATACAATCTTACTGTTAAGAAGAATAAAACTTTATTTTTTTCCTCTACCTTATCTGTCACTTTGATTTTCCTACAGAGGAACCTTACTGTTAATGAAGCATTTTAAGTGCAACTTGGCTAGGATTATAATAGGGACCCTCAGCCTAGAGGTTGAGATTGAGTGTACTTGAAATCACTAACTTTTTATTAGTAGAAATAGCCCTTGCAAGTATGTGTATGGAGAGGCTAACAAGATGGCATGCAAGCTTAGTGAGTAGGGTTCTAGTCTTCAGGATAGATACACATTCTATCGGCTAATGGAGATGTCAACTCTGAAGAGAGGTGTTTATAGAGTAGAATCCTAGAATGTGACTAATTTCAAGAGAGTGAGAGTGTACACTAATTCTTGCGGGGGACAACACATGAGTAGCTATTAGTGATACTTGAAATAGATACAGGATATAGAACGAGTTAGATGGTGATGTTGGGTGTTCCGGTTTTGTAAAATGTTGTGTGTTGTTTGTTAGGTTGATTGTTGGGTTTTTATTTTGTTGAGATTGAAAATCACAATCTTATATTTTTTTTGTTGCACACTATAGAACGAAATGATTAGAATTTCTGTATTTAGAAAAACTTGACAAATTTATTCACATGTTGAACCAGCAGACAATATCTTTACACACTATGTTTTTAGGCTATGTTTGGTACACCGTGCTTGATATGCAAACAGCTTGGTGTAAAACAAGCAGTCACAAAAATAAAATTTGATCTACAAACATGCTATTTGGTTGGGTATGGAACCAACTCATTGAATTTGCTCTACCTGTTTGGTTAATATCATAATCGTTGTAGTGATAAATAGGAAGCCACTCGTTGGGAGCTATATACTCGCAATTGAGCCCACCAGGAGGGGTCTTGCGTCTGTACATGTGACATATGTACGACATCTTTACAGCTGTGATAAATTTTACATGCATTACGTCAAGAACAGATAAGGGCTTGAATGCAAATATTTGCAGTTGATCTATCTACACCTGACCGCAGCCTGTTCAAGCTCTGTACAAATTCCTGGGAAAGGACATATAAAAAAGGAGTCAGGTGTAATTAAAAACTGACCAACTTCACCCAATCAAATCCTACCAAACAAAAACTGAAACTCCAAACATTAGAATTGAATGGGATGATCTTAAACTACACCCTACCAAACGGGCCCTTAACACAAAATACATAAAATTTTGGAGGCATGTAGAGATTCCATAAAACGGGTAGGTTTTATAATGCATACGCAGAGGAGAACCAACATGTAAAGTAAAGACATGATAGCAGAAAACCATTCCTCGCTTTCGTTTTCATTCAAATGAACTAGTTGGATGCTAGCATATTGCGGTAAGATTGCTCGGAGTCGGAAGTCCGGGCCAAATCGAAGGGTGCCACATTCAGATCATAGAGGCATAGAGCTATAGGGGATATGGTTTCTTGATGAGCTAAAATTTGTTGGTATTGATCCTGCATCACAACGCGCTTGGTATTATTGTTGCTTCAGCCATGCGGACGTTGCATGTTGTCAGTGCCTAGTGGTCACACTAATGAGTTACATCTCAGCACTGCCTGAAGTGTCACAATAGGTGCTGCTTCTCACACCTCTACTGCTGCTGCTCGACTGGTTCGACACCTGCCCCCTGACATTTCTAGTTGGGCTGTGCAGGTAACCATGATGCAAATGTCACACGATCTCCTGTCTGGGTGGGCCAGGTCAAGTGACCCAAATGGCCTGTTCACCTTCATCATTCATTAGTTCGGCTGATTAGTTCGGGCCTAGCTAGGCTTCCTGGTTTTCATGTCGGTCTCTCTTGGGCATGGGCTGATCCGACTAAATTCTCAGGCGCTTCTCCTGTTTTATACCTACTAGTAAATGCACGTGCAAAAAGCACGTGAGTCCTATAATTAAAAACCTATGTGAAACCAGATGATATATGTAGATTACATCACTACCATAAAAAAATGGTGATTAGGATTTTATTGAAGGAAAAAGCATGACATCATGGACTGGTAAATTATTTTCCTTGATCTTATTTGATAGTTTATATTACCTTTGTAATGTCACTATTTTGCAAATTATATTAGTGTTTGTTTTGATGGCTTAATATTCACTAACATTTATTTTCTTATGTATATCCTTGACATTGTGCATTTCACTGAACTTCCTCTACATTAAGTCGTGAAATTTTCCTTGATGATTCTATTTATTTTTTCTGTTCTTAGTAATGTAAATTTGTATATATTAGTAATCCCTTTATAGTCACATTCATTCTGCATTTTACCTTGTAATTATATAGACCAATGATATGTAATTCATTTTTGTTACCGTTGAAAATAGTGTATACTTGTTATTGTTGTTCTTCCTTTGACATGTTTATTCAAACGATATGTACAAAATATGGTATATTATTATTATAAAGAGAAGTTTGTGCACTTTGAAGTTCAATATTGAACTCTAAGACAATCATGTCTTTTTGCATAGACTGTTATAGTAAATGTTCATATCCCTATGAAGAAAATGATTCACACCATTAATTAGAAATAAAGGTTGATTAGGAGTCAACAAAACCACTCAAGCATAATAAATATATAAAAAGAATATAACATTTAACCATTTAATTAACCATAGAGAGAATACATGGAGATATATAAATAGAAGAAAACATTAGGAATTTGAAATAAAATCGTTTGGAAAATTGGAAGTTGATTGACAATGTATGCTTTTCTACAACATTGTTCCTAAGCCATTAAATTTGACAAAAATGTTTATACACGGGCATGACACTTATACCATATATGTTTAACTTATCAAAACAATGCATGTACTTTGCACATGATTTTTAAGAACAAAATGTTTAGGAAAGTTGGAGTTACTATACATCCAGTATTGAAAGTTCACGATGTAACTCAATTCTTTTTTTATTGTTAATTTATTTCTCCCTCATCTACATAGTGTATACTATTGTCTTCTTGTCTTATCTATTTGGTTGATTAGAAGTTAGTACTTATCTTATTTGCATTCATCAACTTTGTTGATGTACCTAACTCTCACCAATTATGTGACTCATAACTTCATTTAATATGTAATTGATCCTGGTACTTCATTAAAGTGCCATTTCTGTCAGTGTTCACTTGAAAAACTATTAAAACAATGTATTTAACATTCTATTCTTGAATTCATGCATGTTTTTTATGTTATATTAATAGTCACCTTCATTGTGCATTTTACCCTTTTTATATAACCACCCCCATTTTGAATTACAATTTGGATTGTCTGAGCATAATAGTCATTGTTTTAGAATTGAATAGAATAATGGTATTTTTCCTAACTTTTATAAGATATTTAAAATATTATTATATCACAATTAATGAGGTAACAATAAGATATTTAACATTCACTTTAATTTATATCTAAAGGGAGTTCTCAACATATCAATTTCATCAACCAAACTAATTCATTGTCAATGTCTCTGTTCAAGATAAAACAATATTAGTATTAAACTTTTTAAGAAAATGCAATTCAAGAAAAAGTTCATATTTATAGTGTTAGATGAATTTATTATTAATTATTGAATGTTCACACTTGAGATTATATCTATATGGTCCCATATTAGTATGTTATAAAGATAATGAAAAAGGGTCCTGACAATTTGTCAAACCCAATAAACCATTCTTGAATATTTTATAGACAAATTTGCAAGATATGGAGGTTATATATGGTATATTCATATGTACTTGGATGTGACTTTAGGGTGAAAAATTATCATAACATGTTTGCAATAAAATTTTATTATATGTTTTCATACTGAAAACTCAAGATGATGATAATATTCCTCTTCTCTTCTTGGTTTCATGATCATATTAGAACTCCAAAAAATTTATAGAAGTAGTAATAATAGCACCCTAATATTTTAATTGACAAGTATAGTAATGGCCATTTTTTAATTTCTTTACAAGTTTATTTGATATGTAATTTTCAACCTAATACACCACATGTAATTATAAAGAAGAATAATTAGAAACGCTAAGTTTACAAAGTGAATAATATATTGACTTAATTCAGTAAACTATAATGGAAAAATCTTTACAAGTTTTCAAATAGCTCTTCTTACATCAATCACTTTATTTAAGATCATCAACTTCATGTTATTATCATCGCATAATGTGTTTTGCATGGTAAGTAGCACTGATTCTAAGAAGACACAAACTATTGAAACTCAATTGATGATATATTAAGATGAAAATTAATGATTATTTTTTAAATATACAAGGAATATATTGATCCTTTTGTAATATACCATTGAGTCAACGTTAGACATTGTTTCACTATATCTTCTTTGATATAATAAGAAATAATGGTTGGCATAACATGCATGATTTTATCTTTGAATTCATAAGGTTTCCAATGTGACCAATTTATTGTCCTACACATTGTGGAAAAATCAATTGTCATTTTGTACACTTGTTTAAGTTTTTTAAGCTATATTGACAATATCATCTTGTAGCTTATATATTAATATCGAACTGATTGAATTTTCATTAACAAATTAGTTCATTATATTTGTAAATTTTAGAATAGGTTTAGTGTTCTATTTATAGACATAAGTTCTAGGCAGGGTCAAAATCTATATGTAGTCCAATATTAGTTTTATCACCTATACAAGTAAGCCGATTTGCAATTCACTTTGCAATGTGAAAGTGTGGTCTTTAGTGACTTCAAGTTTATATGTTTACCTTTTATTTGTTCACTTGTGAAAAAGTACTAAATAATTATTGGAAAAAATCAAAACACTTAGGTTGTTATGAAAATAAAAAAATGAATTCTAGTCAATAATACATTGATGATGGAACAATATATCAAAATATGCTTTTATATATTCTAAATGGCAAGAAATGATAAGACGGTTTTGAGAGGAAGCCTAAATCTTTTTTTCTGATGTGATTGACTTAACCCTTTAAAATGGTTATGTAATTGAATAATAATAATGCTAATTCTTATGTAGTAGAAGTAAAATAAGTGGTGTTGGAAGATATAAATAATAAATATATTTAGTTATGGGAAATATCTTAATTGAATAATGGAAATCTTAGCATATAATGTTATGAATTTATTGTGATAGATTTTACTTAAATTAGGCTTTTATTAATCATTTTCTCAAATTTTCATCAAAGTACTTCGAAAAAATTGTACCATTTTTCATATAAAACCATTTAAGGATAGAGCATCCTCTTAAGGTTTGAATAATGTAACAATTACTTCATAAAATCAATAATTTTTGTGAAATCTACATGTTTTAGTGTACATTAATGTTTAATTATTGCATACAAAAGCTATATTATTTATAAACATATTTCAGTTAAAAATACACATAAGTAGATTCAAGTTTAGTATTGAATAAGAGCATAATTTATGTATTTTGTCTAACACGATTATAGAGTAAACTTTCATGGAATATGCTTTTAGTTAACTAATCCCACTATGTTTTTTTGTTTTTCATAACCATAAGAACATTTGTGATATATTTTCATAATATATAAATAATCTAAATTTGAATAATAATATTAATCAACAACTATGTGTATCAATAGTGTGTTCAACATATTTATGAAAAAAAGTATATAAGAAATTTCTTGTATAGTCGCTATCATTATATTTTTATTGTGTAAAGGTTATAGTGATAATGATATAAATAATATAGTGATGGGTTAAATATATCTAGCATGTTCCTTCAAGATTCTTATGAAGCTTATCCATTTATATTATTCTAAGTTTATTTATTAGAATGTAATTTTTCCCTATTGTGTGCCAACGATGTTTTCCAAAGTTCACAAATAAGTCTAGGTCTTTGTTTTATATGTACAACTTCCTACTTCACTGAATGACAATAAAGTCTTCATAAAGAGTATGGTTTCGTTAAATTTTATATGGAAAAATATAGTAACAAAGTTTTATGATGAACTAATAAAAAAATTATAAATACAAGTTATTCAAAAACTAATGTGGAAAGGTTATCTTATTAGGAAAATCACATAAACATTTTCATTTTTAATTATGTTTTTATGTCAAAACATAGATATGATTTTTCAAAGGGATAGTATAACTTAATTTGAACAAATAGAAAATAGAATGAAGCTATAATAACCAATTTCTACTACATAGGCTTTGAAATTTTACTAAAGTGGTTTAATTGAAACTATGATTTCCTTCATCATTGTTATTTAATAGAGAAAGTCAAGATTCATGTGAGAATTGTTAATATGTATGCCCTGAGAGCCAATCATGTGATAATTGGTGGGATACATTAAGATTGATTTGATAAACATAAAAGGCGAGCTTCCAATTCTTTCTAGTTCAGTCATATGAGATAGTGATAGAACAGATTGAATGTCTAGAGAATGACAGTACTCAATGACGTATGCCTTCAGGTTCATGACCTGAACGATGAGATCATACAGATGCTAAGAGTTTGTACATTCTTGTTATGTCCCTAGTCGGATGTCATTGTGGAAGGTAGATAGACAGCAATGACACACAAGACTAGATTGTGGTGTTGTTTGATGACAGAATCTCATTAGTCATGATATAGAGATATCAAGCCAAACACATAGGTACTTGTTAGAGAACAAGGTACCGGACAGACCCACCGTGAGTTTGACACATGGAACCATGAGATGGTAGTCACAGTCAGTACTCATAGTGATGGTGGTGAGTGTGATTCTTAGACCTGAAATCACTGCACTCAACACATGTCGTTGGGCACACTTTGACATCATCAAACGCAGTCCTGAAACATGGGTTGTTATAAAGGTGATGATTGGGTGGCTTTGACACATGGGGCTTTTGAGGGGTGAGTGATAGATATGGGATTTGTCCCTCCTGAGGGAGTTTGATATCCATGGCCACTTGATGAGTAGGATTGAGAAAGGCGTGCACGCATGTGTGAATCAGTATATGATACTGATGTCATACATATCTCTTCCAGTCTACTCTGAGATCAAGGAAGTGAATGAACGTTGACATGATGACTGTTCCATGCCTCGAGTTCATTCGGGATATCAGTGACAAAGGAATTATACATTCGCTGTAACACCATTCACAGATTGTAGGATGAAAGTTGTTCTCCAACTTTCTACTTTCACTTGGGTAGCACTGATGTGTGACTAGGCACCGCTCTTTGCTTGTGAAGTCATAAGTGTTATGGACTTTCACTGCTAACGTGAAATGGACCTGCAGGGTCACACACATAGGATTTAACCTGGAAGAGGAGTTTTGTCCACAAAGCAATGTTTAGATTGATTACTAAAGGAGTTTAGTAGTTCAATTAAACACTCAATCAGTCGATAGCTCAATATCGTATGGTTCAAGGTGTTGGACGCATTGATTGGAGTATCGGATTGATTGAAATCGCATTTGACTGATTTTGCCCAACCTGTGCTCCCAACCGATCGGCTCATGTGATGAACCGGTCGGCTGAGGTTGCTGAACCGGTCGGCTGGAGTGTCCAGGCCGATCAGCTCATGCCCAGGTTGAAATGACCGGTTCAAGGGTTGAACTGATCGGCTCGACTGGTGCAACCGACCAGTTGGGAAAGTCATGTCGGCAAGGATTTTCCTTTCATTTCAAATTGCCCAATTCGATTGGGAATAATATTGGTATTTGATACCAATTGGGAAAGAAACAAGGAAAGTCTTTTTGAGCCGGATTAGGACCATGAACCGATCGGTTCAGGGCACCAACTGATCGGTTGGAGTGACCCAAACGATCGGCTCAGGTCCAACCGATCGGCTCAATGGCCGAACCGATCGGTTCAGTTGTGAACCGATCATTTCAAGTTGCAAACCGGTTGCTTTTTGTGGAAAATTCTCGAACCCTTCTACTCCTGCATTAGTCCCGCATTGCCCGGGATGGAGAACCCTATCCCATGACTCTCCTATATATAGGGGTATTGGGGGCTTCTCAAAGTACAGCTCAGTGCAACCAGTTGCTCTGCAAGTTGTCGTTCTCTCTGGTTTTGGTAACCGTGAGAGAGCCCGAGCAAGTGCTTCCCGTAAAAGGGAGGTGCAGCAAGGGAAGGACAACTGCAGTTGCAACAGGAGGTAGGAGAGTGTGTTCGCGACTAGTACGTCAACAGGAGGGTGCGACTCCTTCCACTTCCTTGTGGGACAAGGAGAGTGGAGTTCCAGGTGGTCCGTGTGGACTACTACAGAGGCGGGAGGACACTGCCACTTAGGAGGACAACTGTCATCCGACAGTCCGGTTCGAGTAGGAGTTGTCAGTCCCGGTGCGACCAGGAGCTGCACAGACACCGTCGAAGTCCGAAGTTGAAGACCGCGCATTGCGCGAGGTATTGTCGCTGAGCAAGACTCGGGACAAGGTATGATTCCGCAAACCATCCTTTCCTATTATATAGACGTTGACGCGTTTCCTCGGTATGGGTTGGGGGAGAAATTTTTGTTTCCGCTGCCTTCTCCATCTCCCCTAAAAACCCAACAGTGGTATCAGAGCCACATCAACTGCTCTATGTTTTAGGAATATCGATATGATCGATTTTGGTTTGTCTCCTTTATTTATTGCATACGATGTGAATAATATTGGCTTTATGCATGTCCAATCCTAAATCCACAAATCCCTAATTACATATATGATATGTATTATTAATGCACTTGATACGCGTCACCCTTAAACGTGTTTTGTGGTGGATGTGTGTAGCATGATTATGGCCTATAAACCCCTATCTGGGTGTGGTTGTTTGTGGTTGCTTGCATCTCGGTCTGCGCACCGATCTTCCCTCTCTTATTCCTGATGTAACTCGAAATAATTTGAGATTCTTTCCTACCTTTGCTCCCCCCGAATGTAACTCGGGGTTTCCTTTTTAAAGCAATGTAATAAATAGAATAGGATTTTATTTCCTGTTATGTCAAAGACCGGCGGACATCAAGACGACTGCTCAGACGGTCGGTTCAAGGAGTGAACCGATCGGTTGACCTTCCAGACGGTCGGTTCAAGGAGTGAACCGATCGGTTGATGACCGGATCGAGGAGCGAGACGAGCGGGTGGCAGACATGACGAGATGCACGATGACCAGGCGAACCGATCAGTTGGAGGAGCCAACCGATCGGCTGGTGGCACCCAGACGACCGGCTGGAGAGTACAGATCATTCATGTGATGAGTTGATCAACTCGGATGGCAAGGCACAGATGTTCATCTTGTACAGGTTGCATGTGATGTTGACCTAGATGACCGTGATTCCTCTTGGCTCGAGGAATCACATTAGGATGGCCATAATCATCGCTTTTTATCGTTTGTGCATGTTTTCTGTGGGATATAGCATGTATATGATACGTACTATGTATTATGGTGATTGGATATTTATATGTATATAAAACCAAATCCCTCATTAAAATATTAAGTTTTAGATGCCTTCCAAATGCGACACATGTGAAAAACTTGTTCGACCAAGTGTGGGCACACCCTAGCGTGGTGCACCGTCTACCTCGTGGAAGCGTGAAGGATGAATGTGTGGGTCTGCCCTAGCAGGGTGCATGTTCATCGTGTTTGCTTTGGGTCGGACTTAACAAGGTGATCTAGATGGGATCTAGTACCTTGAGGCATGGAGATGATCATTGCAAAGAGTTGTATATGACATCTTATCAAGAGTTGCATATGATGCAATTGGAAAAAGTTGCCTACTTGAGAGATCTATGTTGTGGGTGACAACCCTAGCTGGTCCATGGCTTAGAGGATTTCAGGATCTTGCCCACTAGAAGGTTGTACGCTACAATCTTCTGAATTGATGGTGAGGGCTATCAATTTGAAGTAAAATAGTGGGAGCGATAATTAATTAAAGGCCTAATTATATCATAAATTTTTTAAATCAATCAAATAAGTCAAAAATGAGTTTTGGACTAAAATTGCATATTTTCCTTTTTGTAGTTTAAATGGCAACAAACAACAACAACTTTTCTTTGCGATCGGTCCTTGAAAAGGACAAGCTAAATGGGACAAACTTCCACGACTGGTATCGGACATTGAGAATTGTTCTCACTCAAGAGCGTAAGCTCTATGTCCTGGATACTCCAATTCCAGAGGAACCCGCTCCCAATGCACCAAGGACAGAAAGGGATGCTTACAAGAAGCATTCTGATGATGCCATTGATGCAAAGTGCTTGATGCTATGTTCAATGAACCATGAGTTGCAGAGGCAACATGAGAACATGGGTGTCATAGAGATGATTCTGCATCTCAGGAACATGTATGAAGATCAGGCACGGCAAGAGAGGTACAATGTTTCTAGAGCGTTGTTCAAGTGCGTCATGACAGAAGGAGATCCAGTTGGTCCTCACACACTCAAGATGATTGGGTATGTGGAGAACCTACAGAGACTGGGATTTCCACTGAGCCAAGAGTTGGCTACTGACGTGATACTGCAATCGTTGCCAGAATCTTACAGTCAGTTTGTGATGAACTACAACATGAACAACTTTGATAGGCCACTGTCAGAGTTGTTGGGCATGTTGAGGACAGCCGAGTTACAGATGAAGAAGGACAAGCCTAAGTCCGTGATGGTGATCACGAGCAAGAAAGGCAAGTCCAAGTGCAAGGGAAAGGGCAAAGCTAAGAAAGGTTCTGAAGCTAGCCAGGAGTCCAAGCCATCTTCAGCTCTCAAGGCCAAGGGAGGCGTGACCAAGAAAGGAAATTGCCACCATTGTCAAAAGCCAGGACATTGGAAAAGGAATTGTCCTCTCTACCTGGAAGAACAAAAGAAGAAGGAGGCGACTGAAGCCTCTACTTGAAGGTGTCATGTAAATAAACTTGTAACACTTTTTGAGATATATGATATCAAGATGTAAAGTGTAAATCATTCTTACTTGAGGCAAGTATTGCCTTTATAGATAGGAATACTTTAGTTTATTTTCAGCCAATAAAGCATGTAATACAGTTGTGAACTGTTATTTCATACTTGCCAATAGATAGAAACACTTTATTTTTGCATATTGTATGACAATGATGGCAATTAATAAAGAGATGTTTCAATTTATAAAGATGTGATCTTTGTGGCAATGCCTTATTTATCTTGTGATATTTGATATGCATAAGATAAGATGATACCTAAAAGTTATAGATAACTCAAACAATTTAATAAGCATTAATCATGAGAAATTCATTTCTAGTTTCCATGTGATGGATAAAACTAGACTCTTTTGGTTAGAGAACCAGTAAGGGACATGAATATCTTGGACATGATTAATCAATCTTCACTAAAGTAGTGGAAGAGTGATTATCCTATTAGGTATAATACATGTGATGTATTTACATACCTATTGGAATAAATGCTAATACTTCAAATGGTGTTTAGAGAAATACCAATATGAATGTCTTAAAGTGTTCAAGATTATCATAAATGAAGTACAAATTTGGTAAAGTATTAATTCTTGATGAGATCAATGAATGAAATACTTGGACCAAATGTTTGAGATCCTTATGAGTGATTATGATAGTGTATCATAGTGAACTCATGATTAAGGCATGGTGATGTCTGAATCAAGAAGGAATCATACTCTAAGGAGTTAGAGAATGATTATCAAATAACTGAATTCTTCTTAATAAATGAATACCCCACACTAATAAAAGAAATTAAGAATCACAAGGGTTGTGAGTTCTTATATCTTTAACAGATACACCTCAATTATCTATGTGATGAGTTGTTCATGTGATGAGTCAACTATCAAGATGAATATGAGGAACCGAATCTTGAGTTATGGTTTAAAACCATTACATCATAAATGACTTCCATGTGAACCATAAGGTATGACCTTGATGGTAGCACTCATTGAATCATATCCATAAATGCAAATGAGTCTTAAGTGTTAAGACACATGGATAACATTTTGAGAAGGATGATGCTTGTTGATTGCAACTTAATGACTAAGACATTTGGCATATGGACACTAAAACCGCATTCCTATGAGGAATAAAACCAGAATGTGTACGTGACACATCCTATAAGGTTTATGAATCCACTAATGCAAATGAAGTCTATAAGTTACAATGGACTAATCAATGTGATTGATTGAGTACAAGTAACTCAAAATTGGATCTTTATTTTGATGATATAGTCAAAGGGTTTGACTGATATGTCAAAGATAAAGAAGGGATCTGTGATTTAGTGGGAGCGTATTCACATTCCACATGTTGATGTGAAATGGAAATGTTCTAGATTGGAAATCCGAATGTGGAAATTATCTTTAAGGAAGATAGAGATGTTTCCTATGTGATAGGAATAGAGATCTATAGAGATAGTTCTCGAAAATCTCTTGACCTGGAAAGAGAGAGAATACATTGGCAATCTGTACTGAAGTGTTCAGTATGCACAGATTCAGTGGGAGAAAACCTGTCCATGTTACATGGAGTTAGTATCCCAAGGCCAAGTGTCCAATTCTTATGAAGAATGGGAACACTAAGAATAGATATGGATCTATCATGTATGTAATCATCCCATTATCTTGCATGTATGACATGGCAAGAATAAAATGCATTCATCATCTTGTATGTAGGACATGGCAATATGATGTGCTCATCCTGATAACTCGCATGTGTGACATGATGAGTGGATGGCTGTCTATTTCCAGTAAGGGTTACTGGAATACCATGAGAACTTGATAAGTGCTTGTGAAGTACTAGTTCTATGGAGATAAGGAAGAGTTCGATGTAAAGAGTTACATTGATGGGAACTTCCGAAAGGACAGAAAATTAATCGCAATATATATATATATAAGATGTATAAAAGTGAAAGTTTGTTGATAAAGCCATTTAAAAGGGAAATGCCGAGTATCTAGGTGTTAGTGAACAGCAGTGGATACTATATGGATCTGAAAGTTCATGAGATGAACTTATATTCCACTCATTGATGACAAGTCTGGAATCCTTGATCATGTGATGTGGCTAAAGGTTAGCAAATGGAATACAAGATCGCATATTACGGCATCTCCATCTCATACGTATGACGTACAGCGAAGAGATGCGAGACATGCAATTTGTACAGACTTTGGCAAGGTGTTGTCATTACTCACTATGTTGGCACTACAGCACAGTAACATGTGGGACATGTTTGAATATCACAATGAATATGATTCATGGGTGATTGGCTCGCAGTGCAAGTGGGAGTCTATTGGTATGTATGCCCTGAGAGCCAATCATGTGATAATTGGTGGGATACATTAAGATTGATTTGATAAACATAAAAGGCGAGCTTCCAATTCTTTCTGGTTCAGTCATATGAGATAGTGATAGAACAGATTGAATGTCTAGAGAATGACAGTACTCAATGACGTATGCCTTCAGGTTCATGACCTGAACGATGAGATCATACGGATGCTAAGAGTTTGTACATTCTTGTTATGTCCCTAGTCGGATGTCATTGTGGAAGGTAGATAGATAGCAATGACACACAAGACTAGATTGTGGTGTTGGTTGATGACAGAATCTCATTAGTCATGATATAGAGATATCAAGCCAAACACATAGGTACTTGTTAGAGAACAAGGTACCGGACAGACCCACCGTGAGTTTGACACATGGAACCATGAGATGGTAGTCACAGTCAGTACTCACAGTGATGGTGGTGAGTGTGATTCTTAGACCTGAAATCACTGCACTCAACACATGTCGTTGGGCACACTTTGACATCATCAAACGCAGTCCTGAAACATGGGTTGTTATAAAGGTGATGATTGGGTGGCTTTGACACATGGGGCTTTTGAGGGGTGAGTGATAGATATGGGATTTGTCCCTCTTGAGGGAGTTTGATATCCATGGCCACTTGATGAGTAGGATTGAGAAAGGCGTGCACGCATGTGTGAATCAGTATATGATATTGATGTCATACATATCTCTTCCAGTCTACTCTGAGATCAAGGAAGTGAATGAACGTTGACAGGATGACTGTTCCATGCCTCGAGTTCATTCGGGATATCAGTGACAAAGGAATTATACATTCGCTGTAACACCATTCACGGATTGTAGGATGAAAGTTGTTCTCCAACTTTCTACTTTCACTTGGGTAGCACTGATGTGTGACTAGGCACCGCTCTTTGCTTGTGAAGTCATAAGTGTTATGGACTTTCACTGCCAACGTGAAATGGACCTGCAGGATCACACACATAGGATTTAACCTGGAAGAGGAGTTTTGTCCACAAAGCAATGTTTAGATTGATTACTAAAGGAGTTTAGTAGTTCAATTAAACACTCAATCAGTCGATAGCTCAATATCGTATGGTTCAAGGTGTTGGACTCATTGATTGGAGTATCGGATTGATTGAAATCGCATTTGACTGATTTTGCCCAACCTGTGCTCCCAACCGATCGGCTCATGTGATGAATCGGTCGGCTGAGGTTGCTGAACCGATCGGCTGGAGTGTCCAGGCCGATCGGCTCATGCCCAGGTTGAAACGACCGGTTCAAGGGTTGAACCGATCGGCTCAACTGGTGCAACCGACCAGTTGGGAAAGTCATGTCGGCAAGGATTTTCCTTTCGTTTCAAATTGCCCAATTCGATTGGGAATAATATTGGTATTTGATACCAATTGGGAAAGAAACAAGGAAAGTCTTTTTGAGCCGGATTAGGACCATGAACCGATCGGTTCAGGGCACCAACTGATCGGTTGGAGTGACCCAAACGATCGGCTCAGGTCCAACCGATCGGCTCAATGGCCGAACCGATCGGTTCAGTTGTGAACCGATCATTTCAAGTTGCGAACCGGTTGCTTTTTGTGGAAAATTCTCGAACCCTTCTACTCCTGCATTAGTCCCGCATTGCCCGGGATGGAGAACCCTGTCCCATGACTCTCCTATATATAGGGGTATTGGGGGCTTCTCAAAGTACATCTCAGTGCAACCAGTTGCTCTGCAAGTTGTCGTTCTCTCTGGTTTTGGTAACCGTGAGAGAGCCCGAGCAAGTGCTTCCCGCAAAAGAGAGGTGCAACAAGGGAAGGACAACTGCAGTTGCAACAGGAGGCAGGAGAGCGTGTTGGCGACTAGTACATCAACAGGAGGGTGCGACTCCTTCCACTTCCTTGTGGGACAAGGAGAGTGGAGTTCCAGGTGGTCCGTGTGGACTACTACAGAGGCGGGAGGACACTGCCGCTTAGGAGGACAACTGTCATCCGACAGTCCGGTTCGAGTAGGAGTTGTCAGTCCCGGTGCGACCAGGAGCTGCACAGACACCGTCGAAGTCCGGAGTTGAAGACCGCACATTGCGCGAGGTATTGTCGCTGAGCAAGCCTCGGGACAAGGTATGATTCCGCAAACCATCCTTTCCTATTATATAGACGTTGACGCGTTTCCTCGGTATGGGTTGGGGGAGAAATTTTTGTTTCCGCTGCCTTCTCCATCTCCCCTAAAAACCCAACAAGAATATGCATATAATAGCATAAACCAACCGTATGTATTTTATTTCTGTAGATATTTTGTCAAATATAAATAAACATGAATAAATCCAAATAACTAATACTTTTATAAATAAATCACAAAATAATTGCATCTTTTTAGTATTTAAAGAAAATATTTTGTATTGTAGGTTATTGCAACAACATTGTTACATAAAACACATATATGCAACATTCTCATCACATAATATTCATTTTGTTGGATTTTCACTTATCTCGTATTGATTCTTTAGGTGTCATGTGTTTTGTAGTTGAATAGTGTAATGTAGAAGGTGGATTCACAGATAATGTCGGTCTTTTACATTATTTTATTCAAACAATCAAGGTGCACAACTATACAACTATATGGATACAGTTTTTGATGTTATGGGATAATTTGTTGTGTGCTTGATAAATTGGTATCACCTAGTTTCTAATCTAAAGAAATATACATTAATAATTTGCAAGAATAATATACCTGCATATTTCTAGGTTTTTCTAAACATGGAGCATGTGCATTACATTGGAATTCCTAACCGCTGTTGGCAGGTCCATTTTGGAGTGCAAATCCTAGGTTTCTAGCCAATCCGTGTTGGTTTGAATTCACAATCATGACATTTATGTTGAAATAAGTAGTTTACAACTATTTGATAGGTCATGTTGAATGGATTTCTCATCAAATAAGGACATACATCTATGATTTTATTATAGAATATAAATATTCTATTATAGATATATTTGATTTACTCTAGGGATAAACATACTGAAGATATCATAGTAATATTTAGTTTGATAGACATATAGTTATTTTCCATAAACATTGCACTAATGATCAATCTACAATGACTAACAATACAATTGAGAAGAAGTCTTGATGGGATGTCAAAACATCTTTTTTCAAACAATTATTTTTTTCATTTAGAAATGTTTCACACATTTTTAGTTATTGATCTAAAAGTATGAATAAAACTACGGCATTGGAGATTAAACATTAGATAAATTTCCATGTCTCTTGTACAACGTGAAAATTAAACAATAATAAATAACAAATAGAACTATTGAAACTGTCTTCTTCCCCAATTAAAAAGCATATACACGACATCCATACCAATCAAAGCATTCAATCAAATTTTAGTAGAAAAGAAATACTCTTATGGACAACAATATAAACTGAATAAAGCATGAATAGAGAACAATTTGCCATAAACTTACAGAGATTTTGTATGTTCTACAAGAAGAGACATTGATCCAGAGAAACAAAGTAGTCTCAAAGACGATGAGGGTGTTGCAAAATAACATGAAGATATTTTCTTTACAACTTGGAACATACACCAGATAGTGGTGTCACTGCTACTCAATGTTATGGATTTCTTCTTGCACCTGTACGTGCAATGATATAAGCCACTGCAACCATAAGAGATATATTACGATCTGTCCAACACAAGATTTTGAAATAAGTATGCCAAAGTATAGAGGTATTGTCATTACTTTTCAAAGATGTATCTTGGATTTACGACAACATCAGTGTTTGGCTGAAATTAACACTCGTCGACATAATGGATATTGAGAAGACATGACAATCTTGTTATATGTGAAACTTGATTCACATATTAAAATGTTCCTATCTAATGTTAGTGATTGAATATCTCAAATATATGTTCTAGTTAAATTGTATATTATATAAGTATGCTATATGTGAATCACTAAAAACTACATGCAATATTTATACAGTCATGCAAATTAAGAAGTAAGATTGTTAAATCGAGGCAGATGGATTGTTGTAAGATCAGAAAGTAATCACACTTAACTGACTTTCCCACCAGATCAGAAGATAGAAAGTTGTCTTTCAACTGGTGTGTTTCAAATGACGGTCGACATAGGTTCTTCTATGGAATATGTTAGAACAAAAAGTATCAACACCTCGGACTGAAATCTCTCCATGTAGCGAACCATAGAAGATTCATTAAAAGGACATTCTTCCGTTCAAAACTATTGTCATGCCGTAATGCTGCAATGATCCTGAGGACGTGGTAATCGTAACTTCATGGATCCTGTACTCCCTGACCAAACGTAGTTGCCCTCTTTATAAACTAATGACTGATGTGGCCGTCAAAAACAATTGAGGATTATGCTGAATCCAACATGGCAGAACTATAGTGCCCATGGTAAACACTTCGGCTGCGTTGTTTAGAAAGCTTCCTCTGGTGGTGTCTTCCTGTCTGTGGACATGGCACAACCTTGATTCAATCCAGCCGGTGACTTTTAGCGATTAGATTCTTCTGGTTTTCTGGACAGAGTAACAATGTTTATTACTACTTCCTCTGTGTTAGATGTCGCACGGCTGCTCAAGAGCGGAGAGGGGTCCTACAAAGAAAGGCAATGTGCAGAGCATATATCTCAAGCATAGGGTTCAAGTGCACGCGGCAGAGGATACGGATGAGTCCAGAAATTTCACGAGATTTGTTTTGACGGACACGAGAGCCCAGCTCTATCAAGGAATCGGTACGGACGGAGCGTGATTTGTTTTGACGGAGACCAGAGAGCCCAACTGTATCAGGAATGGGCACGGACGGAGACGAGTATTCATGCTTAGTAGAGTAGACGGAGACCAGAGAGTCCAACTGTATCTGGGAATGGGCACGGACGGAGACGAGTATTCATGTAGAGTAGAATAGTAGATTTACATTAGTATACACCATTAGGTTAGGTAAATTTATCCAGAACACTGTTTTGGACATTTTTTAATATTTTAATAATACAAAGTGATTTATAGTCAAGCTAATTAAGGTATAACAAGAATATTGGTCGGTACAACTTTACTCCGAATGAGATATAGCCACTACACCTATGTTGGTGTTGTCTATAAGTTGATCAAAGTACAGTTCGATCTAGCGTCAACTTGGTCAAAATGCACTTATAGTGAACTAATGTGTTCACACCAGCTAGTTCATGCGCAATTTGCTGTTTTAATAAAAATATTGGAGTACATGACTCGTCCTTAGACTTCCTAGAAGCTAACTAGAGGTTAACTGCTTAATTATCCTTGAGCATTACTTTCTACATGCTGTTCTCTTGAGCCTAAAAGTTTAGCTTTTCATTTCCTGATTGCTTCACGTAACATAATGATGAGCTCGTCTTATGTGTCCTATTCCACCACAGCAAAACGTTTTCCAATATATTTGTGAAGATGGAATACATCATTTGTTCATTTGAAGCTACTAACTTGTATTCCTTGAAAGAGTTGTTATTTTCTTCTTCCTTTCTTGTTTTTGTTAGTTCTACTATTTTAGATCTAAGTCATACAAGAAAGATTCTTCCAAAGTTGGAAGGAGAGAAAGATATCATTCTCTGATGGTACTCTTTTATAGTTTGTAAAAAATAGGTGGAAGTTAAGAGCTACTTCCAGCAAAGAAGATAATGAAATGACCTTTAGCTAAAATGAGGTTTTGTATATGATCACAAAAGATATCAATATCTTACGTTTTATGTATTGTGAATAGATTTCTTTCCCCTATGGAATTAGAATGGGTTTCTTTATGTGTTTTGGCACACAAAATATGAAAATAACTTTCTTTCAATAATGAGGGAGTCAAAAAAATTATATGAAATTTCATATGATTTCAAATGGAAAATCACAAATCTCTTTATAAAAATATAATATTTTTGTACCATGCTTATTATGTATTGAAATCTGTTTTGCTATGCTTATTATGTATTGAAATCCTTGGCAAAGGAATCCGAGCAAGTTATTAATAATTTAAGTTCTCTAATTCATAAATTTAAAATGAATTTACCTTTGTAGTGGATTTCCTTGAATCTTTCTATGTTATATAGTGAACAATGCATTGAGAATTTAGAGATGTATGAGATAAATCATCAAGCTTGTAATGAACAAGAACATGATGAAAACCATGCTGTAAAAATGAGAAACACAACTCAAGGAAAAAGTAAAAAATCACCATGCTCTTCATCTAGTGGTGATTAAAATAGTTAGGAAGATATGTGCTCCAATAGTAAAGTATACATCAAGTCTTATTCTAACAAAATTCGACATCTTCCTCTAGTATATGTGATGTATGAGGGGAGAGGACCATTGGACATGTGACTTCTTATCATCAAGAAGATTAATTAGCATGAGCACTCAAAGTACTAAAATAAGGAATACATTTTCTGATGTAACTTCATCGATGAATCATGAACAAGTGATGGGAGTGGAATATGCATGCAATCTTTATGGTAGCCTAAATTGTTGTAAGATGCATTGCAAATTAAGAAAATGAAGAAGAAGAAGTCAACCCAATGATGAAAATGATGCAATAAGTATTCAAAACTTATTATAAAGAAGAATTCATGAGGCTAGTTGAATGTAGCTAAATATTCTAGAAAATATAAGAATACCAAAAAAAAGTTATATCTAAAAGGAGAAGATTCATAAGCTTATTGCTCATTACTATTATATATAATGAATTTTTTTCTCGATTTTATTAAAATGAGTCTTATGAAGAAATAACATGTATTTCTATCTCATGGTGATTATGATGACATGATTGAAATCGTCACTCTTTTGTAATTTCTATCCATGAAAAGGAGTCAGCTAGTACTAGGAAATGATTTATTTGTACTATCAGTGGTTGATTACTATTTTACAAGGAAAATGATCACCTAATAAATTTGTTAATAATATTTTTTAAAGTGGTAAAGATATTGAATTATCCCATGCACACATCATAGATGAATTGGAACTAGTGGGATAGATTATACACCTTGAAATACATATGCTCTTAAGAAGAACAATGCTAATACTCCTATCATTTCTGATTAAATCATAGAATCAACACCTCAATGTCCTTAGGACTTATGTAATTTATCCCTACATAAAACATATATGAGCACCCTATGAATCCTAATCAATGCACATGTCAAAATGGCAACATATTTACCAAATACCAACAAATCAAACAAAGACCATCCTTGATATACACCTTCTTTCTTCACTTTAATTGACAAATGAATATACAATTAAGAAAATATCCACTACACTAGTTTTCTATGAAAAGAATATGTCTGGACTAGATCATCACAAAAATTTAATGGGAAATTTCAACTAAATTAATTAATATTCACAAATTCATGACTATCATGCTTGTGTAGCTATTCTAGTTTGTCAAAAGTTAAACCCAAGTGCAAATAACTTTCTTCATGCCTTAATTGATCATCCTTAACATTTAAAATCATTTATGCATCAGTTCACCATATAAGAGAGTTAGGAAATATATACTTAAGAATTTAAGAACACCTAGATGCAATCTCTTATTGAACCACTTGATCTCAATCCAATAATGCGGAGGTCTACACATTCTCTTTTCTACAAACTATGAATTCGAGACAAATTTGAGCTATTCGGAACAATCACACTCTACAACCTTATACCATTCCAATATTAAGAGGTTAGTGAGCTTAGTTTTTTAGAATTGACCAAAATAAGGATAAAGTTAAGTACCTAAATAATATATGTTACATGAATAGGCATGAAAGCAAATAATACTCTCATATTAATCAAAGGACCAATTAAGAATACATAAAATATGTCACATGTGTTAATATTCACTAAGGTTGCAACGCAGACCTACTAGTGCGCCTATACGAAGCAATGCTATTGAGCCAAACACTATAAATAGAAGAAGAGGAAGGCCTAAATTAACATGGGATGAGCTTATAAAGAGAGATTTTGAATCTCTACATCTCAATCAGAATATGGCCCATGATAGAGCTGAATGGAAACGAAGGATCCATGTAGCCGACCCCAACATAGTTGGGATTGAGGCTTAGATGATGATGATGATGATGATATGATGTTAAGAGAAATAATATGTTTAAAACAAGTATTAGAAGAACCATATGAATTTTATATGCCCATAATCCAAATAAATATGGCTCTAATGAACATAATTAGGATAAATAAGAAATTTATGTGATTTCATTCCTAGTAATGAAAATAACTCTCTTGGTGACAATGTTAAGACAATGGGACTTTAATTTAAGATTATCAATGGAAAAGGGGATATAATAAAATATATGTAGATATATGGCTTGAACCATAATGGAGAAATAATTTATATAAGAAAACTACAAACATAAATCTAACATAAGAATCGTGTTCCTTGGGTCCCAATTTCCTTGGATGCCAAGTTTCACCTTATTTGTGTAAAAATAACTACCCTAATTTCATTTGGAAAAGAAAATAAGAATAAAATCCAAACATATTAATTAAATTATTGAATGACATAAAAAGTGGGAACAAGTTTCAATTTTTGAATTCTACACATTTAAATTTTTTAGGTGTGAACTTTCATCTTAATTGATCAATCTTAAATATTCTAGTGTAGCCGGGAGAGAGAATGAATATAAAATCCCATAATACTAAATAAAATGTTAAAAAAACCACAATAGAGAAAATTAGTACTCAATCATATTCCTTATGTTTAGGTTTTCTTGTAGACTAAGTTTCATATTTTTGAAGAGTTTCTAGACACCTCTAATTCATTAAAAGAATATAATAAGTGATAAGACTTTAAAAATATTAAATAAAATGCTAGAAGTCGTCAAAAGTGAAAACTAATGCCAAAATGAGAATCTACATGTCCTAATTAGGCTAGGAATCAAATTTCATATTAATTGGACCTTTTTTGGACCCTCAGTTGGATTAGGAAAGAGAGAGAGAATTTAGTAATACATTACTTTATACTATTCTAAATTGGAATTTCATTAAATGTCAAATTGTCACGTGGGCCTTTGAATTTAGTGGATACACGCTCCCTTCTCCCCTGTTGGACTTAGATTGTATAGTTATTGCTTTGTCACCTACCTTGTGCCAAGAAGGAAACCAACTGATACAACACGTCTAACTAAAACCTTGATTTCTCCCTCCACCATTAATGGATTTGATCGATTCTTTCACCAACGAATTCATGGAGATTTTCCACATCAAATGGCCCCTTATATGATATTTAACTTTATATATATGGTTTTTTCCCAATTCTCAACCCAAGTGTCTCGAAGCTCCTAGACACAGAGACCCTAATGTGTGACCTTATATATATCTATCGTACCCATTACCCTTGTTGGCCCTAGCACTACTATCCTCTTAAGTCAATTTGGTATGAGTTTCTCCCATCTACTATCTTTGAGTGTGTTTCCTCTCTCTGCTCACCACATTTCTGATGGCAAGCCTTGCCACCACAGTCCAAATAAAAGCAAGGTTAAGTTTCCTTCGACCATCATCCTCATTTTTGTCCAATTAAAATCTCTCATTATTGAGCGATCTCATTTTCTCCAAATCTACCCTCGACCATGAACCTGCTATTCACAATCATGGTGATCTACCAGGGAAGAAGGTAATCGTAGTTGAGTTTCCAGTTATGCCCATGCTCTCCTCATTTTTCTTAATTCATTCACAGGGTAAATTGGTCCTTTTTCTCTCTTTTTCTTATTCCACACGTGAGTTTTGTCATCTCTGATTTGATGACCATGCCCTTGTCACATCCTATCATCTAGATCTTAATGTAAGGTCATGTTGGTAATTTGTAGTTAATTATTACTAATAAATCATTAAATGATCTGAATCTAAAAAAGCATAACTTTTTATTGGAAGCTCCAAAAATTATAAACTACTCTATTTTGGAATTGTGAGATTTTTCTCTACACTTTGGTGTAGTTTTCATCACGTGATTGAAGGTCTAAAAGACATGATTTTAGGGTTTAATAAATCATATTCACTTAATAATATTTAAAGAAATATTTAATGGATAAAAATGGGGATCTTGGATCAAATCCATGATAAATAACATTGGACCCTCTTTCTAGACTAAAGTGTGAGTCAACTTAGGGTTTTGCCGAAGGTTTGGATTACTAGGGTTTCCTTCCAAAAAATATAGTGAGCCCTAATTAATGCACAAAACATTATATGTAGGTATGAGGTGACTTTAGACTTGGAAGGGCAGAATTTGATCTCTGAATTGAGTACTCAAGTCAAGGTATGTGCATCTACTTTGTTTAAATTGGGCATAATATTATGACTAATAACCTACCCATATGAGTCATTGATCAAATTGTGAACATTCATATCATCTTATAATAGTTCTCTTTCTTATGAATATCTTCCTGATTTGTTAAATTGATATGTGAATGCCACATTAATGGTCTTTTATCCTAATCTTATTAACTATTTGGGTTCTCTGACCCACTTGATGGCAACTTTTATTTCTTACCGATTGCATGCATATGATTGTACCTTGTTCTTGCCTACCCTATTAGCATGTGTGATTTACTAGTCATTACTAGAAGTAGTGTCACCATGTTGACACACTGAGGTTTTAGTCCTGCCAATGCAATGAGGATTTTGTCCTCTTGTAGTTTATTATTTTAGGCATTGAGATTTTAGTTCTTTTATCAAAATTATTGAGGTTTTAATCCTCCTGCATTATTATATTTTGTTTGGTACTGAGGTTTTAGTCCTCCTACACTTGGTATGATATACATGGATTCTCATCCTACTTTTTAGTACATTC
Source organism: Alisma plantago-aquatica (assembly GCA_963693085.1). Classification (NCBI taxonomy): domain Eukaryota; kingdom Viridiplantae; phylum Streptophyta; class Magnoliopsida; order Alismatales; family Alismataceae; genus Alisma; species Alisma plantago-aquatica. The sequence continues at coordinate 885,973,007 of OY856411.1, forward strand.
TAGTCAATATTTTTGTCACCATGCAACTACTTATTTTGTGATGTACAAGTATATGGTTAGACTTTTTATCATTATCATATACTCATTAATAAATGCCTCATCTTTTGGACTTGTTAAATCTCTTGAAAAACCATTCTCTTATAGGTATCATCTTATTGAAATCCCATTTATTCCACTCTTCTCTTATATTCAATTAAGCCCAATAATTTTACTCTACACATACTCAATTTTTGCTGACATCCTCTCATTTTGTTTTCCCATTTCCTAGGTGTTATTTTTTAACTTACCCATAGTTAGAACAACCTGAGGTTTAGGGAGTAGAGGACTTTGCTTTGGTCCAAGTGTAAGGAAGAGTTCTAATGGGCATGTTTCTCACCACAATGTGATCTTGATAATTTGGGTTCATAATTTAGACTTTCACCTATATGACTCAATGTCAAGTTGAACAATGAATTTATGTAATAATTAGATTTTTTACCGTTGCCACAAACTTGCTTTTGTACTCATCTGTTTTAGAAAAAAATATTCCACCCCTATTGTTTGGTCATATTTTTGTTCATGGGGTTATACAAAATTTATTTTCTTGAATTAAGTAAGGAGAAATCCACTTTTGGGTCTCACTCCTAAAAAAATAATATCAGAGTATAATTGTGCTCAACAATCTAACCATTTCAAAAATTCATCCTTGAAACCCTTCCCTTGTAAGTTATGCCTATGTTTCAGGAAGACCAACATGTTTGGAAATAATGGAAAGACTCCTCAATCTGACATTTCAGAAGGATTCTCAACACCAGAAAACTCTCATTTTGGCATAGATTTCCCCAATAGGAACAAACCTAACTCTACACATGGGTTTGGCGATACCCCTATCTCTACTTTGACTAGTCTCACCCCTGAGCAGGAGTTAGCCTCTTACAACAATTTCTCACCATGACTATAGTGGGAAAGTTGACCACCCCTCATGTGTCTGATAAGCCTAAAGCGTACACACTGACTGATTTCATGAAAATGCAACCACCCTACTTCAAGGTTTAAGGGGAACTAGAGATGGTTGATAAGGCCAATGACTAGGTCTTAGACATAAAGTGGACTTTGGTTGGTATGTCATGCCCTATGCACCATAACTTTGGGTTTTCCTCTTATGTTTTGGATGGAACAACATGGGTCTAGTGGAATGAAATTTCCCAGACTCCTGACATAAATGACCTGACTTGGGAGCAATCTTTGTTCTTGTCATGTGAGAAGTATATCTTCTATTGCCTTGAAGAAGAAAGAAGTAGATTTTTTTTAGTCTAGAACAAGTATCTCTCTCTATCCTTGTGTACATACAAATGTTTATACTACTTGAGAGATACATTGTTGGTTTGACCAAAGGTCATAGGGATAATCTATTTTCACAAGGAATCAACTATCACGCGAGTCATGTTGTTGTCCCTCATCTTCCTCTTACTTTTTAGAAGATGGTTGATGAGACCTTATTCATTGAGTCCTATTGAGGATATCAAGCTTCATAGGATGGTAACAACAACAATAAGAGAAAACATTCAGGTGAAGAGTAGAGGTACATGAGGTGTTCAGGATGTCACTGTCATCACCCCTCGATAAACACAACTTGGAAGAATATTATATTTGGAGAAATGATAAACCTTTGATATGTCGACATTGTGGTTTAGATGGACATATTAGGATGCAATACCCACAACTTTATAGGAGACCTATCTTGCTAATCAACTTGTGCCACAACAAAAATCTCGGACACCCCCACAGAGCAATAATAATGGAAGAAAGCCTGTCGAGAGACATGCTGGAAGTGCCTTTGCTTTGGATGGTCAAGAAGTTTATGAAGAAGAGCGTGTTGAAGGTAAACCTTAAACTCTTAGTTAAAACTTAAGGTTACCATGTGGCATGGATAAAGTTGACGATGCATGAGTTTTGGATAGTTTTTCAATTTATCATGATAAATCTTTTAAGGGGTGGTGGATAGGTGGTTAATAACATATGGATGTCTAGATTTCGAGGATGAAATCCTTTTAAGGGTGGTGTTTTGTAACATGTCAAACTCGAGAGCCTTATCCTGTTCCAATATTAAGAGGTTAGTGAGCTTAGTTCTTTAGATCTAGACAAACAAGTATAAAGTTAAGTACCTAGTAAATACATGTACATGAATAGGATTGAAAGAAAATAATACACTCATATTAATCAAAGGACCAATAAAGAATACATAAAACAGTTCACATGTGATAATATTTTTTAAATAGGTAAATATATTGCCAAAAAAGGGTTGTATAGAAAAGCTGTAATATATCACAAGAGCCTTCAAAAATATACAAGGGCATTATCTACAAAAAAGCCCCAATGTATTTTAACTATAGTACTGAGACTGTCACACCCCAATCTCACATTAACCACAACCACGAGATTAAGACGCGACAGGATGGGATTTACACATAAGCCAATCACTCTTCACTTTTTAAAACCTTTTAAAGATATTAATAGGAAAATCCGATTTATACTGTAAAATGAAACTAAACAAACTGCGGAAGCATCTTTATTAAACTAACTCGCAAGATAAACAGAGTCTACAGCATATTACATTTATCCGACATAAAATAAAGCATAACAGACAATTTACATCTCTGTACACATTCACTCTCTCACTCACACCTTGTCCCGAAGATCGAGGGAAATGGACTAAGAGACCTCTAACTACCAACTACGAACCTTCTATCGACTAGGCGTAAGGATAAATCGATCCTTCTGATTCCCTGCTGCAGATGATAACCTGAAAATGTTTTGAGTAGAGGTATGAGCCTACTCGCTCAGTGAATAGCATTTCACTTAGCTATCACTAAACAACTCATCAAGTTTATAAACTGAAAATAAACATATATGCAGAACTAAGCAAGACAGTTCTAGCAACATAGCAGATATACAGATAATAATCTCATTTCTAAGCATTAACAGATAATTCAGGTAATTTAACAGTTATATAAATTTACGGTGATCCTATATGATTATTTATCCATATTATTATGCCCCAAACATATGCAGCGCACTCTGCATATGAAGATCCGTAACAAGTTCATGCTACGGTCCCACCGTACAAGACTTAGCGACACACCCGGGAAATGCTAAGTCTGACTGTCTGTCCTGGTCTGCACAGGACTCTCGGGCGCACAAGGGCCCCAGGCGCACAAGGGCCTGTCTGCACTAACTCTGAGTGCTCTGGACTCCTCCCACCCTGTAGTGCACAGTCGGAGGGTCGGGGATTACCACCGTGACACAAGCACGAATTAATGTTGAATAACCCCCATCTATCTCCAGTGCCACCGTGACACAAGCACGCGTTGTTGTTGGACACTGTCTGTCTGACCCCGTGCCACCGTGACACACGCACGGATTATTGTTGAACACGAGCACCGACCATCTAGGCACAAGGCTAGATCGATCGTTTCACCCCAAAGGTACAGACCACGCAATGGGGTTCTACGGTGTTGGGGCACCTATGTCTATACTTGTTTAACAATAAACAAATAAATAGGAAAATTACATTCCATACATAATGCACAATCTGAACATCACAAGAAGCGCATATATAACCTTTATCGAAATTAAACACGAATCAGAATCATTTATCCAGTTTCTATGTTAAACGTCTATTTTGAAATCAGTAAATACATTGCAACTATAGTACAGGAAATTGCATCATTTCACTAGGCATATTAAGAAATTCAATTCCAATGAATCTAATATACTCTATTTTGTATACTACACTGTTTAAAGGTTATACCATTTGATTCAAAAACAATTAAGCATTTAAATTGAGTTAAATACTGATTTCTAAATGAACTACTACTCACCCACTTCGGTGTGTTCGTATACACCGAAAGACGTCCACAACCACGCCTAATTCTTTCCTTTACAGCAGAGTGCACGCCGTGCACCTGGGCTGCACGCCGTGCACCTGGGCTGCACGCCGTGCACCTGGGCAGAAACTCGTTCTGCATATCTGTAACTTTGCACGCCGTGCAAACTGAGTTGCACGCCGTGCACCTGCACAGAAACAGAAATCTAATTGTAGACGAACTTGATTTAGTACCTAATTAAGGCTATAAGCTACAGATTCTAGATTTGGAATCTCAATCAAAAGCCAAAGCTACCTTTCTATGGTGTCTCATGCGTCCAGGGCCGGATTCTAGACGATTTCGGATCGTCTTCTACCTCTGGTCTTTTCCAGTTTACGAACCTGCTGCAACAGCAGCTTCACGCACAACCGGAAATCTTGGCTATTGGTTGCGGATTTCTGCTTAGGCCTCTTGGCCGAACTCAAAGCGGTCGATTTAGTGTTGCTCTTCGTGCCCAATCCGTCCTTGTTAGGACCTGCTGCAATTAGCAGCTTCCACACACAACAAGAGAGAGAGGGGAAGCTTGCTAGGTGCTGCTCTAGGGCTTGATGGCGGCGGATTGCTGCTAGGGCTTCAAGGACGACCTCGACGCCGTTGAGTGGAGAAGCTGGCCGCACCAAAGGACCTCTGGTCGGCGCCCTATTGCTTGGCCGCGGCTCTGCTGGCCGGCGCCCTAGCAGCTCGGGCTGCTGCTGGTGGCTAGGCGGGTGGAGTGGAGATAGGAATGGAGGAGGAAGAAGGACGAAGGTCTATGGAGCTCGGTGGCTAGTTGTTTCCCCTAAAATCGCCATACGATCGCCCCTCTCTATTGCTCTGTCGGCACTTTTGCCGTATTACTGTTCTATCGGGCGAAGAAGAAGAAGAGAAGGGTCGGTTCGCGGAGGGGCCGTCATGCAAAATGCCCAGCAAAAATCTAAAACTACATCTAAGTCCCTGAACACTCAAATGCCCGTATCTTTTAGCTCGGAAGTCGGTTTCGGGTGATTTTTCTTGCAAACTCTCAAGCACGAGATTCTCTATCATCCCAGGGCATAAAATCATGTTGACTAGCTTATCACATCAGGTCAAAACACTTAATTGCAACATTGGGTATTCAACTCAACCTAATTAACTAATTAATCAACATTGATATCATTAGTCGCCTTAGGTGATTCAAACTCAACTATTGATTCACATATTAACTTATTTGATTAACCATGATATTTAATTTGATATTCAACACTAATTGCATTAGTCAGCACTCAACTCAACTCAATTAACTCAACAATCATCATTACTATTATCATTAATTACCTCAGATGATTAAATCTTGACTATTGGTCCACATGTTGTCTTATCTTGATTATTCATGATGTTTAACAAAAGCTTAGCACTAACTGAGGTGTTTTACGTAATTCAAGGTATTTATTGACTAACTCTGATATGGGTCGTAACAGAGACCCTTCTCAAGGCCTTTCCTAGATTTCAAAAACTAACCAAGATCTTTAGAGAGTAATAAGAAAATCTCATTGGTGCCTTGTCTGCTATGAAGCTTCTTGTTCCTTTCCATCTAGACAATTAATCAAATATTTTTAAGACAAAGCACCCCATAAGACAATTCCTCTTAACTTGTGAATATGTTCTTGATATGCTCGATAGTATCATTGAGATCCTTAGACAAAATTGAATCCAAAAATTCTTGAGCCAGACCAGAGACCAGATGTATTTAACTACTTGACACTCATGAAAGAGGTGATCATGGGTTTTAGCTTCATCACAAAAAAAACACATTTTGGATCCACATTGAACCCCCACCTTCTAAGCCAATCCTTGGTCATCAGTTTACCCATGATGGCCTTATAGCAGGTTGTGCTCCACTTAGGTACATGAAACCTTCCCTAAAGAAGCTTGAACCAAGGAACCTCAATAGATGTAGTAGTGTTGATCCACGGTTTCCAATGGCTATTCAAGCTAAAGAGACAACTACCATCCACCCAGAGAAGCTATCTTGAATGGATTATCTCCTCCAGTTTGGTGATATAGAGCCCCCCTTCTTTATAGATGCAAGCTATGGTTGTCTAGGAAACCCAATGAGATTTACCTCCCCAAATGAAGCTAGCAACCATCTATGAAAGGATGGTAGTGGTGGTGTAAGGAGTGGGATCCCAAAGGGGAATCACTCCCTACTAGAAATAAAAAGGAAACATCCCTTGAACCAAACACCACATGAATTTTTTCACCAAAGGGATGAAGACCAATTCATTCAAAATGTATGTATCATAACACAGTGAGTAGAAGCGGAAAAGATAATTATCTAACAATTTACAAAGCTTGATAACATAATACATCACTTTACCACACCTGGGTGTCCAAAAAGGAAAACTAAACATATAAGCCAAAGATCAAACCGAGGGTCATCTAACCACCTCTTCAAGTCTCCCAAATGCTCAACTACAAAGGTTGATGTTGAAGTTCACCTCTCTTTGATCTACCTAGGGTTGGAAGCATACCCCACAAAAGAAGAGAAGAAAGAGAAACATCAACAAAAATCTAGTATCTGCATACTAAAGAAAACTTGAGCAATATTATGAAATAAAGGACAACAAATATAATGGATTTCCATAGAAAAGACAAGGACTAACCAAAGAGGGCATAAAAGAAAAGAACAACAACAAAAGAGATACTTTCCATAACCAAACAAATAAAATTGTGCCATACTAGAACATACAAAGATAGTAGGGCACACACCCCACAATCATCAACCTTCATGCATGTAAGATAATCATAGCCCTCGAACAATATACATAACAATGGCGGCCAAGGCTTCACATTCTTGAAACCTGATAGAGAATGACACACTTCCAAACTCCCAATATATAAAGTTGAGCCAAGGCTTCAAATCCTTGAAACTTGAGTATGGGGCACCACCACCATCCCAAAAGCATAAAGGGCACACACCCAAAAACCAAAGAAATTACACTACTCTATTTCTACTGAATCACATAGTATGTAAAATGTAGAGGCAAGTAGAAATGTATAGTTAGAATTATACAATATTTCCATCACACAATGGACAAAAACATATAAACATCGACTTCAAAGTGGGAACATATCATTATATAGGACCAACATGCATCAAGGCACAATATAGATATCAAGAGAATATCCAAGTCCACAACAAAGAAGATAGTTCACACAAACCTTGATATCAAGAGAATAGACATATGTGTAGGCCAAAGTTAAAAGAATGATAAGACTGGTTAATTGCTCAACATAGAGGAATAGGGGGATACAACATACATTTAGAGAGAGAAATTAGAAACTAATCAATATGGAAATAATGTGGGATGCAATCATACCTCAACTTTAGAGGCTACTCTATCCAAAGCACATCAAGGTCCAAGGCTAGGTCTCCAAGAGCCTAATATACACATGTACAGATTTTAGGTCAATTTCATGTACATTATCCAAACCCTAAAAACCACCTTTTTATCATTATGTGAATTAGGTTATGAAAACTATGCCACATTTTAGTTTATGTTATTAGGGTTCCAAAACATATTTTATTATATTTTTTAGACTTATAAATATTTAGTTCTGAATTTTACAAGATTTTATCCAATTATATTAATCCATTAACATCCACTTTTATATAAAAATCAGAATTAGATTACAAGATTAGTATCATCAGTTAGGTATTCTTTTTCTCATTTTATTTATTATTTATGTGTATTTTTCTGATTAAGGATTAATTAGTTACCGAATTTATAAATCTAGCCATTCAAAAGTCAAAGAAATTCCATTCAGCTATTATCAAATGAGAGACACTGATAGAGAGGAAGAGAGCACCACGTACATGGGATGGACAATCTTAGCCACCCAAATCAATGGACAACTCCTCTAACTCAATGAAGACCTCCGTGAAACAAAAGAGAAATGACACTGTAAAAAGATGAAATTGCCCTCGAGAGAAAAACAAGATGAAGAGAACGTGAGGGGTAGAGAAGGGAAAACATCAAGGAGAACCTTCCCTCAAACCTAACCTTGCACTCCATGGCCAAATCTTGGAGCTATGGTGAGGGAGAGAAGAAAGCACAGACAAAGCCCACACCACTCACCCAAGAACCACCGCGAGGACCCACCGAAGAAGCATGGACAAGCCCAAACCAAAACAGTGATGATCAAGGGTGAGAACACCCGACTATAGAGTCAGGTCAAGCAAAACCAAAAATGAAAGAGGCGAAGGAAAATCAACCAAACAACTTCACAAAAAGCTTCTTGGGAAAGAACTGAAGACAACCAAGTGCTTACTGGGGTCTGAGCATTGCCGGAGACCACTAAACTACAAGCTGACAGCGGCGACTACTCCTTGAGTAGGGGAGACCGATCTAGCGTGAACCAAGCAAGGGGAAGACTACCATTAGCTCCAAGAAGGTCTGTAGATTGCAAAAGAGCAAACAATTAGTCGAAGGTGAGACCAATGTTGGGTTTTGGTCGATGGAGCAGGAGGAAGAAGACAAAGGTGGTTGGGTATGCTCGGTGGATGTTGGGCACAATTGAGGGCAGAGGAGAAGAGAAGGAATGTCGAGGATTGTTTCTAGGAAGTCGCTCATGAACGAGGGGTAGGGTACAAGTGTTTGCAAAAAAGGGTGCAGAGAGCATATTTAGAGGTTTCTTATTTATAGGGTTTTGTGGATCGATCTAGGGATCATTGGGTTTGGAATCGAAAAAGGAATCCAACGAAGGAAAAATCATGAAAAACAGTCGAGAAATGAGGAAACTAGAGGGAAATGAAACCCAGTTGTTACTGTACATGGCCGGTCACTCTCCTACTCATGGTAAGCGATGACACCCCAACATTTGGATTGAAAGATTGACTGCTCACATCATGTGTATAATCAGATTAGGTAACCAAGGCGTGACAAAATCGATATAATTTAATAAAGTAACATTGAAATGATTTCCTTTTTTGTTTCTTCATTTTAGGGTTCAAGCATTATCCAAAATTAGTAAAATTTTGCACAGAGTCCAATTAAGGCATGTAGATTCTGATTATACACTTAGTTTTACATTTTGGAAACTTTTTATGAATAAATGAAATCTTATTTTCTCTTTCCTCCTTCATTAATGACATTAGGATTATCCAAATTTTATAAAACTTGACCCACAAGACATATTTAATGTGTTGGATATGAATTTGCAATCAATTTGTTTGTATATTTATTTAATATTTCGAGGGATCTACACACTTTCTCTCTCCTGATCTTACTTTTTAAGCAAACTTTCTCCAAATTAGATGAAAAATCACTCAAAGGTTGTATTTATTATGTAGATTATGAATCTAAGATTATTTTCCTCTTTTGGAGTCATTTATTATTTTATTTGATATTTTGGGGAAAACACACATCTTCTTTTCCAAATTGAATTAAATGAATTATTATTATGTGAACAATGTGAAACTTGACTTCCAAGGTAATTAGGACCCAAGGAACATTAAACTTAGATTTTACTTTTGGAACTTATTGTTATGTTATAGGTCTTATGGCCCATTAGTGGCCCATTAGATCATTATTCAATCAATTATATTCTTATTATCTCCATATGTGTATGATTATTAAGCATGATTTGTTATGTTACACTTTTTGTGACACATTTTATATTTCATTATTGGCTTAATTACATGTATTAGCTTATCCTTGTTTGGCTAATTCAAAGGTGTCAAACTTGTAAGGTAGGGTTGTAGTTCTGGTATGTTGCAGGCGGGGTTAGGAAGGTCACAGACTTCGCTCCAGAATCTCACCATGATTAGGATCACCATCCTTGTAAGCATGAGTCTATTTGACATGGACACTTAAATCCATGTCCACATTTCAATCTTCATTCTTACTATCAAGACACAAGAGAAAGTCTTTTGCATAAAATTTTCCCCTGGCGATCGAGGCTCCCAGGTACCTTATGGGGAGTAAGTCTCTCTTCAGTTCGACAACTGTTTTCAGTCTGCCTCTTTGAGCATCACATTATTTTGAAAGATACACCCATGATTTGATATCACTAATGTAAAAGCCTATCATCTTCTTGAATCTTTTTCAGACTCTTTTGAATTCTTTTAATCTGTTGGCATGGCTAGTAGATAAGACCATCTCATCATCTGTGAAAATGAGGTGTTTTTTGACCAGCGTGCCTTTAACAGAGAAAGGTCTGATGATTCCCATATGATTGGCTTTTCAATCATGGTGGTGAGCCCTTCTATAACTAGGGTGAAGAAAAGGGGGGATAGTAGATCCCTTTTTCGAATGTCATTTTTATCCCTGAAGAGCCCCATAGATCCTCCATTTGAGTAGCACAAGGAAAGAAGAAGTAGAGACACACTGCTTCATAAGGTTAACCCACATACAAGAAAAACCAATAGCTTTGATAATTTCCCACACTGTATCCCATCTTACATGGTTGCAAGTATTAGTCAAATCAATTTTAACGCAAGATTTGGTGTTGACGTTCTTGATTCTGAAACCAGTTAGGAACTCAGATGCTAGGAGGGCACAATCGGCCAATTTCCTTCCTTTGATGAATGCACATTGTTCTTCAGAGATGATGTTTGGTAAGGAGTCCTTCACTCTGTTGGCATGGAGCTTCGAATAGATTTTATAGAGAACAGAGCATCACGCGATGGGTCTATAATCGGTAATGGCCCTAGCATCCTTCTATTTTGGTATCAATGTAAAAAATGTATGATTGACCACCAAAACCATATTGCCTCCATTCACAAACCATTTCACTACTATGACCATGTCATCTTTTGTCTCATTCCACATGAATTGATTTTTTTTCTTCTTTTGAATCCATCAGGGCCCTTTATAAGGGTGTATGGAGAAAATATCTCTTCAAACATCATCCTCATATGTCTCTTTGCACAAATTTTCATTCATCTCAATAGTCACCTAATGCATTGGGTAGATATTGTCATCGATGCGTCTCCTACCTTCATTTTGGCTATACAACTTCTCAAAGTAGCTGAATGTATGTGCAATGATAGCCTCTCTACTCTGAACCACCTCCCTTTCCTCATTAATGAGTTGGTGTATCGTTTCCTTCATTTTTTCTTCTTCACTGCAACATGATATATTTTAGTATTAATGCCCCATCAGTCAACCATTTAAGTCTACTTCTCTACCAAACAAAAATCTCCTTCGTCTGCATAAGTTTTCTTAGTTTTTCCTCTATTTTAAGACACTCCTTCGTGGCCTCATTGTCTTTTGGTCTCTCCTTTTCCTTGGTAATGGCTTCATTGTATTGGCTTCTAGCCTTCAAGATCATGTTCTTTCAGTTTATCTTTTATTTATTCCACCTTTTGATTACCTTTTTGTATTTTGAAGCTTCTTAAGAACCACATACAAAAGATTCCCTATTACTTTGGTATCCCAGGCTGCCTGAGTTATTTGTTTGAAACCATCCCAGTCACATCACCATTTACGATACCTAAATGGTTTAACAAAATTTGGTTTAGTTGCTAGTTCTATCTTTATCCAACTATGATCACTGAGAGGATCCATTTCTTGTTGTATCATTGTGTTTGGCCACACATTGATCCAACCTTTGTTTACTAGCCCTCTATCCCAATATCCTCTTCTCCATTTTCTGCTTCTTTGACCAAGTTGTTAAACCACCTATGGTTTTGAGATCCATCAATCTAGAAACATCCATAGTGTTGTTAAAAGTAGCCATAACACGACCAGGTATAGGGAGTCCACCATGTTTCTCCCTTCCATGTCTAATGTTGTTGAAATATCCCAGAGTTAGCCAAGGAACTTTGTTTTGAGTAGTATCAACAATGATTTTCTACATGATATCTCTATCCCTTTTGACGTTTTCATCGTATATGCCCAAAATGATGATCATCATTCTACCTCTATTACAGTAGCTCATAGTAGCAACCTAATTAGTGATATTAATGGGATCGATGTCCCAAACATTCGGGTTCCAACCCACGACAATGCAAGCACCATCTCTAAGCTCAATGCTGGAGATGGAATCCCATCCAATAGGGGAAAGTGTCTTCACCCAGTCAACATTGACTATCCTAATGTGAGTTTCAAAGCAAAACACAATGGTGTCCTTCTCTTCTTCTATGATTGTCCTTCTCTTCCTCTATGATTTCTCGTATCCTTCTCTGCTTCTCAACCAAAGATTCCCCTCACACGTTCCATGCAAGTATGGACATACTTAACCTTCTTTGGAAGCACTCTCTTTGTCGGAGTTGTTCATATTTTTCTTCTTCTTGGTGGTGCTTCTGGTAGTTCTCAGGCTCTTGCTAAGGGTGTGCCCGAGAGCTGCATCATCTTCTCCCATATTCTCTAATACTGTAAAAGGATTGCCATTACTTGTTCCTCCTTCTTCTACTATGTCTTCAGTAGCTGACATAGTTGAAGTAGTAGTTGGTATGTCAGGGAGGATTTCACCCACTTTTTTGTCCAACACCTCCACCACTTTAGAGGCAGCGGCAGTTTAGGCTTCATGCAGACTCCCCTCAGAGGTCTTGGGAGCCTTTTTAGAAGCCCCTGATCTAGGCTAATGAGGTCTTAATGGATCCTTCTTTCTTCTTTGACCTCACCCCCTAGGTTGCATAGGGACAATATGATGATCTAGTTGTGTCTTTGTGATGTGTGCGCTAGGGAATTCACCTATGAGCTGGATGAATACCTTGCAACCTTTGCACCTATCAGTGAATGCCTCACATTTCACTTTAACTTCCCACTCATCCCCATTAGGTAGCTCGACCATTATTTTAGGAGGGGGTTTTGTCTCAGTTGAGATCTCAACACAAAACTATGCACATCCCATAACTGATTTGTCTATCCTCATGTCAATAGCAAGTGGTTCTCCAATGGCATGAGTGATCAATGCTATGAAACATGTACTCTAGTGCTTACCCATATTCGGAAAAGAGACCCACACCGAGGCTGTCTTGAAGGAGACACATCTAGTGTCCGTCTCAGGTGTCCAACATCGAACAAAGACCAGATGATTATTGAAGAATAGTAGACCTTTAAGCATAACAACATTAAGGTCTAAAGAACTGGAGAATCTAGTGAGGTTGAGGCCATTTTCCAAGGTGAAGACTTCAATGTCACCTTTGGGTTGTCAGGTCTTGATCATCCTCCCTCTGATCTATTATGGGTGACTGACCTTCCCCAAAATCTAGACGATAGCAATGAATTTGTGATAATCCTCCATATCATCCATGAGTGATCTTATGAACTTGGTTCATTTCCTCTTAACCCCTTCCTTAAAGAAAGGGGTTTTAGGATTGGTCGCGACAACACCTTGTAGGTGTGGTGATGGACCAACGACTGATTTCACCTAGTCCCCAGACACAGTGACGTTTGCAGAGGATGTGAACCAATCGTCAATAATGGTGCCTACTAGATCAGTCGGTGATGGGACAGTAACAGGGGGAGGTCTACCGCCTCTGCCCACCATCAGGGTGGAACCCTGATCTTAGAGAGAGATTAGAGCAAACACACACACATTTAGAGAAAGAACTTGTTTTTAATCCAATAATGGATATCACATGGGCTAAGATTCACTAAGGTGTGATGTTAAGAGAAAAAATATGCTTAAAACATGTATTAGAGAATAATGTGAATATTACATGCCCATAATCCAAATAAATATGGCTCTAATGAATTAATTAGGATAAATAAAAATATATGTAATTTTATGCCCAATAATCAAATTAACTCTCTTGGTGAAGATGTTAAGATATGGGACTTTAATTAAGATTATCAATGTAAAAGGGGATCTAATAAAATATATGTAGATATATGAAGAAAAAATGAGTCATCAAGGATACTTCCTCTCCCCGACCCCTCATTGACCTATGGAGGCCCGATACAAGAGGAGTAAGGTAAACCAAGTGTGCAACACATTAGTTCTGACACAAACCATGTCAGACATAAACCCCAGTTTTATTCGTCACCGTGAGGATTCGAACCTGAAATCTCTTCTTGCATTCACGGTCTGATCACCAGTGAGCTACACCCTTGTAAGCATATATGTAGATATATGGATTAAACCATAATGGTGATATAATTCATAAAAGAATACTACAAACCCAAATCTCATATAAGAATCGTGTTCCTTGGGTCTCAGTGGGTGCTATATTTGTATAAAACTAACTATCCTAATTTTATTTGGAAAAGAAAATAAGAATAAAAGCCAAATATATTAATTTAATTATTAAATGACTTCAAAAGTGGAAACAAGTTGCAATATTGAGTTCTACACATTAAAATTTTTAATATGGGAATTTTCGTCTTAATGGGTCAATCTTAAATATTCTAGTGTAATTAGGAGAGAAAATGTTTATTAAAGACCAAAATATTAAATAAAGTGTTAAACAACTACAATAGGGAAAATTAGTGGAAAAATCATATCCCTCATGTTTAGGTTTCTTGTAGGTTTAGTTTCATATTTTTAGAGAGTTTCTAAATGCCTCTAATTCATTAAAGGAGTATAATAATGATAATATTTAAAAATATTAAATAAAATGCTATAAGTCTTCAAAAGTGAAAACTAATGCCAAAATCAAGATCTTCTTGTGCTAGTTAGGGTTGGTGTCAAATTTCATATTAATTGGACTTTTTTGGTCCCTCAATTTGATGCAGAAAGAGAGAGAAATTATTAATACATCACTTTATACTAATCCAAATTGGAATGACATTAAATGTCACATTGTCACGCATGCCTTCAACTTTAGTGGATGCACACTCTTTACTCCACCGTCAGATTCAGATCATATGGTTGGTGCTTTATCACCTACCTTGCACCAAACAAGAAACCAACAGATAGAATGTTTCTAACTAAAACCCTAATTTCTCCCTCCATCATTAATGGATTTGCTCGATTCTTTAGCCAATGAATTCTTGGAAAATCTCTGCATCAATTGACCCCCTATACGAGATCTAACTTTCCATATATGATTTTTTCTAATTCTTACCCCAAGTGTATAGAAGCTCCTAGACACAAAGACCCTAATGCATGACCTTATATATATATATATATATATATATATATATATATATATATATATATATATATATATATATATATATATATATATATATATATATATATATATATCTTTCTAACACATTACCCCAGTCGGCCCTAGCACTATCAACCTCTTGAGTCAATTTGGTCTGAGTTTTTCTCATCTATTTTCACCGAGTGTTTTCCCTCTCTCTACTAACCTCCTTGTCGATGAAAAACATTGCCACCACAATCCAAATTGAAGTAAGGGTAAGTTTCCTTCGACCATCATCTTCGTTTTCATCCATTTAGAATCTCCCATTGTTGCGAGTCTCATTTTCCCCAAATATACCCTCAACCATGGACATGTTATTCTTGATCATGGTGTTTGAGTGTGGAACAAGGTAATTTTAGTTGAGTTTCCAATTATGCCCCTGCTCTCATCATTTTTCCTGTTTTTCTCATATGGATAAATTGGTCCTTCCACTCTTATTTTCAGATTCCACACATGAGTTTTGTCATCTTTGAATTCATGACCATGCCCCTGTCACATCCTACAGTATAGGTCTTAATGCAAGACCATGTTGGTAATTTGTGCTTAATTATCACTAATAAATCAGTAAATTGTCTGAATCTTATAAAAATCATAATTTTTGTTGGAAATTCTAAAGATTATAAAAAATATGTTTTGAAATCGTGAGATTTTTCTATATCTTTTGGTCCAGTTTTCATCACATGATTCTCAGATTATATATATATGATTTTTAGGGTTTAATAAACCATATTTACTTAATAATAATTGAAGAAAGAATTTAATTGATAAAAATTCAGATTTAGATCAAATCCATGATCAGTAACCTTGGACCCTCTTTCTAGACTAAAGTCATGAGTCAACTAAGGGTTTTGCCAAAGTTTTGGATTACTAGAATTTTCTTCTATATAAAATACAATGAACCCTAATTAATGCACAAAACATTATATGTAGGTATGAGGAGGATTTAGAGTTGGAAGGGTAAAATTGGATTTTCGAGTTCAGTACTCGAGTCAAGGTATGTGCATCTACACTATTTATTTTTTTGGAATATGGTAAATATATTTCAAAAAAGTTGTAGCAAACTTTACAAAACAGGCGACAAGCCCTCACAAGCATGGCACAAGCCAAACAGAAAACTATACATGGGTGTAACTATAAAATACCCCAGTGCATACATGTATCTTGATTCAACTTTGTTAGCAAGTCCTTTCTATGGTTAACCTGTATGCTTAACACCCTCGAGAAATTCTCCAAAATCTTGAGGTACTCCAGTTCCCCAAGCCCATGGATTCTTCTATTTCTCTCCATCCAAATTGCCTAACATAAGCTCAAAATGCATAGAACAACAAAATGCATTCCAGCTTTGTTGTTTCTGTAGAGATGCTCCATATAGATCAAATTGTCATCCATGTTCATGATATTCCTGCTTCTCCACCCGTTTCTCATACAAACTATAGTCCATAGTTGTTTAGAGAACTTGCATTCAAGGAAGATATGGTTTTTTGATTCGTTCATTGTCTTGCACAAAGGGCACACCTCCTTCGTTTGCAAACCCCAACTGAGAAGCCTATCTCTAGTAAGAAGTTTGTTTAGCAGAATTCTGTAGACAAGGGTGCTCCATTTGGGGCATTGGATCCTGCTCCAAAGCTTCTTAGCATGCACAACAGCCAGATTACGGACAACACCATTATTGATCAAAGTTGTCTGGTCTATAGCAGATCAGATACCATTGCCATCAACCTTGTACTCCTTCTGGAAGACTTTTCATATTCTCCTCCAGACAGTGGAGGTGTTTAATCTCTCGTCTAACAATGGTAAGTCCCCATACCTGCTATGCATCCACTTTGTTTACATATTGTTGTTGTTTTCGAAGAATCTGTCAATTCTCTTCTTTGTATTAGTAGCTAGAATAACACCCACATCAGTTAAGTTAAGACCACCTTTATCAAAAGTTTTGGTGATAGTCTCCCATGCTATGCCATGTCCTTTACCAGCCCAAAGGAAATTAGCAGATATAGAGTGCACAACAGAGATGATGGGATTAGGGATATCCCCCATGGTGGCCCAAAACCGAATGATTGCTTGCACAACTGATCTAATCAGTACAAGTCTACCAACAAATGAAATCTTCAGCCCACTCCAACCTTCAATCTTGTTCCTCAGATCATCAAGGACTATTCTAAAGTCCTTCGAGCTTACACTACATACATTAATGTGCATTCCCAAGTACTTGGTTGGTAATCTCCCCAACATCATCCCCGTAGCACTCTTCAAACGACCTCTTCTATTATCGCATGATTTGGATAGAAAAAAATGTGTTTTGATTGTACTTATGTAGAGCCCTGTCAGCTTGCCAAACGAGGTTAGGATCTTCTGAACTTCTTTCATCCTTTTGACGTTACCTTTAGAGAACAGGAGCACATCATCTGCAAATATGAGCATCAGTTTAACTTTGACACCTTTGACCTCATACATTTGAACCCTGCCTTCTTCAATAGCCCCTTTCATCATATGTGAAAGCCCTTCCATCACAATAGTAAAGAGCAAGTGTGATAGCGGGTCACCCTGCCTCAACCCATTGGTTTATCTGAACATCCCTTCAGGGGCACCATTAACCAACACAGAGAACGAACAAGTCTCAACACATTGTCTCATGAGACCAATCCATCTATTATCAAACCCCATAGCTATCATTATGTCAGTAAGAAAGCCCCAACTAACATGGTTTTAAGCTTTGCTAATGTCGATCTTCATGATGGCTTTGGAAGTTGTGTTCTTATTACTAAACTCCCTAAGGAACTCAGACGCCAACAAAGAGCAGTTCCCAGTTCTTCTGCCTTTCATGAAAGCATTTTGATTCTTAGATATAATGTGAAGAAGGATCTCTTTGAGTCTTCTAAAGAGCACCTTAGCTATAGTTTTGTACAACACTGAGCAACATGTGATAGGGAGAAAGTTATTCATGCTTCTGGCATCCTTATTCTTTGGTATCAACTTGATAAAAGCGTGATTCACCACTCTCACCATGCTGCCCCCTTTAATAAACCAGTTCACTACTTCACACAGATCATCCTTGATCATGTCCCATGCTTCCTGGAAGAAGTGACTATTAAACCCATTTGGGCATAGGGATTTAGCCCTAAGGATAGAGAACAAAGCTTCTTTGACTTCCATCTCATTAGCCTCATTGCATAAATGTGTATTCATTACATCTGTGACTCGTTCTTTGGGCAAATCAACTGTGCTAGAAGAAATGTGGTTGTTGTTGTAAAGGTTGGTGAAGTGATTTACTACTGCCTCTGTGTTCTCTTCATGGGAATCAACCATCTAACCTTGCACATTAATGAGTTCATAAATGGTGTCTCTCATCTCTTTCTTCTTAATAGATGTGTGGTATACTCTAGTATTCCGGTCCCCATCTTCAATCCACCTCAATCTACTTCTTTTCTACAAGAATTGTTCCTCAGCTTGTTCCAGCTTGCATACTCTCTCCTCCGTCCACTTTTCCACCTCTAGTAGCACCTCATTAAGAGGCTGGTTCCTTAGCAGAGATGCATTATTTTCATACTCCTTTCTAGCCTTAGCCAAGAGGTTTTAAATGTTCACTTTTTCTTTGCTCCATACCTTCAAATTTCTTTTCAAAAGATGCATCATCTTAAGGAATCTGTATAGAGGATTTTCTTCTATCCGTTCAGTCCAACATCCCTTGATAACCTCCTTGTAACCCTCCCATTTAGTCCATAAATTGCAAAACCGAAAAGGTATGGGTTTGGCTTTTGTATCTTTGAGCTTCACATACATCCAAGCATGATCGTTGAATCTATGAGATCCCAACTTCACCACTACATTAGGCATGCAGTCCAACCAGGCACTATTGACCAGTCCTCTATATAGCCGACTGGAGATTCGTTTCTTCTGTTTATTAGACCCAGTGGTACTTCCTCCCATTCTATTGAGCTCATTAAGCTCAGCTGCATCCATACACTGATTGAATCTATCAATCACTCTGTCCGAAACTCGTTTGCTACCTCATTTATGTCCCGCATTTCTTATGTTGTTAAAGTCACCTAGGACAATCCAAGGTATGTCCTGTTGTGTCGTTGCCTCCATATACTTCTAGAGCCTCTCCTTGTCTAGCTCTATATTTTCCCCATAGACAGTAGAGAGGATACAAGAGAAACCCGCTCTGTTGAAACAACTGACGGTGATGACTTGGTCACTAGAGTTGATCATTTCAATCTGCCATTTGTTCGTGTCCCAACCAATGGAAATTCTACCTCCTTCTACTTTATCCAGATTTGACACAAATCCCCATTGAGGGGGAACAACATTGTCATCCTATCAGTGACAACTCTCTCAATCCTTATCTCCAAACAACAGACTAACTTTTCATCTTCCCTACTCAAGATCTTCCTTAGCCTTCTTTGTGATTTGGGCAAAGAGGCCCCTCACACATTCCATGCAAGTATCAACATCAATTACTCTTTTTAGGCCCTCCTCCTCTACTAGATTTGGGCTTGTTCTTCTCCTTAGTAGTAGCACTCCTGGTATGTCGGGGGCTTCTACTTCTTCTATCTTCAGTAGCTGCAGGTGCTTCTTCTCCTTCAAGCCGGTTTAATACTGAGAAGGGGTTACTGGACTCTGCTGTTTTGTCCTTCTCCGTCTCTTTGTTTGCCTCACTGCTGTTTTCTTTTGGTTGATTTGAGGTTCCTTCTTCTTCCACATTGACAACAAGGCCTTGTCTCGTGCGATCACGCTGAGGAGGACTGGATTGGAATCTCTTCTTGGGAGGACTTCTAGTCTCCATCACAACAATAGAAGGTTCCAGCATAGGTGACGGGCTTCTTGCCCTCGGGCATTTACTAGTACTATGACCGAACACCTTATAGGTGTCACAGCGGTCTGGTAAAGCTTCGTATTTCAGCTTGACTTCCCATTCAGCACCATTTGGTAGCACTACCATTATCTCCAAGGGAGGTTCCTCTACCGCTATGATGTCAACACAAATGCGAGCTGATGCAGGGGTTTTGAGTCGCCTTTGTAGGCTAGTTTTACACTCATTTTATGCACTTATTGGTCATATTTGTGGTTAATATCACATGATTCAATTCCTTTAGCCTATTATCCTTACCTTCATCAAATTCATCTTGTTTTACATTGTTTTTTATAGAGTATCATATTTCTCATATTTGATTTGTGTTTTTCTCTCATTTTCAGGCAATTCACAATTTTGGACCTGTCGTCTGTTGATAGCATCGACAGAGCAAGTAGTGAAAGAGTTGGAGAGGAAGCAGATAGTTTGATACCATCGACACTTTGTTGATGGTCTCAAAAGGCCAACAACGAGCCAAATATCACCATGTTGATACCATCGATGGGAACGGTCGATGGTATCGAGAAGGCTTTAGGTGGCTTCCAGAAATTGAAGAAAGCATCGGTACCCTAACGTTTTGATACCATTGACACCCTGTCGATGGTATCGACATCGTCGGATCAGAGTTTTGTCCAGTACCACTTCAATCGGACAGTTGCGTTCTTTTGGCGGTCATAAGTGGTACCTATACCTAGGAAAAGACAGCCCAAAGTCGTCATTCATGTTCTATTCCATTGTACAAGTCCCGAAGGAGGAGAGAGCGAAGAACGGAGCCGAGAGCTATGCCCCGGGAGATTCCAGAGACGCAGATAAAGTTTTTCACCACCGAAAGGCTGCATAACACTCATCCTGCGTCGAGGATCACCCGGTTCTACTCTGTTTAGGGGTTAAACCATCTGCATCCATGCTTTCTCCATGTTTTCTTCTTCCTTTATGGTGTTTTGCATTGAGATGAACATGCGGGGCTAATCCCCTTTGTCTCTAGGACCAGAAGTAGCCCAAGCAATCGTTGTATGACTCTTCTTACATAGTTTATCATAATTTGTCCCTCAAATCCATGGTATGATATCGTTTTCTCCCTTGCTATCATTGCACTTGATCACCATAATGGTAATCTAATACCTTTAATTTCTTTTGACAAAGAATTAATGGTAGAAAAGAGGCAGCAATCACATTAACCAATAAATCCTTTGGAAAAGGCGATGTATGGTTAATGGTGGGAACCCAGAGACATGTTTTTCATGCACCTAGTCTAGGGCATAGGTTACTACTAGCGTGGAACCGACCTAGATTAAGGTAGTGAATTATATCACAGAAGTGAGCAATTCTAGCTACATGCCATTATCCAGAAAGGGAGATGAGTTGTGATAATAGTGAAGGAATTAGTACAATGAGAACCCACGGTGAAACCAAAATCCTAGAGATTTCTTCTGAATTGATTAAACCAACCATTTAATCGATTGCTTTGTTTTCTTTTATTTTTATTTTTCTTTTTCAGAACAACTTCCAAACTTTTATAATCGGTTTAGTTGATCGTGAGTAGTTATTAGTAGTCTACCAATAATTACATTTCCCTATGTTTGACTCGGGCCTCACAAGGCCTATATTACATTGATGTGTATACTTGTGTTATACACACGGTAAAGTCGTGTCAAGTTTTTGGCGCTGTTGCCGGGGAAACGGCAATTTTCAGCACTACAAGTGCTACAAGCGCCACTCAAGGCCACTTTTAATAATTTTAATAATTGAGAGTAAATTATCTATCTTTCAAATTCTTTATTCGTCTAGTATTGTACTTAATCAATTTTTCACATTTCAGGTACTAGTGCATGGTGAAGACGTGTAGTACGGACTACACACAATCGACACTTGAGATTCCACCTTTAGGATCGGGTGATGAGAAGGAGCATATCCACAATCTACCTGAAGACTTATACATAGATTCTGAACCTGAAGTAATGGCGGAGGAACAGACAATATGGGAGAAGATCAAGGCTTCTTCCTCATCTGCGTCTAAGGTGTCGATCAAAAAGTAGGCGATCAACATTCCTACATACAAGATTGATCCAAAACTAATAAACCTGGTCAAGTCTAATGCATTTCATGAGATGAATAATGAAGATCCAGTGGCCCACATCAGCACATTTGTGGAAAAGTGTGATATGATAAAGATTGATAGGTTCCCACAAGAAGCACTCTACTTAAAGCCTTTTCCCAGTTCTTTAGCGGGAAATGCACATGAATGGATGCACAATCTCATTGATGAGCGCATCGAGACCTGGGACCAGATGGTGGAGGTCTTCTTTGAGAGATTCTTCCCACCTGAGAAGATGAATGACCTTGTGAGAAAGATCCATAACTTCTGTCAAAAGGTCGGTGAGACTTATTTAGAGACATAGGAGCACTTTCAAATCATGTCAAGGAAGTGCCCACATCATGGGCTGGACAAGGACAAGCCAGTTAATTTTTTTTTACTTTGCTCTCAATGAGCATGACAGAAGAAACTTAGATTCAGCGGGATCGGGCTTCTTCTTGAACTACACATGTACAAGGTGTTGGGAGATCTTGAAGAACATGGCCAAGAAGCAGTCGTAGGGTAATAGAGATGCACCGGAACAAATTATAGTTGCAGGGGAATCAAAGGAAATTAAAGAGCTAAATGAGAAGATGGACATGATAGCAAAGAGATTGCTAGCAAAAGAGGATGAAGGATCTGATGATGAGGCACATGTCAAATTTATGCGCCAACAACAAGGGTATAGGAATAATGATTACTCTTGGAGGAAGGATAAGAAGTTCTCGTGGAAGGATCCCAATAACTTTCTATAGGATCCGGATGCCAAAACACAACCTATTACAGAGAATAAGAGTAATGAGTAGCTCAATAAAATTGTGAAACAAAACCAAGAACTCATGAGCACTTTTAGCAAGCAACTGCAAACTCAAGGGGAATTTATGAATCAGTTTGGACAGATGCTACAAAGCCACAGGGAACACATGAGGACACTTGAGACATATTTATCACAGATGGTAGTAGATATTGCAAGTCTAAAGAAGCCCACAATGCAAGGTTTCCCAGGGAATACTTATGTTCCCAGAAAGAACCATCAAGCTAAGGCCATTCTATTGAGGAGTGGAAAGAAACTTTTAAACTCCAAGGCTGATGAACCGAGCACACCACAACAAGAAGACGTAGGTGAGGCCACAGGGAATGCCATAGTTATAGAGACAACGGAGGATGATGCAGAGAAAGCCATAGAAGATCCCATTACAGAGCAAGAGGCTAAGAAGAGGATGCCTTATGTGCCACCACATCAGAGGGCATAGACTGTCCCGGTTCCTTATCCAAATAGTCTGAAGGCAAAGAAAGTTGATGCACAGTTCAAAAAGTTCCTGGATAGCTTTAGGAAACTTTCAGTCAATATTCCCTTACTAGAGGATATTGAGCAGATACCCTCCTATGGTAAGTTCTTGAAGGATATAATTACCAAGAAGATGAAGATTCCAGAAACTAAGGTGGTAGTGCTTAAGGAACAAGTCAGCGCCTTTATTCTGGGAAAATTTCCACCAAAGCAACAAGATTCAGGCTGTTTCAATATTTCATGCTATATTGGGAAGGTGAAATTTGGTGAAGCACTGTGTGATTCCAGGGCAAGTATCAACTTGATGCCCCTCTCTACATTCAAAAAGCTTGGTCTTAAATAATCTCGACAAAGCAACATGACAATTCAACTTGCAGACAATTCTATGGTATGGTCGTATGGTATTTATGAGGATGTCTTAGTCAAAGTTGATAGGTTTGTGTTTCCAGCAGATTTTGTTGTCATGGAGATGCAAGATGAGCAAGGGAATGAGCTGCTCTTAGGAAGACCTTTCCAATCCCCTGCCGATATGATATTGGAGATGGGTAGAGGGCGGTTGACAATGGGTATAGCTGATGATAGATTCGAGATAGTCATGCCACCAAATTCAAAGCAGTCACAAGCGAATGAGCAATGTCACAACGTGAAGCACTTTGATCATAACATCTCTGCTTCCTTAGGGAAGATGTTTCTTGATATGGCTCACATCATGACGAAGGTAGATAAGGAAACAATTGCTGTGAACATCATGGAACAAACAAAGGTGGTTTCTCTTGTTAAAGTTGTGGGTTATCCAAATCATGAGGAAGAGGAGGTCTCACCGTCTACTGAGGATGAAGCTATAGCAGTCTCCATGCTTTACTCATACCCACAATTACCTCTTGAATCTTGTTTGTTTAACATAATGAATGATTGGATGAGAAGTACGTCATTACAAGAATGTGTTAAGATGCTTCAAGTGCTTCCTTGCTACTATGCCAAGTACTATGAAGAGCTAGGACCACTGCCACCACCGCTTAAATCTTCTTTGGTCAGCCCGCCAGAGTTAGAGATTAAGCTGCTGCCCCCTCACTTGAAACACGTATTCTTAGCAGCTGATGCAAAGCTACCAGTGATAATTTCAGCATATTTGAGTGCCGCTGAGGAAGAACAGTTGATGATAGTGTTGAAGAACCACCGTGGTGCATTTGGGTAGTCAGTTTCTGACATCAAGGGGATCTCCCCTACTCTTTGCCAATACAAGATCTGGTTCGCTGAAGGAGCCAAACCAGTGATTCAGCCACAACATCGCCTCAACCCCATCATGATGGAGGTCGTAAAAAAGGAGGTGATCAAGCTTCTCTCTACATGCATCATCTATGTTATTTCAGACTCTGCATGGGTGAGCCCAATACATGTAGTCCCCAAAAAGGGGGGAATCATGATAACTCAAAATCTTTTGAATGAACATGTCACCACCTGATTGGTAATCGGGTGGCGTGTTTGCATTGATTACCGTCGGTTGAATTCTTCCACTTTAAAAGATCATTTTCCTCTCCCATGCATTGATCAGATTTTAGAGCGGCTTGTTGGCCACTATCACTTTTGCTTTCTAGATGGATATTCTGGTTATAATCAGATTTTCATAGACCCTAAGGACCAAGAGAAGTCTACTTTCACTTGTCTGTATGGGACTTTTGCATATTGCCTGATGCCATTCGGTTTGTGCAACGCACCGACTACTTTTCAGTGCTACATGCTTGCTATTTTTCAGATATGGTGGAGCGCTGTCTAGAGGTTTTTATGGATGACTTTTCCATCTACGATGCTTCTTTTGATGAGTTCTTATATAATCTAGACAAGGTGCTACAAAGATGTGAGGACGCACATTTAGTCCTTAATTGGGAAAAATGCCATATGATGGTTAGCAAAGGCATAGTGCTTGGACACAAGGTGTCTAGCAACAGACAGGAGGTAGATCCAGTGAAGATTGAGGTTATTTCCAAACTACCTCCACCAAATTTGGTGAAAGGGTTGTGGAGTTTCCTTGGTCATGCAGGGTTTTATCACTGGTTTATCAAGGATTTTTCTAAAATCGCTAAGCCATTATCAAAATTTCTTGAGAAGGATGTTGTTTTTTACTTCAATGATAAATGTATGCATGCCTTTGAGTTCCTCAAGCAAAAGTTGATCTCTACGCTGATTGTTCAAACACCGGATTGGACTAAGCCCTTTGAGCTTATGTGTGATGCATCAAATGTTTTCGTGGGGGACATTCTTGGGAAGCGCCTTGAGAACAAACCCACAGTTATTTTCTATGCGTCTAAGACCTTGAATGATGCCCAACTCAATTACACCACCACAAAAAAAGAATTGCTTGCCGTGGTTTTTGCATTCAAAAAATTTAGGCAATATTTGGTGGGGTCTAAAGTTGTGGTATGTACAGACCATGCCACCATAAAAGAAAGATGCCAATCCTAGACTCATTAGGTGGATCTTACTCTTGCAAGAATTTGACATTGAAATTAAGGACAAGGCAGACATTGAGATTGTGGTTGCGGACCACTTGTCTCGGTTAGAGTGGGTAGATGAGAGAGATACCAACATACCCATTACTAAGACCTTTCCGGATGAGCAAATCTTTTCCATTCAATATAAGGACCCTTGGTTTTCACATATCGTGAATTATCTCACATGTAAAGAAATTTCGGATGATTGAACTTATCAGGAGCGAAAGAGGTTTTTCCATTCTTTGAGATATTATTTTTGGGATGACCCTATTTTGTTGAGATAGTACAGGGATGGAATTTTGTGCAGTTGTGTACCTAAGAGTGAATATGATAGTGTTCTCAGTCACTGTCATACATTGCCCACCGACGGTCATCACGCAAGTACGAGGACTGCGACGAAGGTGTTAGAGAGTGTCCTTTATTGGCCTACACTTTTCTGGGATGCCTATGATTATGTGAGGAAGTGTGATTCATGTCAAAGGGAAGGTAACATCTCAAAGCGGCAAGAGATGCCCCTCAATGTATTTCAAGAAGTTGAGGTATTTGATTTGTGGGGCATTGATTTCATGGGACCCTTTGTGTCCTCTAATTCCAATTTGTATATTTTTCTTGTTGTTGATTATGTGTCGAAGTGGGTAGAGGCAGTACCCAAAAGGACTAATGATGTTGCGGTAGTGTGTAAGTTTGTGAAGGAGTATATTTTTTGTAGGTTTGGTGTGCCATGGATGATCATTAGAGATGGAGGCACCCACTTCATGAATAGGAAATTCGCTACACTATTGAGCAAATATGGGGTCAAGCATAATGTAGGTACCCCATATCACCCGTAGACAAAGGGCCAAGTGGAGGTGTCCAATAGGGAGATTAAGAAGATATTGGAGTGCACAGTGGCCTCTTCAAGGAAGAATTGGAGTGCATTACTACCGGACACACTATGGGCATATAAAACCACATTCAAGACACCTATAGGCACCACACCTTTTAGGTTGGCTTACGGGCATGCATGTCACTTGCCGGTGGAATTAGAGAACAAGGCACACTGGGCTCTAAGGAAGCTGGACTTGAGTATGGATGATGTAGGGAGAAAGCAAATGTTAGAGATCATTGAATTGGATGAGCTAAGGATGAATGCATACGAGAACTCAAGGATCTACAAGGAGCGAACAAAGCAAATACATGATCAACACATTCAATTGTGAGTGTTCAAGAAGGGTGAGAGTGTCCTATTGTTCAATTTGAGGTTGAACTTGCATCCTGGGAAATTGAAATCCCGATGGAGTGGACCTTTTGTTATAGAGGAGGTGCAACCCCGTGGTGCCATCATGGTGAGAGATGGTGAAAGAATATTCTTGGTGAATGGTCAAAGGTTGAAGCACTATTATGGGGAAGAGTACACAAGGAAAGTGGATGAGATCAAATTCATGGCACTAAATAAGGAATGAGGAGCATGCATGCATCTAGCTCAAGACGTTAAATGAGGCGCTTGTTGGGAGGCAACCCAACCTTGGTAGTGTACATGTTTGTTTCTTTAAATTTTTTGCATTCCTATGTAGTTTTCATTAATTTAGCACTTAGTCTTTAAAAATGATACCCTGATGTGTTTGTTGAGTGTGCAGGATGAGGAACGGTCGATACCATCGACATCTGGGTTGATGGTATCGAATTTGGAACAACGGACAATTCTACCAAAATTTCATTCCGTCGATACCATCGACGACCTCGTCGATGGTATCAAAACTGGAACAGGCAAAAAAGGATTGGGCATTGATTGTATCGACTCATCGTCGATGGTAGCGAGTTTTCTGGAGATTTTTAGACGAATTGTCTCAGTGATTTCGATACCATCAACACACTGGTCAATGGTATCGACATGTATACCGCAACTTTGAATTGGTCAGACTTCGCGGGGATTGAAGGAACATACAGCTGTCGATACTATGAGCACATTGTTCGATAGTATCGACGACACGTCAGTGATCTGAGGTCTTCATCGAGTGGTCCACAATGCCTATCCATGGACTGTGTCGATGGTATCGACAACCTGTCGCTACCATCGACACGAGGCTGATCCGGGTCCCCACATCGAGCCATCAACAACCGTCGATTGTAGTGAGGGGAAGATTCCAGCAACTGTCGATACCATCGATGGGATTGTCGATGGTATTGACGCACCGACAGTAGACTTGGTTGTCCCTTATAAAAAGGAGGGCAAATCTTCATTCAAATCATACAATCTCATTGCCTACCCTCCACATCCGAGGCTTAGCATCCCTGAGCATCCAAGAGAAACCAAGATCACCGCTGACAATTGCCTCTGAGCATCTTCTTCGGCTTTGCGGATCTCAATCTTCTCTGAGTGCCCCAATCATCTTCTCCGAGCTCCATTCTCTTTTCTTTTCCTCACTCATTGACGTGCAACCATGATGAGATCGGGAGCGTCATCATCTAGGGCTGCACCACCTGCACTACCCGCCCTGCAACAAGGACTAGTTTCTCGCCCGAGGCTAGTCCATCCATCACCGGAGGTCAAAAAGGTGTATGAGGAGCTATGGAAGCGCTCCATCGAGCCAACTCAGTATGGAAACCGGCTGTTGATCAAGGATATGGGTTTTGAGGCCAATATGGCCTATGTGCTACAGGGAAAATTGGGTGAGTCCCCTAAGTTTTGTCGTGACCACGCCAACGGTCATCAATTCTTCAGCGGGTGGCCCACTTACAAGGAGATCGTCATCGAGTTCATGGCGTCTCTGGATATTTGTGTCATTCCCAATGAATTAGTATCGGCGCACACAGAGTGGAAATAGGAGTGTGTTTCTTTCTGCCTCTACAACAAAGACTATACAATGACCCTTCACGAGTTCATAATGAACTCCGTCAGCCACCACAGAATGTTGATTATGAAGTGATGTATGCAAAGATGGTCACCATACCCGAGGGGTATTCTATCAGCTGGGACCATACTGCTATAGCTGAATTTGAGCATCCATTTGTCAAGATCTTGCACCGCATTCTCTCCAACACCTTCTTTACAAGATTAAAGTTGTCTCAAAGCAAATTTCAGGAGACAAACCTATTCTTCCTCTATAGTCTGTTGGAGCGGACACCTATCAATTTTGGAGCTTTCTTCCTCATGCGTGTAATGGAGGTTAAGAGGAATGTTTCTCATAGGTCTCCTATTTATTTTGGGGGTCTAATTATGCCGATTGCAATGTACTTGGGCCGGGATTTGTCTGGGCTACCCAAGCTGGAGTGCAAGAACACGCTCAATTTGAGCCATTTTGTAAATGCAAGCCTCCTTGAAGTCTGACATGGCATTGCCTATGACACATATCATGTGTGAGGTGTGTTTCAAAGGACGCAATTGCCCAACCCTACCTTCAACATCAGACCAAGCCAAAGCTACAGGTGGTCGATCATTGATATTGATGATGAGGAAGAAGAAGCAGCTCAAGACGCAGTGACTCCAGAGTGCGACGATGATGAAGGGGAGGAGGAAGCCACTATTTGTGGCAAAGAGTTCAAAACATACGTCATTAACTAAGCAGAAGTGTCCGTTAACAGTGGATTACTGAAAATCACTAAAAATTTAAATCATTTGCAAAGAGATCCACACATAGGGAAAACTCTTTTATCAAAAACCAATGTATTTCATTTACATCATGGTTCATGAGTATATATTCTGTACCATTCCTTCTTTAGGATTACAAGCATCATCTGCTCTGTTAACAACTAAACACAGACATCATAAGAACCTCAAGGAATCAAGCCAAAAACTCAGATTGATTTATTAAAAACACTAGTTACTAACTCGGAGGACCTGAGAGTACAGAGATGACACATAGGACTTCTATCTACAAGACACGACAGACAGTACACACAACCTGAGCTATCACTGCTGTCACTGCTGCTGCTGATGTTCTTCCTCTGTAAGATATTCTCAGTCTCCTCCGTGCTTGTCCACCTAAAAATGTTGGATCCCACAGGGGTGAGACAATTGTAATTGCCCCATTGAGAGATATAACTCTCCACCAAAAACATTATTATTGTAGTTTAATGATATAAAATTGGGCAGAAGATAAGTAGTTTAAAGCATTCTCATCTTTTAAAGCATTGCAACTATTTATGATAGAATAATAGATCATCTATTCTCTTAATAAGGAATAGGAAGAACATTCATATCATTTATCCATCATATTATACCATCATGTCAAACTTCTCTTGTGACACTCATTATCTTGATATGTCACCCATGAGACATTTTGTTTCAATCTGTTGGCCTTAACCAATCTGCTAGACAAATATGGGATTATATCTACCATATACTCATATATCATTAATATAGGCATTGGGTTATTACCAATCCTGTGTCATTATTATAGGAAATGGGTTATTACCGATCCTATGTCATAATTACAGGTATTGGGTTATTACCAATCATGTGTCATCATTATAGGCATTGGGTTATTACCACTCCTGTATCATCATTCCAGGCATTGGGTTATTACCAATCCTGTGTCATCATTATAGGCATTGAGCCTCTGCCAGGTATTGGACTCTTCCAAACCTGATTACATCACCAGGCATTGGACACTACCAATCCTGATTTCACAGCCAGGCATTGGACTTTAACCAACCTGATTACACAACCAGGCATTGGACTTTAACCAACCCAGATTACAGGCATTACACCTCTACCAGGTATTGGACTTTAACCAATCCTGATTACACAGCCAGGCATTACACCTCTACCAGGTATTGGACTTTAACCAATCCTAATTACACAGCCAAGCATTGGACTCTAACCAATCCTGATTACAGGTATTACACCTCTGCCAGGTATTGGACTTTAACCAATACTGATTACACGGTCAGGCATTGGACACTAACCAATCATGATTACAAGCATTATACCTTAGCAAGGTATTGGACTTTAACCAATCCTGAATACATAGCCAGACATTGGACTCTAACCAATCCTGATTACAGGCATTACACCTCTTCCAGGTATTGGAATTTAACCAATCCTGATTACACAACCAGGAATTGGACTCTAACCAATCCTGATTGCAAGCATTACACCTCTGCCAGGTATTGGACTTTAACCAATCCTGATTACACAGCCAGGCATTGGACTCTAACCAATCCTGATTATAGACATTACACCTCTACCAGGTATTGGACTTTAACCAATCCTGATTACACATTCTTTATTAAATACAAATTTTCCTTTTATTAAGTTTATTAAAACATTATCATTTCTTACAATGAACTTTTATATTCATCTTGGTACCTCTCACTATGCCACAATTGTTCTCATGGCTCATAAGGCCCATAAAGCATCTTGTCACCTCTCACTAGGTAACATCTAACCATATGGCTCACAAGGCCATTTAAACATCTTGTCACCTATCACTAGGCAACATCTAATCATATGGCTCACCCGGCCATTACACATCTTGTCCCCTCTCACTAGGCAACAATAACATATTACCTCATATAATACAATAGTAACACCTGTGACAGAGTGAGTTTTTATAGTATTTTTCTCTCTCTTAAAAGTTTATTATCAAATTTATGGACCAAATTACCCTCATATACTTCCCTCACTTAATTGGACAAATATGTGTCACCAATTTCAAATATATGCAAACCCTACTATGCTATGATGATAAAATACATATATTAATGTATTTAGTTAATGAACACATCAAGTATTCGAAATTGGATCTATAATTGTTGTAATAGTAGCATAATGACACTATAAGACTACCCCTAAATTTTGGTTGCAATTGGATCAACCAATTGGGAGATATGACCAACTCAATTTGATGCATATTCCATTGCATTTTGAACCTTAGGGCCTAAGTTTCGGATTCCTTTTTGATATGTACATATGTCACACACCCTTTCTTTTGGTTGGGGGCGGACTTATGAACCAGGGATCAGCCACGACCGTCTGATCGACTGATCAGGGATCGCGTGAGATCCAAAGGACATTGGATCATCCCTAACCTTCTGCAAAGACCTAGTCTCCACCCTTCACAGCGCAGCAACATCTCCAAAACTGCTAGCGCGCGAATCTCGCCATCTCAGCGCGAGATATTTGGAGGAAAGACTCGTCTCACTGATACGAGTTCAACAAGCCCACACTTAACCTCCCTCATCCACGGAACAGGGAGAACGAACTCCCGACTTTGCACCCCATTCCAGGCGGCGGTGGCTGAATTTAGGGCTTCGTCGCCCAGCCTTACAAACACCTATTTAATGCCTCCTCCAGCTCCGCCCGACCTCCCTTAGGCTCCTACAAGACCCATTTCTAGTCGTCTGACCTCCGAGCACCGCCACCAACTCCACCTCCCCTCCGTCGCTACTTTGCCTTGGTGGCACCTCCACAGACCTCGTCCCACCAATTACCCTTCACCATCAAGTTCACCCCAACCCAGGGGTGCTTCGTGGCAAATCCCTGACACCTCAAACGCCCTCCACAACTGGAGCCTCCTTTACTCCGACGACCTCCACCATCCTCGCGGCGGAAGGGGGCTGCAGGAAGTTTTTGAGCGTGGGACCTTGA
Source organism: Alisma plantago-aquatica (assembly GCA_963693085.1). Lineage (NCBI taxonomy): Eukaryota > Viridiplantae > Streptophyta > Magnoliopsida > Alismatales > Alismataceae > Alisma > Alisma plantago-aquatica. The sequence continues at coordinate 886,005,248 of OY856411.1, forward strand.
CGCCTGGACGTGGAGAGGCCTATCAAAGTCGATCGTGCCCACAACCCGTCACGATTTCCTTGCTCCATGAGGCAGGCCCTCGCCGGAGTTTGATCTAGCCACTTTGGCTAGCAGCGAACAAGGAACAACAGAACAAGAGGAGAGAGAGCTGCCAAGTTGGGCCAGTAGGCTCTTGCCACCTCAGCTAGAGGAGCCGCGGGTCAGCACTCACACTCAAAAGTCTGCAGGCTTCCTCGCAAATTTCTGGGATCAACGAGAGCTGTCGATCCAGTCGGATCCGACTGTTGATCAAGGTAGAAATTTTTTTTTCTTTTACCCAAGAAATGAACTATCTTGGGAAATTTCTAGGAAATGCTAGGAAAATCAAATAATAGCGAACCAATATACCATTTTGATCAAAAAATTATTCTCTATCCAAATAAAATGCTACCAGGACCTAGATCCGTTGCCTTTTCAAAAAATAGTTGCTTAAATCCTTAATGACCCCTTAATTCTAATTAATCTTTGATAATAGTTCCCTTGATGATATCTGCCCTTATAAGGTGTATTTAACCCTAGATAGAACTATGTTCCTAAATGAATCGAAATACCATTCTATGTTGATAAGTGATCAAAGAATTAGAAGAAACCCTAATTTCAGCTTCCTCTTCCTACATGAAATTAAAGATATATCTTTATGACTGAAATACTATCATTAGATGATAATTAGTGTTTATTACTTGGTCTGAATCTTTAAAACGAACCATGATGTTATGGATGGTTAACATGTAAAGGATTACCCTCCCTTTTTCTTTAACCATCCTAGAAACCCAAATTTTGGGAAATCTTCTAATTAATCAATTAAATATTATCTTTAATCCAAATAGTTTATAATGGATCAGACCTGATAATATTTGTGAACCTAATTAGAATATGGGGAAATCCCTGATCTAAATCAAGATAACATAAAAAGGAATAATAATTAAGAACATAACTTAGTCCTGGTCACATGGACCAATAGTAATGTTGTACCCTTGCTTTCTTTGGAGGGTGACTAAATTCCTATTTGAATCTAGATCTGTGGACTTTTGATTGAACAAGCAGGTACGTGGTCATATAAGTATATGACTAGATTTCTGGTTTCCTATGATATGTATACCTTGAATGCTCATATTTGAATATTATTGCTTGGTTTACTAGTACGAGATATATTTCGCCAAACCTAATGAAACATAAAAGGTTATGATGGGTTGTAGCTACTAGAGCACATAGCCTGGTGTGGATGTATGTGCCTAACATGGATGTATGTTTTCCTTGGCCCATGTTAGATGTATGATGATATTATGTTGCCCACACTAGATGTATGTTAAGTGCAATGTGTGTAGTACAACCACATCAAAATGATTGTAATAAAAAGGATGTTTACCTGATTTTCGCCTTAAGAAATGGTTTTGTTTCTCCTTTCTTCTTGTTCAAATATCTTCCTTTGTGCAACCTTATTAAATGTAACTTTTACCACGTACCAGCCTTGTTGATGTTTTGTTTATCGTATTTTCTAGGTGCAAGGAACAATTGACAACAAGATGAAATACATGCTCAAAGTACCTGAAGGCATGAAATAATAAACATGGATGATGCATTAGATAGATCTGTTCCACTTATCTTATTTCTCTCTAGATGATTAGTTCATTTCTTTTCCTAGTTGATGTCGAGGATGATCAAGATCCTATGTAATAAAGTTAACTTTCTTTAGAACAATAATTTTTCTCTCCATATGTAATGACTTTATTTTATCTATATGAATGAATGTTTGTGTGGCATTATATGATGATGTGGACTAGATCTTGGCTCAATCTCTGGTTTTAGTTGACTACCTTAATCTCTTATATTTTCCCTTTTGACATCTATAGATATGAGTGCACGCATATCTATGAATGTCACTATGGAAAGTATATAGAAATTGGGGGACGTCACAATACCACAATCCCCTCAATAGGGTTAGGGCTTACTATTCACGTTACATTAGGGTTTCTCATGTCCCATTACCCAATTTAGGGTTAGGGTTTCCCATCTCACATTAATTAGTATTTCATATTTATCAAATCAACCTTAATATATTGCTCCACACCTCTAGAAGCATCCATTAACATCTTGAGTATTCAATCATGTTTATTACTCTTAACATTTATCATTAAATGATTATCAATACAAGGTATGAGTTCATTTCTCATCCTTATCATGGTATGATTATATCATACTCATTAGTTTGGCTTAACCCCATTCTCAAGGTATATTAGCCTATACTTATCGAAGTATATCAAACTCATTACATTTCATTGTAACAAATTACGTAACACACTTCATGTGTTTCTTGTCCAAGTATGTTGGATTTGAGGTGCATCAAGGTATATCAACCCTGGAATGCTAAAAGTGATATCTATCATATCTTGATGTATCACTTTCCTCATCACTTCCAACTTACTTGAGTTTTCAACTTATCTTGGATTAAGGTATTTCCCATCTTAATACTTTCATCCACTAACCTATCATTTTTACTATGAAGTGCATAGGTCACACACACGAATGGTCCAACTATCTTCAATGATATGGACTCATTTTAGGTTAAGGCATTGCTTATTATAAGGTTGCCTATGATCAACCATTTGAGATATTTCACCTTTATAAGGCATTACCCACTATTTTATCATTAGGGTTCTCTCTTACCATTACCCAGTAATTAGGATTATGGTTTATCATCATATTGCCCAAGATTAGGGCTTCATGTATTATAACTCAAAATTAGAGTTTCACATACCTTCACCCTGTATTAGGGCTCCTCATCATACCATTACATAGGGTTTCACATGGAATCACCCTCAATTAGGGTTTCACTTGGCATCACCCTCAATTAGGGTTTCACATGGTATCACCCTCAATTAGGGTTTCACATGACATCACCCTCAATTAGGGTTTCACATGGCATCACCCTAATTTTAAGATTATGGATTATTAACCCACTCGATTAGGGTTTCATGATCTCTTTAATAAGGATCATACACTAATCACATATTCTTTAGGATTAATACTCATGTATGAATTCCTTTCTGTCATCCTCTCAACTTCATTAGGTTACATCAACCTTTCAATCAAATATATACAGCTATGGTCGTCATAGTGTATTGATACATTACTTTCATAAGCTTTTAGGGTTAACCATTCAAAAGGTACTGATCATCTAGGTACTTTAGGGTTTCAACCTTTGTACCTATCATTGATAATCATTATTATTAACTGTTGGATCAATGGATCAATCATCACCTTAAATCTCCAAACGATTTGATCACTTTAGACCTCCATTCAGTTTTGATCATGACCTTCAAACGGTCTTGAGGTCCCATCCTCAAACGGGCTTGGGGTTAGACCATCAAACAGTCTTGGGTTCAGACCTTCAAACGGTCTTGGACCTTAGCCCCTTAAATGGTTTTGAAACTTTTTCCTTTCAAATGGTCTTGAATTCCTTTTCCTTCTCAAACGGTTTGAAACTGTTTCATCTCAAACGGTCAACCTTTACCAAATGGTCAACCCTATCAAACGGTTTTGAAAACCGTTTCCTACAAATGGTCAAACTTTCTCAAATGGTCAACCCTTGATCCTCAAACGGTTTGAAACCGTTTGAGCACCAAATGGTTTGATGAAATCATTTGCTCCACCAACATGAAATTGAATCAAATCAATTAGGGATTCAATGCTTCAATCCAATTAGGGTTTGTAATTGGTAGATTATCCAATCATGGAGCCTTTAGAAAGAAATCAATTAAATCTATTAGATCATTATTGAACACATCAGCAACCCCCTTCAAATGGTCAACCCCCTCCACTCGATCAACCACTCCAAATGGTTTGGAACCCAAACCTCCAAACGGTTTGGTGAAACCGATTGGACCATATTGTTGAAACTGTTTACAAAGGATATTTGTGAAGGTGTGTGCTTATGATGATGTCATCATCATCAAGATACAAACCCACAAAGATTTCTGTGATTTTCATGGTGATTGCATCAATCAATCAAATAAACTTTCGAGAATGAAGAAAGGATCAACAATTGATAGAGGTATGAAATCAATAATAACATTCAAGGGTTCAAGTTATATAACCTGCCTTCAATGAAGCTTCAAAGATCCAACTTCACGTTCCTAATGGTGAAAGAATCTTTCTCACTCCACAAGGTTTGTTCCTCAAGCTTTTGAGTGAAATGGATTGGCTAGAAAGGAAGATTGATAGAAGAAAAGAAGAAATCCATCATTTATTTTCGATTTCCACCATGAAATCAAGGTTGAAAGTGATCAAGAAGCTTACCTACAGGTTGGAACTCGTCCTCCTATTGCTCCTTAGCCCCCTTGGTCGTTTTGCAATCAAATCGTGAAAGTGGATTCGAAATTCCCCTTTCCAGCTATGGATAAACGAGCTTATATGCATTTTTATTAAAATTCATTTTAAGAGAGAGAAAGTAGGAAATAACTACTCCATTTCCTTTCCACTTGCCCTCTACTCTTCCTTACATACGAGGCTATCTTCCTTGCCTCTTATTACTCTCAATTATTCATGAAATAAAGAAAATAAAATTAAGCACCTTAATCCATTTAATAATAATATCCATAAGTTAGTGGATATTTCTTTTTCTTTTAATAATGTGAGTGAGTTATCCACTTCCTTTAGATATTTTCGTGCCTTTTCAAGGCACATGGTCGTCCATTATTTTGCAAAATAATCCCTCACCTTTTAGTTGAAGGGCTCTTCAATTAACATATTTATTTTCGCATTAAATTGAAGTAAAGTTTCAATTAAAAGCTTAAATCTTGATTATTTTAATATCAAGATTCTCTCTCCTCCAAAGTAATTCAAATGAGGTGCCCCTCTAATTTTCTTGCCTCTACATAATGCCAATAATAATTAGGGACCCTCTAAAAGTGATATTTTTCATATTGAACCTAGGTTTTGGGTAAATTGCACATTACACCAAAACTAGGTTTTAATGCACAAACATTGCTCAACAAGCTCTTTCTTGTTATTCAGGCTTGTGGAAGCCATACATCTGCATCATTATCATTCTCATGATTCTCAAACACTTTTGAGGAACGTTTTATCATGTAACATTTGCAATTTAACCCCTCAACTTGGGTAATTTGCACTTTAGTCCAAAATAAGCAAAGATTGCTTCAACATTATTCAAACATGACCAAAATTGAAACATAAGTTCCTCTTAAGCCTTAATTACTTTTCAAAAGATAAGGGAAAACATATAATCAACCTTATTATGAAAAACATCTAGGTTTAAGGCTTAACCCAGGTCAGGGATGTTACAATTATAAACCCATAACAAGGATTTCATCCCTGAAATCCCAGATAAAAGGAGACAAATATTATTCATTCGTTATATCATCAAGTCTTCACATAACATCTCATTGTTATGGAGACACCATATAACTTTGATCAATACAAAGTTCTTCCACACAAAATTCTCATAGAATCAAACACACAGGACACACACTCCACTGTTCTTTCATTATTGACTGTGGAATTAATTATGTGTAATGTAACACTTTTCTTATTTAGATAGAGGTTATTTGTTAATTTAATTTGATAAACTTTTCTTGCAATAATTTTACAATTATTCATTCAAATAGTTCATTCTCAACAATGTTATGTTTATGGAAAGCGTAAACCCCTAACATATGATGTCCATACTACATTAGGTAATTGGACTGATTCCACAGTTAACCATAACATGTAACCATCATAAAATAGACTGATATTTCTCATATACCAGAATCCCTTACCTTGGTATCTAACACATGTGTTGATAACACATCACATCCTCATCTTCCTTTGGTCATTGTATAAATTTTCAATTGTTCATGAGTCATTTACTCTTGTTTCATCCTAGGTTCCTTGCTATCAGCATAGGAATTATAAAGATGATTATATATCATTATCTCTCAGCATCATTATCACCATGAATACTAGATATGGGTATTCAAACCTTCAATTCATCACTGAACATTGTTATCTCTTATCAGATAACTGTTACCTCTAGGTATGAGGACCAGGGTATACATTATACTAAACATCTTCTTTTTATTTATAAGTTGATTTATAATTAAATCAAATTCCTCCGTATACCAACTAGAATGTGGTAGAAATATCCATGCCACATCTCCTTCTTGATTAGGCTTCTTTGGATTGTTTCAGAATGATTACTTGATCAGAGTAATTAGAAAGATAATAATCTAGGTATTTCATACTTACCTTGCCTTCAATAAATCAATACCTGGACAGGGTATTCAAGAACTAAAATTAGGTAGTATGCATTTATTTTTATTTTATGTTTTCATCTCTTTAAATTTGATATACTTAATATCTCATATTTTCTCTAAGTTCCTTTTTCATCTCTTCCCTTCCTTAATGAAGAAAGAAAAATTTCAAAACATATAAAAGAATATTAAACTGAACACAAGTTTTCATCCTACTTATCTCTTTCTCATATCCTCAAAGGATTATACATATGAACTAAACAACACTACCTTTCTTATAGTAGAGAGTAGAGGATATTTCAACTAGAAAGTTTTATCTTGACATGTCTACCTCTCACAAGTTATCTAGTGTCTTGTCTGTTGGGTCACCTCATCACTTTCTATTTGGACATTGCCACCTCAGATGTCCTCTTTGTCCACATCTATAGCAAGCTCAGAGCCTTTTAGGTGACTGCTGCTTGGGTGCACTACATTGTGGTTGAGTCGATACTACTGAAATCTTTAATTGTTTAGTACCACCAATTCCTTGTTCATGTGACTGTTTAGACTTCCTTTTAAGTTCTGTCTCATGTTTCTTTGTCATAGACCCTTCTATCCTTCGAATTGACTCCACAAATGTGGCAAACCTCTCTCTACTTTCTAGGGAAGATGCCGGAATAGACATTTCAGCATTCAGTCCCTTCTCAAAATGTCGAATCTTTTCTTCCTCAGTACCAGCCATTTGAGGACAAAATTGCAAAAGTTCCATAATGTTGACCTCATATTCATTTATTGACATGGCTCCCTGTCAAATTTTCTCAAGGTGCGAGATCTTTCCATCTAAGTATGTCCTTGAAAAATACTTATTGATGAATTCTCGACAAAATTCCTCCAAATTCATCTATTCGTCATTACTTTTTATTTCTTCTATAGCCCACCAATGTCCAGTACTACCCTTCAAAAGGTATACAACATGTTTAACTTTGTCAGCCTCTGGGATACTAAGGATCTTAAAATCTTTTTCTAACTCAGTGAGCCATAAATATGCATCTGCTGGGTCAGATGTCCTAGCATATTCTATGGGTCCAACATGACGTAGTCGTTCAAAAGTCTTACCAGACCCATATCCCTCATTGGGAGCTGGTGCCCCGGGTAGAATGTTTCACTCTGTTGGCCTTAGCCAATCTGTTAGACAGATATGGGATTATATCTACCATGTACTCATATATCATTAATACAAGCATTGGGTTATTACCAATCCTGTGTCATTATTACAGGCATTGGGTTATTACCAATCATGTGTCATCATTATAGGCATTAGGTTATTACCAATCATGTGTCATCATTACAGGAATTGGGTTATTACCAATCCTATGTCATCATTACAGCATTGAGCCTTTGCCAGGTATTGGACTCTTCCAAACCTGATTACATCGTCGAGCATTGGACACTACCAATCTTGATTTCATAGCCAGGCATTGGACTTTAAGCAACCCTGATTACACAGCCAGACATTGGACTTTAACCAACCCTGATTATAGGCATTACACCTCTTCCAGGTATTGGACTTTAACCAATCCTGATTACACAGCCAGGCATTACACCTTTTCCAAGTATTGGACTTTAACCAATCTTGATTACACAGCCAGGCATTGGACTCTAACCAATCCGGATTTTAGGCATTACACCTCTGCCTGGTATTGGACTTTAACCAATCCTGATTACACAGCCAGGCATTGGACTTTAACCAATCTTGATTACACGCATTACAACTCTACAAGGTATTGGACTTTAACCAATCCTAATTACATAGCCAGGCATTGGACTCTAACCAATCCTGATTATAGGCATTACACCTCTGCCAGGTATTAGAATTTAACCAATCCTGATTACAAAGCCAGAAATTGGACTCTAACCAATCCTGATTACAGGCATTACACCTCATCCAGGTATTAGACTTTAACCAATCCCGATTACACAGCCAGGAATTGGACTCTAATCAATCCTGATTATAGGCATTACACCTCTGCCAGGTATTGGACTTTAACCAATCCTGATTATACATTCTTTATTGAATATAATTGTTCCTTTTATGAATCTTATTAAAACATTATCATTTCTTCCAATGAACTTTTATAATCATCTTGGTGCCTCTCACTAGCCACAATTGTTCTCATGGATCATAAGGCCCATAAAGCATCTTGTCACCTCTCACTAAGCAACATCTAACCATATGGCTCACAAGTCCATTTAAACATCTTGTCACCTATCACTAGGAAACATCTAATCATATGGCTCATAAGGTCATTACACATCTTGTCACCTCTCAGTAGGCAACAATAACATATTACCACATGTAACACAATAGTAACACCACTATTCCCTCAATAGGGTTAGGGCTTACTATTCATGTTACATTAGGGTTTCTCATGTCCCATTACCCAATTTAGGGTTAGGGTTTCCCATCTCACATTAATTAGGATTTCATATTTATCAAATCAACCTCAATATATTGCTCCACACCTCTAGGAGCATCCATTAACATCTCGAGTATTCAATCATGTTTATTACTCTTTACATTTATCATTAAATGATTATCAATACAAGGTATGAGTTCATTTCTCATCCTTATCATGGTATGATTATATCATACTCATTAGTTTGGCTTAACCCCATTCTCAAGGTATATTAGCCTATACTTATCGAAGTATATCAAAATCATTACATTTCATTGTAAAAAATTACATAACACACTTCATGTGTTTCTTATCCAAGTATATTGTATTTGAGGTGCATCAACATATATCAACCCTGGAATGCTAAAAGTGATATCTATCATATCTTTATGTATCACTTTCCTCATCACTTCCAACTTACTTGAGTTATCAACTTATCTTGGATTAAGGTATTTCCCATATTAATACTTTCATCCACTAACCTATCACTTTTACCATGAAGTGCATAGGTCACACACAAGAATGATCCAACTATCTTCAATGATATGGACTCATTTTAGGTTAAGGCATTGCTTATTATAAGGTTGCCTATGATCAACCATTTGAGATATTTCACCTTTATAAGGCATTACCCACTATTTTATCATTAGGGTTCTCTCATACCATTACCCAGTAATTAGGATTATGGTTTATCATCATATTGCCCAAGATTAGGGCTTCATGTATTATAACTCAAAATTAGAGTTTCACATACCTTCTCCCTATATTAGGGCTCCTCATCATACCATTGCATAGGGTTTCACATGGCATCACCCTCAATTAGGGTTTCACATGGCATCACCCTCAATTAGGGTTTCACATGGTATCACCCCTAATTAGGATTTCACATGGCATGACCCTCAATTAGGGTTTCACATGGCATCACCCTAATTTTAAGATTATGGCTTATTAACCCACTCGATTAGGGTTTCATGATCTCTTTACTAAGGATCATACACTAATTACATATTCTTCAGGATTAATACTCATGTATGAATTCCTTTCTATCATCCTCTAAACTTGATTAGGTTACATCAACCTTTCAATCAAATATATACAACTATGGTCATCATAGTGTATTGAGACATTACTTTCATAAGCTTTTAGGGCTAACCATTCTAAAGGTACTGATCATCTAGGTAATTTAGGGTTTCAACCTTTGTACCTATCATTGATAATCATTATTATTAAACATTGGATTAATGGATCAATCATCACCTTAAATCTCCAAACGATTTGATCACTTTAGACCTCCATTCGGTTTTTATCATGGCTTTTAAACGGTCTTGAGGTCACATCCTCAAATGGTCTTGGGGTTAGACCCTCAAACAGTCTTGGGTTTAGACCTTCAAATGGTCTTGGCCCTTAGCCCCTTAAACGATTTTGAATCTGTTTCCTTTCAAACAGTCTTGAATACCTTTTCCTTCTCAAACGGTTTGAAATTATTTCATCTCAAATGGTCAACCTTCACCAAACGGTCAACCCTATCAAATGGTCAACCCTATCAAACGGTTTTGAAAACCATTTCCTACAAATGGTCAACCTTTCTCAAATGGTAAATCCTTGATCATCAAATGGTTTGAAACTATTTGAGCACCAAACAGTTTGATGAAATCATTTGATCAACCAACATGAAATTGAATCAAATCAATTAGGGTTTCAATGCTTCAATCTGATTAGGGTTTGGAATTGGTAGATTATCCAATCATGGAACCTTTAAAAACCAATCAATTAAATCTATTGGATCATTATTAAACACATCAGCAACCCCTTTCAAATGGTCAAACCCCTCCGTTCGGTCAACCACTCCAAACGGTTTGGAACCCAAACCTCCAAACGATTTGCAAACCGTTTGGTCACCAAACGGTTTGGTGAAACCGATTGAACCATATTGTTGAAACCGTTTACAAAGGATATTTGCAGAGGTGTGTTCTTATGATGATGTCATCATCACCAAGCTATAAACCCACGAAGCTTGCTATGATTTTCATGGTGATTGCATCAATCAATCAAATAAAATTTTGAGAATGAAGAAAGGATCAACAATTAATACAGTTATGAAATCAATAATAACATTCAAGGGTTCAAGTTATATAACCCGCCTTCAATGAAGCTTCAAAGCTCCAACTTCACATTCCTAATGGTGAAAGAAGCTTTCTCACTCCACAAGGTTCATTCCTCAAGCTTTTGAGTGAAATGGATTGGCTAGAAAGGAAGATTGATAGAAGAAAAGAAGAAATCCATCATTTATTTTCAATTTCCACCATGAAATCATGGTTGAAAGTGATCAAGAAGCTTACCTATAGGTTGAAACTCGTCCTCCTGTTGCTACTTAGCCCCCTTGGTCATTTTTCAAGCAAAGAGTGAAAGTGGATTCGAAATTCCCCTTTCAAGCTATGGATAAATGAGCTTATATGCATTTTTATTAAAATTCATTTTAAGAGAGAGAAAGTAGGAAATAACTACTCCATTTCCTTGCCACTTGCCATCTCCTCTTCCTTACATACGAGTGTATCTTCCTTGCCTCTTATTCCTCTCAATTACCCATGAAATAAAAAAAAAGAAAATTAAGCACCTTAATTCATTTAATAATAATATCCATAAGTTAGTGGATATTTCTTTTTCTTTTAATGATGTAAGTGAGTTATCCACTTCCTTTAGATATTTTCGTTCCTTTGCAAGGAACATGGTCGTCCATTCTTTTTCAAAATCATCCCTCACCTTTTGGTTGAAGGGCTCTTCAATTAATATATTTATTTTTGCATTAAATTGAAGTAAAGTTCCAATCATGCTTAAATCTTGATTATTTTAATATCAAGATTCTCTCTCCTCCAAAATAATTCAAATGAGGTGCCCCTCTAATTTTCTTGCCTCTATATAATGCCAATAGTAATTAGGGACCCTCTAAAATTGATATTTTTCATATTGAACCCTAGGTTTTGGGCAAATTGCACATTACACCAAAACTAGGTTTTAATGCACAAACATTGCTCAACAAGCTCTTTCTTGTTATTCAGGCTTGTGGAAGCCATACCTCTACATCATTCTCATTCTCATGATTCTCAAACACTTTTTAGGAACATTTTATCATGTAACATTTGCAATTTAACCCCTCAACTTGGGTAATTTGCAATTTAGTCCAAAATAAGCAAACATTGCTTCAACATTATTCAAACAGGACCAAAATTGAAACATAAGTTCCTCTTGAGCCTTAATTAATTTTCAAAAGATAAGGGCAAACATATAATCAACCTTATTAAGGAAAACATCTAGGGTTAAGGCTTAACCCAGGTCAGGGATGTTACATTATTCCTCTTCTACGACGAGTTGCTCTGAGAAAGCATCCACGAAACTATGGAGCATCATCTTCTTCCTAGCCACAACCACCACAACCCTCCCATGATGGAGATGACCCCTATTCTATGCAGGGTATGTATACCATGCTCCAGTCGATCCAGGAGTCCCAGCAGACAATGTTGCAGTCACATCAGACAACTTTTGCAGGGATCCAGGATACGCAGAATAGGCTTTATGAAAATCAGCAGGCGATCTTTGAGAACGAGCACCAACTCTTCACCAACCAACAATAGGTCTACAAAAGGTTGGATAGGATCGAGAAACAACATCAGCCTTTCTATGATCATTACTGGAGCAGAGACTACTTTGGGGGATATCCACAGCCACCGCCCATGCCACCCTATAATCCCAACTTTCTGGGGCAGTATCCAGAGTGGAACCCCCATACCCACCAATACCTACCACACCCACCACCACAGCAGTAGTAGGGTATCACTGTTGCACCTTCTGAGTTTGTTCTTAACTATGACGCCATAGTCAAATTCAAGCTTGGGGGGGAGATGGAACAATTTCTATCTTAGTTTTATTTTATTTTCTTCTATTTGAGCATTTTCTTAGCTTTTTGCAATTTTTCTTCTAATTTTGTAATTTGTTTTTTTATGACTTTTTAGGACCCATTTTCTATCTAGTGTTATCCATGGGTGTCTAATGTAAGTGTGTCATCTTAATGTTTTTCATATGGGGTTGATGTGTGAATTGTTTGAAATTGAGAACATAACTTATGAAAATAATTGGGTAGGTCAACTTTAAAACATATGATCATAACTGTATATCTTTATGGTTCAATAAATGAGGACGGATATGGATGTTGAGATTTAACTGACCAAACGGTAACATGACTTTAATTTGAAGTGAGAAATAGAAACCTCTTAGTTACCCTGTGCACATGTCAGTAAGGAGAGGCATATAATCTTTTCCAATGGTTTTGTCATTTAGTCTTGTGATCTATCCACCTTACTTCATTCACACACCACCAAAAAGAACTGGGAGCACACTACAATTTTTCATCTCTTGACTGCACGTCATTTAGATAGGATTGCATTATAGCTAAATTTTGCATAAAAAATGAAAAATAATTTTTTTGTAGATCATTTATGCATGCACACATTCTAGAGTGCATGCCATTTTAGTTGCATAATTACTTTAATGTAGTTGCACTTTGCATATTTTTGAGCATATAGGACATTATGTGCCTTATTGGGGTAACTTGTTCTATACTCTCTGAAAAGTGGATTGTAATGCATCAATTGTTGTAGTTATGTGAAAATAAACACGAAAAAAATTATGCTTTGTAAATATTTTCGTAGTCAATTGAGAAAATTGGGGCTTGAAAAAGAGTTGAAAAAAGAAAAGAAAAGAAAAGAAAAAATAAGTAGAAATTAGAGGGAGAAAGGAACTTGTTTCACCTGTATAATAGGAAGAATAAGCACATGATGTTGTTTTGTAGACATTCTATCTCACATTGAGACGGAATAGTAGAGCATGCATCATTCCACCTAAAATGTAGGCATTAGGTCATTTTCATATGCATATGCATCATTTAGGTCATTTTTGTTGTTTTTGCATGTTAAACTGTTTTGTGCTTTCTGTTCTTTCACATCCTCCCATTCCATCCACCCGTTGCTCAAAACGGTAGACCACCCATGATTATATCCTCATTCTTGTATCAGGAGATCTGCTTTCATTGTAGATAGTAGTTAGGATTTGAGCAACGTAGATAGGAGATCACAAGATGCACCATGCATGAACCGAAGGAATTGATTATATTATCTACTTTATTTGATTGTGTTCATTAATTACAGGGTGGACATCTCTCATGGATGATCATTGTCACCTTTAGGGTAGTTATCGTTCTGTGGTTAGTGAGAGCCGGTATGTGCCTTGCAGGTGGGAATCATACCGTGATGTCTTTTATGTGATTATGTTCTTTAGTTGACCCTCACAATTTTATTCTATAGTTTGGTTGCTCGAGAACGAGCAAAAGTCAAGATTGGGGGAGTTTGATGCAGGGGTTTTGAGTCTCTTTTATAGGCTAGTTTTACACTCGTTTTATGCACTTATTGATCATATTTGTGGTTAATATCGCATGATTCAATTCCTTTAGCCTATTATCCTTGTCTACATCAAATTCATCTTATTTTACATTGTTTTGTATAGAGTATCATATTTCTCATATTTGATTTGTGTTTTTCTCTCATTTCCAGGCAATTCACAATTCTGGACCCGTCGATACCATCAACGGTCTGTCGATATCATCGATAGAGAAACAGTGACAGAGCCGGAGAGGAAGCAGATAGTTCGATACCATCGACATTTTGTCGATGGTCTTGAAAGGCCAACAGTGAGCCAAATATCACCCCGTCGATACCATCGATGGGAATGGTTGATGGTATCGAGAAGGCTTCAGGCGGCTTCTAGAAATTGAAGAAAGAATAGGTACCCTAAGGTGTCGATACCATCGACACCCCATCGATGGTATCGACGTTGTTGGATCAGAGTTTTGTCCAGCACGACTTCAATTGGACGGTTGCGTTCTTTTGGCGGTTGTAAGTGGTACCTATACCTAGGAAAAGATGACCCAAAGCCGTCATTCACATTCTATTCCATTACACAAGTCCTAAAGGAGGAGAGAGTGAAGAACGGAGCCGAGAGCTATGCCCCGGGAGATTCCAGAGATGCAGACGGAGTTTTTCACCGCCAGAAGGCTATAGAATGCTCATCCCGCGCCGAGGATCACCCGGTTCTTCTCTGTTCAGGGGTTACCCCATCTCCATCCACGTTTTCTCCATGTTTTCTCCTTCCTTTATGGTTTTTTGCATTGAGATGAACATGAGGGGCTAATCCCCTTTGTCTCTAGGATCGGGAGTAGCCCGAGCAATCATTGTATAACTCTTCTTACATAGTTTATCATAATTTGTCCCTCAAATTCGTGGTATGATATCATTTTCTCCGTTGCTATCATTGTGCTTGATCACCATAATGGTAATCTAATACCTTTAATTGTTTTTGACAAAGAATTAACAGTAGAAAAGAGGCAGTAATCACATTAACCAATAAATCCTTTGGAAAAGATGATGTACCGTTAATGGTGGGAACCCAGAGACATATTTTTCCTGCACCTAGTCTAGGGAATAGGTTACTACTGGTGTGGAACTGATCTAGATTAAGGTAGTGAATTATATTGTGGAAGAGAGCAATTCTGGTACAGGCCACTATCCAGAAAGGGAGACAAGTTGTGATAATTGTGAAGGAATTAGTACAATGAGAACCCGCGGTGAAACCACAATCCTAGAGATTTCTTCTAAATTGATTAAACCAACCATTTAATCAGTTGCTTTGTTTTCTTTTATTTTTATTTTTCTTTTTCAGAACAACTTCCAAACTTTTATAATCGGTTTAGCTGATCATGAGTAGTTAGTAGTAGTCTACAGATAATTACATTTCCATGTGTTCGACTAGGGCCTCACAAGGCCTATATTACATTGACGCGTACACTTGCGTTATACGCATGGTAAAGTCGTGCCACAATCACATCCCATCACCAAACCATTGGCCTTTCGATCAATTGCTCTTGGTTCCCCCATCACATGTGCAATGAAGTTTATCGCTCTGAACGACCAATGTCTGCTCACCTCAGGTAGCGAGATCAAACCCGGTGCTGTTGTGAGAGTCGTCCTCTGGATATTGGCATCAAGCGTTCACCTACGGACCAACATTAGTTGGTCCTCAAAGAACCAAGGGCCTTTCTGCAGTGCTCCCTTGATGTCTCCTTCATTGGAAAACCTGGCAAGGACCAGACCGTCTACTAGGGAGAACAACTCCATATCCCCCTTTGGTATCCAACTTCAAAGCATCCATCATTTGAGTTGGCCAAAGTTCACTGAGGTGCCTATGATTTGGACGATTGTTGAATGCCTGTAATAGTCATCCATATCCTCCATAATCGACTCAGTAAACCTTGTCCATTTATGTATGTCGCCCTCTTTGAAGAAGGGTTTCTTCAGATCATCCACAACACTCCCACAAATGTGCATTGGAGGTCCTTCCACAAATTTTACCCAGGCGCGCCCCACTGTGACGTCCTCCAGACATTTGGTTCCATCCTCACCTTTCTTTTCTAGTGTCATGCTCGCCTACTGAAAACTACCTCCTAAGGCCACATTGCCTCCTGCGCCACCAGATCTGGCTCCCGCTCCGGCCGGTGACTGTACAGAAGATCGTTGTCCTCCTCCGCCTATGGTAGAGCATGACGTAGCCTGCCCACCGCCGTCACCCATCGAGCAGGAAGTCGTATACTAGGCACAAATGTACACTAAATTGTGCATCTACACTATTTAAATTGACTGTAATATTATGAGTAAATAACCTTTTCTCATATGAGGCATTGATCAAATTGTGAATGAACATATAAACAAATCAGAGTAGATCACCGGAAGCATGGTGGGCCCATAACCCATAAGTTCTAGGATCTAAACCTGGCTCTAATATCCATAACAACTTCCAAATTTGTTTTTAAGCAAGATTGATCCAGTGGTTTATGTTGCGGTTGGGTTTCTTCCTGACCCAAGTTCTAAACTTGAGTTGAACAATTAAAAGCCGCCATAGTCTTTGATTTTAGACCCTCATACTTGTAATTTTCTCCTTCATATCTTTCCTCTGGGATCGTCCAATCACATAGTTCCATTTGTAGGGTTACTCTCCTATCTCCTTCACTTCCCCCTTTCTGCTCGTTAATCCAGATATATTCTTTTCATATTGGTAACACGATCTGGGCGTGGTGACTGAATAGTAGATCATGTTTCCTGACCGATGAGTATGGTTCTTCTCCAGCCCAACCCATTCTTAAACGAGCTTGTCAACATGTACGAGTGCCATAAGGAGCAATGCTCCACCTGGGTTACCCTTAAGCAACCCTATGTGAAAAGCAAGGTGCACATCAACAAGATGAAGACTGTAGGGGAACCTATTGATTGTCGTTGCCTTATTCATGCTACTGATGGCAAGAAAAACCATCTCTACATCGATTTCTACTAAGGATCATGCCCATTTTTAGGCTTCTTACATTTGAGAGTCCGCATGTCTACACTAAAGAAGAGAGAGATGAAGGCCAAGAATGATATTATTGAGGGGGGGATGAGAAGCTAGAGCTATAAAGATGACCAAAACTCAATCTTACTTATTTTGTTCATTATCATGCAGCCTGGAAAGTAAGGGACAAGGAGTTTAGTTTTATCCTTGGGTGGTTGTGATGGTAGAGAAAAAAAATGGTAATCAATTGAGATTTTGATTTTGTGGGCTTGATTGGCTATTTTTTTGTCTATTAAATTCAATATTTAATAGGATGATGTGCATTGTTGGCTTGCCCTAAAAAATTTGTGAGTGTTCATATCATCTTATGATAGTTCTCTTCCTTATGAATACCTCCCTGATTCATTGAAATTGATATGTGAATGACACATCGATGGTCTTCTGACCTAATATTAATAATTATTTGGGTTCTCTAACCCCACTTGATGACAAATTTTATTTCTTACCCATTACATGAGCATAATTATACCTTTTTCTTACATGTACTATTAACATGTGTGATGGACTAGTCATAACTATAAGTAGTGACACCATTTTTGAGGTACTGAGGTTTTAGTCCACCTATCAATGTGTTGAGGTTTTCATCCTCCTACAGTTTATTATTTTAGGCACTGAGGTTTTAGTCCTCATGCTAAACCACTGAGGTTTTAGTCTATAATAACCTGAACTTTTCTCTTTCTTAATGTATGTGCCATGCACTTCATGTTTGCACCAATTTCTCACTCTATACCTCAATTTTATATTTCATGTGTCTTGATACTTTTTGGGATTGTCTTGTGTTCACATAGTAAGTAGTGACATTCAATTTGATGTGAAACCAAGTTTGCACCTATATTTACACTTCATCATATGACTTTCCCTTTTGACCTCATCTATGTGTCTGATTGTACCATGACCTTATGTTCGGTATGTATAGGACACTTCCACGATCCCAACACACTAAATCTCACTCAATTCGAGCTAGGATGAGAGAGATATGCACATTTGAAATTTTCTTGAAATTAATCTTATTTCTAGCTCGAATTTATGCCTTTTCATCCAGTTTAGATCGACCCTTTTCGGCCCAGTTCATAGGAGTTCAACCTAGACATGATTTCTTACACCTTATCATTCTAGGCCAACTATCCCTGTGTTGTCTCTCCAGCCAATCTCAGCCCTCCAATCCCATAGTTGGGTTCTAATCCAACTGCTAATGCATCTTCTTCAACCTCCTTACATCTTGTGTTTGGCCAAGGATAGGGAAGTTTGGCACCATCTTTGCCACCTCTTTTGAAACTTTTGAGCTCTCAAAGCTTCCTATTTAACCCCCCCTATTTTATTTGCCCCTCTTTTCTTTGCATTTCATGCCTCCTGGCTCCTATTATACTTCTTCTCCTACCTCCAAACCCCTAAAATGTCTTGGTGATTGTCATCCTCCTCTTTCTATTTTCCACCTCCGCAGCCCCCCTCGAGCTTCTTTCTTTGGCCCTACTCCCCCGTTGGTGAAACATACTAAAGCATGACACCTTTGTGGCCTCCCTCTCCACCTTGTCAGTGACCTACTGTAGCCTCAAGGACAACAACTAGTATGTACATGTGCAGTGGGTGGGGAGCGGATCGCGACCACCCACATGCTTCCAACCACCATTCCACATTGGTTGGCCACCACATGGCCATAGTCATAGCGACATACCCAACTAGATGGGACCATGTGTCCGGAGACATGGTGAGGGGGTCACATGCACAAATGGATGGCCGCCACCATTGGATCAACTCTGAGCGGTCGAGATCTAGCATCAAATGATATGTGACACCTTAAACTCCATGTCCCTATAGTTTTAATAAAAAATTTCTAAAACTCTAGATCAATAACTTTTCAGCATCTCTTATCTTGAATCATGAAATGAATCACTTTGATATACTTCTATTACTCTTTTGACCTAAAAGTGGCTCCTTTTTGCATAGAAATGATGTTCCTTACCTAATCATGTAACTTTCCCCTAATCTATAATTACAAAATGATTGAACTTTGAAAACCAATAACTATCTTGTTCCTTGTTCCCTTTTAATCTATATATTGTACTAAATGCCATGTTCGCCATGCGAAATATGAAGTACCCATCCTTTAAGCATAACCATGGCCTCTTACCATTACTTGCCTTAATGTAATGTAGAAAAATGATTATTTAGGTTTTGCATGGAACCCTAGTTTGAAATTAGTAAACTTGGTGGTGTTTTACACATCTTATTAACCAAGATCTCATACTTTTATGGCATATTGTCCTTATAAGATCTCAAGTACTCACCTATGTGCACATGATTGATATGAATAGAACCATGATTGAGTGATGTAGGACCTAAGTATATATGAACATTCATGTGATTGGTAACATGATTATGACTTCGAATACATCCCAATTAAGACCCAATATTATGTCTTCTTATATCTTAGGTCCCCTTGGGATTGGCCCGTCTCTAGAATCTACTGACGGATCATAACTTGTACTCTACTCCCAAGGTATTCTTAATCTTTTGACCTTACTATGATGTTGACTTGATTGTATGTATGCTCATATGCAAGATAGGTTACCTAGTTATTTGTTTGAGCTACATTTTCATATGAATACTAGTTTCAAGTTGATTATAGTATTTTGACAAACTTCAAATATAATATAGATAAATTCATTATACAAACTTGTGTACCTGCCTGAATTCTCGGGGTAAGGCACAAGGCATGAATGAAATAGGGTTAGCTCATTGACTTTGGTCTTGAGGTCCCTCATGTAGAAATAGGGAACATATAGGTTTTGAGCCTTGAATGTCCCTCACGACCCCTTCCTAGAGACGTGGTCAAAGTCTTATGTTGATATAATTGATAAAGAAACCTAAAACATGCTTTGTATAAAACAATGTCATTAAGTGTTCTCCCCTTCTTTCTGCTTCTTACTTATTATGATGTTCTAGCCAAGAAACTTTTATATTACTCTTAAATTGTGGTTACATGTTTTTCATAGAGTACTCAATGCACTCATGGTGATATATTTTATTTACCAAATTTGTAGTTTCTAAGGATAAAAGAAGAAGGCATATCATGCTTCTTGGGATTCCTCTTCAAATTTAGGGTCAAGTGATGAAGATGTAGTTTTTCACCATGTATTTCAATACCTAGTCATTGTACATGATGAAAATAATGAATAAGATAAAGAAGGTGCACAATGTTATGGTAGTGAGGTATCCATTTCAACTTTGTCCAAATATAAACTTATTGACATTATATCAGAAAAGGTTAAAAAAATAAGAAAAATAATATGTCTACTATTGTTAATTCTTTAAATGTATATATGTATGTATATGTATATATTGATCAATTTTCTAGAAAAAATTAAAATATACATGATATTGTTTCTCAAAATACCTCTTTACAAACTAAAGTTTCTACTCTTTTAGATAAGTTATGTAATACAGAGAAACAACCTATTTTTTCCTCACACGTTGATCTTATCCTTCACATAAATGTATATTTAAATGATATAATATATATGCTTGGAGATGATCTTGATAGTACAAAATTGTGCTTAATCTCTACTACTAAAGACTCATTGATGATATCCAAGAGAAAAAAAATCAGAGATCTTTAGATAAACTTTCAAATAACAAAATTATGTTGAAGTAAATATTGCATTCTAATAATGGTCATGCATGTACAAGTGGTTTTAGTTATATTCCAAGAAATTCAAAAAAGAAGAATCAGCAAGGGCCTATATTTGTAAAACCAAATGCAAATACTTCATTCTTAATTAGCCATGTTACATTCTTTTCTTGTGCAAGATTTGGTCAGTATGCTTTCTCATAACCTTTTCAGAGAAAAAGTGACAACAACTTGATTTGGGTACCAAGAACCTCTCTTTAGAGAATCATTTATGATTATGGGCTTCATTAGATATCTTTTTTATCATGAAATGTTTTTATAGCTTTCAATTGGTTTATCCTTACTATTTAATGTTAGTTTTTCAGTTGTTTATTTAATATATAATCATTTGGTAGAGGTTTGTATTTTTGCTGGATAAAAATTTCTAGCAAAGTGTCTATTAGTCAAAATGTAGTTCCATGGACCAATATTTTGGTGAAAATATAGTTCATTTGAGATACTATTTATCAAGTTTTAATTATTCTATCTTTCAATTGGTATTTAGAATCTATTTGCTACATGTATCTATGTTGTTTAAGGTCTAAAATGAAATACCATACATGTTACAAGTGTGGTTTTTGTTCTTAATGGACATATTTATCTTAGTGGTTAGTTTCGTTGTTTGAACTTAATATTTATAAGTATTTGATTAAGGGGGATCTCAATTTGTGTTATTTATCTTTCTATCTTTGTTAGACTTAAGTTCTTACTGGCTTGTCTATATCAAATGTGGGCTTAACATCCCTTGATATTGATATAGAGATTCTTTGTTATCTCCTCTTTGATTTTTATGGCATATCTCCTCATAGAAGACTTCACATTCCTTCCATTTTTATTGGTATTTCTTGTAGAATATTCATGGCTTTGGTTTTATTGGCTCTGGCATGGAGAATATATTTTATCTTATTTTGTGATTGATGGGGTATCATTATCATGAAGGAAATAACATTCCTATCATTGATACAGGGACATCTTTATGAAATTACCCTTGATCAAATTGTGGCTCTTTGTATATCATGTCTTGTTATTTAGCTTTATTACTTTCATTCGGTATTATCTTGTTTCTTGGGTATGGGCCTACCCTCCATATGATTTTTTAAGGGGGGAGTAACTCCTTGAGGGAGTTTTGTAAGTATGCCTTCCTTTTTTACTTTTAAAAAGGGTGAAAATGATCCATAAGATAAATTTTTTAATTCTATAACAAATCAATGATATGATTATCTCAATTTGGAAATCTAAAAGTCATCTTATGAATTATTTGTCATCATAAAATAGGAGGAGGTTGTTGACTTTCTGGATATGTCACACTCTAATTTTGATGATAAAAATATTTCATATTTGTATTTCTAATGTGTGAATCAAGTGTTATAGGTATCAAGGAACTTAAACAAGTTCCAAAATCAAGGAATGTGCAATTATATGTGCGTTTGGATGTTTGTGCATCAGGTCGTACCAATATGATTCTTTGTATATCTAAAAATTATACAAATCAATACGAATTATGTAACAACAAGTGATGGTCAACTCAAAAGCATAGTAAACCTAGTTTATACTTGTATACACCCTTTAATATAGGTGGATATTTTTTCGTATTCATTTGAACCATGTTACAAAATTTAGGATTTATTGGGACAAAGTGTTATTTGGTTTGAACTTCTTTTCGACCATGTTGAATTTTAAATCCATCAATACATTATAGTTATATTATTGGAGGTCTTAGAAGTATTTTAGTCAAACCTCTTCTCGATTGTGATGCATCTCAGTTGAATTCTTTTTTGAATGAAGACAATTCTACAGTAAAAATTAGCAAGTGTGCAGTTAGCTATTTTAATCCCACTTACTATCCTATAACGACTAGTTTCTCACAAAATTCATCTTTAACACTCCAACAAATATCTTAGTACTCGTAAGTATTTCCCAAGTATAGGAGTGAGCTATGTATAACAATAGCACACTCGACCAAGCTATCTACATACTATCCTTCCAAGCTTAGAATATCAATTTGTTATCTCCAGTTACATCCAAACAAGTCTAAACTTTACCTCAATATTAGTTTCCTACTCCACAAAATATAGACTTGTCTAAATCTTTTGGATTTGATCATCACTTGTTCATATTGCTTCATTTGTATATTTTGTCAAAAAGAGTTGTAACTTCTCTCTTACTCTCTTGTTTACTAATTGGTTTGGTACTTTGTGTTATATCTTGTAAGAAGGTTGCAACAAATTTTTTTGGAGCTACTTCTTGAGTGAAGTCTATGTGCAAAGGTGGTAGAGGTGTATTGTGATGTTCTCCAAGAAGGATGGTCTTCCAGCATCCCTCAAAGACGACATTAGTTATTCTGGATCTGAATAGAAGGTTAGTTTTGAACCACAAAAGACATCGGTAATTTGTGTACTTTGTATTGGTATACATAAGACAATAGAATACATGTTGGAAATCCTAGTTGGAAGGAGAAAGGTAATAAAATGACATCATTAGGATGGAACCACTCTATATCTTGTGTCTTTTGTAGGTTTCTTGATTTGTCCACTTACTTACTATACTCCTTTTACTATAATATCTTATTAAACAAGTTTCTTTCAACCAACCTTGTGTTTTAGGTTGTATTAATAGAATTTTATATATTCACCACTTTCTAGAGGTTTTACTTAGAAATCACAAAAAAAACATGTTTTACATTCTATTTCCCCTCAATTTCTTTCCTTCCTATTCCACAAAGTCTACATACCTTGAATAACGAGAGAAGGATGCGAGTTTTGACAGGGTAATGAGAATACCTGAAGTATAGGTTATGCATGAATATGGAAAGGGGACAAGGAGAAGCGTTGATTCTAGTCCACTAACAACTAAACCCACCTACCAGAAAGGGAAGGGTCTCTCAGGATTCCACAAAATGATTTTTCGACTAGATATGACAAAAAAGAAGGCATTCAGATGATTATATCAAAGAGAAACCTCAACTGTGGCTCACATGAGGTTTGTTATATATGACCTAATGAAAACTTACCCTCATGGTGGTCGGTATCAACTCCAAGACTTCCAAAAAATCTCCCAAGGAATCCAATATATCCTTAAAACTATTAAATACAAGGTTCCACTAATACCCCTTTTAACGCTTTTGAATAATTATGCTTACGCACACCACCTTTCATCAAATTTTCCCATGTATAGTTTAGTTGTTTTGATGTAGTTCAATACTTTTTACAATATACTTATGGGATTGGTTACCCTCTATTTCCCTAAACTTCTACTTTATTTGAAGTCATGATGGAAATATAACCTAGTACTTTAGATCACCAGAGAGACTAAACTAATGTAGCATACAAGGAATTTTTTCATTCCTTTTTATGTATGATAAACTAATTTATAATGATTCCAAATTAGATAAATTTCTATTGTGGTTTGTTCTTCATGTTCTAAGAAAATAGATTCAAAGTAGGATTTTGGAAAACTTATTCCTTGTCTATTCTAATAATTATCACACTAACATGGTAAGAGAGGATCATTTAGTCAGTGTTTCATAATAGGTTTTGATGATTTTTTTGGTTTTCCATCCATGATATCAATTTTGTCTGACTATGATATGGGCATATAGAGGCATTCATATAATCTTGAAATATAATTCTTTGTGTCCATTATAAGTTATTTGACTAGAATATCATGTCTTGTGAATATTTTTTAGAGAATGAAATGAGGTATAATGGACGTTTGCACAAATTTTAATTATAATTTTTTGTATTATTTTATGGTAATTTATTCATAGAAAACAACCTTACACAAGAAAATTGCTTATAATATTCACTATAAATCTAAAGAAGGCATTATTTAGTTTCAAACCCTATTCTAGACAATGATTCAAAATTTCTAATCCTAAGTTGGCAGTGTAAGATAATTAGAAGTACTATTATTTATAAACCCTTATCTTAAGCTATCACAATAGGATTCATTTCATTAATCCATGTAATCATGCAAGAAGGAAAGTCTATGATCAATAAAATAATCTTTAGATTAGACCAAATTAACATAATCATAAGATTTCATTAGATTAACCTTTGTACACTTTTTACGAAAAATACTCTTCATAATGGAATTCAAGATCTTATTGACCAAGAGAGTTGCAATAGATCTTGATCTCCCTTTACTGAAGTCACACTAAGCTTTCCTAACAACATTTTGAATTATCAATTGCATCCTATTAGCCAAGACTTTCTAGATGATCTTATACATTCCATCACATAAAGCTATAGGATGTCAATCCTTAAAATAATAAGCATTCTTGGTCTTAGTAACTAGAGTAATATAAGTATTGTTGACCTCTATGGGCATGAACCACTTATGAAGAAATTCATGCTTGCTTTATCCACATCATAACCAATGAAGTTCCAAGTAGATTTGAAGTAGTAATAACTAAATCCATTAGGAAAGAGTCTTACAACCACAAAATTTCATAACCACATTTTAATTCTCCTCTCTAGTGACCAAAGAACTGATGCTATATATTCACTAAGGAGAACATGATACCAACTCATCATTCCAAACAATATAATAAACAATGTTAGGGTTTAACATGCTTTTGTAATAATAGAAAAAATGGTTTTGAATCGTGGAGTCATCATTGAAGGGAGTATCATATATAGAATGCTTGATAGAATTCCACATTCATCCAGTTTGAATATATGAATAAAAAATGTTTGACCCTTAACATTTGCATAAAAATGATTCTTCAATATTATAAGTTAAATTATCTCATTTTATCTTTTCCAAAACTTTTATAAAAAAAAATCTTTTCCAAAACTTTTTCTAATGCCTTTCCATTAGAAGGATTTTCATCAACAATCTCTTGTACAAGGTGGTCTTCAACCTCTTTAATTTTCCAATTTTTAGTAGTACCTTTTTATTCCATATTGAAAGATCATATCGAACTCATTTTAAATTTCTTACAGACATTGAAAATAGGGTTGTCATTTGTTTCAATGTTTCAAGATTCTTTCATAGTAGGAATAAGATCATCTCTAATATCAATGCATTAATGAAACAAAATTAAGCATTTTTCTTGTAAATAGAATCATCCAAATAAAGTAAGAAGATCCTATAATCACTGTGATTAGAACCTTTGATTTCTCCTCAAAACTTAGAAAATTTGTTCTAGAAGTCGAAATTATATAAGACCCTAACAATACTTGTCATAAATAGTTTTCACTCCTCTTGCCTATTATTGTTTGTACACTTTGAGCATCTCAAGTCTAGTTCAATAAGGCTTGTATATTGGAAAACATTATTGAAGTGGTGCATAGAAAAATAGCATGGTTCTATCAAGATGATTTTTTCATCAAAAAATCAAAGAACATTATAGTCTCCACAAAAAGGTTCATGAGTTTTTGTACTAAAAACGATAAGATTGTCCCATAATTATTTTCTTAAAGTTTCCTTATCATGTCCATAGATGGAAATATGAAATAAATCATGAGTAATGGACATAACTTAGTAGTGAATAGATTATCTCACATACCTTAGTTATAGAAATATTCTCTTTCATATAGTCTAGCACGATCTACCAAGAGAGTGACTATTATGATTAGAAAACTGGATACTATAATTTTAGATCCATTGTTTTCTATCTTCCTCTCTATAATTTAGTATCAAGGATACACAAGATAGAAAAACCATGACTTATAATGACCTCCTAGGGAACTTGTTAACACTGGGATGAACACGCCTCCCACATTCCAAAGGATATAATAATTGCTTCAACCATTAGGAAGGATGGAGGTTGGTGACCTATCAAACTTAGTTATTGCCCCCTCTCCCACATCATTAAATAGATCTTGAAACTTATTAAGAAATAATTGAAATCGAAATATATAAGATATCTCTTGAGTTTTGGATGGACCTATATAAGGAGAGATAGCATTTTTCTTACACCTTTTAGTAGAATTAGAACCATTTTGAATCCCATTTATTCTATCTGCATGATTGACTGGAGTGGTTTGAGAATTTTTAGAATCAAAAGCAATCTTGTCATCTATATATTTGGTATTCTATCATCAAATCTATATTTTTTAGTCATTTAAGCTCCTAGACCATTTTTTCTTGAGGTTTATCAACTCTCTTTTCACATCTAGCTCCTCCATGGCCATAACCTACAAATTTCTTGTGCATACTAGGATGCCACTCATGTTCCAAATAGATAATATCATATATTCCATCTTCACTGCACAATGTAATAATAATAGGAAATTTTAATGAAGTCGGAATAATAATAGGGAGCCTATCATACTCCAATCTTTTAAAATCTAGAATAACTTTATATACCTTAATAGGTTTTCCTATGTAAGAGCCTACCTTATTGTACATGTCTTTAGGGAGATCAAAAACACTAATCCAAGTAAGGACCTCCATCAAGTTGAGTTTCTCAAAGGATTTACCTCTCACCCATCTATTGATAATTAGATGTTTTCCAGACACAAATCATGGCCATGTTTTCTTGAACTGCCATTATATTGAAGCCATATGGAAGGATGCAATAAAATGTGGCTGAATTGTACATATACCTAGTTCCTGGGATGAATGCCACCATGAAGTCTTGTATGACTTGTCATACTATTTTTTGTCATGTATGTAAAGTGAGAAATAGACGGTTATTCACTAATAATATGAGAGATGTAGTTGCATGCTAGTGAGTTGTTGAGTTTGGTATGCTCTGCTTGTATAACACTTAGTGCTAGGTTGAGTTTTTTTCCCTTTTCTATATTATATTCATAAATATGTACATAATACAAACATATTCCTGACATTTACAATAATAAAAATGAGGCACACACATACTTTGGTAAAAAAAACATGGCCCCTAATCGGGAGCCATTTCAGGCCATAAGGGTCATAGAAGCTGATTATGAAATAGCCATTGCCTCTTGTGGTAATCTCTATTGTTTTACCATAGACTTTGCAAGAAGATTTTAAAAGTGGATCAATGTGGATTCAAATCTACTATATAACATGCTACAAAGAACTTCCTTCTCTCATCATTTCTTTCAGCTATGCACTTCAGAAAGACAATAACTCCTTTTTTTTTTACTTCACCCTATTTTGTTGTCAACACATTCACAACACCTGTGAGAAAATATGTGTTTGTTATTTTGGAGTATCAACAATAAAGATGGGATTTGAGCTGCTCCTTCTAATAAGGCATCATGGAAGATTGAGGACATTGTCTCATAGTGTTCATAATATTATCTCTTAGCTTTACCTTCCTCTCCGCCTCTACCTGAATCACAGAGCATATTAATGTTAAATTTTTAATATATATTCTCTTTTTAACCATCCAAGAGATTCTTTATTCGTCATGCTCTCTTACTGTGGGCCTACTAGAATTAATACACAGATACCATTTTGATGTCTTAGTTCCTCTCTTAGGCTGTTGGAGATGAACACTGGGTCGAACCACACACTCTCTACTCTATAGTCTATATTGCTTTAGAGGCCACTTGGTGATAGTACCTACTACTTTATTAGTTTGCATGTCTACTATAAATTGAATCTGAATACTGCCTCCTTGTCTCAACATCTGCCTTATTGCGATGATGCATTGATAACACCCAAATCTATGCATTTTCTCTATGCATTTTATCTATGGTTTACATCACTTTAGTCTTAATCTGCCCAATAATGTTCATGTTCTATGTTTTCTATCTCTGCTTAGGTAATGTAGCTAGAATAGCCAATAATGTAGCTATATAGCCAATATTGGACGTGTGTGCACTGAACATGGATGAACTACCTCTCTCCTGACTCTCTCTCTTCTAAACTGAGGCCCAGTGAATTGTACTTCTTGACACCTTGTCTTATGATAACCACAGTCTGATCACTAACCTGGGCCTAGTTTAGTTATGATTAATTGCTTTTATTATCTTATCCTCTTTATATACCCATGCTAAACTTAGTGGATTTAATTCATATTTTTATTGGATTTTATCTTGCATGTGCAGGTCATTTTGGAGCTCTTGGGCCCCATCTCCAAAGCCCATAGCTCTATTTGGGCTCTTTGGTTGCTTGGTCAGAGCACGGTCAGTGACTCCCTTCTCCTACAGATCACAGTTCACTCTCTCAAACCTTGAGTGCGACTGTGATCTGTAGGAATTGTGACCACTAGTGCCTACCTAATCGTGACCCGCGATTCTCAGATGTTGTGACCCTTCTCTCCTCTCCTCCATAACCGCGATCTACCCTACCTAATCACGACCTGTGATCTTCCAAGCCGTGACCGTGGCAATTCGCTAATGCAACCGTGACCTCCAGCGTCAGCACCTCAGCCTCACCTCACGCTCTCACCCACGACATCTCGCAGTCTGGTTCGACAGAGTGACGCCTCCATCACTTCCGTATTTAGCACCTCCCTCTCCATCCACACCGCGCCATGACAGGACAATCTTCATCTTCACCAACCATCAACAACGCACAACAATCATCACCACCCCTCCATCGCACATTCGCTCACCGACAACAGCTGCCCTGCATCCTCGCTTCTTCACCCGCAATCGCCTCCTGCTCCCTTCTCCACTCGCAGCGACCTCTCCATCAATCGTGATCAACACCTCCCTCATCAGTCGTTTCCCCCACAGATGATGCCCTGCGCCAGCGACCAAGGACATGCCACGATCTTGATCGTGACTTCAAAGTACACCCGCGGTCTTCACCAACCAGCCGCCTGCATTCGTGATCGCGACCTGCTCTCCCATCCAAATACCGCGGACACCTATCCACAGCAACTGCGACCAACCCTCAGTATAAATAACTGCAATCGAGTCTCTAAAGACCTTGATTGAGGCAAAGTAACATACCGCAACCTATCTCAGGATCATGACCACTCCTCAGCCCGCGATCTGGGTCCCCCTCGATCGCCTCCATCACCCACGTCGTTCGCAACAGCACCATAACCCTCAGGCCGCTACCTCCATGCTCGACTACCATCAACCTTCTTTCACCCGCCAAGATCGTGATCTCCTTCAGGTCGTCCTCCATCTGCACATCACCCTCTTCCCTTCTCTTTGTTGCACCCCTACAAAAACCACGACCCACTCATCTCCACTCCACCATCGCGACCTACGGATAAGAACCCGCGACCGAGTTTCCCCACAATCGCGATCGTAGTTTGCACAATCATGACCAGCAAGGGAACGACCAGTAAAAGATCGCGACCTGTGTTATAAAAAGGGGCCAACAGCCCATCCCTATAAATACCCCTAGACCTGATCTATTTAGGGGGATCCAGACCGGGAGTCCAGAGAAGGGGTCAAGGAGGGCATCCAGACACCGGAAGGCTACTGGGTTGGAGCCTGAGCCTCAGGGAAGCATCCCAAGGTCTGAGAGGACTAAGGCAGCCGGTCTACATGCTCCAGCAGACACCAGCCTTCACTCTCTCTCTCCTCCATCTCCATCTCAAATCTACTCTCTCTAAGGACGGAAGTCGAGGAGAGAGGAGATATGTGCTACGTTCATCCTCACCACCAAGGAGAGAGAAGATCCACATCACCGCCCTCCTCCACTGATGGTCTATGATCTCCATAGGTGAAAGTTGAGGAGAGAGAATATCAGTCTATACTAACATCCTCTCACATCCACTGGGCTACTGTTCAGAGCAGATCTAGAGAGAGAGAGAGAACCTAGGGGTCCAGAAGGATGAAGAAGGGGACTAAGGAATGAGATCCGGCCTGCACGAAGATCGAGGAGTGAGATCCACCTCTCCTCTATGGGCTATATCTCTTTCTTCTTCTCTTTCATTCTACTGCATTCCTTTGTTTCTTGTACAAACGATGTTCATCCGTCTTTGTTCGGTGCTAACCATGCTTGTCTGTGGCTAGTTAGCTCCTTCTTGGCTATGTAGCCCAATCTGGGCATGTTTATGTACTTTTTCCTTAAGCAAGTAGATTCATATCAGATCTAGTATGTTACATGTTCTATTTTCTCTTTCCAAGTTATGATTTCTAGTTTGGTTGATCTCTTACTAGTTTGAACTTCTATTTCTGCCTATATCGCGAGATCCATGTAGGAATGGTTAAGATAAGATAGTTTGGATCCAAACCCGAGAGGAGGACGATCCAAGGGATTATGTTCCTAACATCTCGAAATATCCTAAGACCTGAGAGGGAACTTAGTATATTCTGAGGTGTTGATATGTTATTCCTCGAGATAGGGTCAATGACATAATGTTGATGGTTTTAGTCACGCTTCGTGAAAGTGAGTGGGACGACCCATAGGACAGATGCCACTGTGCGTACTAGATGCTTGCTTAGGTGTTCGAGGGTTGTCTACGCCCGAGAACGAGTGCATAGATTGCCCCGTTTGTGGTTACATAGTCAGGAGCTCTCTTTCTCTGATTAGTAGAACCACAAGCTCTATTTTGTTTTATTTTCTTTTCTTTGTTTTGTTTTAAATTGTAACAACCCACTAGACTAGTTTTAGCACTTACTTTTATCGACTATCATTTTGGCTTATCTGACTCAAGAACGAAATCTTTGGTGTCCTAAACATCACCACGTCCATGTGTTCGACCCCGTATATCTACTTCGATCCTGTAATAAAAGATGTGGGGGCCTAGAAGGTTTCAGGTTATAAATTTAAGAGTTCGATTCCTTCTGAATCTGCCTCTGTATTCCGGACGTGTGATTCAGGATGATCATGCATTCCCATATATATTTCTAAAAAGATAAACTACGTTACTATGTGTTATTTTGAACTTTCATAAAAAGCCATATAACATTATTTTAGAATTCATTTATTATTGATTATTTAAGTTTTATCATAAAAAATACTGCTAGTTATTTAACTTCACTTATTTCGTCATTTACTACCGTCCCAAAAAATATGAGAAACTTTTAGCAACGTGGATTTTCCAGACATCATCTTGCACACAGAATACATCACGTTGGCTTAGATTTTTCTCAACTTTTTTTACTTAGAAACTAGGTGGCGACTATGTATTTGTTAATAAAAAATTATTTTTCCATGAAATTCATCTTTTGGTGGTTATCTATAACCCTCTAAATAAGAGGCAGTGTGGTGTCTGTATCCATTCATGTGTGCTTGAGTGCTTTCTTTTTAGCATGATCTGTAACCGGTATCACTAGCCTTACAGGTAAGGCCGAGTATGGGCTTAGATGTTCAAGAAACTTGCCTGGTTGCTTTTCTATTATATGATTATATTGGCTATATTTACAAACTAATCTACTCGAACTGCTTCACACATTTACAGTCGTTGTTCGATCTTTTTAACACAATTTTTTTATGCACAGATAATATATTATACTATACATATAATAAAATAAAGAATATGCACTCCTGATATATATATCAATTAGCGGAGCATTACCGTTTTAAAAGCAATTGACGATACTTGATTTGTGAATATTTATTTTTTGAGTTTTCTTCGAAAACATTTTATATTTATGTGGTCATTGATCTAACATATCCATGTGTTCTAGTAGTTTGATTGTGTTCTCATTACTTATAATTGGATTTTATATTCTAACACACTATTTTTATATTATTTGATACAGTCTGTCTTTGTATTTACATCCTTACATGTTAGAGGCAATTGGTTGACTGTTAATGGAGCTATTCTCTTTTAGTGGGTTGTATGTGTAATCGTTGATACATATGTTTATTTTTTTCCATGGGATATGTGTGCACTAATTGGTCCAATATGCATGTGTGCTATTTACTCCAGTCTGCCTATGTGCTTATTGTTGGAGGGAGTCAGTTGGATGATAATCCAACTACTCTTCTTTTGTGGGTCTTCTTCTAATAACCTTATAAAAAAGTGACCCTGCTCTTGCTCTCGCTCTTTGTATGCATGTTTCTCTTGAAACTTACTCAGTTGCTCATTTACTTTTTCTTGCTTAGTTTTTTCTCTCACTCGGTTGCTTTTTTATTATTACTACATGTCTCAATTTCATACTAAATTTTTTGTTGTTGTCTGTGTACATTAATGTTAGAGGGAGTCAACTCGGTGTTAATTAGGTTGCACTCTCTTATATAAATTATTGTGTATGACAATACATTACTAATTCTAAATATGTTCAAATAATAATTTGGAGTTTAGATGTAGTTCTAACAATATGTGTGTGTTCTTACTGGCCAGTCTCATTGTGTATTATAACAACATATATGTATGTGAGTTGGTGCAGTCGTTATATGTGTTTACATGTTGGACGAATTCAGTTGTCTAAAATTGAGTTGTACATTTATATTTATTCCCCAACTTGCTCTGTCATTTTTTTTTACTTGGATTCCTTTTTTTATCTCTACATGCATGTGTACTTACTTCTTAGTTAATTTTTTTTATTTCCATACCAAATGAGCAATACACGTGATATAGAACCAACACACTTTAAGTATGTTTTTTTATAATTCCAATATGTATATGTGTTAAATGTTTAGTTGTGTGCTCATCAGTTTAGATAGTCAATGTGCTCCAGGTGTTTATCTGTGTGTTGATTTATCCATTTTATCTGTATTATTTAATATTAAAGGAATTATTTTACTATTAGTCGAGTTGCTTTCTCTAATATGAATTATTGCAAATAACAATGCAATGTTGATCATGAATCAGATGGAAAAATAGCTTGGAGTTTAGAGGGTGTTCTAAACATCTGTGTGTGATTATTAGCAATCCAACATATTTATGTATTTTAACAGTCATATATATATATATATATATATATATATGTGGGGGGGGGGGAATAACGAGAGGCATTCTCTCCCCCTCTCCCACGCCCGTGACGAAGGCCGAACGTCCGGGAGGGTGGTAAACCAAGGCGGCAGCTGTGTGTGTATGTATGTATGTCAATGGTCTGGTTTTTTTGTGTGCTTACTAATTAGAAGGAATAGACTCGTTATTAATCGAGTCGTCGATTATATATAAATTATAGTATATTAATGTCACTACACATCCTAGAGTACAACTAGACGATGTTAATTCTAATTCAAAAGAATTCACGTGCTTAGCACGTGTTTCCAACTAGTTATAAGAAATACCCAACTTGTTGTCCTTTCGATAGTCTGCGGTTTCAAGCCATGGCTATATTCGGCATCTGATGACAATAAACATATCAATAGTGCTACAAAATAGGATTGCATTACACAACAACCTAGACGTGGAGTGGCGGGAGAAAAGATAACGATGATGTCAGTGGAAGATCGTTCAAGTGGGAAGCATGCCCCGCTTTGATATTTTGTATAATATATATGTCCACTACAGTAATAACACATGTTAGCTTTTACATGCTACTTACGTATTTTAATTTCACAGTGTTTAACATGGCAATCTTAATTTTATTTTTAACATCCGCTGCTAAGACGGGGGCACAATAACGACGAGCATCAAAATTCACATCATTCACTAGCAATGGTTCATGCTTACAGGTAGGGAAGAAACAACGAAGATTAAGGTGTCATTATTTAAAAAGAAAAAAAATGATTGAAATGATCTCACCATCTTGGTTTACCCTACCGTGAGTAAAAGCAAGTGTAAAGCCCGCACCGTCCCTTGTACCCTCGCCTGGTTGAGAGTCTGAACTCTTTACATGAAGACTATTGTATGTCTTTGACTATTAACATAGTTAGTTTGCTTCACCCAAAAAAACATAGTTAGTTTGCACTGAATAAAGCAGAAGAAAAGGTAAGAAGGGATACGATATGTATAGAAGTCAGTTTTAAGCATGGAAAGTTCGGTGTCATTTATACATTTTCGAAAATCTCCCTCTGAATCGTTATTGTCTGCCCAAGTCTTCCTCCAGCTTTCCATATTTTCCTGTAAACTTATAGTTACCATGTTTTTTTGCTGCTTCTTTTTTTCTCTATTTCGATCGAAAATATAATAAAAAATGACATACATATGTTTCTTCCATTTAGGGCATGTTACATGTGGTCTCTGCCGTGCAAACACTTATTTTTCTAGGAATGGGTTTTTGATTTAGATGTATAGTTAAGATGGTCGGGAACAATATCTGGGATAGCCACAGCAGATTTGAGTCCCCTCGTTATTTCCCTTCCACAAAATAAATATATTTCTTCTTATCCATCGGTTATGTTTGATTTCCTTCCACATTAGAACAGAGATTACAAATTTCTCCCTCAATTAGACTGACAGTAGATCTGCATTCCTTTACATAAATGTAGATTACAAAACACCACAAATATATATAAGACGCCTTAAGAGTACAAGGTAATAACACTGAGACGCCGTCTGTTCCCAATACAGTGCATATACACTGTCATACTTTATTCACTTGGATGTGTCGAACCATCCAGTCTAGATAGTAGACAGACATCCAAAGATGAATGACATCAAGGCATACGGGGCGGTGGAGGTGGCTGGTGATTGAAACGAGGGAGGTGAGGGCGAAGGCGAGGGCGAAAGGGGATCCTCAACTTGAGCTGGCCTGCCATACAGAAATCGAGCAACAAAGCACAAGAAGTCCAATTATTTACGTAATTTTATGAGCGAGACTCGTATAATTACTGACAGAAATTTACCGTTTCTGATAGGGTGCTGACGATCCAGTGCAGCAGCCCCTACTGCAGCGGCGGTGTGTGCTGCTGGAAAGGCGAGGAGAAGAACAATGACCACGAAGAAGGATACCTTGGAAGTGGTAGACATCGTATGGCTAGCTCCAGGTTGTCTTGCTCCTCCTGCCTTGATAGATTTGATGGGAATGGAAATGAGCGCCCCATCTTCGTCCTTTATAGGGCTCCTGGCATTGAAAACTCACACATGTATCTGTTTCACCATATTTAGTAATGACATTCTTCCCAACCACAACAAGAAATACATATAATGCCGCTGCAAACACTGGAAAATGAAACCATATCCATGTGGCAATACATTTATTTCCAGACATGTGATGCCCACCATCTCATGCTTCTGTGGACGGGCGAGTATGCCCATTTATACATAGCTCGGAAGAGTCGAGTACGCTCCCGTTCACCGTAAAAGCAATGTGCACCATGCGAAATTTGTTAGAGGTTCCTACACCGTCTTTAATACCATGTACTCGTCACATGACAGTAATGTTTTTGATAGAATTACTGAATTAGTTTATAGTTGGATTGTGTAACTCATAATCACGTGTCAAATTTTACAGTTGCATAAAACGTGGTGAATCATGGTGATAGGAAATGATGGTGAAAACAAATATTGTTTGTTTGTCATGGTGATAGAGAATCACGATGTTACCATTATGAAAGGTTTTTTTAGCTTACTTCAACAACTTGGCTGGCTTTATCCCTTCTTTGAGCTCCTTGCTACTCGAGAATGAAAGGTTTGTTTTTATCCCCATGAAAAATATGGTGGATCATGGTGAATCATGGTGAAAGAAGTTTCTTTCAAGACTCCACTACTTATTTAGACAAATGTACAAAAAAACATTCTAATAAATATGATTTTTACTTGTGTAGGGTGATTTTTATAAAAAGAATTCCCTCCCCATCACTATAATCATGTAAAAAACAACATTTTTTTTAAGTTTTTCACCATCACCATTCCTATCACCATGCACATGTTATCAAACAACACATTTTACAATTTTCCCATCACCATCACCTTCACCTTCTCCTTCACCATCACCATTCCTATCACCATCAATTTTATCACCCCGTACCAAACACAACCTAATGGTCATAGGCACAATAGTGGGGCAGATTATGTTAAACTCGACCAAACCAACCCAAATATATCAACCATTACCACAACATACATAAATAAGAGCTATAAAAGGTATAACTCAAACCGCTAATCAATCTGAACCTGCTCAACTTGTCCCCCATCATAAACTCGTCTAGTTACACATATAAAAAAAAAGGTGACAAACTTGAAACCCGACTTGACCCAGCCTTGTTCAATTTAAACACAACCTGTCTCCATCAGAATTGGACCTAAATTAATTAAACCGATCCTGATTAAATTTGACATGACACGATCTGTCCCGACACAAATAGGGATTGCACTGGGTCAGATCTTTTTTTAAATCATCCTAGATCTGACCCGGTTCAAGTATGTAAAATCCAACTAAAACCCAAAATCGAATGATTCACAATGAAACTCGAATTTACCCAAACCAAATATACCCATACTTGAGCATAGCACCTTAACACAGCTCGAATAACCCAGATTGGGATAAGCCCATTAAAATCAACAGTTTTATTTCGAACTTTGTCGTCTCACATTGTTGACGTCTTCACAACCATTTATATGAACAAAACTTTGAATAGACACAATCTCAAACCACATAAATCAAACATTCAAATCTTCAATTTTTCCACCACCATACTCGGCGTGCACATTTCTAGCAGTGTCCCCTGCCTTCCATTGCTACCGACAAGATTTTGTGTTTGTACACCTCAAAAAATTGGCAACCCTTGGGGGCCTCGAACATTAAAACACCAACTTCAGGCTCAAAAGCATGGAACAAGCATTGTAACATTCAAATAGAATGAGAACTGTGGTTCCTCTTTACACTAATAATTAGAAAATATTGGACACCATGTTTGTATAAATCCAGATTAATCTTAGTAACTAGTGAGAACCATGATTCCTTAAAATTGGAGCTAAAGGCTAATTTGGTTGGATGTAAAACATACAAACAATCATATTTGCAAAAATAAGCATCCATTTACAGCGAGTTCGAACAACAATTTATCTATTTGGTTTTGTGTAGTGGAATCTATATATTTGGTTAATATTAGTTTGGTTGGATGCAGTTATATGAATCTGGTAGTATGGCATATCAAAATTGATGTTAGGGCCTGGTTCGTAGGGTTATAAATCAAAATGTGTGTTGCAACTACTTTCTAATTTGTAATTTTATTTTTTTGGTTGGATGCGGTTAGATAATTAATGTGTGGAAACAAACTACTCCATGTTTATCAGCTTCATACAAAACTATGGGAATGAACCGCACATATATTGGGCGTGGTTTTGGCTCCAATCTCTCTACATGCATGCATCAGTCTCCCAAAGTCATCCTCTCTTTCCATTTCTTCACTTTTTTCACCAGATTTTGTGTCATGAAATTATTGTCTGCTCCATCGACCAACGTCATTATTGATATGTCATACTACCAGATCCATATAAATACATCCAACCATATTAATATGAATGGTAACACACTGAAACCTTCCCTCTATTCTGCAAAAATCCTAATTCTCCTAAATTTGGTATTAATGTGTATAATTCTTAGGTAAACCACCAAACTTGATATAAGATATACCCTCTTAGGCCTAATAAAATTAATAAGTAATAGAAACAAGTTTGCACATACGCTTGTTAGTAGAATGTTGATAAATGCATCAATAAGTCATAAAATGCCATTATAATAATGAAAATTTAGATTGTTGGAAAGGTAATAACATCAATGATCTTTAAAAAGTTAACTTTATTTATATAATTGACATAGTTGCATTAAGGGTTAAGGAAAGTCATTCATGTGAAGAAAATCCTAAAACGAATCTCATGTCAACACATTCTTCACAAATATATTTATTTGGTCAATAAATATAGATATAACACCCTCTAACACAAATTCACTAGATTGTTTAATAAATAGTCTCAAAAGAATAAATTAGAAGTAAACTCAAAATCCTCATGTTTTGGCTAGCTTGTGGGCCAAGTTTGATATTAAATGGATAATCCTAGATGCCTATATTGCAATAAGGAAAGAAGACATAATTTTTTTTAATAAAATCGTAGATGGGTTTAAAGGTAGAACTAAATGCTAACTTTAGATTCTATATGATTTATTTATCCTAGGTTCCACATTTCATATTAATTAGATAATAATGAATTGGTAAACTAAAATAGAAAGATCTGTTGGTGTGCATGAGTTAGAGGTGATCTGTTGATGGATACTTAG
The DNA here is from genome assembly GCA_963693085.1 of Alisma plantago-aquatica. Classification (NCBI taxonomy): domain Eukaryota; kingdom Viridiplantae; phylum Streptophyta; class Magnoliopsida; order Alismatales; family Alismataceae; genus Alisma; species Alisma plantago-aquatica. The sequence goes on from OY856411.1 coordinate 886,044,033, forward strand.
AAAAGTATCCATTTGTCTTGGACTTTTGTTCCAAGATAAAGATATGTATAACATATTATGTCCTAAGATAAAAGAAAGATCCTTTTGTATGTTTGACTCTAGTATTAACAATAGAAAAATGGATACGATAAACATATGATGTGTTTTCGACACATGTGAAGGTACCAAGATAAGAATTATGGTATTCAAGATGTGCCAAAAGGTATGGGAGAGTGAGAATATGACTCCTGATAAAATGAATAATGTTTGGTTACCTAGAAGGGCCAACCTTGAGATAACTCTAGTAGGAAAATCATATGTTAGGAGTTTATTCTCTGCATAAAGATAACCTCGATAAATATGTATTAATTGAAGGAATAATCATGGAATCATTTTGAGAAAAAGCTTATCAAGCTAAATATAATTCCTTAATGTATCCCTATCGAGATCTGTGGAAAGAAGACTATTCATAATATCTAGAGATATCTCAGAGATAAGTTCTCCTTTAGTCATAAGGAAGTTTAGTGTAGAGATAACAGATTGGAGTGGCACTAAAGATGTATGATAAGACATGTAATCCCAAGTGGGTGACAAAATGTAACCATAATCTCTCCATGAAAGAGAAATGTTAAAACTAAGTGGGGTTTGACACTTGAATCATTCAAAGTATGATTAACACTTCTTTGATATAGAAGGTGTTACCTGACACAGTATATATACTGCAAGTCAATAATAAAAAGGCAGTTGAATATATATGTCTTGTATGACAGATTCAAATGATAACCCTGAGTGGAAGGACTTTGTACTGGTCAAAGCTCTATGGCATCTATATCACCTCAAGATGTTATGTGGAGATTTGATGACATGAGGCATGAATGACAATTGTCTTCCTTCATCTGGGATTTCGGGGACGAAATCCCTGTTAGGGGTTTATAATTGTAATACCCTTGACCTGAGTTATGGCTTAACACTAGAAGTTGTTCTTATGTAGGATACTTACAAGACTAAATCTAATCTTTTGAAAAGTAATTACGTCTCTTGTGAAGTTTATTGGCAAGATGGAACTTAATTGCAAACTATGTGTACATTATATGAAAGTCTGAGTGAAAAGTGCAATTTACCCAAGATGAAGGGTTACATTGCAAATGTCACATGTGGAATGTATCTTAAGTGTTTTAATATCATAAGGAAGAGAGTGATGCTAAGTGGTAGCTTGTGGAAAGCCTAAACCCCAAGTTATAACTTGTTTAAACAATGCTAGTACTTTGTGCACCAATTTTGGTACAATTTGTAATTTACCCAATATGTGGGGTTAAAATGTAAATTACCACCTCTAGAGTATCCCTAATCCCTCAATGTATCTTGTAGAGGAAAGATAAAGAAGGATACAATATGTTTGAATCACCTTTGAGTGGTGATACTCTTGGTAATGAAGGACCAAGAATGAGTTGAAGGCAAGAGCCTTATATGTGTTATATCGAGTTGTAGACTTGATATAAGGAGGCCTATCGGCCAAGGAGCCAAAGTGGGAGATTCCTATCAGTTTGTTGAGCCTTGGAAAAGGCCATGACGGGTAGAGAACCTCAAGGAGGTGGCCCATGATGAGTTGCAAAGTTCCGTACAAAAAGTGTATTAGGTTGCTTATTTAATGAGATAAAGATGAGATAACTTGCCCAATAAGATAAGAAAGGGATGAGATATTGTCTCTAGGTTATCCCCAAGACTATTGCATGACAAGATATACATGTGTGCATGCATGGCTACGTGTCAACCATGCATGGCCACATGTCATCTAGTAGCATGAGGACAAGACACCTCATATATGCTTCATCTCATGAAATTAGGTATATATACTCCACCTTTCACCAACATATGAAAGTTTACAATCCTCATAACCATTCCCCTTGGAGATATCATGAAAAGACCCTTAGGTGTCGTTCAAAGAAGCTCAAGGAGCTAGGAGAGCTCGAGCACCAAGTTTTAGGTAAGGCTTTGGTCACCTTCAACCTTAGTTGAAGGAGGATATCGGGTTATGGATATTCTTTTCTTTCCTTCTTCACCAAGTGCTTAACTATGGTGGTCTCTTGTCCATGGAGGACATGTGAACAGCCTTGGACCTTAGAGAAGTTCTTCTTCAACCTTAGGACGTGAAGCTTCAGAGCTTGGGGCCTTGAAGCTGTTCACAAGGCGGGTTATATAACTTGAACTCTATCATGTTATTATTCATCACCTAAATTGCTATACTTAATGAACTACCTTTAATTCCAAAAATCTTATAAAATAGTTGATGAATTTATGAGTTCTAGTAGTTTCTTAGACCTATTGCCATGAACTAGAACAGATAGAACGAAGGTCTAGAGCTTGAAGAAGATGGTATCACTTCATAAAGTGATATCGGGTTCAAGCACCCAAACAAGTAGCTCTTACCCGGTATGGTAATACACATGCACTAGTTGCATGATATGCTTGTGAGATTATATATCCTTGAAGTATATGGAATGAAGTTCCTACGTTGGAACACGATATGGTGTTAACCATAAACCTTTACATGATAGGAAGTCAAGTATAGACTCCTTGCATGATACAGGAACTAGTGTATACTTGTGAGACAATATGAAACCCTAGTTGGGTAACCGATATGAGTAAGTTAAAGCAAGTGTTCCTTGCCCGATATGATCATGTAATATACCCCCGGTACAAAATACCTTGAAGCACACATTTAGTGCATGATATGAATAAACAAGTAAACCCTTATGCATGATATAAGGCATGGATTCTAAGTGTGATCTGATATGGTTGAAACACCTCAACCCGATATGAAACTCAAGATAGGGTTAACCCCATATGGGGATAATGGATAGCTTATACACGATATGATCCATTCCCGTTGAACGATATGGGAGATACCCATTTACCCTTATATTCAATACAAATCTAAAACTACATCTCTTGCACAATAAGAGATAGTGAACAATCTAAATAATATAGAATTTGATAATTCCTAAGTGATGGGTAAGCCAATATAAGTGGTGAGTGATACAACATGGACGATATGAATGCTACCCCTTGAAGGATAGGGTAAGTACATACTCCTACCATGTGAACAATATGAGGTTCAACTCATACTTCATGCACGATATGGCATAATTTACCCAAGTTGATGGGAAACCCTAGATCAGGGATTGAACCTTATACACCCTACCCTTTTGTGTGATGTTGTGTGGTATTAGAATATAATAAGACACCTAGATTGTCAGGTAAATATATGACAAGGTTGATCCTTGAAAGAATGAAGGAGATATGAGTCTAACGGTCTACCTAACATGGTAACCCGATATGTCACCTGATATATGTAACCTGATATGTTGCTCGATATGGATATCTGATATGACAATCCTAAAGGGAAACCAATATGGTATCTTGTGTATACCATTTAAAGGATATATGATGAGGCATATGATCTATGCTCGATGTGGGGCACATCTTGTGCACAATATTGAACCAAGTACATAGCTTATGCCTGATATGGGGTCAAGCACCTAGCTCATACCCGATACAAAGCCAATTTGAAATAATAAGATCTAAGTGATAGTCCATCCGATATGGGTACATGATATACACCCTAAAACATGACATGGTGATGTGGTTATACCACATGCCCGATATGGATACATGACATGAAGTAAAGAATGTTGTTTAAAGTATAATATGATAATACATACATCTTGATAACCAATATGATAGAGACACTCCAATCACGAGTAATTTATTGAGTGACATATGTTGAATGTGGTGTTAATTAAAAGATGATGTGAATTGTTAATGATGGACTAATATTCCTCAAGAGGAGGATTGAACCAAAAGTATGATGCAATCAATATCATAGTGAAGATGAAAGAGAAACTCATATTTTGTGCTGATAATCATTTAATGATAAATGATGAAAATAGATAAGTATGATTTCATACTTATGATATAAATATATGCTCCTAGATGTGTGGAGCAATGAATTAGGGTTGCACTGATAATATGAACTTGAAACCCTATTTGGCTATAAAGGGAAACCCTAACCCTAATAATGGGAAGGTTGTATTTCTCTTATTGCATAAGCCTTGTGAGGCTTGCTAAATACTTATATGATAAGTATAATGTTTAATGGCCTTGTGAGCCATGTGTATAGTTGTTTCCTAGTGAGAGGTGACAAGATGTTTAATGGCCTTGTGAGCCATGTGTATAGTTATTGCCTAGTGAGAGGTGACAAGATGTTTAATGGGCCTTGTGAGCCATGTGTATAGTTGTTGCCTAGTGAGAGGTGACAAGATGTTTAATGGGCCTTGTGAGCCATCTGTATAGTTGTTGCATAATGAGAGGTGACAAGATACTTAATCAAACTATGTGAACTATGTGAAATACTTGTACAACAAGTAAAATGAATACATTGGTCTGAGGACCTAGAGGTAATAGTTACATGTTACAGAGGTAACAATGATATGTGATGATCTAGGGGTTTGAATACCCAAATCTAGTAATCGTGATGATAATGATGATATGAAGGGATGAGGATCCCCGGTAATGTGATAATGGGTTGAGATCCCAAGTACCAAGTATCTAAATGTGTTTTAAAGATTTAAATAGATGTATTACACCTTTCCTTGTAGCATTTGTTGTGATTAATAATGATGACTTGTTTGATGCTAAAAGAATGTTGTAATACATGTAATACATCATTAGGAATTATAAAATGTTGCCCTGACCATAGATCAATCAGTGTCAAAACTTGCTGAATGATGAAACGGGTTTCCCGCGACATAACTCCGAATGCATATTTTTGAATATGTGGGGGCATGGAGCCTAAGTGTCCATGACTCAGTAATTTCATAATAATGTCTCAATAGAGCATGGTGAACTGACCCGTGGCTCAGAGCATGGTGCCTATGTGACCATGGCTCAGAGTATGGTGCCTAAGTGACCATAACTCAATAACTAGGGACAGTTGTTGTTGATGTTCCCCTAAGAGAGTACAGTTGACGCTATAGCTCTAAGAGAGGATGCCTACGTACCCTGGCACAACTATATTGTAGCTGACAGGAGATGTCTGGCTTAGACTAAGTGGTCTCGTACTGACCAAGAAAAGGGTGGTCATGGCAACCAACTCTTCCATTGACCTTGTATGGTACCGACTTGTGAGAAGTTTGTGGTCGGTTGGAGATGAATGGGGTATGCCTCATCTCCTCACGGCATAAGTGTGATTGTTAAAATATGTTCAGCCGTGTTGCATATCTGCTTATGGATTGAATACAAAAAAACATTGCTTGATGTGCAATTCTATTATACATCTTAGTTGATAGATGTTATTTATGTTCCTTTACACTCCTTGCAAAGTAGACAGATGATTTGTAAACTCTACCAAGGGTAGATGCAATGTTCTCCTTAAGAAAGGAGATTATCTTATTCTGTTCATACAATGATTGATCATGTATGTTAATATAAGAGAATCCCTGCTCAGTTTTATAATGTTTATCTGTAATGATAATATGGTCGGTGGAGAGTTATATCTCTCACTGGGCAATTGTCTCACCCCGTGGGATCCACAATTTTTAAGTGTACGTGTACGAGGTGGTGGAGACCTTGTTGTAGAGGAGGAACAATAGCTGAGGCAGCAATGACATCTCAGGTTGAGTGTATAGTCTACCATGTCTTGTAGATAGAAGTCCTATGTGTCGTCTCTGTACTCTTAGGTCATTGGAGTAAGTTCGTAATGGTTTCATGAATAATCTTAGATTTTGGCTTGTATGCCTCGAGGTTTTATGTAGCTCCAGTATATATTTTGATAGAGAAACTGTTATATGTCATCCTCGAGATGATAATAAACAATATTGTACAATGTAAATCATGATATGTAAGAGTTTTGGATCTTTTAGTTTGAATTTTTTGGAAAAGGGTCTCCTTGCAAAATGGTTTTAAATTTCAGTGATTTTTGTTAATCCGTTGTTTATGGTAATTTTGCTTAATTAGTAATGATTTGTTTGTTGGTATGATGACGGTCGTTCCAAGTTTGGTATTAGAGCTTAAGGTTCACTGAGTCTACAAAGACATAGAACTAAGGTGTTGAGTCTGTTCTAGTGTCCTCCAGTATATCCTATAGTGACTTTTGCTTATGCAGAAGAAAGGGTGAAGTTTAAAAATGACTAGAGAACACAAGGAACACATTGTTAAGAGAAATGTTGTTGCACCAAGAGAAGGTGTAAGGGATCAGGCAAGAGAAGAATGAGTGCCTGAGAATTCCCATCTTGACCCAATCAGGATAGGGAATCCTGCTTTTTATGCTCTTGTTGGGAAGGTTAGGATAATAGTGATGAATATAGTAGACCGGATACTAGCAATACAACCTAGGTTACCAGTCCTCAATGCAGAAACTTTGGGTTCTAAAAGGGTTCATGAATGACATAGTTATGTTGAATAGTGAAAAACATGAGAAGGGTTAACATATGGCAAGAAAATAGACTCTTCCATAAGTATAGACAGACAATACATCTGTGATGACAATGCCCAAGGAGGGGCAATAAGCTGACAATTAAGGAAAGGTCTCTATACTTCTAGAGACATTTGCCTAATTGTTTTAAAAAGCCAATGTTTTTAGTACCTCCAGTGCAATAAATGCTTAGTGCACCAGGGCAGTAGTCACTAAGTAAAGGCAAAAGTCCTAACTTTCCACCTATAAAAACTCTTGATTTGGCCTCTACATCGGTTATAAGGCCGACAAGGCCAGGGGATGCTTATAAGATGTGTTATAAGTGTAAACAAATTGGGCATATTAGATCCTCTTGTCCAAAAAGGAAGGAGGAAATGACCCAACTGCCGAAGCAGAGTCAGTAAGACTCTCAAAGGCAATGGTCTAGCTGTGGCATATGAGAACGTAGACAAACATCCTGAGCAGGTCCATCAGTACCAAGCAATAGAGCACGACGTTGGAATCAGGAAACGACAAGATTCTATGAAAAGAATCAGCCTGAGGTAGTAAACAAACTACGAGATGAGACACGTCAGATGAAATAGAGTCATTCTGATATATCATTTCATGATTCTATGTGATAAATATAAAAAAGTAGTTGTTATTGAGCTTCTGTTGACTAGTCCTATGAGGACACAAGGAAGATGAGGACTTACATTTTGCTCAGTAATCTTTTAAATGCTTTATAATTGCTCTTATTTATGTGAAAGAGGATATGGTATATATGTGATGACTGGAGAAAATCCAGGGATGCTAAGTCCTATGTTTTGATGATATGAAAAGTAAGGAATATGATAGTAAACAAAGTGCATACTACCTAATCTTAGTACTTGTATACCCTGGCCAGGTATTCAACTATTGAAGATAAGGTGAGTATGGAACTCTTAGATTGTTATCTTTCTGATTACTCTGATCAAGTAGCCATTCTGAGACAATATAGTGAGTATAACGTAACTAGAAATATGGTATGGACATTTGCATCGCATCCTAAGCACAATAAAGAGGAATCTGAGATGATCTTAGATCAATATGTGTGTATGAGGAAGTAAAAAGTATAATCCTCATGATAAGTGAATGAGAACAAGGGAGATGATCCATGTTTGATAAAGTCTCTGTGAATGGTAAAGACCTTTTCCCATAATATGGAAATGGGGAATGTGATAAAACCATGAAATGCTCATGATCATGTTAGCCAATAATAAAGAAAGGGATGATGATATGTAATCGTCCATATAATTCCAATGTAGATGGCAAGGAACCTGAGATGCAACAAGTGTAAATGACTCATGAACAGTGAAAGTTCATGGAATAATCTTAGGAGATGATGATGTCGATGAACAACCCTGGGTAATGATGGGGTGATGAAAGGAATGTGTTTCCTTGTGTTCTTTATTTTTAGCAACATGGCAATAAAGTGAGTCTGAGGACACTTGGTGTGCATGAGTTAGAGGTGATATGTTGATGGATACTTAGAAAAGTATCAGTTTGTCTTGGACTTTGGTTCCAAGATAAAGATATGTGTAACATATTATGTCCTAAGATAAAAGAAAGATCCTTGTGCATGTTTGACTCTGGTATTAACAATAAAAAAATTGATATGATAAAGATATGATGTGTTTTTGACACATGTGAAGGTAACAAGATAAGAAATTCTAGTATTCAAGATGTGCCAAAAGGTATGGGAGAGTGAGAATATTACTCCTGATAAAATGAATAATGTTTGGTTGCGTAGAAGGGCCAACCTTGAGATAACTCTAGAAGGAAAATCATATGTTAGGAGTTTAGGCTCTGCATAAACATAACCTTGATAAAGTTGTATTAATTGAAGGAATAATTGTGGAATCATTTTGAGAAAAAGCTTATCAAGCTAAAGATAATTCCTTAATGTATCCCTATCTAGATTTGTGGAAAGCAAATTATTCATAATATTTAGAGATATATCAGAGATAAGTTCTCCTTTAGTCATTAGGAAGTTTAGTGTAGAGATAACAAATTGGAGTGGCACTAAAGATGTATAATAAGACCTATAATCCCAAGTGGGTGACAAAACGCAACCATAATCTCTCCATGAAAGAGAAATGTTAAAACTAAGTGGGGTTTGACACCTGAATCATTCAAAGTATGAATAACACTTCTTTGATATAGAAGGTGTTACCTAACACAGTATATATACTGCAAGTCAATAATAAAAAGGCAGTTGAATATATATGTCTTGTATCACAGATTCAAATGATAACCCTGAGTGGAAGGACTTTGTATTGGTCAAAGCTCTATGGCATCTCCATCACATCAAAATGTTATGCGGAGATTTGATGACATGAGGCATGAATGACAATTGTCTTCCTCCATCTGGGATTTCAGGGACAAAATCCTTGTTAGGGGTTTATAATTGGAATACCCTTGACCTGGGTTATGGCTTATGTTATAACCTCAATTTCTTAAGAATGTAGTAAAAGATGTAATTCTCTTTTAAAGAATAAATGAAATCTATTTCTTTGAGTTGTGATGGATTTCATGTGAAATGGCTGTCATTGATTGATAATGGGCCTTGTTAGCCATTGAGCCCAATTGAAAAGAAAAGAGAAATAAAAAGGAAAAGGATTTGATTAAATAAAAGGAGAATATGTGAAATAGAAATAGATAAGAGAATAAAGGCAAGTAAATATTCTCCAATATGGGAATTCGTGCCTTTAGGCTTTCTTGAGGACCAAGGGACCCAAAATAACAAGATAATAGCAAAGGGAAAAGAAATACCAATTAATTTTGGATTAATTAAAGGATAACTTAGGAGGGAATGAAACCTTCTCATCCATTGGAATTTGTTTCCCAAATTTCTTACATATCTAGATAATGTCAAGATGAACTTTCCCTTAAAATTTGAGATAAAAAGGAGCTATAGTTTAGGAGATATGAATTTCTCAAGATATAGCACTAATTTAGCAAATAGGAAAAATTTATTTCCTTTTGGTTGATCGCGAGCAATGGGAACTGTTGGATATTGATCCAATGTTGGATGCTCATCGTCTAAGTCCCACTGGGATTGGGACTCTTCGAATTACAGATGGTCTTTCCTCTCAGGTTTCCTCGCGATCCAGGGAGTGTGCACGCCTCATAATGATTGCTTTAGACTCAGAGGAGGAAAACGAAGGGAACCAACCCTACTTTGTAGGGGATTGGCCGTGTATTGGGAGAATTCCCAATCTGACAGGAACCTGCCCCAACCCTATATATAGGGGAGGGTGAACGAGAGGATCAACACCTCCTTTTTCTACCCTAACCTCTACGGAAGAGTGCAAGGAATGTTTTCGTGTGCCCAATTGATCTTTTCATCTTGACCTGCACCCCCGTTCCAGTGGAGAACCACGCCATAGTCCGGCGAGTAGAGGAGGGTCACGACGTGTTTTGGGCACCCAATTGAACCCTCAGTTGAGTTCTACGGAGGGAGGCAAAGCTCCCTAGCCAATGGGCATGCACAAAGGAGGACGAAAGCCCGAAGTCAAACCCTCAAGTCGACCAGCAAAGTTGTTGTGCTCGACTCAAGGTTGAAGAAGACCCCTTGGTCTTTTACGTTTTTTCCCATCTGCGCCTTCTTTACAGGTAAGGGTGTTTGCATCCTTCAGCTTCTTTTGATCGCAAAGAAGAGGTTCGTGCGTCCCTGGCCATTGGATCTTGAGTGGACCAGCGGACCACGGATCTAATGATTCTTGTTTTTCTGAAAATAGCAAATAAATCAATAAAAAGGAATTTTCTTGATAAAATCGTATCTTTTGATAGAAAACTCGGATGAGGAAAGTTAATACATGAAAAATTATCAAAAAAATATGAGGGATACATTAAAAATAGTTTGGTAACCTAAATCATTGTCTGTTTACACAAGTATCTAATTTGGATGGAAAAAGTATTGATTTGTGGTTAGAAACCCTAATTGTTAATCAAGGATAGATTTAATCTTGCAAATAGATTAATTTGAGCATGGTTAATTTGTTTAATGATAAAGATGGATTTTAACCTATTTTGATGATAGAATTGCTAGGTTTAGGGTTTCAAACCTGATAAGATGATTAATATGCTTAGAAACCCTAAGTAAGAGATAAAGATAAGAAAAGTACTTATAATCCAAAATTAGGGTTTCATGTTGCTTAAAATTAGCTTAGAATCTTTTGTAAATGAAAGATGAAATAATTAGGATTTGTAAGTGATTTTATAAAATTAGGGTTTAAAGTAATAAAATGAGGTGGAACCCTCATTATGCTCAAAACCCTAAAAAGGACTAATAACCTTAGGAAAGAACTAGGATTAATAGATCATGATGACATGATTAATGACAGAAAAATTGGATGCCTTTTTCAGGATCAACTTGTATATACTTGCTTGATTTCTTCATTGGTTGAGTTATTTCTGCATTCAAGTCAACTTGACAGGTATGTGGTTAATTATGGTTAATCGCTTTAGTTTCCCGAAGGTTTTCCGGATGAATTGACCACATTGATTGCAATTAACCAGTTTGGATGTTCATAATTGCAAATTATAAAGTCACTATGATTATCACAACTATAAATAAAGTGTGTATTCTCGCACCTACATGCCACCCTGATGGATGATGCAAAAAGGCCATGCCTAGGAGGGAAGAGCAATGGGAACCATGAGAGGTGACCCCAGACACCAAGCTCAGGAATGAGAAGGTGGTCTATGTTGCATGACTAAAGGGAACCATGAGAGGTGACCCTAGGCACCAAGCTCGGGATTGAGAAGGTTGCCTTAAGCTAAACCCTAAAGAGGGTATTCCAGGGTTAGGGCAAAAGCGGTGGAGATTGACACATTGAAAATGTAAATTGACTTGTTAATTACCTTGGTTGTGATAATTAGTTTGTTAGCCATATTTGTGAACTTTTAGTTGTCCCCACATACCGGCATATTCTTATATGCTGACCATTGTTTTGTTTGTCAGTGTTTTAGGTACAACCCTGAAATGAACAAATAGTAAAGTGACACTTTGTGAAAATAAGAAATAAATTGCAAGGAGGATTAGATAGAATAATTCAAGATGTGGATAGATAGATTCCTAAAGTTTTAAAAGGTATGCAAAATTTTATTTTACACCATATTTTAGTTTAGTTGGTAAAATTTCTTAATTATTATTGATTAATTGTCGAACCTTTGATCTGGTTTATTGGGATAACGGCTCTGACCTCTTGGTCTCCCTTGATTGGGGGTTACCGGGAGGTGGGGTCGTTACAATTGGTATCAGAGCATAGGTTCCTCATTTAATCTTTAATAATTATTAAATTTTACAAATTCTATAGAACCGAGAGAGTTATTAGAGGATTTTCTGAAAGACAAAGGTGTCTAGAAAAGGATCACTTACGGGGGATGGAAATATTTTCCTCCGCACCACTAGTCAGAATATGAGGACTCCCAGATTGTGTGACTGCCTAGCCAATGTCTTAGGATTTGACTCGAAATAAGATACCTTTAGGACTCTCTCATCTTGATTCATCCCTTCTCAACTCAAATTGTATTAAGGATTTCAAGGATTAGGATTTTCTCTCTCTTCCTCACCCTCTTGAGGTATGAGTAAGGTTGATAAGGTTTAAGGAATCCTCCACCAAAGTAATAAAAGATACATAATTAAGATGTCATCGACATAAGTATAATTAGTTAAATATAGACTAAAGGTCTGTTTGTGTGCTTATGTAGATGGATCATACAAAGACTGTGGATATTCTGGTTGCCATCAAAAGTGGTGGGCCTCCCCACAAAGAGAATGGGTCTTCTAAGAAAAGGAAGCAGAACGATGGTGGTGAAACCTCAAAGAAGAGAAAGAGGCCTGAAGGAACTACTCATGAGGCTCCCAACCCTGACCTGATACCCTTCAGCAACCTTGAACAAGAGGACGGACTGGGATATGAGGAGCAATATGTGTATGAGGAAGTAGCCCAGATAGAGGAGGACCAGTTTGGTGGTCCGGAACTGACCATGGTAGTTCACACTATGGAATGGATGGAGCAGTAGAAATGGCTGACTGAGGCTATCCATGCCTTAGCCCTCAGGGACATAGCTAGAGATGAGAATGGCGAGCCACTACCTATTTGTCCTTGACTGGGAGCCACCATATTGGACTTCGTCAAGCTGAACATCGAGAAGTTCTGGGGAGAAGATAAGTCTGAAGTGGTCGACAAGGCGGAAGCTTGGCTGCTTGCAGTCGAGAATGGATTCTGTATGCTTGAAGTGCAGCCAAACAAGAAGGTTCTGTTTGCTATTCACCTTTTAGAAGGTGCAGCCAAGATATGGTGGGAGAACCATATCATGGGAAGAGACCTAAGTGAAGAACCGATGGCGTGGACCGATTTCAAGACCATCTTCACCGCCAGATTCATCCCCATCTCAGCCAAGAAGGAGAAGGAAAGAGAGTTCACTAACATGATGCAAGGAAGCTCATCAGTTGCAGACTTTGGTCACAAGTTCCACATCCTGGAATGTTTTGGTCACATGATGGATGAAGAAAGAAGGGTGGACCACTTCATAGAGCATATGCACCCTGCCATCAAGACACATGTGATGGCTAGTAATCCAAAGACCTTCTCTGAAGCCTACAACACTGCCTTGGACATGGAAAGGACGGTGATGCCTACACAAAATCCCTCCAAAGGTTACCTGGGTTTCACTGAAGGAGCTCAAGGGAAGAGGAATGAACAAAAGAAGGGACAAGGACGCAACCACAACAAAAGCAAGTATGGGCACAAAGGCAAGCCCCTTGATCGCCTCCAGCAGTGTCGCACCTACGGATGGACACATCCTGGGAAGTGTCATTTTGAGAAGAAGGTATGTTTCAGATGTCAGAAAGAGGGACACTTCATCACCAATTGCCCTCAGCCTAACCCAAGAGGACCTTTGGGGTCACAGCCTATGGCAGAACAACCAGTAGCTATAGCACCTCCAGCTGGAGCACCTCCAACTGGAGAGAGGAAACAAGCTAGAGTGTTCGCCATCGACAATGAAGAAGCTCAGACGAATGCTAATAGGCTGATCGAGGGTAATAACCCTTAGATGTTTTTCCTTTTATTTCAGTAGATCATGTAATAGCTTTCCGGTGTGGTATAAACTATGTAGGCCTGTTGGAAGTCATGGGACAAAATGTAAAAGCACTCTTTGATTCTGGTTCTACTAATACTTTTATTTCGAGAAATATGGCAACTATGCTTGGTTTGGATATCAAGGATTTGGTTATGTCTTGGATGTCACAGCCCCGAGTGGTCGTATTTATACCTCTCTTTTGAAAACCCCTATTTTTCCAGTTAAGTATTCGAACCATGAGCTTCCCACTGACTTCATCCTTCTCGATATGAATGATTTTGATGTAATCATCGGTATGGATTGGCTTTCCACCTACAGAGCCCAGATTGACTGTAGAGAGAAGAAGATTCTTATTAGGAAAACCGGCCATCCACACTTCACCATTCGAGGAAGGAAGGATGCGACAACCAGCCTTTATGTGTCCGCTTTGAAAGTTGAACGGATGCTATCCAAAGGTTGTCGAGCCTACCTAGCCATTGTTACCATACCTGAAGATAAGGGGCAATCCTTAGAGGAGATAGAGGTGGTTCGGGAGTATGCAGATGTGTTTCCATATGATCTACCAAGAATTCCCCCTAAGAGGGAGGTAGATTTCTCCATCGAGTTAGCTCATGAGACTAACCCATTATCTAAGGCACCCTATAGAATGGCCCTTGCAGAGTTGCTTGAGTTGAAAACCCAGTTGCAAGAGTTGTTGGATAAAGCCTTTATCCGGCCCAGTACATCACCTTGGGGAGCACCAGTCCTCTTTGTGAAAAAGTAGAATGGATCGCTTCGTATGTGTATTGACTATCGGATGATCAACCAGGCAACCATTAAGAATAAGTATCCTTTGCCTAGAATAGATGACATGTTTGACCAACTCAAATCAACTCGAGTCTTCTCCAAGATCAATTTGAGGTCAGGATACCACCAGGTGAGAGTAAGGAGTGAGGATATACCTAAAACGGCTTTTCGAAACCGATATGGTCACTATGAGTTTGTGGCCATGCCGTTTGGATTATCCAATGCACCTAGTGTCTTCATGAACCTCATGAACAGTGTGTTCCAACCTTTCCTTGACTCTTTTGTGATAGTGTTCATAGATGGCATTTTGGTGTACTCGGATGACTTAGCCCAACACGGTGACCCCCTGGGTAGAGTCCTTGATATCTTGAGAAAGCATAAGTTTTTTTGAAAGTTCTCGAAATGTGATTTTTGGTTAGACCAAGTCATGTTTCTTGGACACATCATCTCAGAAGGAACAATCGTCGTAGATCCAGCCAAAGTATCGGCAGTTCAAAACTGGCCGGCACCAAAGAACCCCTCTGAGATTTGCAGATTCTTGGGGTTGGCCAGATACTACCGACACTTCATCAAGGATTTCTCAAAGACTGCTTTGTCGCTGACCATGTTAACCTGGAAGGATGTGAAGTTTGTGTGGGTTGACATATGTGAAGCTCGCTTCCAGGAGTTGAAGGAGAAGCTGACCATCGCCCCTGTGTTGACTCTACCTTCTGGCAATGAGGGTTTCATGATATTCATCGATGCTTCCAAGATGGGACTTGGCTGTGTATTGGAATAGAATCAGCATGTGGTTGCATATGCTTCCCGACAGCTCAAGCCCAATGAGGTGAATTATTCGACACATGACCTAGAGCTAGCTGCTATTATCCATGCCTTGAAGATATGGCAGCATTACCTATACGGTGCTACCTTCGAGATATTCAACGACCATAAGAGCTTAAAATACCTGTTGACATAGAGAGACCTGAACCTACAACAGTGATGATGGATGGAATATATGAAGATTACGACTTGATGAATGCATATTCATCTCTTATTTTTGCTTCATTTAGAATAATTATTTAGGACCTTTTTGTTAATTTTAGATAATTCAAAAATAAATAGCACTTTCATCTTCTTGATATACTTTTCCTGAATTCTTATGATATTTTTCTTAATTTTCATGAATTATCTAAGTAATTAAATCGAGAAAATAAAAGATGAAGATATGAGGCTTTTCAAATATTCCCGCAGTGCCTGAGATACTCGTCACCACAATAGCTATATCTTTTGCGACAAAAGTAGGAATTTCAAGATAAAGTATGGAATGAAAAGAGAATTTTATTGGCTATAAAAATATATATATATTGCAGAAAGTTTGGTGTTTATTTAGCTGCGTAATTAACCAGTGAAAGTAGCCTTACGTTTTCCCGCAGAGTCTAATTTCAGTATATACCTTTAACCAAAATTGGTATAACTCCCACATCCCAAGGCAGAATTTATTGTGCAAGTATGTGTTGGAAAGATAATTCAATTATCTACAGGAAAAATATATTTTCAGACCCTTTAAAATTTTTGACTTGCCTAAAAATACGCTCGAAATCTCTATTACGGGAAATTACTGCAGAAAGAATGTAAAGCAAGCAATTGTTTCCTCTATTGATTAGATCCAGAAAGTTAGCAGCCGTCGCCGGTCATTTCTTTTGCCCTAAACCTAATGTATACCCCCCTCCTTCATATATAAAAGGAGGGGCACTTCCTCCTCATTGGGGCATCTCTTTTGCACCATAATTCTGAGCATCTTATTTCTTGTATTCTTCTTCTAGTTTTGCAATAAAGTAAATTTTCTTGAAGCATCGTTCTTTCTTATTTTATTCTTGGTGCTTTCATTCCACTTTAGTTCTAGATCTTATTTTCTCCATTCTTTAGTTCTGGAGCAAGGAATTAAGAACCTAGCCGTTTCATTGTCTCTAGCATAAGGATTAACTTCCTAATTTTGGGCTAGACTATGGCCAAAGTATTTTCTTCCTCTGTCTCCCCCTTCTCCTCAATCATGAGCGAGTAGTTCTATATCGAGGCAAGGGGAATAGCCCCTTAGCCATGGTTTGATCGAATCGGCTTTAATCGACTTCTTTATACGGAAATTGGTTTATTTAATCGATGATCTAGTGAAGTAATTACTCGCTTAGATACATATGTTAACTCAGATGGAAATGACCATAGAAATCCGGGTTTAGAACGATTAAACCAATTCGCATAGAGATTCTGATGTGACCGTAGATTTATCTCTTTTTAGATGACAAACTAGGAAACATGAGCACCAGGACCAATGGGCTCATATGGAGTTCATCTTTTGTGGGTTTTTGTGATTCACATGTTGTCGTCTATTTGTCGATTAATTGTTAATTCATTTCCTTGTCATGGCTAAGGTGGTGAAAACCCCTAAAGCCTCAATTCTCTTTCTTTGATTTCAATGACCGACCGTCTTGTTTACTCTAGTTTTTAGTCTTTTAATTCATAATTACTTTTTGTGCCAACAACAATTTTTGTTTACCTTTTACAGGGAAAATAATATTTTAAGTACAATTTCAATTTTAGCATTTTCTTTCTTTTTTTTAGTGTAATCAACCAAACACCATTCCGACTTTTACTTTCCGTTCAAAATCTGAAAATACCAAAAACAAATAAAATAAGTTCTTCAAACAATTGGGTTAAGAAGAAACAATCTTAAAAAGTTGTCATGTGGGATCGATCTTTTCTATACTAACCTTAATTGGAAAGTTAAAAAAGGTTTAAACTCTAGGATTAACAATCTTAGTGATTGGTGTGCTAAGCGACGCATATCAACTTGGAGCTGTTTCCGGGGATAGCGGATTTGTTTCTTTCGAACCCCAAAAACTTTTTTTTGAAAAACTTTTTTTTCTTTTTTTATTCCTTTCGAGTAACATTCCGGAAGTGCTACTCCTCTTTCTACCGAGTTTCCATTCGGGCAGTCTATTTATTCTGCACACAAATAACTACTTTAATTATACATGCGACGCCCGAACGTTGATCTTCAATCGTTTGATCTAGAAATAGAAAGGACTTTTCATCGTTTAAACCGCCAAAATCTAGAAAGAATGAATGAAGAGGAAGTCTCCCGTAGGATCGACCAAGCTCTCGTGGCTCAAAGAGAGCTCATCCAAGCCGAACAAGTGAAAAGAGAAGCCGCTTTACGAGTAGCCTATAGGGCTGAACAAGAAGCCATAGAAGCCGATAGGAGGGAAGCCAAAAGGCAAAAATAATTAAAAGAATTTTCTGTTCCAAAAACTACATATGCACAACATCCAGTCATACCTCTTGACATCATTGCTCCACAATTTGAGATCCGAACATAATGGATCACCATGATGCAAGCCAACCCCTTCTCAGGAAACAATGGAGAAAGTTGCCAAGATCATCTCCAAAGGTTCATTGACCTTTGCTCTCTGAACAAACTTCTTGGTGTCTCTGAAGACGCCATCCGCCTTAGGTTGTTCAAGTATTCCCTCTCCGGCCAAGCTAGTAGCTGGTACAACACTATGGAGAGCGAAGACCATGTCACAACTGGGGAAGTTCTACAAAGCACGTTTCTTGAAAAATTTTACCCCCCGTCTCTCACCTACGAACTTAGGGGTCAAATAACTCACTTTTCCATGTCCCTAGGAGAGTCTTTAGGAGAAGTCTGGAAGAGGTTCAAAGACTTACTTAGGAAGTGCCCCCACCATGATATCTCTCAAGCCCAACTCATAGAGATCTTTTACCGTGGTGTTGATGATGATACCAAATTCTTTCTCGATTCCTCATCTGGAGGAAATTTCATGCATTAAAGTTTGACTAGTACATGGGAAGTAGTCAAATGGTCTTCCGAAACAAGGGCTAGAAGAGTAATTAGTGGAATCCTTAAGGTAGCCAAGGCTTAAGTTAATAATGATATCCAAAGCATAGCAGAAAGTCTCAAATTAATTGCCTTAAAACAAGATTGGTTAGAGTCATCCTTGGTCACCCTTAGAGAGTCACCCCAACAACTAAAAGTTGTGGATTCTCTTTGTGGTATTTTCCAAGGATACGACCATACCACCCTCCACTGTCAATATCTCTACAACATGCCCATGCAACCCGAAATGGGACAACAACCACAAGACCTCAATTCAATCCATACCATACTAGGCCAACACTACAACCCCAACCAAACTAGAAACCACCCTGGTTTTCAATATGGGAACCCTTCAGGTGCCGAGAACTCTAGCCAACTCCAATCACAACAAAGGCCTCCCTACCCTCAAGGAAACAATCGACCACCACCTGGATTCCCATACAACAACCAAAGGAACTTTGAAACCCAAGGAAATTATCAAGGAAATCATCCAACCCGACCACCATATCAAGGACAACAATTTCAAAACATAAACCTTCCCCCTCAAAACCTCAATCGACCACCTCCTCAACCAAATGTTCCTACCCCTACCCCCTCATATGACGAAAGTATAGCAGCCTTGGAGCAAATCACCATTGCCCAACAAGCTCATCAAAAGGTGACTGAAACCCAGCTAGCTCCTCTATTTTCCCAACAAAAACCTCATGTCGGCCATTTTGTTGGGCAGCCTGAACCCAACCCCAGGCATATAGAATAACTTAAGGATGTCACTACCAGATCTGGCCTTATCACAGAAGAAGAAGGAAGTTCCCCCATCATATATTTTGACCAAGGGGGTGATGAAGAGGTTGTTATTGTCCCTCAAGCGCTGAGATCACCTCCCCCACAAGAAGAGAGTCATGTATATAAGCCGTGTGTACCTTTTGCAGGTCGGCTGAAGTATACCCAAATAGACTCTAGGTTCAACAAATTCAAGGAAAATATGAGAAAGTTATGTGTCAACATCCCACTTTTGGATGCTATGACTGATCTACCTGAATGGAAAAAATTCTTCAAAGCCCTTCTAAACCGTAAGCGCACTACCGAGGAATCTAAAATGGTAAAATTGGCCAAAACTACATCAGACATCATCCAAAGTAAAACGCCAAAGAAATGCAAAGATCCAGGATCTTTCGGGATCACTTGTTCTATCAGTGACTCTACCTGCCATTCAAGCCCAGCTGATCTTGGAGCTAGTGTGTCCATCATCCCTTTGAGCATGTGTAGAAGGTTTGGTCTAACTGATGCTAGACCAACTCCGATGCGTATTCAACTTGCAGACTCTGCCATTACCAAGCCTCTTGGTATTATTGATGATGTGCCAGTCAAGGTTGGAAATTTCTATATCCCTTGTGACTTTGTGGTATTTGATATAAAAGAAGACACTAGCTACCCTCTCATCTTTGGTCGGCCATTCCTCGCCACAGCCAGGGCCCTCATCGACATTGAGGCAGGACTTCTCACACTAAGAGTGGGAATGGAGTTCATAAATTTTCAATCCTCTGGTGGTAACATGAAGTACACCCAGGAGGAAGAAGTCTATTTCCTTGAATGCATGGACTAGTTCAATAAGATGCAACAACGTTTCCTTAATTATGAACCACCACATGTGATCGAAACCCGAATTTCTCTGGTGGACAATCAAGTTGCTACTCAAACTTGCCTAGTCAGTCCTATCAAGATGGACATTTACCCTCCCACTATTCATACTGTAGGTACAACCAACATCACCACTCAAGAAGTTCCCCTCCCACAACCCCCTCACCCATCCATGACCATACCCATTTCCTCTCCTCCCTCTCCCTTTGAGGAACCGCTCTATGATAATCACCAAAAATCTTTTGAGCCACTACTACATATCACTACCCAAGCAGTGCAACCAAATGTCATGGATGGATACTCCAACTATCATCCCTTCATCCCAACCCCCATTGATAGTAGTGGACAACATATAATCGAACAACTACAATTCATTCAAAAAAATGCTTCTTATAATAATTATTCTTATACAAATGAGATTTAATATGACTATTCTCCACCATATGTCAAACCATGGGGACCTAACCATCTTGATTTAAATTTTTATCCTTGGTGTACTGACGTATGCCAAGCCATTCAGGATACATTTCGAGACACGCAAGCAAAGATGATGGAGTGGTTCTGCGGAAATCAATCAAGTCACTACCAAAATCATGCCTCCTCCTCCGCTCCTCCACCACCATACTATCTGCCACCACCGTGATCCTCTTCCCTCCATCTTGGTCTAAGAGTTTGCTCAGGATGAGAAAAATTCTAGGTCCGGGGTGGGGGTGGGTGGTACGTGATCCACCCCCTATCTTTTGCTTATTTGTTTTATTTTTCCTTTTCATCTTTATTTTCATTAGTTACTTTAGTTATTGGCCCATATCTAGTCGGCCCTAGTATGATCATTTGTCAAAATACTCCCATTAATGATGTAACTGCCTTGCAACTAAAATTTTGAAACTTTCATGACTAGAAATCCTCCTGTCACTTAGGACCTCAAATAATAATCACTCCTTGGAAAAGATGGCAAGCCATAGAGGACTAATAGAATTCAAGAGTGATGCTTTTTTATCATGTATAATTTGTATAAATTTTCTTGATTTTTCACATGATTCGGTAATAGTTGAACCAATGCATCGTACTCAAAAAAAAAGTTGCACAAGAACAGCCTCTTCTACTCTTCTTCCCCCACTTCCAAATCTTTCCATTCGTCAAAAATAAAAAAGCCAATAGTACCCAAAACGCTAAATTTGGGGTGATACCCCTTCCCCCTCTTCCGCTTCTTCCATACCCACGCAATTGGGTGTATCATCAAAAATCAAAGGAAAAAATACAGTCAATGTAACTGCATGTCCACTAAATAAAAAGGTCTCGAGTCGAATAGAGGAGAGATTGTCCTTCTTCCATACCTCCTTCACTCCAATTTTCTACCCAGGGGAAACTACAAAAACCCCAACCATCCAAAATCATCCTTGTTCTTGTGTAAAACTAA
Source organism: Alisma plantago-aquatica (assembly GCA_963693085.1). NCBI lineage: Eukaryota > Viridiplantae > Streptophyta > Magnoliopsida > Alismatales > Alismataceae > Alisma > Alisma plantago-aquatica. The sequence goes on from OY856411.1 coordinate 886,065,312, forward strand.
AAAAAAAGTTGGAGTACTAAATGCAAAGGTGAAATGAAAATTTGTTTTATTGTAGGTCTTGAATAAATGCAAGTTTGTGAAGTAGGAAATATAAAAGTCACTTTTCATGAATTCAGGAAGTCAGGGTCGCTTGACCATATTTTGGTAGAAGGAATCAAGTGGTTGTTAGGAGAGTGAGTATGATAGGTTGAGAGTATGTCTTGAAAGTATTTCTTGATTTTAATGTTGCTCGGGATGAGCAAAGTTTAAGTTTGGGGTATTTTGATGAATGCATATTCATCTCTTATTTTTTTCTTCATTTAGAATAATTATTTAGGACTTTTTTGTTAATTTTAGCTAATTCAAAAATAAATAGCACTTTCATCTTCTTGATATACTTTTCCTGAATTCTTATGATATTTTTCTTAATTTTTAATAATTATCTAAGTAATTAAATTGAGAAAATAAAAGATGAAGATATGAGGCTTTTCAAATATTCTCGTAGTGTCAGAGATACTTGTCACCAAAATAACCATATCTTTTGCGTCAAAAGGAGGAATTTCAAGATAAAGTATGGAATGAAAAAAGAATTTATTGGCTACAAAAAAGATATATTTTGCAGCAATTTTGGTGTTTATTTGGCTGCGCAATTAATCAGTGAATGTAGCCTTATGTTTTCCCGTAGAGTCTGATTTCAGTATATACCTTTCACCAAAATTGGTATAATTCCAACATCCCAAGGCGGGATTTATTGTGCAAGTATGTGTTGGAAAGATAATTCAATTATATATAGGAAAAAAATATTTTTCGGATGCTTTCGAATTTTTGACTGGCCCAAAAATATACTCAAAATCTCTATTATGGGAAATTACTGTAGAAAGAATGTAAAGCAAGCAATTGTTTCCTCTATTGATTAGATCTAAAAAGTTAGAAGCCACTGTTGGCCATTCCTTTTACCCTAAACCTAATGTATACCACCCTCCTTCTCCTATAAAAGGAGGGGCACTTCATCCTCATTGGGGCATCTCTTTTGCATCAGAATTCTGAGCATCTTATTTCTTGTATTCTTCTTCTAGTTCTGCAATAAAGTAAATTTTCTTGAAGCATTGTTCTTTCTTATTTTGTTCTTGGCGCTTTCATTCCGCTTTAGTTCTAGATCTTCTTTTCTCCATTCTTTGGTTCTGGAGCAAGGAATTAAGAACATGGTCATTTTATTATCTCTAGCATAAGGATTAACTTCCTAATTTTAGGCTAGACTATGGCCAAAGTACTTTCTTCCTCCGTCTCCCCCTTCTCCTCAATCATGAGCGAGTAGTTCCATATCGAGGCAAGGGGAATAGCCCCTTAGCCATGGTTTGATCGAATCATATTTAATCGACTTCTTTATATGGCGATTGGTTTATTTAATCGATGATCTAGCGAAGTAATTACTCGCTTAGATATATATGTTAACTCAGATGGAAATGACCATGGAAATTTGGGTTTAGAACGATTAAACCAATTCACATAGAGATTCTGATGTGACTGTAGGTTTATCTCTTTTTGGATGACGAACTAGGAAACATGAGCACCAGGACCAATGGGCTCATGTGGAGTTCATCTTTTGTGGGTTTTTGTGATTCACATGTCGTCGCCTATTTGTCGATTAATTGTTAATTCGTTTTCTTGTCATGGTTAAGGTGGTGAAAACCCCTAAAGCCTCGATTCTCTTCCTTTGATTTCAATCACCGAATGTCTTATTTACTCTACTTTTTAGTCTTTTATTTCATAATTTCTTTTTGTGCCAACAACAATTTTTTTTACCTTTTATAGGGCAAATAATATTTTAAGTAAAATTTCAATTTTAGTATTTTCTTTCTTGTTTTAGTGTAATCAACCAAACACCATTCCGACTTTTACTTTCCGTTCTAAATCTTAAAATACAAAAAACAAATAAAATAAGTTCTTCAAACAATTGGGTTAAGAAGAAGCAATCTTACAAAGTTGTCATGTGGGATCGATCCTTTCTATACTAACCTTAATTGGAAAGTTAAAAAAGGTTTAAATTCTAGGATTATCAATCTTAGTGATTGGTGTGCTAAGCGATGCATATCACGACTTCACCATCACCTATCATCTTGGTAAGGCGAATGTCGTAGCAGATGCTTTGAGTCGGAAATAGCTTAAGTGTATAGTTGTTTTGTCCAGTCAGTGGAAGAGTTTGGAGGAGCTAGTAGAGTGGACTCTACAACCGCTAGAAGATCTTTCATTTGGCTAACATCCAGATTCAATCTGAGTTGTTAAATGAGATCATAGCAGCACAGTTGACCAGTGAAGAGCTAGATAAGAGGAAAGGTTTAATGATGAAGCCACAAACTCATCTGTCCGTGGGATTAGACGGAGGAATTAGGCTTGAGAATCACATATGGGTTCCGGTGGATTCATTGATAAAGGAACGTATCTTGCAAGAGGCTCATGGATCCAAATACACAGTACACCCAGGAACTACTAAGATGTTCAAGGACTTGCAGAGGTTTTTCTGGTGGCCAGGAATAAAGAAATGCATTGCGGCATGTGTGGCCAGCTGTCTTACGTGCCAGATGGTGAAGGTTGAACACCAACGACCTGACGGGCTTTTACAGTCGATAGAAATTCCAGAGTGGAAATGGGAGCAGATCACCATGAATTTTGTGGTGGGTCTACCCCAGACCAAGAAAGGTCATGATGTGATATGGGTCATGGTAGATCGTCTTACCAAGTCAGCACACTTCCTTGCCTTAAAGACCATTGCTAAGGTGTCAGACCTAGCTGAGTTGTATATCAGAGAGATAGTGTGTTTGCATGGTGTACTCAGATCGATCATCTCTGATAGAGACCCAAAGTTTACTTCCAAGCTGTGGAAGAAAGTTCAAGAAGAACTGGGTACCAGGTTGAAGTTTAGTACAACTTATCACCCCCAGACGGATGGTCAATCAGAAAGGACAATCCATACGTTAGAAGATCTGTTGAGAGCTTATGTGCTCGATTGGGGTGGCTCATGGGAGCAGTACTTACCTTTAGCTGAATTTGCCTACAACAATAGCTACCAAGCCAGTATCAGGATGCCTCCATATGAAGCTTTATACGAGAGACTGTGTCGGTCCGCACTTCACTGGGATGATGTCAGTCAGAGGACCATGTTGAGGTCAGATGAGATCCAAGTGTATGTTGATAAAGTTGCTTTGATCAAGAAAAGGCTGAAGAGAGCCCAAGATCGACAGAAGTCGTATGCTGATGCAAAGCAGACTGATGTGCATTTCATTGTGGGAGAACATGTATTTTTGACAATCCGACTGCTCTGAGCTATAGCTAAGAACATAGGAAAGCTGAGTCCCCGGTACGTGGGTCTGTTTGAGGTGTTAGAATGGATTGGTGAAGCTGCATATCATTTGGCATTACCCCCTCAGTATAGCATGATGCATGATGTGTTGCACGTGTCCAACCTGAAGCGATATGTGCAAGATCTGAGCCATGTGCTGAGCATTGAACCTATTGAGCTTCAAGGGAAGCCGACTTATCCTGAGATACCTTTGCAGATTCTAGATACCAAGGTGAAAGAGATCAGATGCAAGAAAATAGAGATGGTAAAGGTTCTTTGGAGGCACCATGGAGAGGATGAGGCCACATAGGAACAGAAGGCAGACATGGAAAAAGCATACCCTGAATTGTTTGTTTGACTGCTTGAATTTTAAGGGAAAAATTCCTATAAGGAGGGGAGGATGTTATAACCTCAATTTCTTAAGAACATAGTAAAATATGTAATTCTCTTTTAAAGAATAAATGAAATCTATTTCTTTGAGTTGTGATGGATTTCGTGTGAAATGGCCTTGATTGATTGATAATGGGCCTTGTTGGCCATTGAGCCCAATTGAAAAGAAAAGAGAAATAAAAAGGAAAAGGATTTGATTAAATAAAAGGAGAATATGTGAAATAGAAATAGACAAGAGAATAAAGGCAAGTAAATATTCTCCAATATGGGAATGTGTGCCTTTAGGTTTTCTTGAGGACCAAGGGACCCAAAATAACAAGATAATAGCAAAGGGAAAAGAAATACAAATTAATTTTGGATTAATTAAAGGATAACTTAGGAGGGAAGGAAACCTTCTCATCCATTTGAATTTTTTTCTCAAATTTCGTAAATATCTAGATAATGTCAAGATAAACTTTCCCTTAAAAATTTAAGATAAAAAGGAGATATGGTTTAGGAGATATGAATTTCTCAAGATATAGCACTAATTTAGCAAATAGGAAAAATATATGTCCTTTTCGTTGATCGCGAGCAATGGGAACCATTGGATCTTGATCCAACATTGGATGCTCATCGTCTAAGTCCCACTGGGAATGGGACTCTGTGAATTACAAAGGGTCTTTCCTCTCAGGTTTCCTCACGATCCAGGGAGTGTGCACGCCTGGTAATGATTGCTTCAGACTCAGAGGAGGAAAACGAAGGGAACCAACCCTACTTTTTAGGGGATTTGCCGTGTATTGGGAGAATTCCCAATCTGAAAGGAACCTGCCCTGACCCTATATATAGGGGAGGGTGAATGAGAGGACCAACACCTCCTTTTGCTACCCTAACCTCTACGGAAGAGTGCGAGGAATGTTTTCGTGCGCCCAATTGATCTTTTCGTCTTGACCTGCACCCTCGTTCTAGTGGCAAACCTCGCCGGAGTCCGGCGAGTAGGAGAGTCACGACGTGTTCTGGGCACACAATTGAACCCTCGATTGAGTTTGACAGAGGGAGGCAAAGCTCCCTGGATAACGGGCATGCGCAAAGGAGGACAAAAGCCCAGAGTCAAACCCCCAGGTTAACCATCGAAGTTGTTGTGCTTGACGTAAGGTTGAAGAAGACCCCTTGGTCTTTTACGTTTTTGCCCATCCACGTCTTCTTTACAGGTAAGGGTGTTTTCGTCCTTCGGCTTCTTTTGATCGCAAAGAAGAGGTGTGTGCGTCCCTGGCCGTTGGATCCTAAGTGGACCAGCGGACCACGGATCTAATGATTCTTGTTTTTTTTTAATAGCAAATAAATCAATAAAAAGGAATTTTCTTGATAAAATCGTATCTTTTGATAGAAAACTCAGATGAGGAAAGTTAATACATGAAAAATTATCAAAACAATACAAGGGATACAATAAAAATAATTTGGGAACCTAAATCGGTATATTTTTGCAAAAGTATCTAATTTGGATGGAAAAAGTATTAATCTGTGGTTAGAAACCCTAATTGTTAATCAAGGATAGATTTAATCTTGCAAATAGAATAATTCGAGCATGGTTAATTTGTTTAATGATAAAGATGGATTTTAACCTTTTTTGATGATAGAATTGCAAGGTTTAGGGTTTTAAACCTGATATGATGATTAATATTCTTAGAAACCCTAAGAGAAAAAGAAAAGAAAACTACTTATAATATGAAATTAGGGTTTCATGTTGCTAAAAGATGAGTTTAGAATCTTTTGTGAATGAAAGATGAAATAATTAGGATTTGTAAGTGATTTTATAAAATTAGGGTTTAAAGTAATAAAATGAGGTGGAACCCTCATTATGCTCAAAACCCTAAAAAGGACTAATAACCTTAGGAAACAACTAGGATTAATAGATCATGATGACATGATTAATGGTAGAAAAATTGGATGCCTTTTTTAGGATCAACTTGTGTATACTTGCTTGATTTCTTGATTGGTTGAGTTATTTCTGCATTCAAGTCAACTTGACAGGTATGTGGTTAATTATGGTTAATCGCTTTAGTTTCCCGAAGGTTTTCCAGATCAATTGATCACATTGACTGTAATTAACCAGTTTGGATGTTCATAATTGCAAATTATAAAGTCACTACGATGATCACAACTATAAATAAAGTGTGTATTCTCGCACATGCATGCCACCTTGATGGATGATGCAAAAAGGTCAAGCCTAGGAGGGAAGACCAATGGGCACCATGAGAGGTGACCCCAGACACCAAGCTCGGGAATGAGAAGGTGGTCTATGTTGCATGACTAAAGGGAACCATGAGAGGTGAGTCTAGGCACCAAGCTCAGGATTGAGAAGGTGTCCTTAAGTCAAACCCTAAAGAGGGTATTCTAGGGTTAGGGCAAAAGCGGTGGAGATTGACACATTGAAAATGTGAATTGACTTGTTAATTACCTTGGTTGTGATAATTAGTTTTTTAGCCATATTTATGAACTTTTGGTTGTCCCCACATATCGACATATTCTTATATGTTGACCACTGTTTTGTTTTTCGGCATTTTAGGTACAACCCTGAAATGAACAAATAGTAAAGTGACACTTTGTGAAAAAAAGAAATAAAGTGCAAGGAGGATTAGATAGAATAATTCAAGCTATGGATAGATAGATTCCTAAAGTTTTAAAAGGTATGCAAAATTTTATTTTACACCATATTTCAGTTTAGTTGGTATAATTTCTTAATTATTATTGATTAATTGCGGAACCTTTGACCTGGTTTATTGGGATAACGACTCTAACCTCTTGGTCTCCCTTGATTGGGGTTTACCAGAAGGAGGGGTCGTTACAAGTTAACACTAGAAGTTGTGCTTAAGTAAGATACTTACAGGACTAATTCTAATCTTTTGAAAAGTTATTAAGGCTCTGGTGAAGTTTATTGTCAAGATTGAACTTAATTGCAAACTATGTGTACATTATATGAAAGTCTGAGTGAAAAGTGCAATTTATCCAATATGAGGGGTTACATTGCAAATGTCACATGTGGAATGTTATCTAAGTGTTTAAGTATCATAAGGAAGAGAGTGGTGCTAATTGGTGTCTTGTGGAAAGCCTAAACCCCAAGTTATAACTTGTTTAAACAATGCTAGTACTTTGTGCACCAATTTTGGTACAATTTGTAATTTACCCAATATGTGGGGTTAAAATGTAAATTACCACCTCTAGAGTGTCCCTACTCCATCTATGTATCTTTTAGAGGAAACATAAAGAAGGATACACTATCTTTGAATCACCTTTGAGTGGTGATACTCTTGGTAATGAAGGACCAAGAATGAGTTGAAGGCAAGAGCCTTATATGTGTTATATAAAGTTGTAGACTTGATATAAAGAGCCCTATCAGCCAAGGAGCCAAAGTGGGAGCCTCACATTAGTTTGTTGAGCCTTGGAAAAGGCCATGATGGGAAGAGAACCTCAAGGAGGTGGCCCATGACGAGTTGCAAAGTTCCTTACAAAAAGTGTATCGGGTTGCTTATTTAATGAGATAAAGATAAGATAACTTGCCCAACAAGATAAGTAAGGGTCGAGATATTGTCTCTAGGTTAACCCTAAGACTCTTGCATGACAATATATACATGTGTGCATGCATGTAAACGTGTCAACCATTCATGGCCACATGTCATCTAGTAGCATGAGGAGAAGACACCTCATATATGCTTTATCTCATGAAATCAAGTATATATACTCCACCTTTCACCAACTTATGAAAGTTTACGATCCTGATAACCATTCCCCTCAGAGATATCATGCAAATACCCTTAGGTATCGTGTAAAGCAGCTCAAGGAGCTAGTAGAGCTCGAGCACCAAGCTTTAGGTAAGGCTTTGGCCACCTTCAACCTTGGTTGAAGTAGGATATCGGGTTATGGATATTTTTTTCTTTCCTTCTTCACCAAGTGCTTAACTATGGTGGTCTCTTGTCCATGGAGGAGCTATGAACGAGCCCTGGACCTTGGAGAAGTTCTTCTTCAACATTAGGACGTGAAGCTTTGGAGCTTGGCACCTTGAAGCTATTCACGTGGCGGGTTATATAACTTGAACTCTATCATGTTATTATTCATCACCTAAATTGCTATACTTAATGAACTACCTTTAATTCTGAAAATATTATAAAATAGTTGATGAATTTATGAGTTCTAGTGGTTTCTGAGACCTATTTCCATGAACTAGAACAAATAGAAAGAAGGTATAGAGCTTGAATAAGATGGTATGACTTCATAAAGTGATATCAGGTTCAAGTACCCAAACAAGTAGATCTTACCCGATATGGTAATACACATGCACTAGTTGCACGATATGATTGTGAGATTATATCCCCTTGTAGGATATGGAATGAAGTTCTTACCTTGGAACATGATATGGTGTTAACCATAAACCTTTACACGATAGGAATTCAAGTATAGATTCCTTGCACAATACAGGAACAAGTGTATACTTGTGAGACAATATGAAACCCTAGCTGGGTACCCGATATGAGTAAGTTAAAGTAAGTATTCCTTGCCCGATATGATCATGTAATATACCCTTGGTACACGATAGCTTGAAGAACACATTTGGTGCATGATATGAATAAAAAAGTAAACCCTTATGCATGATATAAGGCATGGATTCTAAGTGTAATCACATATGGTTGAAACACCTCAACCCGATATGAAACTCAAGATAGGGTTAACCCGATATGGGGATAATGGATAGCTCATACATGATATGAGCCATGCCCTTTTCGCGATATGGGAGATACCCATTTACCCTTCTATTTAATACAAATCTAAAACTACATCTCTTGCACAATAAGAGATAGTGAACACTCTAAATGATATAGAATCAGATAATTCCTAAGTGATGGGTAAGCCAATATAAGTGGTGAGTGATGCCACATGGACGATATGAATGATACCCCTTGAAGGATAGGGTAAGTACCTACTCCTGCCTTGTCAAAAATATGAGGTTCAACTCATACTTCATGCATGATATGGCATAATTTACCCAAGTTGGTGGGAAACCCTAGATGAGGGATTGAACCTGATACACATTGCCCTTTTGTGTGATGGTGTGTGGTATGAGAATATAATAAGACACCTAGATTGTCAAGTTACTATATGAAAAGGTTGATCCTTGAAAGAATGAAGGTGATATGAGTCTAAGGGTCTACCTAACATGGTAAGCCGATATGTCACCTGATATGTAGCCAGATATGGATATCTGATATGACAATCCTAAAGAGAAACCAATATGGTATCTTGTGTATACCATTCAAGGGATATATGATGAGGCATATGCTCTATGCCCGATATGGGGCACATCTTGTGCATGATATGGCACCAAGTACATATCTTATACCCGATATGGGGTTAAGCACCTAGCTCATACCTGATACAAAGCTAATGTGAAATAATAAGATCTAAGTGATAGTCCATCCGATATGGGTACATGATATACACCCTAAAACATGACATGGTGATGTGGTTATACCACATGCCCAATATGGATACATGACATGAAGTAAAGAATGTGGTTTAAAGTATAATATGATAATACACACATCTTGATAACCAATATGATAGAGACACTCCAATCATGAGTAATTGATTGAGTGACATATGTTGAATGTGGTGTCAATCATTAGATGATGTGAATTGTTAATGATGGACTAATATTCTCAAGAGGAGTATTGAACCAAAAGTATGATGTAATCAATATCCTAGTGAAGATGAAAGAGAAACTCATACATTGTGTTGATAATCATTTAATGATAAATGATGAAAATAGATAAGTATGATTCCATACATATGATATCAATATATTCTCCTAGATGTGTGGAGCAATGAATTAGGGTTGCACTGATAATATGAACTTGATACCTTATTCGGCTATAAAGGGAAACCCTAACCCTAATAATGGGAAGGTTGTATTTCTCTTATTGCATAAGCCTTGTGAGGCATGTTAAATACTTATATGATATGTATAATGTTTAATGGCCTTGTGAGCCATGTGTATAGTTGTTGCCTAGTGAGAGGCAACAAGATGTATAATGGCCTTGTGAGCCATGTGTATAGTTTTTGCCTAGTGAGAGGTGACAATACGTTTAATGGGCTGTGAGCCATGTGTATAGTTGTTTGCTAGTGAGAGGTGACAAGATGTTTAATGGGCCTTGTGAGTCATGTGTATAGTTGTTGCCTAATGAGAGGTGACAAGTTTTTTAATGGGCCTTGTGAGCCATGTGTATATTTGTTTCCTTGTGAGAGGTGACAAGATGTTTAATGGGCCTTGTGAGCCATGTGTATAGTTGTTGCCTAATGAGAGGTGACAAGTTGTTTAATGGGCCTCATGATCCATGTGTATAATTTTTTCCTTGTGAGAGGTGACAAGATGTTTAATGGGCCTTGTGAGCCATGTGTATAGTTGTTGCCTAATGAGATGTGACAATGCCTTGGTCTGAGGACCTAGAGGTAATAGTTACCTATTATAGAGGTAACAATGCTATATGATGATCTAGGGGTTTGAATACCCAGATCCAGTAATCATGATGATAATGATGATATGAAGGGATGAGATCCCAAGTACCAAATTTCTAAATGTGTTTTAAAGACTTGAATAGATGTATTACACCTTTCCTTGTAGCATTTGTTGTGATTAATAATTATGACTTGTTTTATGCTAAAAGAATGTTGTATTACATGTAATACATCATTAGGAATTATAAAATGTTGCCCTGACCATAGATCCATCAGCGTCAGAACTTACTAAATGGTGAAATGGGTTTCCCGCGACATAACCCGGAATGCATATTTTTGAATATGTGGGGGCATGGAGCCTAAGTGTCCATGACTCAGTGATTTCATAAGAATGTCTCAATAGAGCATGGTGAACTGACCCATAGCTCAGAGCATGGTGCCTATGTGACCATGGCTTAGAGTATGGTACATAAGTGACCATAACTCAATAACTGGGGATGGTTTTTGTAGATGTTCCCCTAAGAGAGCATAGTTAGACGTTGTAGCTCTAAGAGAGGATGCCTATGTACCCTGGCACATCTATATTGCAGCTGACATGAGATGTCCTGCTAAGCCTAAGTGGTCTCATACTGATCAAGACAAGGGAGGTAATGGAAACTGTCTCATCCATTGACCTTGTATGGTACCGGCTTGTGAGAAGTTTGTGGTCGGTTGGATATGAACATGGTATGCTTCATCTCCTCAGGGCATAAGTGTGATTGTTAAAATATGTTCATCCGTGTAGCATACCTGCTTAAGGATCGAATATTGAAAAACATTGCTTGATGCGCAATTCTGTTATACATCTTAGTTGATTGATGTTATTTATGTTCCTTTACACTCCTTACAAAGTAGATAGATGATTTGTAAACTCTACCAAGGGTAGATGCAATGATCTCCTTAAGAAAGGAGATTATCTTATTCTTTTCATACAATGAATGATCCTTCCTGTTAATATAAAAGAATCTCTACTCAGTTTTATAATGTTTATCTACAATAATAATATGGTCGGTGGAGAGTTATATCTCTCGCTGGGACAATTGTCTCACCCCATGGGATCCACAATTTTTAGGTACATGTGTACGAGGTGGTGGAGACCTTGTTGTAGAGGAGGAACAACAACTAAGGCACCAGTGACAGCTCAGGTTGAGTCTATTATCTGTCATGTCATGTAGATAGAAGTCCTATGTGTCGTCTCTATACTCTCAGGTCATTAGAGTCAGTTCGTAATGGTATCATGAATAATCTGAGATTTTGGCTTGTATGCCTCGAGGTTTCATGTTGCTCCAGTATATATTTTAATAGAGCAACTATTATATGTCGTCCTCAAGATGAGAATAAACAACATTGTACAATGTAAATCGTGATATGTAAGAGTTTTGGATCTTTCAGTAAGAGTTTTCTGGAAAAGGATCTCCTTGCAAAATGGTTTTAAATTTCAGTGATTTTTGTTAATCCGTTGTTTATGGTAATTCCACTTAATTAGTAATAATTTGTTTGTTGGTTTGATGACGGTCATTTCAAGTTTGGTATCAGAGCTTAAGGTTTGCTGAGTCTACAGAGACATAGGACTAAGGTGTTGAATCTATTCTAGTATCCTCCAGTATATCCTATAGTGACTTCTGCTTATGTAAAAGAAAGGGTGAAGTTTAAAAATGACTGGAGAACATGAGGAACACGTTGCGAAGAGAAATGTTGTTGCACTAGGAGAAGGTGCAAGGGATCAGGCAAGAGAAGAACAAGTGCCTGAGAATTCCCATCTTGACCCAATCAGGATAGTAAATCCTACTTTTTATGCTCTTGTTAGGTAGGTTAGGACAACATCAATGAACATAGTGGACTGGATACTAGTAATACAACCTAGGTTACCAGCCCTCAATGTAGAAACGTTGGGTTCTGAAAGGGTTTGTGAATGACATAGTTATGTTGAATAGTGAAAAATATGACAAGGGTTAACATATGGCAAGAAAATAGACTTTGCCATAAGTATAGACAGACAATACATCTGTGATGACAATGCCTAAGGAGGGGCAATAAGCTGAGAATTAAGGAAATGTCTCTATAATTCTAGAGACATTTCCCTAGTTGTTTTAAAAAGTCAATGCTTTAGTACCACCAGTGCAATGAATGCTTAGTGCACCAGGGAAGTAGTCACTAAGTAAGGAAAAAGTCCAAACTTTCTACCTATAAGAACTCTTGATTTGGCCTCTACATCGGTTATAAGGCCGACAAGGCCAGGGATGCTTATAAGATGTGTTATAAGTGTAAACAGATTGGGCATATTAGATCCTCTTGTCCAAAAAGGAAGGAGGAAATGACCCAACCATCGAAGCAAAATCAGCAAGACTCTCAAAGGAAATGGTCTAGTTGTGGCATACAAGGACATAGACAGACATCCCGAGCAGGTCCATCAATTCCAAGCAATAGAGCACGATGTTGGAATCAAGCAACAAATCTATGAAAAGTATCAGCCTGAGGCGGTAAACACATGTGATATGATAGTTGTTATTGAGCTTTGGTAACTTTGGTTCACCGTGAGATGAGACAGGTCAGATGAAATAGAGACATTGTGATATGACATTTCATGATTCTATGTGATAACTATACGAAAGTAGTTGTTATTGAGCTTCCATTGACTAGTCCTATGAGGACACAAAGAAGACGAGGACTTACATTTTTTTGAGTAATCTTTTAAATGCTTTATAATTTCTCTTATCTACATGAAAGAGGATAAGTTATATATGTGATGCTTGGAGAAAATCTAGGGATGCTAAGTCCTATGTTTTGATGATATGAAAAGTAAGGAATATGATAGTAAACAAAGTGCATACTACCTAATCTTAGTACTTGTATACCCTAGCTAGGTATTCAACTATTGAAGATAAGGTGAGTATGGAACTCTTAGATTGTTATCTTTCTGATTACTCTGATCAAGTATTCATTCTGAGACAATCTAGTGAGTATAACTAAATTGGAAATATGGTATGGATATGTGTATTTCATCCTAAGTGCAATAAAGAGGAATCTAAGATGATCTCAGATCAATCTGTGCATATGAGAAGTAAAGAGTATAATCCTCATGATAAGAGAATAAGAACAAGGGATATGGTCCCTGTTTGATAAAGTCTGTGTGAATGGTAAAGACCTTTTCCCATAATATGGAAATGGTGAATGTGATAAAACCATGAACATGTTAGCCAATAATAAAGAAAGGGATGATGATATGTAATCGTCCAAATCATTCCTATGTAGATGGCAAGGAACCTTAGATGCAACAAGTGTAAATGACACATGAAGGTGAAAGTTCATGTAATAATCTTAGGAGATGATGATGTCTCCTCTTTGATGAACAACCCTGGGTAATGATGGGGTGATGAAAGGAATATGTTTCCTTGTGTTTTTTCCTTTCAGGAACATGCCAATCAAGTGAGTCTGAGGACACTTGGTGTGCATGAGTTAGAGGTGAACAGTTGATGCATACTTAGAAAAGTATCAATTTGTCTTGGACTTTGGTTCCAAGATAAAGATATGTATAACATATTATGTCCTAAGATAAAAGAAAGATCCTTTTGTATGTTTGACTCTAGTATTAATAATAGAAAATTTGATATGATAAAGATATGATGTGTTTTCAACACATGTGAAAGTACCAAGATAAGAGATTATGGTATTCAAGATGTGTCAAAAGGTATGGGAGAGTGAGAATATTATTCCTGATAAAATGAATAATGTTTGGTTACCTAGAAGGTCCAACCTTGAGATAACTCTAGTAGGAAAATCATATGTTAGGGGTTTATGATCTGTATAAACATAACCTTGATAAAGATGTATTAATTGAAGTAATAATCGTGGAATCATTTTGAGAAAAATATTCTCAAGCTAAAGGTAATTCCTTAATGTATCCCTATCTAAATCTGTGGAAAGTAGACTATTCATAATATCTAGAGATATCTCAGAGATAAGTTCTCTTTTAGTCATAAGGAAGTTTATTGTAGAGAAAATAGATTTGAGTGGCACTAAAGATGTATGATAAGACTTATAATCACAAGTGGGAGACAAAATGTAACCATAATCTCTCCATGAAAGAGAAATGTTAAAACTAAGTGGGGTTTGACACCTGAATCATTCAAAGTATGAATAACACTTCTTTGATATAGAAGGTGTTACCGGACACAGTATATATACTGCAAGTCAATAATAAAAAGGCAGTTGAATATATATATCTTGTATGATAGATTCAAATGATAACCGTGAGTGGAAGGACTTTTTACTGGTAAAAGCTCTATGGCATCTCCATCACATCAAGATGTTATGTGGAAATTTGATGACATGAGGCATGAATGACAATTGTCTTCCTTCATCTAGGATTTTGGGTACAAAATCCTTGTTAGGGGTTTATAATTGTAATATCCCTAACCAGGGTTATGGATTAACACTAGAAGTTGTTTTTAAGTAAGATACTTACAAGACTATTTCTAATCTTTTGAAAAGTAATTAAGGCTCTTCTGAAGTTTATTGTCAACATTGAACTTAATTGCAAACTATGTGTACATTATATGAAAGTCTGAGTGAAAAGTGCAATTTACCCAAGATGAGGGGTTAAATTGAAAATGTGACATGTGGAATGTGTCCTAAGTGTTTTAGTATCATAAGGAAAAGAGTGATGCTAAGTGGTGTCTTGTGGAAATCCTAAACCCCAAGTTATAACTTGTTTAAACAATGTTAGTACTTTGTGCACCAATTTTGGTACAATTTGTAATTTACCCAATATGTGGGGTTAAAATGTAAATTACCTCCTGTAAAGTGTCCCTACTCCCTCTATGTATCTTTTAGAGGAAAGAGAAAAAAGGATACACTATCTTTGAATCACCTTTGAGTGGTGATACTCTTGGTAATGAAGGAACACGAATGAGTTGAAGGCAAGAGCCTTATATGTGTTATATCGAGTTGTAGACTTGATATAAGGAGCCCTATCGGCCAAGGAGCCAAAGTGGGAGCCTCCTATTGGTTTGTTGAGCCTTGGAAAAGGCCATGATGGGCAGAGCACCTCAAGGAGGTGGCCCATGATGAGTTGTAAAGTTCCTTACAAAAAGTGTATCGGGTTGCTTACTTAATGAGATAAAGATGAGATAACTTGCCCAACAAGATAAGTAAGAGCTGAGATATTGTCTCTAGGTTATCCCCAAGACTCTTACATGACAAGATATACATGTGTGCATGCATGGCCACGTGTCAACCATGCATTGCCACATGTCATCTAGTAGCATGAGGAGAAGACACCTCATATATGCTTTATCTCATGAAATCAAATATATATACTCCACCTTTCACCAACGTATGAAAGTTTATGATCCTCATAACCATTCCCCTTGTAGATATCGTGGAAAGACCCTTAGGTATCATGCAAAGAAGGTCAAGTAGATAGTAGAGATCGAGCACCAAGCTTTAGGCAATGCTTTGGTCACCTTCAACCTTGGTTGAAGTAGGATATCAGGTTATGGATATTATTTTCTTTCCTTCTTCACCAAGTGCTTAACTATGGTAGTCTCTTGTCAATGGAGGAGTTGTGAAAGAGCCTTGGACCTTGTAGAAGTTCTTCTTCAATGTTAGGACGTGAAGCTTTGGAGCTCGGGGCCTTGAAGCTATTCATAAGGTGGGTTATATGACTTGAACTATATCATGTTATTATTCATCACCTAAATTGCTATACTAAATGAACTAACTTTAATTCTGAAAATCTTCTAAAACAGTTGATGAATTTATGAGTTCTAGTAGTTTCTTAGACCTGTTTACATGAACTAGAACAGATAGAATGAAGTTCAAGAGCTTGAAGAAGATGGTATCACTTCATAAAGTGATATCAGGTTCAAGCACCCAAACAAGTAGCTCTTACCCGGTATGGTAATACACATGAACTAGTTGCACGATATGCTTGTGAGATTATATCTCCTTGCAAAATATGGAATGAAGTTCCTACCTTGGAATACGATATGGTGTTAACCATAAACCTTTGTACGATAGGAAGTCAAGTATAGACTCCTTGCACAATACAAGAACAAGTGTATACTTGTGAGACAATATGAAACCCTAGATGGGTACGCGATATGAGTAAGTTAAAGCAAGTATTCTTTTCCCAATATGATCATGTAATATACCCCTGGTACACGATACCTTGAAGCACACATTTGGTGCATGATATGAATAAATAAGTAAACCCTTATGCACGATATAAGGCATGGATTCCAAGTGTAATCTGATATGGTTGTAACACCTCAACCCGATATGAAACTCAAGATAGGGTTAATTCGATATGGGGATAATGGATAGCTCACACATGATATAATCCATGCCCTTTGCAAGAAATGGGAGATACCCATTTACCGTTATATTCAATACAATTCTAAAACTACGTCTCTTGCACAATAAGAGATAGTGAACACTCTAAATGATATATAATTGGATAATTCCTAAGTGATGGGTAAGCCAATATAAGTGGTGAGTGATACCACATGGACGATATGAATGACACCCCTTGAAGGATAGGGTAATTACCTACTCCTACCTTGTGAACAATATGATGTTCAACTCATACTTCATGCACGATATGGCATAATTTACCCAAGTTGGTGGGAAACCCTAGATGAGGGATTGAACCTGATACACCCTACCCTTTTATGGGATGGTGTGTGGTACGAGAATATAATCAGACACCTAGCTTGTCAAGTAACTATATGACAAGGTTGATCCTTGAAAGAATGAAGGAGATATGAGTCTAAGGGTCTACCTAACATGGTAACTCTATATGTCACCTGATATGTTGCCCGATATGGATATCTGATATGACAATTCTAAAGGGAAACCGATATGGTATCTTGTGTATACTATTGAAAGGATATATGATGAGGCATATGCTCTATGCCTGATATGGGGCACATCTTGTGCATGATATGGCACCAAGTACATAGATTATACCCGATATGGGGTCAAGCACCTAGCTCATACCTGATACAAATCTAATTTGAAATAATAAGATCTAAGTGATAGTCCATCTGATATGGGTACATGAAATACACCCTAAAATATGACATGATGATGTGGTTATACCACATGCCCGATATGGATACATGCCATGAAGTAAAGAATGTGGTTTAAAGTATAATATGATAATACACACATCTTGATAACCAATATGATAGAGACACTCCAATCATGAGTAATTGATTGAGTGACATATGTTGAATGTGGTGTTAATCAAAAGATAATGTGAATTGTAATGATGGACTAATATTCCTCAAGAGGAGGATTGATCCAAAAGTATGTGATGTAATCAATATCTTAGTGAAAATGAAAGAGAAACTCATACTTTTTGTTGATAATCATTTAATGATAAATGATGAAAATAGATAAGTATGATTTCATACTTATGATATCAATATATGCTCCTAGATGTGTGTAGCAATGAATTAGGGTTGCACTGATAATATGAACTTGAAACCCTATTTGGCTATAAAGGGAAACCCTAACCCTAATAATGGGAAGGTTGTATTTCTCTTATTGCATAAGCCTTGTGAGGCATGTTAAATACTTATATGATAAGTATAATGTTTAATGGCCTTGTGAGCCATGTGTATAGATGTTGCCTAGTGAGAGGTGACAAGATGTTTAATGGCCTTGTGAGCCATGTGTATAGTTGTTGCCTAGTGAGAGGTGACAAGTTGTTTAATGGGCCTTGTGAGCCATGTGTATAGTTGTTTCCTTATGAGAGGTGACAAGATGTTTAATGGGCCTTGTGAGACATGTGTATAGTTGTTGCCTAATGAGAGATGACAAGATACTTAATCAAACCATGTGAACTATGTGAAATACTTGTACAACAAGTAAAATGAATACCTTGGTCTGAGGACCTAGAGGTAATAGTTACCTGTTACAGAGGTAACAATGCTATGTGATGATCCAGGGGTTTGAATACCCATATCCAATAATCATGATGATATGAAGGGATGAGGATCCCCAGTAATGTGATAATGAGATCCCAAGTACCGAGTATCTAAATGTGTTTTAAAGACTTGAGTAGATGTATTACACCTTTACTTGTAGCATTTGTTGTGATTAATAATGATGATTTGTTTGAAGCTAAAAGAATGTTGTAATACATGTAATACATCATTAGGAATTATAAAATGTTTCCCTGACCAATGAACCATCAGCGTCAAAACTTGCTGAATGGTGAAATGGGTTTCCCGCAGCATAACCCAGAATGCATATTTTTAATATGTGGGGGAATGGAGCCTAAGTTTCCATGACTCAGTAATATCATAAGAATGTCTCAATAGAGCATGGTGAACTGACCTGTGGCTCAAAGCATGGTGCCTATGTGACCATGGCTCAGAGTATGGTGCCTAAGTGACCATAACTCAATAACTAGGGACGATTTTTGTAGATATTCCCCTAAGAGAGCACAATTGATGCTATAGATCTAAGAGAGGATGCCTACGTACCCTTGCACAACTATATTGCAGCTGATACGAGATGTCCTGCTAAGCCTAAGTGGTCTTGTACTAACCGAGACAAGGGTGGTCATGGCAACTAGCTCTTCCATTGACCTTGTATGGTACCTACTTGTGAGAAGTTTGTGATGGGTTAGAGATGAACGGGGTATGCTTCATATCCTCAAGGCATACATGTGATTGTTAAAATATGTTTAGCCGTGTAGCATATTTGCTTAAGGATCGAATATAGAAAAACATTGCTTGATGCGCAATTCAGTTATACATCTTAGTTGGAAGATGTTATTTATGTTCCGTTAAACTCTTGCAAAGTAGACAGATGATTTGTAAACTCTACCAAGGGCAGATGCAATGTTCACCTTAAGAAAGGATATTATCTTATTCTATTCATACAATGATTGATCCTGCCTGTTAATATAAAAGAATCCCTACTCAGTTTTATAATGTTTATCTACAATAATAATATTGTCGACAGAGAGTTATACCTCTTGCTGGGACAATTGTCTCACCCCGTGGGATCCAAAGTTTTTAGGTGGATGTGTATGAGGCGGTGGAGACCTTGATGTAGAGGAGGAACAACAGTTGAGGCAGCAGTGACATCTCAGGTTGAGTGTACTTTCTGCCGTGTCTTGCAGATAGAAGTTCTATGTGTCGTCTTTGTACTCTCAGGTCCTTGGAGTCAGTTCATAATGGTTTCATGAATAATATGAGATTTTGGCTTGTATGCCTTGAGGTTTTATGTTGCTCTAGTATATATTTTGATAGAGAAACTATTATATGTCTTCCTCAAGATGAGAAGAAACAACACTGTACAATATAAATCATGATATGTAAGAGTTTTGGATCTTTCAGTAAGAGTTTTCTGGAAAAGGATCTCCTTGCAAAATAGTTTTAAATTTCAACAATTTTTGTTAATCCATTTTTATGGTAATTCCGCTTAATTAGTAACAATTTGTTTGTCGGTTTTATGATGGTCGTTTCACCTTTATACTTCTAGTTATCTTCCATGGCTCACCCAAAGACTTTAGGATCCATTAATGACAACCCCAATCTAGGTAATAGTTTCTCCCTCTTTTGTTTTGTGTATGTGATTTTGTGGATTCCACCTTTCTTCTCTCTTGGTTTCCCTATGGTAACATTCATGCATATGTGATGTTCTCTCACTAATGTTTTTTTTGGGGCTTGGGTTTTATTTGTCTTCCAAAAACTCCATAGATGTGGCATGGTGGAACTAATTCCTTGGGTTCTTCTCCTCTTGTAATTTCTATCTTGGCTCGTTGAGGTTGGTGGGAGGCAAAGGATCCTACTAGGTATTGTGTCTATTCAAGTTCCATGTTCTTGTCTAATTGTTTTTTTGGCAATCAAGAGTTGATGCTCTATCCATTACTCTTGTAGATCACAGACGTAATGAAGATAATTTCCTTTGTTTTGACCTTTTTGACCTGGTATTGATACGGCATCAAATGCCTCATGGTCTTTTGCCCCTCCTCTGGTTTCTTTTCTCATGTTGAGATGTACTATTGGCTAGTAGGAGGCCCGATCAAGTTGGAAAATGATGATAGGGCCAACTCAACAAGGTTTTAAAAGATACATATAATGTTGTTATGTGGATTTTTGGAATTTTTTTGATTGGTCAATAATTCTAAATTTATAGTAAACTAGATATATCTTTGAAAAATAAAATAATATATATTTTGGAATCATTGTTTTATCATCTATCTAAAAGTGTAGTTTTCATCAACTAAACCAATATTATAAAAATATGATTTTTATTGATTTTATAATTGGGTAATAATTTAAAATTTCATATCTGATAATCCACGAAAAATAAAATTTATTTTATACAGACTCATGGAAAAATAATCTATAAGATGATATAGTTTATGTAACCTAATTCAATAATGATTAAAATATGATTTTTAGGGTTCATATGATCAATGTGAACTTAACCCAAATTTCATACATTCATTTAATAGGCCACTTGTGACTCAGATGTGGAACTAGAACTAATTCTTGATAAATCTTGACTTAATTAGAGATATGTTGCATTCTACTATCCATATTGAGCAATTGACTAATGGAGCTTCCACTTATGTGGAATTGCGTGCACCACTAAAAATCCTAAAGATGGTAAGTCTTTAAGTTTAGCCTTGCTTATACTAGATAGAGAACTCCACCCACGTATGCTAAGATACATGGAAGTCTTATCGTAGTACAGTTAAGGGTCGAATCCACGGGACAACGGTCTTGTTGGGAGCAACATGATGGAAAACGTTGGAATTTCACTTAATCACTTAATAGTTAGTATTGAGATCAAAAGGTAGGTTTGGTTGTTTTAAACTAAGAGCAAGTAAAGTATAGCAAGTAAATTTAAGGATGTTAAACAATGATAGGAAGTCACTAGGGTGTGATCAGTTTTCACCGCCACTACACATGGATCAAACCATGCAACATAAAACACAACCTGCAAAAAGAGTCAAAATAGTTAGTATCTTTGTAGATTTAGTTTCCTTTCGGAGAACTAACTACAAGAAGTTTGGGAATGATACAACGCCAGCCATCCCTGAATGAATGGTCAACTGCTTTGCATCATTCCCTTCTCAAAGTGTGTTCCTCGACTTACCAAAGTTGTACTTTCATACGTCAACTGATTCCATTTCATAGTATGAAAGTACAACATTTGGAAGTGAGTTTACTCCACTTCTTAAAAGCACTCCTAGATACCGAAACAAGCACATGGTGGATACATGCACCAAGAACCAACATTCAATCGAGTTTCGAATCAAGTAGTACAAACATAGACAATTCATACTAAGAGATAAAAGATAACACAAGCTGGTGATCAAGCAACAAGCATTCATTAAACGATTGATGTTGAACTGTAAAGGAAGTAACTCTATATTGCAAACTATGGATTACATTACATGAGATGAAAACATGGGTAGCGGGGCTACTCCCCGCACCCCAGTGAGAGAGACTACTCTCTCATAGCTAGGACAAAGAAGGAGGCAAGAAGAGAGAGAGAGTGTCATCCCCACAAAGGAGAGAGGAAAGTCAACCCCTTAGAGAGAGAGAGACGATCTTCTAGCTTCACAGGTTGCTTGATCACGAGGTCCCCTCTTCCCACCTTCTTTGGCGGAGAGAGAGAAAGTCGCTTCAAAATGGACTGTGGATCTCAGACTGGCAGCCCCTGGGCGGAGGATGGAAGTTGGATTTGCTCTGGAGTGATGGAGGCAGCCTCTGGACATCTGAACCCCCCCTTGGGAGGGCCCCTTGGATCTTATTTATAGGCCTTAAGTGAAGCCCAAACGGTTTGGTAAATTTTGGGTCCAAACGGTCTTGCAAACTGTTTGGACCCCGAGACCGTTTGGACTTCACGCGGTCTTGAGATCGTATGACTCCATGCGGTCTTGAGATCGTATGACTTCATGCGGTCTTGAGATCGTATGACTTCATGCAGTCTTGAGACCGGTTGACTCCATGCGGTCTTGAGATCGTATGACTTCATGCGGTCTTGAGATCGTATGACTTCATGCGGTCTTGAGATCGTATGACTTCATGCGGTCTTGAGATCGTATGACTTCATGTGGTCTTGAGACCGGTTGACTCCATGCGGTCTTGAGACTATTTGAGTCTTTTGTGATTTTTTTGTGTATTTTTATGTAAGTAAAAGGGAGAAAAGTTAATCTAGCAGTATGTTTGCAATAAAAGAGAATAGTTAGAGATTTTGTCTACTTTATCTGAGAAAGAGTGTGGAAGACTGAAGAATATTACTAAGGTAACATCACAAAATTGGAGGCTATCACCCCTCCTAACTTAGAGTCTAGCTTGTCCTCAAGTTAGATAGAGCTGAGGCATGTAATGGTGAGGCAAATTTATTCAGTTAAGATTTCTATACTCTTGCTTCAATTCTAAACCCGAGATCTCTTAAGGTTGTATCAGAGCTTTTTGCCTTAACTCTTTCAGGTATTGAGAGTTGTTTGGATCTCAGGTTTCTTCCATATCTTAGCCCGCATTGGGACCACTTTTTCTTTATTCGGTGCATGTCGTTGACTCTAATCAGTTTTATACTCCTCTGAAGATCCTACCGGAAACTAGAGTGGGTATGAGGGTTGGCTAAAGGCTTAGTGTGTAACTCCCTCTTCAAGGGGGGGAGGGGTTGTCTATGCTTTTAGGATCTCACTATCGGGCACGATACATCTTCCTTCTTGAGGGAAGTTGAATGTACCGGTCAGGCGAGTCCTTTATCAGCCTTTCATATATTTAGATACCTTAGGGTTTCACTACCGGGCACGACACATCTGCCTTTGTGAGGGCAGATGGATGTACCGGCCGGGCGAGACCTTTATTGGTTCTTCATATAGATCCTTATTTATGGCACAACTCTCATGGTTTTATTCAACACTCTGGATTTTATTCGTAAGCTCACAGGCTTGGGATTTGGATATTTAGGGATTTTGATTTGGGCGGCCAAGCCTCTTTTATTTGGAGAGAAGAAAATTGTTCTTAGAGTTGTTTGACAAGAACTTATTTGGTTTCTACTAGTGGTCCACTTGCAAGGCTTCATGATTTGGATGTCACCTGATGTCTCTCTCATCCTTGAGATTGTTTTGGCTTATTGTAGCCCTGATGTTGTCCTGTGGAGAGTCAGATATAGAATTGAAACAGAAGCATGAAAATTGAGTGAAGATGATTTATTAACTCGCCATTGCATGTCTGTGTGCTATTTTTGTTATTGCTCTTGAGGGATACTGGATTCTAAAGTTAGTTGGGGATGACTTTGTTCCAAGTAGGTTTTATTATCAGGGAAGAAATTAAAGCAAAAACTAAGTATGTGCAAAGAAATTTAAGAAAAAATTTATACGGAAATTGAAAAGAAGATAGAAAGGGAAGGATTTAGAATTGATACCTCGCCCTTGTCCAGTGTACTCCCCCCCCCAACTAATCACTCACTCTGTCCTCAGAGTGTCAAAGGGAATAGGCAGAGAGGTACAAGGACAAGGGCATTAGGCGTCTGTTAGTCCTTTATTTGCACCATGTGTGCGAAGGAGATTGGCAGCAAACTTTCCACGTAAGGCATGGTAATCGACGTCTGTCGTATCCTCTACTAGTTTTTGAAGGGCCATGATTGTGTACATCTAGTAGAGGACGTGGAAGCCACAGTCATTTGATTCCCGAATTTGTTGGGGGCATTTGTGGTTAAAAGATGGGCGATGAAAGTGTTCTTTGTCGTATGCCCTTGTGTGCTAACTTAGAACATTGATTAATCTATCTGCACAATCTTTCTCCACTTCCTCTGTGGGCGTCTTTGGTGTTACTACATATTTCTTCTACTTTGGGTTGAACTGGCTGTTGGAACTGTTGTAGATGATAGTTGTTCCTTCGTGTAGGTTTTTTTCCAGAAGAAGCCAATGCTCATTGTGAAGGAAGGGGAGCATTATAAACTTTGGTGTTGTATGTTGTAGAAAGGAGACAAGCGCTTCAGTTGTTCCGAAGTTCTTTAGCTTTAGGAGATCGTCCTTCATATAAGAAGATGCCATATAAGTTGTGGGGTGATTCCGTCTAAGGACAAACTGATAGGCAGCCATCAAGCTCACGGATAGAGACCCCTTGAATTGTACAGTTTCTCGTAATGCGTCCGCCATGACCAAAATGTCACCGGACATGAAAACAAGGTCATCCTTCTCGGCGTAAAGCCTTGACATGATGAGGCGAAGTTCATTGTCCGAAAGACTTTTGCAGGTACTGAGGTTGAAGTTTGGGAAAGTTGGTTCTATGGCAGATAGGGGCACCATTTGTGATGAGGATCTCCTGATGGTTGCCCCTGATAAAAGATCTATGTCCCCTTTATCCTGTGCCAGATCAAATTCGGAAGGGTCCCATTTTCTTTGCACGGGGACTATGGCTGGCTATTTGTTTTTTTCTAATTCCTTTAAGGTTTGTCTGAAAGGTTGCCTTTATGGATGTTGAATTGCTGAAAAGAGGTAACGGGGGATGTCATCTGGTGCCATTGTCAGGTCCGTGAAGAACCGTCTATCGCAAATAAGCTCCATGGCATAACGTCCTCGCAAGGAGTGAAAATCTTCAGCGGTTAGCTCATTGAAGGGGATTTCTTGATTTAGCGCTTGAATGTGATGGATAGTACAAAAAGCACAATCCCCAGAGCCTTAAGTGGTTTGGACTTGCGGGTTTATTATTTGGAACCATGGTTGGCTCCAGTCCTGTCGGAGGGATGGGCGTGCAGCCCAAATTAGCTTAAGGAGACGGAAGGGTATACATCGTGCTTCTCCTGCTCCTTCTTCGACAAAATTTATTGTTCCGGCTAGCAGTTCAGCGGCACATAAATTGTACACCTTGGCGTCACGAGCCTCGGTGTCCACAATCATAAACAGCCAGTGGTCGGACACTTGGAACGGTACTGTTAGATATCGTGCCCTCCGTGCTAGGCCGGCACGCAGCCGCTCTATTGACTTGGCTCGTATTTCTTTGTATAACAAGCCTATGGATATAGTCAGTGAGGCATTAAACACTGGTTGTTTCCTCGTTGAGCTTCTATAGACTTCTATGCAGTTGGCAAGTAAGACACGGAAGATTGCCATTGACATCGTTGACTGTGGTCGCAAAATGTTGCAGAAGTCTTCGTGTGTTAACTTGCGGTTAGTCTTTATGTTGTGGTAGATGATGTCGCCCCCCTCTTTGGCATCTTCGACAATAGTGTTCAGGATGCAGATATCCTGAGCATCTAGTGTTGAGATGGCCTCCATATCTAGATCGTGCATCTTATGCGGAAGAGGTGGTGGCGGGGGAAGCTCCTGTGGAGGGGGTGAAGAGGTTGCTCCAGA
Source organism: Alisma plantago-aquatica (assembly GCA_963693085.1). Lineage (NCBI taxonomy): Eukaryota > Viridiplantae > Streptophyta > Magnoliopsida > Alismatales > Alismataceae > Alisma > Alisma plantago-aquatica. The sequence continues at coordinate 886,090,889 of OY856411.1, forward strand.
TTGTCTAAAATTTTTTTGCATGTCTTCATCTGAGTCGGAAGAAGAATCGAGTTCTTCATCAGTATCTAAATGTACTCGTTCTGAATCTTCCTGTTTTGGAGGAAAGGGCACTGATTGGTCAAGTGCGGAGAAATGTTGAGGGGCTCCTACTGGTGTGGTTGTGCTGGTTCCTAAGATACATTGGTGGAACTCAGCAAAAGCCGCATCTTTTGTAGACTCCCCTATGGATCCCAAAGAAGAATAATCATGGAATTGGTCCCCATATGATATGTTTACATGTTCGTTGTGGGTGGGGGACTTGGGATGATGTCCACCTTCTTGGTGGCCTTTGTCATATCCTTTCTGAGAGGGTTCTGCTTCGTGTCCTGGGCCCTCGCCATCATCAAATTTGTCATCTGAGGAGGTGGTATCGTTGTTAGAATCGGCAGAGGAGTCAGAGTCATCTTTGTCTTCATTATCGCCGTCTTTGTCAGCTGCTGATTTGGCTGCTAGCTTTTTGTTTGTTGTCTTTTTGCACCGCCGATGGATGGTTTGTAACTCATCGAACGCCACTTGCACATGCTCGTGTGTTTCGAGCAGTGCATCGTGTGTTTCTTTGAGATCATTGTATCGGCCCTCAGCAGAGAGGAATCGTGTTGTAAGATCTGTTACTTGAGCTCATAGTTGTTGGATTTCCTTGTTTGTCGACTCCTCTTAGCGATTGTTGAGGTGTGTGAGGGTTCTGCTGATGTTGTCCAAGCGCGTGCTAAGAGCTATTTGTTGCTGCTTGAGCTCGCGGAGAGTCTCGGTTAGAGGTTGAGTCTGAGTAGAGATCTCATCAACTTGTTTGGCCATCGCTTCTTGCTGGCATTTTGCTCCAAGGACCAGCTCGAGCAAGTTGTTGTAGTGGCTGTTGATGTGATCAACTTGCCTAGCCACGTCACCTTGTCATTGTTGAAAACCTTAGAGGATGCTTGGTAAGGCACTATTCTGTTCGTCTATCATGGAAACCTATTTAGATAATCTCTGCACACAAGAAAAAATGGAATGCATAATGTTAGAAGGATCGGCGAGGAGGTTTCGTATGGCGTCAAATTGACGTCCAAATTCCTCATCGATATTGGAAAAGGGGACCCCAGAAGTGGAAGGGTGGGGTGGTTGGGGTCTGTGTGGGAGGGTTGTAGTGTTTTGCGGAAGAGACATTGTTGATGGTTCCACGAACTACGTGGTGACTGTAGATGGGGTCACCAGCGGTGTCGGGATGGTGGTGGATGGGAAAGGTGGTGGTATATTTGATGAAAAAGGAGGGATTGATAGTGGTGGGGGAAAGACTGCGGGGATGGAGACGAAGGTGGTGAAGTCGGCCGTAGGGGTAGAGAAGGGGATTCCTGAAGAGAAAATGGGTGAAGTGGAGGATGTAGGTGGTCGTGTAGTTGTGGGGAAAAATGGAAGAGTGGTGGATATTGGAAAGGTGGAGGGTGGTGAGGTGGTGGTGGTTAGCTCAGCATTTAGACTCATAATGAAAGAGTCTAGAGATGAGGTGGGGATTTGAACTTCGGGGTTTTCTTCTGGATGTGGTTTGGATGTTGGTGTCCCCGAAAGCTATTGTTTCTGTGAAATTCTTGTGGAGGGTCGTTACACAGGAATTTTTGTTATCCTAGCTGTCGAGGTGTTTATGCTGAGTTCTATCTACCCCGCCTTTACTTTTTTCGCTGGTACTTTGACCGTAGCTATGAGTTTTGTAAGCTCCTCATTAGTGAAGAGGAGCTTTTCCTTGTCGTAATCTGTGAGCTCCGGGAGCGGTAGCAGGGTTCTAGAGGATTTGACTATAGGGCAGAAAATGTAGAACAACTTTGCATCCTTCTCTTTGATGATGTAGGAATTTTTCAAAGTTTGTTCGTTTGTTAGAATGTCGCCCTTTATCTACGTGCATCTTGGTAGAGGTATGTCCATCTTGAGGTATTTGATGATGGATGTGACATGACCCCCCATGCAAATTTCCTTCCCCAGGGTGTAAGCGGACAGTTTCTGGATCATATGACATCCAATGTTGACTGGCATCCCATGTAGAATATGACATTCCCTCCTTCTGTCCTGGGGAAGAGTGCGCCTGCGAGAATTTTATGTAAAGTGCGCACTAATCCAGATTGTATGTTTGATGCCTTGCATGTCTTTGCATCATAGGTGGGGAGCCCTGTCAGGGATTTCCAAAAGTTATGCCTGTTGAAACTAGTATTCTCAGTTCCCATAGCTTTGGCTTTCTTGAGCTGCTCCTGGTTATCTATAAAGATTTCATTCAACATATTTTCTGTTATAACAACCTTGTTGCCGAAGAGTTTGGTGACCAGCCTACGGTCACCCTCATCCTGTGATCTATCCATAATGTCGACAGGCTCTTTGTTAAGAAAAGTGAATAATTCAGTTGTAGGTTCAGTGTAGGAGATCTCAGGTACCAAACACAGCCTTGCAAGATTGGCTTTGTCGAGCATGGTGAAAATTCGATCGTGGATCCCCATATTGAGCAGTACGCTGGAGCAGACGTACTTTGTAGGTTTTAGGATTTTTTCGGTGGAGGGGCAGTGTGTATGTAGAGGTTTTCTGGTGGTGGTGCTGTGGTGGTGACGGGAGGGAAAGAAGGAATAGTGATGATTGCGGGAGCGGCAGCGGAGGTGGTGGTTGGTGGGATGTTTCCTACCAGGGTTTGCTCCCTTGAAGTGACGGGTCAGACCTGTTTTCTTGCTCGTTTCTTTGAGGGTTGTTCGTTCGCGGTTTCCTGGACCTTTCGTTTCCCCTTTGATTTTTTAGGTGGGGATTCGTCCTCGGGGTTTGGCTCGTATTCAGAGCCTTCATCACTAGAGGAGATTTCTATTTCTTCTTCAGGCTCCTCAGTTAGGCACTTGTTGAGGCGGTCAATTTCACATAGGATATCTATGATTTTGACCTTTGGTGGGGCCTGTCCAGTCTTGTTGTAGTTATCTATGATCTTGTGGAGTTTGGCCCGGTCTTCTATCAATTGCTCCTTTTTCCAAAATGGAGTGTCTTCAGTTCCTGTGGCTTGCTTAGCTGGTGATGCCATTTCTGAAAAATGGAAAATTATGAGTAAGAACAACATGCTTAGTTATTTATTTGTATTTATGTGGTTTTATATATTAACAAAACTTAAGGGATTGTGGAAGGCCAAACGGTTTGAAGACCTTTTGGTCCCAAACGGTTTCAGGACCATTTGGTCCCAAACGGTTTGAAGACCGTTTGGTCCCAAACGGTTTCAGGACCGTTTGGTCCCAAACGGTTTGAAGACTGTGTGGTCCCAAACGGTTTCAGGACCGTTTGGAAGGTGAAACGTCGGGAAGCGGTCAGCGAAAGAGAGGCAGAGCCGGCGACAAAAACAAAGATGGCGGAGATAGAAAGGGGAATGACGCGGCGGCGCCGTAGATGTCGATGGTGGGAAAGACGGTAGCGGAGGCAAAAAAGGCCCAAGGTGCGGTCGAGCAGGTAGCAGCGGCGGTAAAATAGGCGTCGGCAAAGATGGCATGACTACCTTCTAGTAGAGGGCGAGGAAGATGACGACGACGAAGAGAAAGGTGGTGGCACAGTGGTGAGGTCGCCGTGAAGAAGTACGGAAACTGGATCGACGGTGGCGGAGGGAACACGAGCTGTGTGGGAACAGGAAGATAGAGACAATGGAATAGTGCTCGCACAAAGGTTTTAGAAAGCTCGGGAGTTGAAAGAAAGAAGAAGAAGAAAGAGGGGGGCTAGGGCTATATTTATAGGATTCGGGGGATTGACCTTGCAAAACCCTTAGGTCAAACGGTTTAGAGACCTTTTGGACTCCAAATGGTTTCAAGACCGTTTGGGAGGGTTAAGGTTAAATTAATTTTTATATTTTTATGTTTGTTTTGGTTATATGAATTTTTATATTTTTAGAAGATAAACCTAAGGTAAATAAAAGAACGGAAGATAAAAGAAGATGCTCAGATCTTGGGTTGCCTCCCAAGTAGCGCATGGGTTTTACGTCGCTGGCTCGACGAAGCTTGGATGTTGTTATGTTGATGTTGTGGCGTCTCTGATTTCAATGGTCTGTCTCGGCATTTTATCTGTTGGAGTGTAATATTTTTTCAATCGATGGCCGTTGACTGTCCTTTCTCCTCCGTTATCGTCGACAATTATGACAGCTCCAGTTGGGTATATATGCTTGATGGTGAAGGGCACGGACCACTTTGTGCGGAGTTTTCCTGGGAACAATTTGATCTTGGAGTTGAAAAGGAGCACTTTGTCACTGATGGCAATGTCTTTCCTTTTAAGATGACCGTCGTGCCACATCTTGGTTTGTTCCTTATAAATCCTGGCACTATGATAAGCAGTCATTCAGAGCTCCTCTAGTTCATGTAGCTGGAGTTGTTTGTTTTCTCCGGCACTTTTAAGATCAAAATTTAGTTGTTTGATGGCCCACCAAGCTTTGTGTTCTAGTTCCACTGGAAGATGGCATGACTTCCCGTATACCAAACGGAATGGGGTTGTCCCAATTGGTGTTTTATAGGTTGTTCGGTAAGCCCAAAGGGCGTAGGGAAACTTGGTGGACCAGTCAGTGCGGTTTCTATTGACTATTTTTTCTAGGATCGCCTTTAGTTGTTTATTTGATACCTCGACCTGACCACTGGTCTTTGGATGGTAAGGCGTGGCTACTTTGTGGTTGACTCCATATTTTTTCAACAGGGCTTCAAAACTTCATTCCATAAAATGGGTCCCGCCGTCTGATATGACAGTTCTGGGGACTCCAAATCTGGGGAAAATGATATCTTTAAACAACTTGATAACTGGTTTGGAATCGTTGGAAACAGTTGGTATAGCTTCGACCCATTTCGAGACATAGTCCACCGCAACTAGGATGTAGGAGAAACCATAGGAAGAAGGAAAGGGGCCCATATAGTCTACCCCCCACACATCAAAAAGTTCAATTTCCTGCCACATTGTGAGGGGCATTTCATTTCTTTTGGATATGCTACCAGAAAATTGACATTTGTTGCAAGATTTCACAAAATCATAGGAGTCCTTTGCTATGGTTGGCCAGAAGAAGCCTGATTGCAGAACTTTTATAGTGGTTTTCTTTGCACTCATGTGCCCCCCCCGTGGGGCCGGAATGGCAATGTTCTAGGACGGGGGTAATCTCTTCTTCTGGTAAATAGTGACGGAAAAGTCCGTCTGCGCATAGGTGAAAAAGGTAAGGTTCATCCCAATAATATTGCTTTATATCATGGAGGAATTTCCTTTTGTCATGGTAGGAAGCGGAGGGGTGAATGATTCCTGTAGCTAGATAATTGACAATGTCTGCATACCAAGGGAATCCATGGGTAACCTTCATTAATTGGTCATCTGGAAAAGAGTCTCGGATAGAGATTTTATCTTCATCTTCAACTTCAATACGATTGAGATGGTCGGCTACGACGTTTTCCACTCCGCTTTTATCTTTAATTTCCAAATCAAATTCTTGAAGATTCAACACCCAGCAGATAAGTCTGGGTTTGGCATCTTGCTTCTGAATTAGGTATCGTATGGCGGAGTGGTCAGTGTAGACGATGACCTTGGATCCAATCAAATAGGAGCGGAATTTCTCGAACGAGTAGATGACAGCTAGGAACTCCTTCTCTGTAGTAGTGTAGTTCTTCTGTGCTTCATCGAGCATTTTAGATGTGTAATAGATTACTTAAGGTTTCTTGTCGATCCGCTGTCCTAAAACGGCCCCTATGGTGTAATCTTTGGCGTCGCACATGATTTCAAATGGTTGTGACCAATCTGGGGCTCTCAGTATAGGTGCAGAAATTAAAGCATTTTTGAGAGTTGAGAAACTTTGCAAGCATTCTTGGTTAAAAATGAACTCAGCGTCTTTGGTCAGGAGTTGGGTCATGGGTTTTGCTATTTTTTAGAAATCTTTGATAAATCTTCTATAAAACCCCGCATGACCCAAGAAAGCCCGTACTCCTTTTATATCTTTCGGTGGCGACAACTTCGAGATAACATCAATTTTTGCCTTATCGACCTCAATCCCTTTGTCACTCACTCTATGCCCGAGGATGACACCTTCAGTTACCATGAAATGGCATTTTTCCCAACTCAGAATGAGGTTCGTTTCCTCGCATCGTTGTAAAACTTGTCCAAGGTTGATTAGACAGTTATCGAAAGAATCTCCGTAAACTAAAAAATCATCCATGAACACCTCCATTATGGATTCTGTTAATCCTGTGAAAATGGCGGACATACACCTTTGGAATGTAGTGGGTGCGTTACACAACCCGAATGGCATTCTTCTAAAAGCATAGGTTCCAAAAGGGCAGGTGAAGGTAGTTTTCTCTTGCTCTTCCGGGTGTATGGGTATTTGGTAGAACCCAGAATAACCATCTAGATAGCAGAAGTATTTCTGATGGGCTAGGCGTTCTAGGACTTCGTCGAGAAAGGGCATAGGGTAGTGATCTTTCCATGTGGATTTGTTTAATTTCCTATAGTCGATGCACATCCCCCACCTCGTCACCGTCCTGGTGGGTACTAACTCATTTTTTTCATTAAGCACGACAGTAGTGCCTCCCTTTTTAGGAACTACTTGGATGGGGCTGACCCATTGGGAGTCTGAAATTGGGTAGATTATACCAGCTTTCAGTAATTTGAGAACTTCAAGGCAAACCACCTCTTTCAGATTAGGGTTCAGCTTCCTCTGATGTTCGCATGATGGCTTAAACTGTTTGACCATGGGTAGTCTGTGCATGCATAGGGATGGATTTATGCCCGTCAGGTCCGTTATCTTATACCCAATGGCCTTTTTGTGTTTCTTCAACTCATTTAGAAGCCTTTCTTCCTAGCCTTCTGTTAGGGTGGAACTGATGATAACCGAACATAATTTTTCCTCGTCCAAGAAGACATGTTTAAGTCCCATGGGTAAAGTCTTCATCTCAGGAGCCTTAGGTGGCTTTTTTGCTTCTAGAATGGTGACAGCTTTGAGTTCCTCAAAGGTGGCTGTCGGTGCTTCTTCGGCCTTCTCTAAGTGTTGCAGACACTATTGAACCAATTCATTTGCAGAGAATTCGACTTCTGGGTTGGTTAGAACATTCTCTAACTCATCTGATGGCTTAGATATTTCTAATTGGGACATTTGCTGTATTGCATCTAAAAGAAAGACCTCCTCTTGAATGTTGGGGCCTTTCATGTTGTTGAGAACTCGGAATTGAATTGCTTCTTTTCCAAGTCTTAGAATGATGGTGCCAGCTTCAACATCAATAAGCACCCTAGCTGTGGTGAGGAAAGGTCTGCCAAAAATTATCGAGTATCTCAGATCTTCCTTGATGTCCATGATGACAAAGTCGCACGGGACATAGGCATCTTTGCCTATTCTAACTGGAATATCTTCAATGATTCCAAGAGGTGCGGTGATGGTAGAGTCAGCTAACTGAATTGTCATGGCTGTGGGCAGCAATTTGGTGAAGCCTAATCGTTTGCACATAGCATAGGGCATAATGCATATGTTGGCCCCTAGGTCAGCTAATCCCTTTTTGGTTGATGCATTTCCAATACAGCATTGAATGTCGAAGGAACTTGGGTCCTTCTTTTTCTTTGGCATTTTGTTGAGGATGATATCGGAGGTGGTTTGGGCAAGTTTGACCGTTTCTTGTTCCTCAGTGATGTACTTCCTTGATAACAGAGTTTTGAGGTATTTAGCCCAAGCCGACACTTCAGAGAGAGCATCAAGGAGTGGGATATCGATGTAAAATTTCTTCATCGCCTCCTTGAATTTTTGGAACCTGGCATCCATTTTCGTTTCTCGCAGTCTTCCCGGATATGGGATCCTTGGTTTATACTGCAAGATTTCTGGCTCTGTGGACACTTGTTCTTTTTCTTTACCTTTTGCGCCCTCTGTGGACTTCTCCGTTCCTGGCTTCGGGCTCTCATTTGGCATAAAGGCAGGTGTTTCATCATCATCAAGAGTGATCCTTGTAGTTTCATGAAGGGTGCGTCCAGATCTCATAGTAACAGCATTCAACTGTTTAGGCCTATTCTGTCCATGTCTAGGGTTCGATTCGGGTTGCCCTACAAATGTGCCTGTTGGAGGCTTTAGTTGCGTAGTAATTGGGCTAGTTGAGCCTCTACTGCCTTTTGCTGAGCTTGTTGATTGGAGAGCATGGTTTGTTAGGATTGCACCATCTGCCTTATCAAAGTCATCTCATCTTCTGGCTGAGAAGGGGTATTTTTATGAGGAAGTTGTTGTTGTCCTTGTTGAGGTTGTTGCGGGGGCATCGCTAACTGAGGTTGCTGCAACTGAGGGTGCAGCCGTGGGTGTAGAAGAGGATGAGTACACTGATAGTAGGCGGATGGATTCCTGGGGTAGTTGGATCTCGGGAAGTTATTTTTGGGGTTCCCCTGATTTTGATTGAAGTTGCTTGGGAATCCTGGTGGCAACCTACTGGAGGATCCACCCTGCGTCTGGTGTTGCGGATTTGCGGTCCCAGCAGGGTTCCCGTATTGAAATCCTGGGTGGTTCCTTGGTTGATTAGGATTATAATAAACTTGTCCAGGAATGGAATGAATAAAATTGACTTGTTCTGGCAATTGCTCTTCAGACTGGTCAGTGATTAGTTCATTCTATTGTGGTGGTGGATGCATATCCATCATCACATTGTAAATCAAACCACATGAAAGAGTTGGATGATCAGATGCATGACAAGCCTCATAGGTTCCTGTGGCTGCTTTGACCTGTTGAAACTGAGGGTTTTTCTTCTTGTCAATTTCCCCAAGAGAAGTTTTAAGAGCTTGTTGCTTATGAGCTATGGTCTTTAAGGCTTCAGCAATAGCCTTCATCTCCATTGATTCTTTGGCTTTATAGACCTTGAGGAATCCTTTGCCAGCTGATCGTCCCCAGTTGAACTGATTCTCAGCTCCAAGTGTGACTATTTTCCAGGCATCCTCATAGTTCTTTCTCATAAAATTTCCTCCAGATGAGGAATCCAGAAATTGCTTGATGTCATCACTCACTCCCCTATAGAATGTTTCTATTAATTGGTTTTGGGAGATGCCGTGATGAGGACACTTTCACAGAAGCTCTTTGAACCTTTCCCATGCTTCCGCAAGTGATTCTCTGGGAAGTTGGGAGAAGTGATTAATCTGTCCCCTAATCTCGTAAGTTAGTGAAGGGGGGAAGAACTTCTCTAGGAACTTTTCTTCCAGGGGAGCCCATGTGGTGATTATTGGCTCCCTGTCAAGTGAGTTATACCAGCTCAGAGCTCTCCCAAATAGAGTGAAGTGAAACAGATGCAGCATTATTGCGTCGAAGGCAACTCCGGCCTGTGGGACCAGTCGGCATAGTGCCTTGAACCTCTTCAGATGATCCATGCAGTCATCTCCAGAACCTCCAGAGAATGAGATGCCTTGCATGATCTGAATCCATTGGGTCCGGATCTCAAAGTTGGGTATGTTGATGATCGGAGGTCGAACCGGATGGTTGTCTTCGTAGTTCTTAGGGACAGCATAATCCCTCAAGTGCTTGTTCCTTAGTTCTAGTTGGGCAGCTTGGTTTGCTGCCTCATTTTCGGCTCAGATGTGGGCATGTTCTTCCGCTCAGATCTCCGCTTGGATCTGAGCACGAGTATCAGTGATGAGTTGTGTTGTTTGAGCGGCGATGGCGGCGTTGACCCTCTCCATTACCAGTGCAGCCTGGCGTTGATCTTCAGCCATTTGTCTGGCTCTTTGGCGATTGAGTCTGATGCGGCGATGGAAGCTTCTCTCTACCTCAGAGTCGTACTCTGGATCAGGGGAGAATCCACGGTTATGTGATGATCGCATACACGTCTTCTACCTGAGTAGAGAAAAGAAAACACCTTTTAGATGATAGTGGAGATATAATGAATTCAAGAAGATATGAATTAATGATTAAAAGAAAGTGTAAAACCCTAACCAACTAGAAAGATACTAAATGAAATTAAAACATTCCGTCATCCCCGGCAACGGCGCCAATTTTGTATGGAGCTTCCACTTACGTGGAATTGCGTGCACCACTAAAAATCCTAAAGATGGTAAGTCTTTAAGTTTAGCCTTGCTTATACTAGATAGAGAACTCCACCCACGTATGCTAAGATACGTGGAAGTCTTATCGTAGTATAGTTCAGGGTTGAATCCATGGGACAACGGTCTTGTTGGGAGCAACAAGATGGAAAACATTGGAATTTCACTTAATCACTTAATAGTTAGTATTTAGATCAAAAGGTAGGTTTGTTTGTTTTAACTAAGAGCAAGTAAAGTAAAGCAAGTAAATTTAAGGATGTTAAACAATGATAGGAAGTCACTAGGGTGTGATCGGTTTTCACCGCCACTACACATGGATCAAACCATGCAACATAAAACACAACCTGCAAAAAGAGTCTAAACAGTTAATATCTTTGTAGATTTAGTTTCCTTTCGGAGAACTAACTACAAGAAGTGTGGGAATGATGCAACGCCGGCCATCCCCGAACGAATGGTCAACTGCTTTGCATCTTTCCCTTCTCAAAGTGTGTTCCTCGACTTACCAAAGTTGTACTTTCATACGTCAACTGATTCCATTTCATAGTATGAAAGTACAACATTTGGAAGTGAGTTTACTCCACTTCTTGAAAGCACTCCTAGATACCGAAACAAGCACATGGTGGATACATGCACCAAGAACCAACATTCAATCGAGTTTTGAATCAAGTAGTACAAACATAGACAATTCATACTAAGAGATAAAAGATAACACAAGCTGGTGATCAAGCAACAAGCATTCATTAAATGATTGATGTTGAACAGTAAAGGAAGTAACTCTATATTGCAAACTATGGATTACATTACATGAGATGAAAACATGGGTAGTGGGGCTACTCCCCGCACCCCAGTGAGAGAGACAACTCGCTCATAGCTAGGACAAAGAAGGAGGCAAGAAGAGAGAGAGAGAGAGAGAGCGTCATCCCCACAAAGGAGAGAGGAAAGTCAACCCCTTGGAGAGAGAGATAGAGATGATCTTCTAGCTTCACAGGTTGCTTGATCACGAGGTCCCCTCTTCCCACCTTCTTTGGCAGAGAGAGAGAAAGCAGCTTCAAAATGGAGTGTGGATCTCAGACCGGCAGCCCCTGGGTGGAGGATGGAAGTTGGATTTGCTTTAGAGTGATGGAGGCAGCCTCTAGACATCTGAACCCCCCCTTGGGAGGGCCCCTTGGGTCTTAATTATAGGCCTTAAGTGAAGTCCAAACGGTTTGGTAAATTTTGGGTCCAAACGGTCTTGGAAACCGTTTGGACCTTGAGACCATTTGAACCCCGAGACCGTTTGGACTTCACGTGGTCTTGAGATCGTATGACTCCATGCGGTCTTGAGATCGTATGACTTCATGCGGTCTTGAGATCGTATGACTTCATGCGGTCTTGAGACCGGTTGACTCCATGCGGTCTTGAAATCATATGACTTCATGCGGTCTTGAGATCGTATGACTTCATGCGGTCTTGAGATCGTATGACTTCATGCGGTCTTGAGACCGGTTGACTCCATGCGGTCTTGAGACTGTTTGAGTCTTTTGTGATTTTTTTGTGTCTTTTTCTGTAAGTAAAAGGGAGAAAAGTTAATCTAGCAGTATGTTTGCAATAAAAGAGAATAGTTAGAGATTTTGTCTACTTTATCTGAGAAAGAGTGTGGAAGACTGAAGAATATTACTAAGGTAACATCACAAAATTGGAGGTTATCATTGAAGCATGTTTCTCTCTCTTAGTGTTTTTGGAACTTGAAACCCTGATCTTTTAATAAAGTTTGTTCTCTATTTGTTCTTATTGGAAAGATCCCTTTTTGTTACTATATTCTCTTTCATCATTGAAAATTTTGGATCTTCTTTTATGAGTCATCTGACTCTATTTGATATTCTATGGATGTTCTCACCCTTCAAATTTGAAATTAAACTTGCTTATTCTTTCGATATGCATCATGTGGTGACTACTAGTACAATGTGACATGTGTTATTTTATGTAGATGTGCAAATTCCTACACTTGATAATGTTTAGGTGATATTTCATGCAAGTGACATGTATTCAGAACATATGTATATATGTTCCTACTCAACCCATATACACGGTAGATGTTTTATTTCCTACCAACAAGTTTATCTTGTTCTAGTATTGTCACATTTAAAACACATGGACTCCTTTATCACATTTATTATCTTCTCATTTGAAGCTCGACTAAACTTAATTCTTGCTTCTGTATTTGTGCATGTGCAATAGACTTAGCTTATTTATAGTAGTGGTTACCTCTGTACTACTATAACATTTAGATGTGTGTATTTCATCTCGAGTGTGCATATTCCACTCACATATATTTAAAGTTCACGTATATTCCATCTAGGGTGTATGTCTTCCACCCAATACTTAGGCTTGAGATTTTATGGGTCTCAACCATTCTTAAATAAATTTGGTTTGATTGTTTGACATGTAATGTTCATTTCTATTTATGATTGATATATTCTTTTGAAATATTAAATAAGGAAAGAAACCCTCTTGTTATCTATCTTGTTTAAATATTCTCTTTGATATCCACTTGGATGCTCGATGTCTCTCTTGACTTGAGAAGCCTGGATAATGATTAATGATGTCATTTTACTGTAAAATTGCTCCATTCCTATTTATATGCTAATACTTGCATTTTTTTCTTAGAACATCCATTTTGTCTTCTCTTATGGAGTATGCTTCCAATCCTTTAGGTGAAGGACATGGTGGAGTATGCTTCCAATCCCTTAGGTGAAGGACATGGTGGACCTAACATGATGGTATGGACCTAGCTTTAAGGAGTTGATTTTTGGGTGATAGACTTGAGATAGTTTGGACTTCCCTCTTCCTATCCATTGAAGTTGTTTATTTCATGTAAACCCAAGTGGGAGATTACTATGTAAACTTATGATTGAATATAGTGGTTATATTTATCTCCATTTCATTACTTTGGTCTTTTATACCATTCATTTAAGAAAAGAGTACACATATTTCAGTGTACTTTTTAATTTGTTTGGATTAGATGGGTTTATTTCTCAATTGAGTAGGGAGTGGATCCCCTCTTGGGTCCCACTCCTTACAATATGGTATTTGTAACATCCCTGACCTGGGTTATGCTATAACCCTAGATATTTTGTTTAATAAAGATAATTATATTCTTGATCTTATCTTTTGAAAAGTAATTAAGACTCGAGGAACTTATGTTTCAATTTTAGTCCTTTTTGAATAATGTTGAAACAATGTTTTACTTGTTTTGGACTAAAGTGCAAATTACCCAAGTTGAGGGGTTAACTTGCAAATGTTACATGATAAAATGTTCCTCAATTGATGAAGAATCATAAGAATGAAAATGATGCAGAGTTATGGCTTGTGGTAGCCTGAGCACCAAGAAAGAGCTTGTTAAGCAATGTTTGTGCATTAAAGCCTAGTTTTGGTGTAATGTGTAATTTACCCAAAACCTAGGGTTCAATATGCAAAATTCCACCTTTAGAGAGTCCCTAATGTTTATTGGTATCAATTCGAGACAATAAAATGAGAGGGGTGTCTCATTTGAATCACTTTGGAGGAGAGAGAATCTTAATATTAAAATAATCAAGATTTAAGCATAATTGAAACCCTAATTTAATTTAATGCAAAAATAAATATATTGATAGAAGTTCCCTCCAACCAAAAGTGTGATATTTGAATTCGAATAAGTATGGACGTCCTTGTGCCTTGCAAAGGCAACGAATTATCTAAGTGAGTGGAGAGCCCACTCACATTAGTTAAATGAAAAGTAATATCCACTCAATTTTGGATATTATTATTATAATGGTTAAGGTGCTTAATTTGTTTTATTTTAATTGATGGATAATGAAGAGGAATTACAAGGTGGGGGAGATGGCTTCGTATGAAAGGGATGGAGGGAGTATGTGGCACCAATTTTGGGAGTTGAAGGAATTATTTATCACTTTCTCTCTCATTGAAATTCCTTTATATACATCCCATTTTCAACCCACATGAAAGGCTTTTTCGATCCCTTTTTCTTTCCTTGCTTTGGCCGTGCACAAAGGAGCTTAGGATCAATTGGAGAACGTGCCCCAACCTGTAGGTAAGCTCCATAGTCATCTTCAACCTTGATTTCATGGTGGAGATCGAAATTCAATGCTTAATTTCTTCTTTTCTTCATTCAATCTTCAACCTTGGCCATTCATTTCACTCAAAGACTTGAGAACGGGCCTTGGACAGTTGAGATAGCTTCATTCACCATTGAGGACGTGAAGCTTGAAGCTTGGATTCAGCTTTGAAGGCGGGTTATATAACTTGAACCCTTAAATGTCATTATTGCTTGCAATTTATTCATTATGTGTTGAACCTTTCTTCTTTCTCGATTTCCTTTTGATTAATTGTTGAAATCACCATAAGAATCACAACTAATTTCGAAGGTTTGAATCTTGAAGATGATGATGTCATCTTAAGCACACACCTCATCATAGAACATGTGCAAACGGTTTTGCTTTTTGGTGATCAAACGGTCTCAAGACCTTTTGACACCAAACGGTCTCAAGACCGTTTGAGGGAAAACGGTCTCAAGACCGTTTGAGGTCAAGAGGACTCAAACCATTTGAAGGTCAAATGTTGATTTGGTTGGATGATGATCCAATTGTCTCAATTTGATCTAATTCCAATGGTTTCAATGTTGGAAGGTCCATTCATTGCAAACCCTAGACCTAATAGATTGTTTCAGTTTCAAATCAATGGTTGATTATTCAGTTTCAAGACCAAATGGATGGATTCGGTTTCAAGACCGAATGGATGATTTGGTTTTAAGACCGAATGGGTGGATTCGGTTTGAAGACCGAATGGTTAATTTACTTCAAGATCGAATGGGTAATTGAGTTCAAAACTGAATGGGTAATGGATCTCAAGATCGAATGGGTAAATTGAACTTCAAAACCGCTTGGATACTTTGACCGTTTGAAGGAATTGACCGTTTTGAGGTCTAACGGTTTCAAAACCATTTGAGAGTAATAATATTTTATTCAAACAGTCTCAAACCGTTTAAGTACTTTGAGGTCAAGACCATTTGATGTCTTAAGACCGATTGAAGGTTTTGGGACCAAGACCGTTTAAGGTCCAACGGTCTTCAAGACCATTTGAAGGTCAAGGTACTTCAAGACCGTTTGAAGGTCAAAGTACTTCAAGACTGTTTAAGGGTCTAATACCCCAAAACCATTTTAAGGTCTAATTGATTCAAACCATGTAGGTACAATTAACCCCATGATCGTTGATGATGTTTATCAAAGGTAATTACAATGGTTGTACCTTCAAGGTACTTAGGTGATTAGTACCTTTAGAGTGGTTAACCTTTGATGCTTATGGAAGCAATGACTTAATACACTATGTCAACTCTTCATTCAAGTTGATTCAATCTAATCAGGATTAAAGTAATTAACCTCCTTGAGAGGATGAGAGAGAGAAACTTATACATGAGTGATAATCATGTAGTGATTAATCTTCAACACTTTCAACATGAATAAGATATGTAATTAGGGTTTGATCCATTATGATGAGATCATGAAACCATGATCGAAAAGGGTGATGAACTCAAACCCTAATTTAGGGTAAAACTAGGTGAAACCCTAATCCAGGGTGATGGTGTAACACTAATTTAGGGTATTTAATGAAAAACCCTAATTTAAAGGAATGCTTCATGAAAACCCTAATTTCGGGTAAAGTTACATAAAACCCTAATCAAGGGTGATGTCATGTGAAACCCTAATTAAGGGTAATGACATGTCAAACCCTAATTAAGGGTGATGTCAAGTGAAACTCTAATTCATATATGTGATATGAAACTCAATCCAGGGTGATGCTATGCAATGCTATATGAAATCCTACCCTAATATAGGGTAAAGGTATGTGAAATCCAAATTTTGGACTATAGTTCATGAAATCCTAATGTTGGGCAATATGATGATAAAACATAACCCTAACTTTGGGAAATGAGTTGAGAAACGCTAATTTCAGGTAATGCTATGTGAAACCCAAATATGGGGAGATGTTATGTAAACCCTAATTGATAAAGATGGAAAACCCTATTCCTAATAATGGAATAGTGACTAATATATTGATAAGTGAAACGCCTAAATAAGTTGATAATGGATATCTTTATATCAATAATGCCTTCACTCGAAGATGAGTCTATATCATTGATAATGGTTGCATATTTCAAATAAGTGACCTATGACCAATACATTACATGATAAATGTGATGAACTGGTGTATGAAGTATTAGGATGGGAGATACCCTAATACAAGATAAGTTGATGAACTTAATATAAAGGTGATGATGGAAGTGATACATCAAGACATGATAGATATCACATCTAGCACCTCAAGATTGATACACCTTGATGTATTCTAAATCCAATATACTTGGATGAGTAACACATGAAGTGTGTCATGTCAATTGTTACTTTGAGATGTAATGCACTTTGATAAGTGTAGGCTAACATAACTTATGAAAAGGTTGAGCCAAATTAATAAAGTATGATGTAATCATATTCTGGTAAAGTTGAGAGAGGAACTTATACATTGTGTTGATAATTCATTTAATGATAAGTGATGAGAATAAATAAGCATGATTGAATACTTATGTTATCAATGTTGGCTCCTAGCTGTGTGGAGCAGTGAATTAGGGATTGATCATTAATAATATGATCTTGAGAACCTAAATGGTTAATAATGGAAAACCTAACCTTAATGAAGGGTGATGATATGTAAGAGAAATCCTAACCCTAGATAAGGGAATAGTGATGCTACTCTTACATCGCATAGTGCTGATATATAATTGATATAACTGTTATCATGTAATAATCACGCAAGTAATCATGAGATGATGAGCATAGCCAGGTATGAGCTATGATGTGTTAATTGTTTAGATGTTTAATGGGCCTTGTGAGCCATGTGGATGGTTGTTTCCTAGTGAGACGTGACAAGATGTCTAATGGGCCTTGTGAGCCATGTGGATGGTTGTTTCCTAGTGAGAGGTGATAAGATGTCTAATGGGCCTTGTGAGCAATGTGGATGGTTGTTGCCTAGTGAGAGGTGACAAGATGTTTAATGGGCCTTGTGAGCCATGTGGATGGTTGTTGCCTAGTGAGAGGTAACAAGATGTTTATAAAAGTTTCATGCAAGTAATGATAAAGTTCAAATAGACTAGGAAATGGAAACTTAGTAACATAATAATAATAATAGATGGATACAATAATAATAATGAAATCTTAATCAGGCATGCTTATTGTTTATAGCCAAATAAGGGCTATAGTGTTTTGAATAAGCTTAAAGGAGATAAGAGGAATACTTGAATTACGTAAAGGATGTGAATAAGTATGATGGCTTGGCCAAGGTTTAATACCTAGTAAAGGTGATGTGGTATTCAGTGATGAGGTACAAAATTGGCATAGTCCAATGCCTAGAATGGATGCACAAGATTGACATAGTTCAATACCTGGAATAATATCACAGGATTGACATAGTTCAATACCTGGAATAATATCACAGGATTGGTCATTACCCAATACCTGGAATAATATCACAGGATTGGTCATAACCCAATACTTGGAATAATATCACAGGATTGGTCATAACCCAATACCTGGAATAATATCACAAGATTGGTCATAACCCAATACTTGGAATAATATCACAGGATTGGTCATAACCCAATACCTAGAATAATTGCATAGGATTGGTTATAACCCAATACCTCAAATAATATCACAGGATTGGTCATAACCCAATACCTGGAATAATTGCACAGGATTGGTCATAACCCAATACCTAGAATAATTGCACAGGATTGGTCATAACTCACTACCTGGAATAATGGCACATGATTGGTAATAAACCAATACCTAGAATAATTGCACAGGATTGGTAATAATTCAATGCCTAGAATAATTGCACAGGATTGGTAATAATCCAATGCCTGGAATGGTTGCATAGGATTGGCATAGTCCAATGCCTGGAATGTTTGGATTGGCATAGTCCAATTCCTGGAATATTTGCATAGAATTGGTATGGTCCAATACCTAGACAGAATATGATGATGTATACTCACGTGACTGGAGCAATCCAATATCTGGCTAACAGATTGGCTAAGGTCAACAGATAGAAATGAGAATGATTCATGGATGACATATCATGATAATGAGTATCTCAGGATAAGCTAGAGACGTTGATACAGTAAGATTGATAAATGATATACATGTTCTTCATATTCCTTATAAAGAGAATAGATGAATTATTGTTCTATCATAGATAGCTGCAATGCTTTAAAATATGAGAATGTTCTAAACCACTTATCCTCTGATCAGTTTTATTCTATTAAACTGCAATAATAATGTTTTTGGCGGAGAGTTATATCTCTCGCTGGGACAATTTTCAATTGTCTCACCCCATGGGATCCAACATTTTTAGGTGGACGAGGAGGTAAGAACCATACTGCAGGGGAAGGACAACAACATCAAGGACAACAGTAACATCTCAGGTGGAGATACTGACAGTCGTGTTTTGTAGATATGAGTCATATGTGTCGTCTCTCTACTCTTAGGTCCTAGGAGTTAGTAGTTAGTGCTTTTATAATCGATCCGAGATTTTGTCTTGAATGCCTCGAGGTTTTGTGTTGCTCATGTGTAGACTTAACAGAACAATTGATGTATGTAATCCTCGAGAAGAGATGGTACATGATATGTACTTGTGGACCAGAATGTACATCCAATACTTTGGTTCTTGTTGTTAAGAGTTTCCTAGAATTGGATCTCTTTGCAAAAGGTTTTAATTTTCAGTGATTTTTGTTAATTCGATGTTAATGATCGCTTCCGCTTAGTTAATGACGATTCGTTCGAACAGTGTGCCATAGTATCAAAGCCCTGATAGTAGGAATCTGATTATTTCAATATATGTCCCTTAGAATTCCTATCTTATCATATAAGTTCCTAACTAGGATCCTTACCTTACATAGTCATCTTTTAGGAGATATATTTACCCTACAATTTACCTAAGTTACATATGAGATGATAAAAGGAAGATTAAGAATCATATGGGGCACACATAAGAATTTTGATTAGTAAACCCTAACAAGATGAGGATTTAGTTGCTCATACCCTACCATATAGGTAAATGGTGACATAATGTTAAGATCTAACATTAGAGTGGATTTTGGAATGAGAATGAGAAAATAGTTGATAAGGAGATCATATATGGAAAACTTTGGCTTGGTTCTTGCAATTGATTTTGGTTCCATTTTTTTGTTTTATGATGAATAGATTTCATCCCAAAAAATATTTTTCATTATAGTACTATATGTATAAAATAATATTTTTCTTTATTATTGGTGTTTTCTTCAACTAAGTCACAATGAAAAAATGTATGAAGTTCTGGTAGATAAGACCCCAAATTAGTAGGAATATAAAGCATAAACCTTAGTTTTGTGTTGAAGTGATGACTAGGAAAGTGTGACTTGTGCTAAAGGT
Organism: Alisma plantago-aquatica; assembly: GCA_963693085.1. Lineage (NCBI taxonomy): Eukaryota > Viridiplantae > Streptophyta > Magnoliopsida > Alismatales > Alismataceae > Alisma > Alisma plantago-aquatica. The sequence goes on from OY856411.1 coordinate 886,110,403, forward strand.
TTAGTTGACCAACCTTTTTTTTACCCTATGATGTTTTGGTTGTTTATGTGAATCTTAGGGTTGTTAGGTCATAAATACAATGACCTAAATTCACCTAAGAAAACAATCATGTAATTATTAATAAAAAAACACTTTTCTCATCATGAAGACTCCTATCATCCCTTTCTCTCTTTCCATTTGTTTATGCTATTTTTCTAATAATAATAATAAGGGAAAAAGGAAAAGGAAAAAGGAGGGTAGCGGGAGCTAACGCTAAAAGGGAAGAAGAGGAAATCCCTAGAAGGGAAGTGGAGGCTTTCCCTAAAAATGATAGCTTATAGAAAAGTGAGGTAGTTGTCGAACTGCCAATCATAGAAGCAAATATGAAAACCAAAGTGATGCTTTTTTTGTCTGTTGGCAGAACAGATGATTCTGCCGAATTTATTAATATCCGCAAAAAAAAGTAGGCAATAAAGAAAAAAAACTTTCGATTTGATGGTGGAAAAAAGAACAAATATTTTCAAAAAAAAATCTTTTTAAAGAAAAATTCTTTCATAAGAACAATCTTATATCTTTTCAAAGAAAATCAACATAAGTTGAACTAATTTTCTGAAGTTGAAAATTCTTTCAAAAGTCAACATGGTTGAACCTCTTTCAAAAAAGTTGGAAAATGTTTTGCAGACTCAAACAAAAGAATGAAAAATCCTTTAAGCTTGGACAACCTTTTTAAAATATCTTTTGATTTGATCCATGTCAAATGATTGTCTGATTTTGGTCTCTTCTCATGAGCCAATACTCATACATGGAATCTTTGACATATGCCAACAGGCCCCTGAAGTGCTATTCAAGTACTCTGAAAGATCTTCAATCATCATCTACAATAATGCATGAGATAGAGAGCCATCTTTTTTGGGAAGCTTCTCCATATTACCTTGACCTTCTAATAGCTTCAATCTTGTTCCTAAAGGCTGCTCGATTTTACCTAGAAGCTATATGCTTTCACGATCAAATCACATATAGCTTTGAATCATTTTCTCTGGACTCGAGCTGCTCATGCCCATGTTTACTCAAGAACATAATTCCTTGAGGACCTCTAACTCAGGTTGATCCTTCCAAAATAAAGCCTCACAATTACGCCAAAAGGCTACTCATCCCTCAAATCTTAGATATACTTCCTAATCATGACTAAAATATTGTGTCATGCCCCAAGCATGCCAAATCTATTTGATCCTAAATATTTTCCATCTTGACTGAGATATCACCAAGTAGCATGTGGTCATTTCATCTTTTCCTACCCTAACCATGGTCCCAGACTACAACCTAAAATTGGGCCATTACCACACATTAACCTTCATATCTACATGGTTCTAGATGCATCCTAAGACTTGGCCATCACCCTAATTTCACGCTCATATTTATACGGTCCTGGACCATGACCTAAAAACTGAGAAACACACCCATTTTCCTTGTGATATTTCTCTGATAAGATCCTCCCTGGGGAGAGAAGAATTTTAGACCCATATCCAGCCATAGTCACTAGACCTCAGTAGGTCACCTTATCCCTAGACATCCTCTTTTTACTTGTGAGTATTTATCTCTTAGGATTTTAGGAGATAGAAATATCACACACCTACATCTAGGCACTACCTCTAGCCCTGAGAGGGTCACCTTATCCATTGATACCCCTTTACCTTGTTAGCATTTCTCTCATAAGATCTCCCAAAGAGAGGAATCTCACACACTTGTATCCAATCACAGTCTCTGACCCAAAGTGGGTCACCTTGTCTCTGGATATCCTCTTTTTGTGTGAGTGTATGTCTCATAAAATCTCCCCTGAGGAGAGAGAAACCAATTTCATGATCAGACTCAGCGACCCTATTAGAGTGGGGAAGGTATTAACACCCCCATCTAGCTGATAATGATATTGCAATCTTTTATTTATCTCAGATAAAAAATCAGTGATCAAGGTTATCGTTAGTGAAAACAATGGTAAAAATGATAAAAAACAATTTTTATGTTGGCTGACCTTTGCTGCTGAAGTCAATCATGGCTTTCCCATCATAGTCCTAAAGGCCCTAGCTTTAAGGTGTGTTATGGTCCCAATCACCTCAGGACCTTCCACAGAGGAGATCCATCATTGGGGGTTAGGACCGATAGATAGGAAAAGAAAAAGAGGCGAGAGAGATAGATTTAATAGAGAAAAATTAGATTTTTGAGATAGAGTGTGCGGATATCAACAGAAAGGAGAAAGTAGCAGTTGTTGATATTGATGTAGTAGAGAAATCAGTTATTGTCAACCTACTGGATTTAGTAGAGCAGTTGGTGACAGAGGAAAGATCCTCTGATCACATGCAAAAATAAAAGAAAGAGATAATCATTTCTCTGGTTTCAGGAGAGATGAGAGGGACCTAGAATATGTTGGGTGTGGGGGTCTAGTTATTGGTTAATTTTAGGATTTAGGGTTTCCAACAACAAGGTTCTTGGAAGAGGTGGAAGCAATGTGTGTTCGACATGGTCGTAGATCGAGGCAATCCACAATGTGTCATTAATGGATTGTTGTGATTCCCACAGTGGTCCAGGTTGGATGAAGTCAACTTTCCCAATTTATGGCTATGTCAAGAATGTTTTAGAAAAAATCTTGTAAAAGACGGATTTCAAACAGAAGACGTATAAAAAATAAAGGATAGAAAAAACACTAAATCATAATTATCCTGCATTATTATCTTGAATATATGTTTTTTTTGTGTGGATAAAGGCAATTGAATTATCTGTGAGAAAAAGGGAGAATATTTAACTCAAGATACTTCAACTGGACAATTTATGAAAGAAAGTTTATAAAAAGTGTCAATAATAAGCAAATTGCACTTAATTCTAGATGAAAGATTTTATTTGTGGAAAACCCCAAACTGGGTAAAAGTAGTGATAATGGGTGGATTAAATAGGCAAAAATGTGGGATATTTTGGAAAATATGGAAAAGGTGAAAATGGGTAAAATGTGGAAAATGTGATGAACTCCGCCATCATCCAGAGAACTAACATTTTAAGCATGATTTTCTACTAAGTGAGAAAAAATGGGGTCTGAACAGCGGCTCTAGAGGCAAGTAGAACATAGTGATTTGCCAATTTATTTCTGACCCTTTCATGCCTAGGGATTGTATCGATGAACATAAATAAAAGAAAAAAATGAATCAACCGTGAAACCAATTAATAGATTTTAACTGTAGAAGAAACTTGAAAATTTATTTAGGTAGTTTGTAGAGTCCCCAGTGGAGTTTCCAAGCTGTCAGACACATCCCTAAAACTATATAGTGATGCATATCTTTGATCGTCATCATCAACATCATCATCTAAACCGCAGTTCCAACCATGTTGCGGTTGGCTGAGTTGATGCTTTATTTCATTTAGCTCTATCATGGGTTATATTATGATCAAGATGTAAAGATTTAAAATCTATCCTTATAATCACTTCTCATGTAAATTTAGGCCTTCCTCTTCTTCTATCAATTGTGCTTGACTTAATAGCATTACTTTGTAAAGGCACATTAATCGATTTGCATTGCACATGTCTATACCATCTGAGTCAGCCCTCGCACAACTTGTCCTCAATGCTCACCACCCCATTTTGTTCCTGATATAGTCATTTCTCAACCGATCATTTCTTGTCTTCCAACACATATGTATTAGCATACACATTTCAGCCACATTCATCTTGTTGAGACCTTGTTTCTTCACCGCCAAACATTTACTGGCATGAGAATGGCTGCTTGTATGGGTTTTATATAAAACATACTATTTTATCTGAGTGGAATCTTCTGATCACACAATACTCTAGTTGCACTGCTCCATTTCAGCCATCCTACAGTGATCCTATGACAATGTCATCTTGGGCATCCCTTCATATTTGAATAATAAAATCTAAGTAACAAAATGTATCACATTTTGGTGTATCTACTCTCTCTAACTTGGAGTTACCATTCACACTATGAGATTTTCTAAAACTACAATGCATATACTCAAACTTTGTCCTACTAATCACCAACCCATTTGATTCCAATGTGCTTCTCCAAGGTTCAACTTTATCATTCAATCTATCTTTAGTATCATCAATCAACACAATACCATCAACAAATAACATACACCAAGGAATATCATCTTGAATATTCTTTGTCAATTCAAACTATATAACGAGATTGGAGTATCCATCACATTTTATTTACAAAATGAGGAAAAAAAAGATGAAACATTATGAATCCATGGTGAAAAGTGGATTGCCTATGACATCCAAATGTTAGATAGATAAGGAAAAACATGCATAACCAAAATCAGATCCAACAATTTTGTTACGAGCAAGGAAGGATTACAAGCACCATCCTGCCCCGATAAACCAGTATTGAACCGCTTGTAAATGTTCTCGAGAATATGGAAGTTTTACACTTGATTAAAAAGAATGAAATGACTTAAAATGATAAAAAAAAGTGTTTCTATTATTTACAAATTTCTAGGACTAGAGATGTATGTTGTTTTTCTGTTAAATCTATAACGATCCTAATTTTTAGGTGTTGGGGTCCTAATTGGCTCATGACCTCCTATGGTGAAGAACCTTCCCAGACGGTTAAGATCGATGCATAGGTAACAATTAGATGACGATGAGAAAAGATACAAATTAGAAACTAGATGTAGTATTTTAGATGGCATTATAGTATGATGCAGTGAATATGTAAGCATGTGGTTATAAATAGTTGGAACTTGATCACAAAATATGAGCAATCAAGAAAAACTAGAGAACAACAGTTAAACTGGCATAATTATTCTTTAAAGCCTAACGATGCTTTGAAAGCAAGTAGTGCTAGAGGAAGGATTCTCTGGTCATGAAGAATGTAGGAAAATAACAAAGAAGATAGTTGATCCTATGGCTTCAGGGGGTCAAAAGATCGGGAATACGTTGGGTATAGGGGAGAGTATTTATAGGATGAATTTAGGGTTCAAGGACTATAATGGAAGTCTCTAAAAGAGGCGACATATCATGACCAAACGCCACACATTCCTAGAGCACGGATCCAAGCAATTCACCATGTGTCCGAGGGGAGATGGCTCAGATCCTCCGAGTGGCCCCAATAGTATAAAACATGTTTTTTGTTTTTCAAGATATTTCAAGAACATTTTGGAAAAAAATAAATAAAATAAGTGGAAATGCACAAAAATCAATAAATTAATGAAGGAAAGAAAAACTAATTAATTCAAGATTATCCTTCACCACTATAAAAAGGCAATTGAGTATCATGAAAAATTGGTGGATAAACTTCACTTGGAAGAGTATTTTCATACAGGACTGAGTAAAAGTAGGTGAAAATGAATTGATTAGATAGGCAAAAAATATGAAAAAATTATGGAATTCTACCATTTAGTTAGAGAATCAAAATTATCATGAAATTTTACTGAGTGAGCAAAAATGGAGTATCAAAAGTTGGAAAGACTGATGACGTGATTGCTCTAACTTGATACTAGAAAGGATCTGTGCAGTGATGTGTGAGTGTAGGAAGTAATTAGTATTATTTTTATTCCTCAGACCTTGCCTACAGTATGTGCGCGGCAAGCTTACTACTGTCATTTATGATATAATAATACTACATGAACAAGAAATGAGACTAGAAATAAGACTATTTTTGCCCTCACATATGTATAATAACAAAATAGAGGAGAGAAGTAACGTGCTTCCCTTCTATGTTTTATTGTTATGCCTATGTGGAGACAAAAATATCCTATTTCTGGTCTCATTTCTTGTTCATGTAGCAAATCCCTCGCATATCTGCCGCAGCAGCTCACTGATTCAAGACGTGACTCCTGTGACCTTCCCATTTGCAGGCGATCTCGGTCCAAATGTTACGCGATTACGACTCGTTCAGGTGGTCCGAGTCCAGTTTGACGGGCTTTGTTCAATGTTTGCTTGCCCTGCATGGACGACGTGGTTGTTTTGGATGCGTGCCTATGCCATATGGGCCGGATCTCTTACGTGCCTCACATATGGGCTCAAACGCTCTCGTAAAATAGACAGAACTGAATTATAGTTCTGTTGCTTGCCGTTCTATATTACATATACATCGAGATTTGGGGAGAATAAACGAGCCCGCATCTTAGGCCGTGATACTTACCCATCTATCTCTAGAGTTCTTAAGTTGGATTTCTTGGGCTTCTTCACCAGAGAAACGAGACCTGGAGTCAGGTTGTGGAGTCCTTGGACTAAGCTTTTTGCCTGCCTAGTAAGTATAAGATCGTGGATCTTTGCTAAGCAGCTTAATTCGCTTATCGATGGGTGATTCGTTGACTCAGAGATAAATGTTTATGAACCAACTACTTAGCATATCACATTGGAATTATTAAAGGAATGGGAAATACAAATAGGAATGTGAAAACGCTGCGGAATGGATGTAGTGAGGATGGGCACCTACGAAACACGTCCATTTCCTCATGTGACCACATCATATGCATTCACAACAAAAAAACAAGGATAAAAATGAGGCCATTAACAGAAAATTATAGGGGAGAAAATATTGTTGAAAGTAAGGGACTTCATATCCTTTTGAGTGATGAAAATGATTTTGGATCTTGTCCAGATTTCTCCTTTCCACAATGAAACTTTTTTCGTGATGGTTGGAATATTGTTGTGATCTAATAGTTTACAATTATAGACGTCAATTTGAAAGTTCGTTCAAATGGTGTTTGTTCAAAGTTCAATTATGTACAATTGTCAAAATAAACTTCATAATTGATGGATTAGTAATTTAATAGCCATTGGATGTCTTAAAGTATAATATTTATAATTTTATTTGAAAATATAATTATGTATTTCGGGTCAATTCAGATCTAAAGTCCAAATCCGGACCGAGCCTTAAATTAATTTCGGGTTTTTCAGGTTCGGGTCAATTTCAGATTGCGTCGAAAAATCTAAGACCCTAAACTTACTTAACATTTTGAGTTCGGGGTCTTTTGCTAGCCCTACTTGCTAGTGTCTAGTGGTCCCATTAATAAGAATCGAGTTAAGCTATCCCCGCACGCACACGTCGTGGCGTGCACTTCACGCGCGGGGGAATATCACCCCACCCTGCCACCGTGCCAGTGTCCATCTATTACTTACTAACACCAACGTGTGAGTATTCTTTTTTTACTTTTATTTTTATTTTGCTTTTAACTTTTCAATCACGATACTTTTTTTGATGAAATAAAATGTATTAGAATCCTTATAAAATTTACATTCTAACAAGAATAATGTTGACATAATTTTAAAGGAAAAAATACAGAAATATAGAGGAAATAAAAGGAGGCGGGAAGTAAAAAAGAAAAAAAAATGAGATAGAATAGATGGATATGAATAAGAGAGAGGAAAGTAAGGAAGAACGTAAATGAAGAGAGGAGGGAAGTAATAGAAGTAGAGTATGATAATATTGTGAGGGGAGGAAAGTAATACACCCGCTCTTACTAGTGATGCATCTTTTTTATGTGGGGCGCACTATTGCGCCCACTATTTCTCTTTATGTGGTGCATTATTGCTTCCATTGTTACTTGAATGCGTCCACTACATACCTCAATGTGCTCACTTTTGATTAAGTACAACCACTATTGCTTTAATATGCCCACTTTGCTTGAATGTGCCCACTATTACTTGAATGTGTCCAGTATTACTTCAATGCACCCACTTTTCCTTGAGTGTGACCTCTATTGTCCTCAATGCACTCATTTTTTCTTTAATGCACCCACTTTTATTTTAATGCGCCCATTACATCCCTCAATGCACCAACTACAGCCCTCAATGCACCCATCTTTGCTGAATGTGTCCACTATTGCTTGAATGCGTCCACTATTTTGTGAATGTGTCCATTATTGTCTTCAATGCACCTACTTTTACTTGAACACGCTCATTACAACCTTCAATGCGTCCACTTTTTATTCAATGCGCTCATTATTGCTTGAATACTTACTACAACCTCAATGCACCCAATTATACTTCAATGTGACCACAATTGCTCATGCGCCAACTTTTAATTACATGCACCAACTATTGTCCTCAATGCATCCACTTTTACTTGAATACGCTCACTTCTACTCTTATTGTGCCCATTGTTTCTCTTAATACGCCCACATTTGACTGAACACACCTACATTTACTTGAACATATTTTTTACTTCCCTCCTCACTTCTTTCCTCTTCTCTCTTCACTTTATTCTTCTTTTTACTTCTCATGTTTCTATTTTTTGTTTGTTTTCTCACTTCCCTTTACATCCCTCCTTATATCGATGTGTATTGCTTTTCAAAAATATGTTAATATTGATCTTGTTAGAGTGAATTTATTATAACAAATCTAACTATTTTATTTCATCAAAAAATCATTACAGATAAAAAATCATACACAAAACAGATTTTCTTTTCTATTTTCTTCTAATATGCATGTGTATTATCTTCTAAAAAATATGTTGATATTGGTCTTGTTGGAATCTATTTTTTATAACAAATCCAACAGGTTTATTTTATTAAAATATTCATTACAGAAGTTATACACAAAATATTCACCTTCACCAATTGTTCGGCTGATGAGTTTGGGCGTGACCTGGCTGGCTGGTTTTCGTTTCGGTCTCTCTTGCGCATGAGCTGATCCGACTAATTTTTCAGTTGCTTCACCTGTTTTACCCATCGGCTACGTTGTGTGTTATGGTCTCTCTTGCGCATGACCTGATCCGACGAATTTCTCAGTGGGCCTTGGTATACGTTTCCTTGCCCCTGCGTGGGTTTTAGTCTTTAGATGTGGAATGGCGATTCCTTGAGGTCCCGACAGTGGTTGTTTAGCATGGGTACACCTACATCAAGTGAGCTTGGTCTTTTGCTTACCTCAAGTTAGACGGCAAACTCTTCGTCTGTTGTTCTATTTTGCCTTGGGATGATACACAAGCCAATAACTTAGGAAATCGTACTTACCTTTCTCTTGTCTCGGCCTTCACTACCCAAGATCTGAGACATGTTGTAGAGTTGTAAAGTCCTTGTACCCAAGATTTTGTTGGCCCACAAGTTGGTGGATCTTTGGGCTTGGATTTGATTCCCCTACTTGGAAAGAAATCGTTGTGGACTATGTCTTTATATTTACTTCATCGGATACTGCAAAACCTAATTTCTAGGGTCGGGGTGTGGGGGACTCTGCCATCAACTATTTGTAATAGAATCCACCACCCAAAATAATAGTGGAAACAAAATGAAACACCACGGAATTCATACCATATTCAGGCATGGGGGAGTAGGGAGCAACCAAAAAGTCTGCCATAAACCCATCAAGATATGATATCCAAAATCATTTCTTGGAAAAGACATTTGCCTAGGATATTTGGTTGTTGTTGGGCACCCAAGTTTTCCTATCGATAAATGATGAGTTGACTCAGAGATGAATATACATGAACCAACTATTTAGTGTTTCACAGTCATAGATCCAACTATTTAGCATTCTACAATGGTTATATGAAAAGAAGGGGAAATATGTATCAAGAGAGGAAAAGGTGTGAAATTGGACAATGAGGAGATGGCACTTGCCAAAAAAATTCCCAGATCATCACGTGATGACTTTAATCGACACCACGAGCAGGCTTTTATAGTTGACCAAGACTCAATTTGATACACACATAATCTCCACAATCAATTTTATAAAATTTCGTCATAATTAATTATTTATTATGGACTAGAAAATATCTTTCAACAAACTCCCTTGTTGATCCATTATTAAGGACCTTCTAGGAAGCCTTCCAACACAGCAATCAAATATGATCATTTGGTGAAAAACTATACAACACCTTTATAAAATAATATTATCTGATTATTTTTTAGGAAACCATTCAATGACTGTTAGAGAAAGTTGAACTGGTGGCCTTTGTTTTCACTTGAGTTCATCATCTAGGAAAGTACATCTGCATCACTCACAACATTTCATTCTTTCTTTACCCATTCTGTTACATTGAAATCCACCTTTGACAAGAACAAGGTAATGATGAGTGCTCCTCATCATACCAACAACACCGAAGTGTAGGCTATAAGTGGTGGAGGTGTTTGAAATGATTCATTGATTAAGTGGCCAAGCAATTTAGTCCCTGAGTTGAATAAAGAGGAGGTGTCTATTGTTTTAAAATTATTTTTCTATCATGATATAAGTTTGGTAAAATTAACCAAGTCATCTTTCTCATGAGATATTTATATGTAGTCATTCTCTATCGTATGTTTAACTAGTTTTTTTGGCCTATTTGTATCATGTTAAATGATATTTTGATGATGAAAAAAAAACACTATTTGTTGTACTTACTTGTATATTGAGTTTTTGGACAATCAATTGGTCATTATCCAAAGAAAAAGTTAAGAAACATTGAAGAAATTTCACACTTATTAATACTTGTAAATAAAATTCTACCAATACTCATGACTTGTACATGTGCATTATACAATGTGATAGGAACTATATAAAACCAAGTGTTGAATAAACTGACACTAGAACACCATTCAGATAGGTAGATTTAACATAAAAATTATCTTACACTTCTATTTTTAAAGACACATAATGATTTAGGTCAAACTACACATTTTTAACAAGAATCTTGGTCAGTTAAATTTGAATTTGAATGAGATAGATACATTACACTCAGTCTTGTCTATACGTTGAGCAAATTATAGTTTGATCTAGCATCCTTCTAATCTAACTATACTTCAATCGAACTAATGTGAGTAGACTATTTTGTTAATGCATAATATGTTGTTTAGTTTCTACTAGCCATCATTTAGAGACTAGTAGAGATTTTAACTAATCCTTAGACTTTCTAGAAGCTAACTATAGGCTACCTAATGTTTTTATAGAAATAGATAATCATTCATAGATCTTGAGTACACTTGAGCATTACTTCCTACATGTACTCTCTTAAGCCTAAAAAATTAGCTTTCCATTTCCTACTTGGTTTGAAGAAGGTAATTATGAGATTATGTTAAGAGTCCTACTCTGCCACTACAAAACCTTACCAGATATATTCTTGAAGATGGAATTCATCATTTATTCAGTAGGAGCTACTATGTTGTGATCTTTGAGAGAGTTGTAATTTTCTTCTTCTTTACTCATTTCATGTCAGTTCTTGTTTTCTAGATCACTTTCATACAAGAAAGATACGTCTAGAGTGAGAAGGATATGAATATTTTTCAAGGGTACTCTTTTTTGGATTGTAAAAAATAGGTGTAGGTTCGGAGCTACTTCATGTAAATAATATAATGAATGACCTTTTCTTCAAGGGGGTTCTGTATTCAATCATAAAAGACAACAATATCTCTGACATGTAACATAATTAAAAAGAAATTAATTTCACTTTCAGATACACCTGTGTGGAACTTGTAACATACCTAGCTCTAGGTATCTAGCCTAATACCCCCTTACTTTAATCCTTTTCAATAATTTCGGCCTTATTTGTACTCTTTTCTGATTTGGAGTGCACTAGGAGGTATGCAATTGTAAAATTGAATATATGAATATCAGGTGTAAATAATTAGAATGATATTTTGTATAAGGCATAGTTCTATAATTACATCATAATATATTTTGGTTTTAAAAGTAGTTCTCTATAATCTCCTAAGACTTATGTGAGGGAACAAGAGAGTCAAATTGCACTAGAAGAGGGAATAATTACATTAGAGGATCACTCATCTAGAAATTAGGGATTAATAAAGTTAAATTATCAGAATTGGAAATTAACTTTTAATGGGATCCTTCACCCCTCAATTGTCTTACATGTCAAATTTCACGATAATCAGATATTATATGCTCATTCAATTGCACAAGGGAAAAATTGGGAAATGTTTAAATCAAACTGTATATATGCATCATTAACTTGGATTCAATATTATTTGGAATTATGATTTTCATGCATGGCTTTCCCATTTTTTAGCCAATGTGGCCTCTCTCTAGATCGTCTAGTCTATGATCGGATAGAACATGGTTCATCTTCTACTAGTGTTAGTGTAACGATTGGGCCCACTGCCCTAGGCTCTAGTAGAGTTTTAGGAATGACGACTGGCCCCACAGACCACCACTAACCTTAAATGTGTCTTTTTCGTACTCACCTCATGCACAAGTCAGGGTCAACTTCCTGACTGGTCACCCATCCTAGTACTACTCCTAGCTGAGCATGCTTAACTGTGGAGTTCTTTAGTGATGGGCTCCCAAAAAAGAAATTGCACCTTGGTGATATGGGTAGTCCAATCATTCCTTATAAGATCATTCTATCTGAGGTCTCAAATCCTGGGACGTTAAAATCTCCCCCACTTAGACTCTTAACGTCCTCATCAAGGCTCAATATATGGCCTCATAATCTCTTCCCCATTTTAGTGCAGACCCAGAATGGCCCATGGACACCCGACTCCCATCCACGACTACCAGTGCAAGGGTGGCTCCATCTCGTCTCAACGAATAGCACTTTCCATCTTTCCTAGACCACACAGCTTAAAACTGGCATGCCACATGCCCATGTGGGCCCCACACACTGGAGAAGAATTGACTTTGATACCATTTCTCAATTTCTATGTGTCATCCTTACGCAAGGACCATGCTAATCTTCTCTGTATCATTCCAATTTTATCAGATGTCTAGTCATTACAAGTAGGATACTAAGAGTCGTGTATTCTAATCATCTTTCCCCATATTTTCTTTGGATCCCCTCTTTCTATATGCTCAATGTTTTCACCTTATTTCTTTAGAAACACTTCTATAATTTGATTTGGCATTATTTAAGATCCTTTTGTGGTAGGATGCTGACATATCCAAGTTTTCCCTAATCTAACCCTAACTACTTATTTACATAAAATTGGGAATCTAAGCCTAACTACTTATTTCCATAAATTTGGGATGAAGCTTCTAGAACTCTAGACCTAATCACTAGAACTATTTAAACCCCTACCCACCTTCATTTGATTTTTTTCATTCCTTGTACCAAAGCCAATTTTTTCCAACATGTCTCTAAGTGATTTATCATTAATCTTTTTTATTTCTAGAAACCTTCATCTATTATGACATCTATGCTTCACAAGAACCAATTAACCCCTTGTTATAACTTCTCACACATTCATCTTAGCATTTATTTTCTTATCTTATCATGGTTTTCAGCCCAATGTCCTCCCCTTTCATTGACCCTCATTCCCTCAGGGAGGAGGTGCATTCTCCAGCAACCAACAGACACATACTTTGTGCTTGGGGTACCTGAGTCTATCACAACCCTACAATGCTACCTAGATGTTTGTTTGGCATGTGGGTGTGTGAGACTTGCGTTGGAACCTTGTCATGTGATATCCTACCTTCCATGTTGTAGGCATTCTGTGAACATGACTCCCCATCATGATTTCCTTACTCCACCCCTCTTGTTTTGCTTTGTTTTCTAATTTCTTAGAAGGGAATGTCTGTCTTTTCACCCATTTTGATTTTCTTAGCCACCCTAATTTTTTCATTCATCTTTGCCTTGTATTCCATGTCACACCCATTTTATTTACTATTGCATGCAGAGGTAGTTTACACATTTAGTGATGAATTTCATCTAATACATCAATAAAGGATATGTTGAATAAACTATGCAACTAAACAACATAAATATGTAAATAAATATAATTTTGAAATCATGAAAATTTGATAATTCTATCTCAACTACATTCAAGGTTTTATTTGAAGGTCTTCTAAGTCGAATTCTTGGGTTTCTTATATAACAAATACAAGCACCCTAATGTGCGGCATATTGCATGTAGGTGTGTGAAAATGTTGATTGGTGTACATTCATAATTTTCCTACAACATAGGACAAAGATTAAGGTATGTTCATTAACCCTTTTATCTTTAATTTTTTTTACTGAACCCTAGTTTTCCTAAATGAGTCATATATTTTAAAGACTCTATTTGTTATCTCTTTAAATCATTCTAAAGATTCATTATATGGAGACATTCTTTTTCTTTGATTACTAGAATATGTGAAATCATTACATATGTCTCCTTTGACCTAAACTTGATACAATATGGATGTCATCATCCCTTCTTTTGAAATGATTAAGGTACAATAAACATGATAACTTATCTTCTCTATTTTGCATGTGTGTCTTGACTAGTCATATCTAGAATTAGTTACACAACAATTTTAGTCATTGGGTTTTATTCCCCTTCTAGTTGTTGGGTTTTATTCCCCTACCAAATGTGATACATATATCACTTGAGATTTTACTTCTCCTATCAAGAACTTAAGTTTTATTCCTCCTACCATTCTATATTTATTTGGCAATGAGGTTTTATTCCTCTTGCCCTTGGTATGGATTGATGGGTTCCAACCATGCTTTTTAGATTATGCTAGTTTTCACTGTAATCAAAATGAAGTATTACTATTGATATATTATTGATATAATTTGTAAACGAAAGGATCTCATTTGATTGTCATCTCTTGTTAAATTCAATGAATCATATTTTAGACTTGAATATATTACCAAACATACTTTCTCTTGAACTTACCAAATTATTATGGGTCCCTCTTTCTTGGGATCTTTCCTTACTTGTTTACCTTTATCCTATTTAGTAACTAAATTATTTCATAATGAACATACTCATTTTATAGAGATTCATACTATCTTTTTTTTACTTCTTCTAGGTGTTTTTCTCTGCCAACCTAGGAGACTAGCATCCTGTGGATCAGGAATTTGGAAAAGCTTTTCAAGTTTAGTTGAAAGAATAGTTTTGAGATGGCCAAGTTTCCTGATGCAACTGATCTTTGTGGCTAGATTACCTTTCCCTTTAGATTTTCTTTATGGACCAAGTTGATAATAATGCTTAAACTTTTAAATCTTCTAGTTTAATTCCACCTTTATAATACTCTTTGTTCCATAGCACACGTATTGAAAAATCAGCATGCACCCCTTTATAGTTGAAAAATCAATGTTGGGTTTTATTGGATGGGTGTTATATCATTTATCATAATAATTAAAGATTGTATCCCCTCTCATAGTCACACACCTTAGAAGATGGTATCACAACAATAACAATCAATATATTGATCATATTAGAATTACCAATAGTTCCCCTTATAGTGACACCTTTTGGATAAGTCACTTACCCGAAAATGAACCTATATCTGACATGTTGGGATAAGCAAGGTATGTAGAATATATTGAGGTGATAGTGCAGAGCTTTAGCTGTTAACCTATATTTGAGAAACCACCATGTGCATTTTGCTTATAGTATCAGTAAGGCCTCCACATAATATGACTTTTGGGCGAAGCAAAGTGATGATGATGGTAGAATAGTGGAGGATGGTGATGTTGCTATGGTAGGCTTTGTGACTTGGATTATCACATTTATTTTAGTACAATATTTTGATATACTCTATAGATTTTCTTATTGTAAAAAGTTATTTTAATTGTATTACTATATGTACAAACAAAAATGATGTATTATGTATTTTACTGATGTTTTCTTGAACTAATTCATAATGAAGAGCTACATTAGTAGTGGAAGTGTAAGGAGTGGGACCCGAGGGGATCTAAGTAGAGGGATATCAAAAATATCTTAATTCTATCTCCCAAGTGTTAGCTACTTAAGAGAGGCCCACAACTACATGTCATGTTCTCCATGTCATTCACCTAGGGATTGGAATCATACCCCACAAGAGAAGACAAAATGAAATTTGTTGGCATAAAATTCGGTATTTACATATTATTCGGGGATTGAGAAATATTATGAAAAATGACATAAGATATAAAAAGGCTTCCTACAGAAGAGGAAAAGTACTATTCAAGTGGATATCAAAAGAATATGAATTTCAAAATAATGATAAGAAGTCAATAGATGAGGCATTTATTAAAAGGATAATGACTATCAAAATTATTCTTAAATATATAACAACATTATCAAATCATAATAAATGAATGTAAAATAATTAGACTAGTGTTAGTTATGTAGGGTCGAGGCCCATAAGCTCTTAAGACTAAGTCGGATGGAAAGGTGCACACTAGGCAGAAAGGGACACCTAATATGTATAATATGAATGGAAAGACGTAGTCGAGGTGGAAAGTCACACCCTAAACAAATATCCAATCATGCCACAAATAAGGTGTTAAGTACAAACACAAAGTACACCACAATGGGATTATGTTATCAAATTCTCAAACTAGAGTAAAACAAAGAATATCCAACAAAAGATTCATCTCACATGAGTTAACCTCTCAGAGTACAGAGAGTAAAGTGTATGGAATGGCATGTCCCAAAGGACCAAGAGAGAGAGTGAATATGGGTGATTTTGTCAATATGTTAAATAAGGATGCATCATACCTTGTATCGAGTCTACATATATTTAGAGTCAATCCTAGCTCCATATCAGGGTCTTCACAGCACCTACCAAGCATATTATTTTGAATTAAGGTTAGGCAATTACACAAAACCTAAAAGGTTTCCTTTTATTATTATCGAATTAGGTTATCAAAACCCTTTAATCTTATAGATAATAATTTTCCAAGTTCATATAATATTTTACAATATTTTTTGAGTTATAGATTATTAGTTATGAATCATAGAAAATATATCCAATCACAAAATTCCATAACACTCATATACTTTATTAGATTGTAGTTAAGACAAAGCACATTATACCCTTTATTAAAAATATTTTAGCCATATATGCATATTAGTTATCAAATGATACATATGTGACATTCTTACTGAATTTACTTACATGTTACCACATATTAAGTTATTATGCTAATATGAGAATATTATGATATGTGACGTCAGTTATAGAACCTATTGCCACATAATATGTTATATGCATTTTCAAGCCTAAATAACTTATGATTTCCCATTGAGTTATTCATGTCACATGATTTAGTAATGTAGATTAAGGTATAACTTTATCCTTATTTGGTCAAATCTAAAGAACAAAAAATAACAATCTCTTATCCATGTGGTAAGGGTTTCTAAAGACAAGATGCTAGGTTTGGGTATGTTACAAGAAGGGTAACCTAGATTAAGTTAGATCAAAACCATAAACCCCTGGGGTTAAGAGTAGAATGTTAATTAATATGTGTTCTATATATAAGGCTTATTGGAACTCCCCAGTTTAACATTTTATGATGTGGAGTGTTGAACCAAGAAAATCGCTAGATGTCCATCCAACTCTATGCTTGTTTAGAAAACTAGGAAACTACATGTTGCACTCCTTAACCTACTACATGATCAACACCAATTTTTTAGCATGAACTATATACATTTGGACCACACCTAGATTGATACTTAATCTCCTATCAAGTCTTGGGATTCTAAAAATGCAACATTCCCATGATCATTGGACCACAAAGAGTGCCCCCGCTCAACATAGTAAATATTCCTCCTTCCATTTTACCTTTCCTAAAATGGGATATCATCATGTTGATGCCAACTAGTAAACTGTAGGAAGTTTGAAACACTCATAATTTTTGTTGTCTAGATCACTGTCTTTATTTAAGTTTCTATACCATGTTTAAAGACAAGCTTCTCTTAACAATCTTCCATTTTTTCTATATTTAGTATAATTTGTTAAGGTGAAGACTTGTTTCTTTGATCTTCCAATAGTTGTTAGAAATTTTCAATACTTAGAATGTATGTCCACCTCCTCAACCTCACATAGATTCTTGATTAACACTTTTTATCATTTTTGGCATTACCATTAAACTAAAGTTATGTTTTTTTCCAATTGATCTTCTGCCTGGAAGCTCTCTCGTATTAGATAACGATGTCAGCTTAGGAGAAAATATTTTCCCTTGTGAATAGAATATTTTCATATGTCTAGAAGAGGTAGGAAATTCATGAATGTTTTTATCTCACCCTTGTACCATTAATCTTTCCTTCATATCTAGTTTTTAAGATAAGAAAGATGGAGATTCAACACCAAAAGAAAGAGGTACGGAAAGATTGGAGGACCTTGTCGTAGTCCTCCTATTGACTTGGAGATCTCCTCCCTATGCCATTTATGATGACTAAGCACGACATGATAGGATGAACTCCCCAACTTTGGATCTCAAGATACTCAGAAGACCCATTTTCTTCATAAGACCATCAGGGAGGCACTAATCTATTCTATAATAAGCTTTGATCATATCTATAACTTTAGCATGATAAGACTATCCTTTCCTTTTTTCTTGGGATTAATCATATGGAAAATTTCATAAGCCACCAGCACATTGTCAATAATAATTTTTCCTTATACAAACCCGCTATGACTCCTAGAACTTATTTTATACAATATTTGTTTTTTTTCTATTAGACAAGAATTTGGTAATCATTTTGTGTAAACATTAACCAAACTGGTTGGGCAAAACTCTAGAACTATTTTAGGATTTTGGAATTTAAGGATAAGCATAATATAGGCATTATTTCCCAGATTTGTTGTATCTCCCACCACCAATCATAAATGAAATACTTGATCCCTTCCTTGACAGTATCTTGTGACTTTTTTATAGAAAACTACTTTTGTTCCATCTTGACTCTTTTCATTGTTGGGTTGCATCTGATTAAGGGTTGTCGAGACCCTAGCCTAATTGGATTCTTTATTCTTTCCTTCTATATTTTTGGTACTAACCAAAATAGAGATCCCTATAATCTTCCTTCACTCTTGTCTTTAAGTGGAAAAGTCATGTAGGTATTGAATCAATATGAGATGGTTATTTGAATGTACTAAGGTTCGATTCCCTATATGTTTTTTTCATTGTAGATGTCCTCAATAATATTCCTCTTATTATACTAGACCACCTTGTGGTGATATGTGTTCATATCTATGTTCCTCACTTCATTTGTGTGTGTCCTAATGTGCATGCAAGTCTCTTCCTATATCTATTACTCTTGGATTTCTATGTATATTCATGATGACCATATAGACAATATATACTAACAAAATTCCATGCAATTCTGGAGGTGTAATCTCCCTCCTCCTTCTATGATGAATCCATATCTCTCATACATTTGGGGAATATCACCATAATGTGTCAAATTTCTGAGCCTTCTTTGACCTTTTCTCATTATGTGTTTTTCTCTATGTACAATACAATCAGTGCATGTTAAAAGTGAATAATCAAGGAATGTATCACAATTCTCTCATGTATAGGTCACTCTACATCGTATACATGCCACCCTTTTTGACAATTAAACATATTACATGTGTACCCATATTTTCCAATGAACAGATGAATAACTTCCTTGGAGTTGCATTTTCCATTCTTCTATTGGTAACAACATAAATTTGATGAGTGAGAAAGGATTTCTATAATATCTACTCTAGTGATTATTAGAATATCAGAAGGTAAGAAAACAATATTAATCAAGTTTTAGCTTTAGTGTACTCGCTAATGACTATCAATCCATACAAACCCATAAAGACGTATTATTCTGTATGTTTAGTATTGCCTACTTATACAAAATGTGTTGGTCATGGATATATTATATTGCTCTATGATCAAATGTTAACCAAATCCAAAACTCTCCAAATTTACCAGTGTCTCTAACTATAAATCTATTGTCGAAAGAAAGACTTATATTGATGCTTTTATGTTCATTATCATTCATGTTTATTTCAATGACTGAGGCCACATCGAGCATCTCTCTCTAGCATCTAAACCAAAAAGATGTAAACATACCATGTTGCACATACCTTAATGTTCCAACACAAGATCTATATTTTCCTTCATAGACAATTGCCATCACCTTCTACTTTCTTATATATGCAATAACCTTCGTGATGTTATGTATCTTTCTACTATGACCTTGTCCATGTTTATATATTTTCATTATTCCTTTAATTTGACTCATTTTTCTCCCATGCCTATATTTTTACTTTTTACATGCTTCCTTGCTCCTAATCAAGTCATTTATCTCCTAATTTTAGATTTTTTTGTTTATTGTGGTTATCTAATTTCCTTTTCCATTCAAGCTCAAAATAAAAACAAGATGTGGTGGAAAAATATTTCAAAGTATAGTTGTGGTGTTTTTGATGTGGTGTTTAGGACATTGATGGGGATTGTAGTTGGAGTATTGGGATGACATGAGCTCATGTTTTTGTCGGGTTAGGATATTGAACAATGTGTCATGTTGTCTGAATGAAGTTAGAACCCTTCCATGGGTGTTGAGCTCAAAATCTTGGATGGTATTGGGTAGTGTAACATAACAAAATCTAACATCCTATCCCTACAAATCTTAGGATGAAGGATTACAAGCCTATGGGCTTAGTTCAGGAGAAAACCCTTGACATGATTTGAACTAATCTAGACAGACCTAAATAAGATGATCACAGTTAGTGGTTAGAGGATAAATTTTCATGAATAAATAATAACTGGAAAATTTGCATAGTAAACCATAATTTGCTTTAAGTGAATGTTTTTACATCTAAATTGATAAAGGCATAGTTTGGAGACCCATACATGAATGCATGACAAGGTGGAAATAAGTTTCATATAATGGTTAAATACATGCAGTTGTATTTTTCAAATGCCACAATCCTCATTAGTTCAATAATAAATATAATTATTCATGATAATAGAAAAGCCACTTCTAAATCACTAATTAGTTATATATAGTATCTTAATATACACAAAAGATTATGGTATATCAATAAGGAACTTTTTTCCCTCAATTGGGTGTTGATGGAATTAAGTGGCTTAAAAAGGAAAGATTGGTTAAATTATTGATGATCCCAAAAGATGGATGTACAAAGGAAAGTGGGTCATCTAAAGAAAATCCTAAAAACAAATACTTGATGGAGCCATAGATAGGATCTCCATATTGTATTTTTTTGCACATTATTCACATCTTGATGTTTTTTAACACATGTTATCTTTCCTAAAAAATAAATGGATGATCTTTGCATGTTTTTATAGGTATGATGAAAGGGAGAGGAGGCTAACCCTGGGACTTCACCAACCATGAAGGAGTCCAAAATGAGGTTGATATCAACCACAACCTACCCCAAGTGGCTAACGAGTGAAGTCAAGCAAACAGAACCATAGATTAGCAAGTTCAAGATCAAAGTGCTTGGATAAGCCCCCGAAGCAGTCAGATACATTGCCAAGGCCATACTAGAAGACCCAAAAATCCACTAAATCGTAGGTTCTCCAAGGACTAGGGCATCTGAGCCACCATAGTATTGACTTCCACCACGAACATGCTAAATAGTGAGGTTGTGGTAGAAGCCCATCATAACTACCATGAAAAAGACAATAACAAGCTACTCCTTCATCCACGACACCTATGGGAACCATCATGGCTATGTTGGTATGTATGCCCAAAGAGCCAATCATATGATGATTGTAATGGCATAATATGTAATGATTTGATTATTAATAAAAGTATAGATTCCAAATTATTAATGTTTTTCCAGTTATGAGATAATGAAGTAACATAATTAATGTCTAGAGGATGATATCACTTGATGAAGTATGTCTTAAGTATGTGACTTGAAGAATTAGATCATGCAGATGTTAAGAGTATACATTCTCATTATATCCCTAGTCAGATGTTATTGTGAAAGGTTGATAGACAACAATAACACATAAGACTAGATTGTGTGCTGGTGGGTGACTAAATCTCATTAGTCATGATATGGCAATATCAAACGAAGCACATAAATACATGTTAGAGTGTATCGAATAGACCCATCGTGAGAGTAATACATGGAGGCCACTCTAATGGTGGTCATAGTTATCTCTCATAGTGATGATGGTGATTGTGATTCTTAGACCTGAAGTCACTACACTTATCAAATGTCGTTCGGTATGCTTTGACATCGTCAAATGTAATACCCTATAAGGGTTATCATAAAGGTGATGATTGGGTGACTGTGACACATGGGGACTGCCTGTGAGTGATGTATATGGGATTTGTCCCTCTTATGGGAGTATGATATCCTAGGCCACTTGAGTTAGCGAGACTGAGAAATGCATGGTCATGTACATGTGAGTCACTATATGATATTGAGCTTACACATATCCCATACAGTCTACTATAGCAAGAAACATAGATTGAGTGTTGAAGAGGATGACAAATCCATGCCTCAAGTTCAATCTAGATATCAGAGACACATGAATTATACAAAAATTATAACACCAAGAAAAAAATTGTAAGTTGAATTTGTTCCCCAACTTCCCATTTGCTTGGTTAGCAATGATATGTGACTAGGCACCGCTCTTTGCTTGTGATGTCATAATTGGCTATGGCCATTCACTGTCAACATAATATGTGACCTATAGGGTCAAACACATAGGACATGACCTAGAAGAGTAGTTTGATCTTGAAGATGATTGGATTGAGTACTAAAACATTAGGTATTCAATTCAAGCAACAAATCAGCTGACTAAACTCCTGACTGATTGTCTCATTTGATGAAACAACCAGTTGGAGTGTCAAGTTGATTTGATATTGTATTGGCTGAATTGTGCATGAACTGGGTGCCAACCGACCAGATCATTGACTGAGCCGATCGGTCGGTGGTCATGATACGACCGTCTTGCTCCATGAGATGATCAGTTTGAGATGTAACTCGATTGCATCAAGGATTAGTGTTGATTTCATGTCAGACATTAATCAGAATATACATATGTGATTGGGAAACATGCGAAAGGACCGGTTCGCTAAGTGAACCAACCATCTCACATGTGAATTGACCGGTTCAGTTGCCAACCAATCGGTTCGGTGCTTGCATGTTGCAAAAATTCATGATCTTTCAATCCCTTCCACTCCCATACTGACTGGGAACCCTAAACCTAACCCCTCCTATAAATAGAGGGATATTGGGGGCTTCCCAAGACACATAATTGAGAATCACTTGCTCTGATAATTGTTGTTCTCTTTGGTTGTGGTAACCAAGAGAGACCAAGCAAGTCCTACCCAACTAGGGAGGGATATCTAGGGAGAGGGCAACTAAAAATCATTATGGGAGAGCAAGTTGGTGACTAGTGCACAAACGGGAGGGACAACTCCTTCCTTTCTATTCTAGAATGATGATAAGAGTTCTAGGTAGTCCGTGTGGATTTCTCTAGAGGTGAGGTAGCCTTTTCCTGTCGCTAAGGAGGACAATATCAACCAGTAGTCAGTGGCGATAGGAGTTTCTATAGATGACAATGTTCGAGTCTACTGTCCATGGAGGAGCCGCAGACAAGTCCCAATACAACTAGAAGATAGTTGCACATCTACAATGATGATGAGTATGTCATTGGACTTGCACTGGGACTAGGTATATCCTCGAAATTATCATTTTCATTATATATTTGTTGATGTAATTTGCTGGTTTATGGGTATATGACAACAACATATTTGTTTCCGCTACCTATTTTGTCACCCTATTTCCCAATAGTGGTATTAGAGCCATGTAATTCTACTATATTTTGGGATAATTGATATGATTAGATTTTGGTTTTATTGTTTATTTATTGCATGCGATGCTAATAAATTTCTTGTCCAATCGAACACCATGATAATCCCAAACTAATATATATATGATATATATATATATGCTATTTACACGTGTCTCCCTAAAAGTGGGTTTTAATGGTGGATGTGTAGCATGGTTATGGCCAATAACCCCTATTATATATGAGTGGTTGTGTGGTTGGTTAATCTTATTTTATCTCAGTGTATGTACCAATCCTCAATCTCATCCTCCCAATGTAAAGTTAAAGTTAGGTCTTTCCTACCCTTACATACCTTGAATGTAACTTGAGGCATCTCTATAATCATGTAATAGTAGGATAGTTTACTTTCTTGTTATGACGAAGAAGAAGGATCTTCTGACAAAGACAACCGACCATCTTAGAGATGAGCTGACCGGCTAGAGTACTAGAAGGATGATCCTAAATGACTTCCTGGTGGACCCAACAGATTGGATGGAGGAGCCAATACATGGTGGACAGGATAACCAGACAATCGGTGAGATGACCAAATGACCAGACAGGAGGTGAGCCTATTGATTCAAAGGTTGAATCGAGCAACCCCGATTGTAAAGAACTAGTCTTCATCAACAATAAGTTTCTAAATGTAAAGCATACCAAAATTGTGGTAGTTCCTTCCCTCTCTAAGGAATTACATTAGGCTGGCCATAACCATCACTTTTGTTCATTGCATATTTTCATTTGGGATATAACATGTATATTGTAAGATCCTTGACCTGAGTTTTAGGGTAACCCTATTTTCTTTAGCTTTATCTTGTGATTAGAACCTTGCTCTAGTTTGAACTTGTTTAAAGACTGTTTGTTCTAGTTTTGGTGCAAATTTTAATTTACCCATTAAAGGGGGTTGATGGGAAATTTTCCACCTCTAGAGTGTTCCCTCCCTTTCTTGACATCATCTAGAGGAGATATAAAGAAGAGGGAGGCCTATTTGATCTCTTATTGAGGAGTTGACACCTTAAGGGTGATTAGGGTTTCCATGCATGTTGGATGTCTCGACCCATGTGTTGGGTGTGTTGTCTCGACCTTGGGTCACGACCTAAGTTAGTTTTGGAGGGTGTCACAGTCGAGACACCTCATCTAGGTGTTTGGGTCACGACCTAGGAGGTCTAGGGTGGTTTTGGGTCGAGATGGATGACCTAGCATGTGTTGTCTCAATCTAGGTTTGATGGTGTTACCTTGTCTTGACCTAGATGGTGGTGTCGTGACCATGAATGGTGCAACCTAGGACGGTCGTGGCCACGATCATGTAGGAATCCATGGTGGTCAAGACACTACCTAGAGTGTATCACCATGCCTTTCATTTCATGTTTAATGGTTGCATGTGGTTGCATGTTGGTCTTTTGTGAGGACAAGTGTCCCTTTGGTCCCTTAGTATGTTGCCACATCACCCTTTCCTCTGTCTCTCATCCTTCATATATATAACCCCTTAACTTCCCTTGTTTGCAACCATTTCATCCATCTATCTTCTTCCTCCTTATTTGCTTCTTCTTGGTGCTTGGTGGGGTAGGGAAGTTCAACCTTGGAGCTTGGGGATCAATATCCTCTTGCATATGGTGGTGGTGGTGATCTGAGCTCATCTTTCATCCTTGGTAAGTGTTTGTCTTCTAAGTTGATGTTTCTTTTGATCTCCTACCTTCATCTTCCTCTCTTTTCTCAGTCCTAGACCATGGTTCTTCCATGGTAGTCATTTTGGGAGAGAAACTCCACATCACAAGGGTCGTAGACCATGTTTCGACATGGTAGATCCAAGTGTGAAGAGGATTTTTCCTCTCTTTTTCCCCTTTCTCTTTTGGTTTGGACAAGAGTTTCTTTGCTTCTTTCCTTGGGATAGCTTTGAACTTGGTGTCTTATTCTCCTTGAGGTGCTCTTGTGGCCAAGTGTGGAGATTTTGGTGAAGCTTATTCAACCCTAGGATCGTGTGCTTGGAGCTCTTGATCTTGGAGTTTGGAGCTCTTGGTGGTGATCATCTTAAGGCGGGTTATATAACACTAAACCAACTTAATTATCGCACTTGTTTATACATTTTGTTACTTACTTCTCCCTCTAGATTTTTCCTCATCATTCTTGTTCTTAATGGTAACTTCTAGATCTTTTTCAATAGAGTTATCTTGTTTGGTTTGAAAGCAATTTGAAACCCTAATCTTCTTGTACCTGATTTGGTATATAATGTGTTACGAAGGTTTTTCTCCATGTCTTGCTCTTTATCTTTCTATCATGCATGGTGTTTGTGCACCTAGATGTGGGAGGGATGTTAAGTTCAGTTTTGGTATTCTTGAGCACGGTTTTCCCTTCCTTGGATAAGGTTCTTCCTTGGTATTTTCTTGACCCATGCCTTAGGGTCTTGGTGACAGTTTGTATGTGGCCTTTTCTTCTTGATAACAATAGTCTCACCCTTGGTTTCAGTTATGATTTGGTGACCTAGATGGTGCATCTTGGTGTGATTGAGACACTTTCCTCTTGGTGTTCGCGACCTTGATAGCCTTTGGTTGAGTTACCCCTTTGTGGTTGAGTTTTCCCTAGTGATGATAGGTTGAGATACTTGGAATGTGGCTTAGAATCACTTGGAGTTGGGGATTTGTTCGTACCTTGTTTGGTTTGAGACACCCTCTAGGGTGTTGGCTCATGACAGTGAGGGTCTTAGGTTGCAACATAGGTTAGTGGTCGAGACACCTTTGGTCGTGATGCCTTGTGGAACCCTAACCCTAAGTGTCGCGGGTGCAAAATGACCTAGGGGGTGGGGGTGGAGACATGAAGGTGGATGGTTGTAACACATGAGTGTTGCGGTCATGACATGGACCATGTTGGGTGGTCGTGACCTATGTGGTTATGAGGTCAAAATAGGGTGATGGTAGGTGGATGAGAAGCACATGTGAACACTTAATGATACTCATATACGGATGATATATAAGCTATATATAATGCTATTTAGAATGTTATCAAATGAACTCTAATGATCTTTTCTAGCCGTCATACACTCTAAGATGATGGAGGGTGATGGTTCTATGGTTAATGGTTGAACCTAGTCTTGTAAACTGTAATCGGCTAAGAGGTAATCCTAACCCTAATAGTCTGCAATGAGACTTGCTTGTTTCTCTCTCATGGAATGGTTATAATGTCATCTGATTATTTCTCTTGTTTATGAAATTATAACCATGCATGTGTTATGATCTTGATAATCATAGATATTGTTTGCTATGGTGAGTATGAAATGACACATGTTGAATATGCCCTTGTATGGCATGTTGAGGCACTTGTGCTACGTGAAAAATATGAACAGGTCCTATGACCTAGAAGTGACTTGTTGCATATTATGAGATGGCTTTTCCCAATGATGAGTTGGGGGGTTGATATTCCATAGCTTGTGACTTTGGTATTGATGACGTGACATATGGAAATCATACAAGCATCATGTGGTAGTAGTGTGACAAGTTCACACCCTATACATTTATGTTTTCTAAATTATACTATGCCCTTATCTTTGTAGGATTTGTTATGATTTTATACATTGTAACTTGATTGATGCTAAAAGACACTTAATTGGCTTAACTAATCAAGTGGAACCTAATCATGTAGTTTTTCCCTATTCCATAGATCCATCTCAGTGTCAACACTTGTTGGTTGGTGAAACAAGTTTTTCCTTAGAGGAAGTCTAGAGTCATATACTGTTGAGTATATGCGTTCACATGATTGGCTACGTGCCATATCTTGGTAGGAGTGTGACTGCAACCCGTACCTCAGTGATATGTTTCTCATGTGGTTTCACATGATTGGCTATGGGAGGTAGCTCAATTTCACTAGCATCATGACTTGTACTAAGGTGGGCTAGGACTTTCACTATTGACTATATGTCACAGGTTGCAGTTGACTGGTATGTCTCTGTTGTGTACTCGTGTACTGACTATGATGTTTGGTGAGGTCATGGATTCCGAATCTTCCATGGACCTTGTATGGCATTGATTTTGACTTAGAAGTGGTCGGTTGGATTTAGGCGGTACAACTCAAATCCTCGTGGCATAATAAAATACATAATCAACCATGTAGTGTACATGCTTAGCATCAAATGCAAAAACATTGGATGAGGCCTTGCTTGCTTTTGTACAATATAGTTGGTAGTGAATATACATGTTCTTCATATTCCTTTGATGATGATAAGATGTTTTTTAATCCTATTGCAACTTCTTATACTATTAGTAATGATTACCTGCTTATCATAGTCAAGGTTTTACTTATGTTCTTTATTTACCTTATCTGTGCTAATAATAGTTTTGGTGGAGAGTTATATCTCCTGCTGAGATTTGGAATCTCACCTTGTGGGTTTCCCACATCTTTTAGGTGGACATACACAAGGGGTTAGAGATCGTGCAACGGAGGCTGAGCAACAACAAGTAGGATAGTAGCATCTAAGGTTGGGAATGCTGCTTGTGGTCTTTTATGGTTAGAGTCCAAGAGTCATCGTTGTACACTCAGGTCCAAGGGGGAGTTATGTATGTTCCTCGACGGTGTTATTGATATGAGTTTTTGGTTATGCACCCTTTTTGTATATAGTTGGATGTTGTATATGTTTAAGTAAGTGAACAAACATCACATGTGAGAGGTAGTCGTTTATTGACATGTTGTAAATAACGATGCTTTATAATATATAATTCAGATGGCAACTTTTTGGATCATGATGTAATAAGTTTCTTAATGTTGGATCTTGTTGTAATTGGCTTTAATTTTTAGTGTTTTTTGGTAATCCGCTATTGTGTTTCATTTTAATCTCGTGACATGTGTTTGTGTGAAAAAGGGTGTCAAAATTGGTTTGTATTAGAGCTTTAGGTTCACTGAGTCTACATGGACCTAGGACTAGGGTTTGTGTATGTTCTTGTATTCTTGAGTCTGTCTTATCGTGACTTCTGCTTATGAAGAGTAAGAAGAAAAGCTTAAAGATGTCTAGAGAACATGAAGAACACGCTACCGAGAGCAGTGTTGCTGCACCAGGTGGTGGTGTAGAAAACTAGGCATGAGAAGATCGGGTGCCTGAGGATCCATAGTTTGGCCCAACCATGCTTGAAAACCTTTCCTTTCAGTCTATTTTTGGGCAATTCTTGGATAGTATAACACATATGAAGGATAGGATGCCCACACCACAACCTAGGTTACTGGTTCCTAATGCGGAATCTTCAGGTACTGGGAAGACTTTTGAGCGGCTTCACTGTGTTGGGGTTGTGGAGTATGTTGGGACGGTTGATCCAATAGATGCTGATCTATGTCCTACTAATATCTAGAAGGCCTTTAAGATCCTTAGCATCCCGGAGGTGGAGAAGATGAAGATTTTTGTGTATCTCCTAAAGGGGAGTGTTGGCCATTGGTGGGCCATAGAAGAGGACAAGAGGCCTGGTGTTGAGGTAGGTTGGGAGGAGTTTCAGTGTGAGTTTGTTAGTTGGTACTTCCCACAGACCTACCTAGATGAGAAGATCAGCCAGTTTGAGAAGATCTGATAGAGACCCATGTCGATCAATTAGTATGAGGCCAAGTTTATGGAGCTTCTTTGTTTCTGTTCACTCATGGCTGCCACTGATGATGAAAGGATACAACATTTTTAGAAAGGGTTGAACGCTAAGTTTTCTACATTGGTGGTTTCTTTGGAGAATCGAGAGAGGTTTTCCACGTTCATGGAGTCTATTCGAAAGATTGTGAGGTCTGTGATAGAGAAGAGGGAGACGAGTGCCAGGAAGATGTTTGTCTACTTCTTGATTCATATTTGTTTTGGTTGACCTGGGTGCAACACACTCTGTTGTCACTCATGAAGTGCTTGACAATTGTCTTTTTCCTATTGTAGGAGAGATAGTTTGTTGTTAGAAACCCTGTTAGTTGGTTCTGTAGTGTTGCAGGAGGTGTGTCCTTCTTGTGTCCTTTCTTTCTCAAGGTACAACATGCAAGTGGATCTCATACCACTTGATATGCATGGATTCTATGTAATCCTTGGAATGGACACCTTGGATAAGTATAGTGTGGTCGTGGAATGTGGTTCCAAGTAAGCGATGCTTGTAGATGGTGAAGAGATGTGGATATTCCAAGGGGATAGGAAGATTCTTCCTACTTTTCTAGTATCGACAATGGTAGTAGGGAAGCTATTGAGATAGGGTTGTGAGGCATTCTTGGCACATGTACTGGATACTGAGGCAAGGAGTCCAAGTATTTAGGAGGAGTCGGTTGTCAGGGAGTTTGAGTACGTGTTTCTTGAGGAGTTTCCACGTGTTCCCCCACCTTGAGAGATTGATTTTGAGATCAATCTAGTTGCCAGCATGTAGCCCATGGGTCAGACACCCTACATGAAGGCTCCAGTTGAGATGGAAAAGTTGAAAAAATAGTTGCAAGAGCTACTTGTTAAAGGTTTCATTAGGCCAAGTATGTTGCCATGGGGTGCTCCAGTTCTATTTTTAAAGAAGAAGGACGAGTCCATGTGGCTGTATAGACTACAAAAAGTTGAACAAGGTGACGATAAAGAACAAGTATCCTTTGCCAAGGATAAACAATCTGTTTGACCATTTGTACGACATGAAAATGTTCTCGAACATAGACATGAGGTTGGGATATCACCAGATGAGGATCAAGGAGGATGACATACCTAAGTTGGCTTTTAGAATGAGGTATGGTCACTACGGGTTCGTGGTTATGCTATTTGGGTATCAATACTTTATTTCCTTCACTGATGACTTCAATAGGTATGGCTATGTTTATTTAATGAAACATAAGTTAGAAATTCTTGACATGTTCTAGGAGTTTATGAATGAAGTATAGAATCATCTTCTAAAAAAGTATCAAGGAACTTTGTTCTGATCGAGGTGGAGAATACTTAAGCTAGGAGTTTGTGAACCTTCTTACAGCCCATGGGATTATATCCAAGTGGACTCCACCTAGAATACCACAACACAATGGTATTTCAGAGAGAAGGAATCACTTATTGCTAGATATGGTACAATGAATGATGAGTTTAGCTTATATTTGAACTACTTTTTGGGGGTATTCTCTAGAAACCACCGCGTTTACACTAAATCGAGTACCATCTAAATTGGTTCAAAAGACACCATATGAGATATGGTATGGGAAACATCCCAATATGTCTTTAATGAGAATTTGGGGATGTCAATCTTATGGTAAGAAAATGTTTTATGAAAAGATTTGACCTGAGTATGAAAATTGTTATTTTGTTGGATATCCTAAGGAGACTAAAGGATATTACTTTTATTCCCTATCTGACAGCAAAGTTCTTGTTGCCAGAGATATTGTATTCCTAGAAAAGAAATTTATTCCCAAAGGGATCAGTGGGAGGAAAGTGGAAATAGATGAGGTTCGAGATCAACAAGAAAGCATTGAACTGATAAATGTATAAGAGGAAGAAAGAGAATCACAAAATGTTGTGGAGACTCTAATTCCTCGAGTAACTCAGGTACCTCATAGATCTAATAGGACGTGCCTTGAACATTAGAGATTTGGATATCCTGTGACTCAAGAAGGTAGTAAATTGGTCATATATGATGAGCCAATAATCTATCTAGATGCTATTGAGGGATCCGAGTCTAAGAAATGGATTGAATCCATGAGTTATGAGATGGAATCCATGTATGCCAACAAGTTATGGACCTTGGTGAATCCACCTGAAGGGGTAAAACCTATATGGTGCAAATGGGTCTTCAAGAAAAGGACAGACATGGATGGAAAAGTTCAAACCTATAAGGACATATTGGCTGCAAAGAGTTTTAAACAAATTCAAGGAGTTGACAATGATAAAAAAATTTCACCAGTGGCCATAGTTAAATCCATCAGGGTCATGCTTGCCATTGTAGCTTATCATGCCTATGAAATTTGGTAGATGGATGTTAAAATCACATTCCTTAATAGGAATATTCTTGAGGATGTATATATGACCCAACCTGAAGGTTTTATAAATACAAAGGATGCAAATAAATTCAATAAACTGCAAAGGTCAATCTATGGATTGAAGAAAGCATCTCAGAGTTGGAATCTTCATTTTAATGAGACAGACAAAGAGTTTGTATTTATTCAAAATGAAGACAAACCTTGTGTGTACAAGAAGGTTAGTGGGAGCATAGTGATATTCCTAATGTTGTATGAAGATGACTTACTATTGATGGGGAATGACATCCCTGCTTTACAAAAGGTAAAGACATGGCTTGGATATACATTTTCTATGAATGACTTGGGAGAAGCATCCTACATATTGGGGATTAAGATCCATAGAGATAGATCTAAAAGGCTTCTTAGACCAAATCAAAGCACATACATTGACAAAGTGTTTAAGTGGTTTAGCATGGACATATCAAAGAGTGGAAAGATGCCCATGCTACATGGAGTTACCATCTCTAAAGCTCAAAGTCCCAATTCTCGTGAAGAAAGGGAGCACATGAGTTTGATTCCATATGCCTCAACAATTGGATCAATCATGTATGAAATGTTGTGTACTCGTCTCGATGTCTCGTATGCCTTAAGCATGGCGAGTAGATATCTATCAAATCTAGGTGATGCTCACTGGATAGCCGTAAAGAACATCCTCATGTACTAGAGAAAGATAAAGGATAAGTTCTTGGTTTCTAATGGAGAGGAAGAGTTGGTAGTAAAAGGTTACACTGCATGCTTCCATATTGATAAAGATGATTACAGATCACAATCAAGATTCATGTTTTATCTAAACATAGAGATATAAATTGGAAGAGTTCCAAGCAAGAGATAATTGCTGGTTCTACAACAGAGGCCAAGTATATTGTTGCATCGAATGCAATAAATGAGGATGCATGGATCAAGAAGTTCATTTTCAAACTTAGGGTCGTTCCAAGAATCAACGAAACATTGAGCTATATTGTGACAACAATGGAGCTATTGTACAAGCTAAGGAACCTAGATCACATCAATTCCCAAAGCAGATATAAAGGCAGTTCCATCTCATATTAGAGATCGTACAATAGGGGAATGTAAAGATTTGCAAAGTAACACCTGAGAACAATTTTATTAATCCCCTGACAAAGCCACTTTCATATCAAAAGCATGATGGACATGCTAGATCACTTGGAATATGATTTGTAGGTGATTGGCTCTAAGTGCACGTGGGAGTCTGTTGGTATGTATGCATAGAGATCCAATAATATGATGATTGCCATGGCATAATATGTCAATAATTTGATTATTAATAAAAGCAAGCTTCCAATTTAGTAATGTTTTTCAGTTATGAGATAATGAAGTAACATAATTAATGTCTAGAGGATGATATTGCTCGATGACGTATGTCTTATATATGTGACTTAAAGAATGAGATCATAGGGATGTTAAGAGTATGCATTCTCATTATGTCCCTATTGGATGTTATTGTGGAAGGTTGATAAACAACAATAACACATAAGACTATAGTATGTGTTGGTTGATGACTGAATCTCATTAATCATGATTGTTGGATCTAAGGGCTCTAGGGGGGGTGAATAGAGCTACAAAAATTCTCACAAAACAAATTAGACCTTCAAATTATATCAAATTCAAGCAATAGCTTAATAGCAATTTGAAGTCCTATCTAACAAGCATAGTAAGGATGAGAGAGATTGATAACAAGCACTTGACAAAAGGATGTAGAGTGTTTCCACACTTCAAACTAGAAGTGAGTCAATCCACTACATAGAGAGGTCAATCACATTTCTCTATATTATCACCAATAAGAGTTAAAGGAATAGACCACCAAAGGACTTACCCATCCAACCACAAGGAGATATCCACCTTACCAAGGAGCTTATCCACTTAGCTTGAGTCTTCAGCCTTCACCAAGGTCTTACCCACTCAAGCTCAAGTCTTCCTCCTTGAAGGACTTTGATTCTCCTCTTGGATCTTCAGCCTTTGCCTTCTCCTTCACCTGGAGAAGATCACCACCTCTTCAATCAACCTTGAAGAGGACCGGCTACAGCTCGTTCTTCACTCGATGGAGCTTGCTTCACCTTTTCTTCATGTAGGAAGGGGATAGGGAAGTAGTGGAGGATTGAGAGATTTACATGCACAAGGGTGGATCTCTCTTACAATAAGCCTAAATCACTCACAAATCATGAAATGAACTGTAAACTATAGAGAGAAAGGGGCTCAAGTAGTAGTAGCACACTCAACTATAGCAAGGACCTTGAATATAGTGAATGAGCAAACTTGGAATGAACTCCAAGGGGTCCTATTTATAGCTAGGGGTGCTCCCTTGAGTTGGGGAACACTTAGGGCTGAAATATAGCCATTTTCCTCAAAGCATCAGATCAATTTTCACCCCAAATAAGTCATCAATGGTTATAATCACTTTTTCTACATTTTCCATACAGTGTATTCGGTCGAGTTACCTTTATTGAAACTCGACCGAATATCTATATCCATACAGTGTATTCGGTCGACTGATTACACTCTATGGAAAAGTGCAGAAAAGTGTTTCTAGCCATTGTGGAGTTGCAACAAGTGAAAATATATCTGTTGCAAGCCACAAAATGGCTAGTTTTCATTCTCAAGTGTTCCCAAAGGCTAAGAGGCATCCCCATCTATAAATAGAACCCCTTGGGCTTCATTCCAAGGTTGAGCATTCAATGCAAACTCTATGTGAGGTTCCTATTCTATAGTTGAGTGCTTCCTACAGCCTCCTCTCTCTCTCTAAGCTTAATCACTTTCTACATCCATTAGAGTGAGTAGGAAATCTATAAGAGAGCTAGTCCTACATGTATATCTTATGAGGCTATCACTTCCACCACCTCCCCATATCTCTTTTCAACCATGAAGATGAAGGTTCTCTCTCTTATGCAAGAGAGGTGAAGAAGAACAAGGGAAGGAGTCCCTTGGTGAAGATCAAGGCTGAAGACTTGGAGCTAGAGTGGGTAAGCCCTTGGTGAAGGCAGAAGACTCCTTGCTCAAATGGGTAAGTCCTTGGTGGAAGCTTCTCCGAGTGAAGGTGAAGTCAAAGGCGGAAGATCCAAGAAGAGTGGGTAATTCCTGCAAGGCTGAAGACTTATGCAAGAGTAGGTAAGTCCTTGGAAGAAGGTGGAAGACTCCTTGCAAAGTGGGTAAGTCCTTGGTAAGGTTGAAGACTCTTTGTATTGGATAGGTAAGTCCTTTTTTGGGCATGTATTGTAAGTCTTATGAATGAATATAAGAATGCAATGATTAGGAAATCCTAGAGGTTGACCTCTCTAGGTAAGTGGACTGACATACTTCTAGTTTGAAGTGTGGAACCACTCTAAATAGCTTGTCTACTTGTGTTTGCTCATTCTCTCTCTCCCTTTCTATGCATGTTTTAGTTTCACACAAATTTCCTATTTAGCAACCTTATCTTGTGATAGATCTTGAAGGTTTAATGAATTTTGTTTAAGTGCTTTCAGCTCTATTCACCCCCCTCTAAAGCATCTAATCATCCATCTAGGATCCAAAAATCGGTATCAGAGCGGGTCTTCTCCAATCATACTTCAACAAGTAGGAGAAGATGGGTGACTACCAAGGAGGGAGATACTTGATCAGCCTACCAATCTTTGATGGGAGCAATTTCCTCTATTGGAGAACATGGCTACAATTCTACATCCTAGGATCAAGTCTTGAGATGTGGCAAATTGTGAACAACCCATACATGATACCAAAGACAAAGATTGAAGAATGGGATGAAGCTACCTTGAAGAAAGCAACCTTGAATGCTAGAGTGATGCACATCCTCTATGCCTCCATGACCCCCACCGAGTTCAACCGGATTTCTTCATGTGAAACAACCTTTATGGTATGGAGAAATATATGCATCACTTATGAAGGGACAGATCAAGTGAAGGAAAGAAAAGTCTACATGCTCAAAGGGCTGCTTGAGAACTTCAAGATGGGAAAGGATAAGAGGATAGCCAACATGTACTCAAGGCTCAACACCATTATGAATGGTCTTGCTGTTCTAGGACATCCTATGTCTAGTGGAGAGATCAACTCAAAGATCCTTAGAACTCTCCCCAAGAGGTGGGAACCCAAGGTGACTTCCATTGAAGAAGCAAGGTCCCTTAAGGATGTCCCTATCGAAGAGCTCATTGGAAATCTACAAGCACATGAAGCCACACTTGACAAGAGGGAGGAAGTAGAAAGACAAGAGGAGAAATAACTCAAGAGAATGAAGTAGGCTGAAATCAAAGCTCAAATCAAGGCTATTGTTGGTCAAGATTCTCCATCCTCTCAATTTGAAGAATATGCCATGTACTCCACGGGTAGATTCTAAAAAGGCAAGTCCTTCTCCATCCGATGCTTCACATGTGGAAAAAAGGGTCAATACAAGGAAGACTGCCCACAAGGCAAAAAGATTCATCTGCACAAGAAGAAGGAGAAATGGCACTCAAGCTCAAGTGGCTCCTCCAACTCAAGCTCAAGTGAAGATTCAAGTGAAGGATCAAGCTCAAGCTCTAGTGATGAAGGAGAATGCCATTTTTCTCTTATGGCATCAACAAGTAAGGACTCAAGTGAGGCAAATCTAAAATCTTTAGATAAAGAATCTTTGATTGCTATTATTCATGATACTTGTGCCTCTCTTAAGTCTTCTAAAAGGAAAAAGAAAGAGCTTGCTAGAATTGTTGATAATTTGCATATAGAACTAGATGATCTTCAACATGCTAATTCTCGCTTGCTTGATGATAAAAATGATTGTCTCAGTCAAGTAGACTCTCTTAAACTTGAAAATGCTAATTTGCTTGATAAGATTAGATTTCTAGAAGCTCAACCTCTCATGCCTAGTTCAAATGAAGAACATACTTTAATTGTTGATTCTCTCATGCATGATATTGATGTTCTTAAATCTGAAAACAAGGACAAAGCTTTTTTTTACAAGAATTAGAAATAGAAAATGCCTCCTTGCTTGCAAAAATAAATGTGCATAAATATTGTTCTAGTTCTACTAATAGAGAGAATGTTGTTGCTGTTATTCATATTGATAGAAATTCTTATTTAACTAAAGCTCTTTGCTTAGAAAATGATATTTTGCATGCTAGAGATAATATCAATAATTTGTCTTCTACTATTACCTCTCTTATGCATGATAATGATGGTTTGATATCTTCTTTGCAAAGATTCCTAGTTAGTAAGAAGAGACTAAATGATATCCTACACCATGCTACTAAACAAATTGGTAGACATGGTTTGGGGTATGATGGTAGTCAAAGGAACAACAAAGGTAAAGGACCTCCAATCTTCCATGGAGAATCCTCTAGTTCCAAGACTATGGGCACATGCAACTATTGCAATGAAATTGGTCATTACTCTACTTGTTGTCCTTTTAGGAAATCACCCAAGAGAAATAGGACTTGGGTTGCTAAATTAACCCCTCTGGACAAAAATATGATTGGGAACCATTTCATCTTTCTTCGTGTAGGTACTTGCAAATGGATTGACTTGAGCTATTGAATTGCAAATTGAGTTCTCAATCCACATGAAAGAAGAAAGGAGAGATGTGTAAAGGGCGACAACAAGTGGAAAAAGGAATGGTAATCACAAAGGTAATGTTTATCTTTCTTATAACCATTTCTAACTTGTTTTTGTCAAGTTAGTGTGTACTATACATATGGTTTTGGAGTCAAAAGTGGTATTTTGTGTTTCTCTTCACACTTTTGCTCAAAAACTATTTCTAATGCTTCTATCGTGCATGACTAACTTGCTTATACATGTTTGGATATGGTTTTTACATTTAGCATGCCTTTCAATATGTTCCTATGAAATATATGTGCTTTTTGACAGCTGATCTGTCAGTCGAGTTTGTCCTATTTGAAACTCGACCGATAGGCACCAATGGGTGATTCCAACATCTGTCATCGGTCGAGTTGACAATGAACATAACTCGACCGATAACATTGTGCACATAATATACGTTTGGCTTATTGAATGAGAATTTCTCTCTCAACTAGATTTTCTCAACCAATAGCCTTATTCTTTGGTACTCCCTTGGTACTGTTATATATGCATATTGCCATGATTCTAATT
This sequence comes from Alisma plantago-aquatica, assembly GCA_963693085.1. Classification (NCBI taxonomy): domain Eukaryota; kingdom Viridiplantae; phylum Streptophyta; class Magnoliopsida; order Alismatales; family Alismataceae; genus Alisma; species Alisma plantago-aquatica. The sequence continues at coordinate 886,147,854 of OY856411.1, forward strand.
TACCTATCTTGCGTACACCTCTATCTCTCTAATTTCTCTAAATTAGTATATCTATATCTTGCAATTACTTGCTTTGAGTTGTTTTGCAGGGTTTTGATGATGATCTCTTTGGATCTCTTGGTTGTGTCTAAAAATTGCTTTCGTTGTACTCTAACTTGCTACATCTATCTAGGTGTATATCTTGTTTTGATACAACCTTGAGGTTCTTAGTGGTAATCATCTTATGGTAAGGATGCATATATAGTGAGTTATATCCTTTCATGCTTCTAAAATTGCATATCTCTTTGTTTGGATATATCTCCACATCTACTCATAGCTTGCTTTATCTTGTGTATATTTTGGTGTCTCTTGCTATGATCTAGATCCTACTAGTAGTCGTAACTTGTGATATCATCTACTAGTAGTTCACATACATGTAGTTCTAACCTTGTTTATAATTGGCATCTTCGCTCATCTATATGCTATGCTTGTATCTTGTCTAATACATGCTCAAGCTTGTTACTTGAATTGCATATATACTATCTTGAGTTGCTTGCATAACTTTGTGATGCAAGATACATAAATCTACATTGTATGTAGAAATTAGAGTATTTTTGGATTTTATGTAGATTTTGCTCCAGTTTTATTTTTTGGTGCAAGACTAGTGTTTTTTCATGCAGAAATGACCTTCTAAGCAAGGCTCATCGCTTTGCCATGAGCCCTGGAACTTTTTGGGCAAATTCTTTCATCTTGAGGGTCAAAATTACATTTTATTGTTTTTCTATAGTACTTCATCTTACATTTTGGGTTGTTCAAGTATATGGTTTAACTTGCTTTTCTTTCTATGCTTGGACAAGACCCTATCTGTGCTCTTCTACTCTCCTTATATATATTTGTGTTATCTCCTTTCTCTTTAACAAGTGATGTTTCTTATTTCTTCATAACCCCACTTTTTGAAATGACAAAGGGGGAGAAAGGTATGTCTTCTTTTAAAAGAGGAAGAAGGCACGTCTTACATGAAGAGGAGAAGTATGTCCATGTAAAGAGGAGAAGGTAAATGGGAGAACACATATATGTGTAGAACATATATGAGTAGAAGACATAGTATTCTATAAATGTTATGAAAGCTAACCATGAAGGAGAAATAGCATCAATCGAGGGGGAGTATGAAAACTCCATGCGCATCAATTGAGGGGGAGCATATGAGCTCAATCCTATTAAAACCCCTAGGTTTCTCTGAAGGTATGATTTTACTTAAAATCTTTCAATACATTTATGGAATGGTTTGTCATCTTCAAAAAGGGGGAGAATGTTGACTCAAGGTCAATTAGGTCAATGTTGACTCACGTCTAAATTGACTAAACCTATGTTTTGATGATTACTAACCATTCCACATATTGGTGTCTAACGCTTCTACTTGATTGTTTCCAGATTAGGTATAGACACACTCCAAATGCCCTAACTTGCACATCTCAAATTGGAGAAATGATAAGTCAAAATCAATACAAGTGCATGTTTTTATAATATGATGTAAATCCATTAGAATCATGTTGTAAATCACTTGTAATGATTGTATGACTTGTAATTAAGATTAGAAAAATATTAGGAGCACTTAGATCGAATTTTTAAGCACTCAAAAGCCATTTTCCAAAATTCAAATCAGGTTGTTCATCGGTCAAGTTCTGTGAGTTGGAAACTCGACCGATCCTGATTGGATCTTGAAAATGACTTTTGATCGGTCGAGTTTATACTACACAAAACTCGACCGATGGAGTACCAGACCAATTCAATTTTCATTGGTCGGTCAAGTTTCCCCAGGACAAACTTGACCGATGGTCTGAATATTGACTTTGTCTATTACTCTATCGGCTGAGTTACCCTTATAAAAACTCGACCGATTACACTGTACAAAAAGGTGAAGAAAAGTGTTTCTAGCCGTTGTGGAGTTGCAACAAGTGAAAATATATCCGTTGCAAGCCACAAAATGGCTAGTTTTCATTCTGAAGTGTTTTCAAAGGCTAAGAGGCATCCCCAGCTATAAATAGGACCCCTTGGGCTTCATTCCAAGGTTGAGCATTCAATGCAAACTCTATGTGAGGTTCCTATTCTATAGTTGAGTGCTTCCTACAAACTCCTCTCTCTCTATAAGCTTAATCACTTGCTACATCCATTAGAGTGAGTAACAAATCTATAAGAGAGCTAGTCCTACATGTATATCTTGTGAGGCTCTCACTTCCACCACCTCCCCATCTCGTGTTTCAACCATGAAGATGAAGGCGCTCTCTCTTGTCCAAGAGAGGTGAAGAAGAACAAGGGAAGGAGTCCCTTGGTGAAGATCAAGGTTGAAGACTTGGTGCTAGAGTGGGTAAGCCCTTGGTGAAGGCAGAAGACTCCTTGCTCAAGTGGGTAAGTCCTTGGTGGAAGCTTCTCTGAGGGAAGGTGAAGTCAAAGGCAGAAGATCCAAGAAGAGTGGGTAATTCCTGTAAGGCTGAAGACTTGTGCAAGAGTAGGTAAGTCCTTGGAAGAAGGTGGAAGACTCCTTGCAAAGTGGGTATGTCCTTGGTAAGGTTGAAGAATCTTTGTATTGGTTAGGTAAGTCCTTTGTTTGGTTATGTATTGTAAGTCTTATGAATTAATATAAGAACGCAATGATTAGGAAATCCTAAAGGTTGACCTCTCTAGGTAAGTGGACTGACATACTTCTAGTTTGAAGTGTGGAACCACTCTAAATAGCTTGTCTACTTGTGTTTGCTCAATCTCTCTCTCCCTTCCTATTCATGTTTTAGTTGCACACAAATTTCCTATTTAGCAACCTTATCTTGTGATATATCTTGAAGGTTTAATTAATTTTGTTTAAGTGCTTTCAGCTCTATTCACCCCCCTCTAGAGCATCTAATCACCCATTTAGGATCCAACATTTGGTATCAGAGCGAGTCTTCTCCAAGCATACTTCAACAAGTAGGAGAAGATGGGTGACTACCAAGGAGGGAGATACTTGAGCAGCCTACCAATCTTTGATGGGAGCAATTTCCTCTATTGGAGAAGAAGGCTTCAATTCTACATCCAAGGATCAAGTATTAAGATGTGGCAAATTGTGAACAACCCATACATGCTACCAAAGACAAAGATTGAAGAATGGGATGAAGCTACCTTGAAGAAAGCAACCTTGAATGCTAGAGTGATGCACATCCTCTACGCCTCCATGACCCCCACCGAGTTCAACCGGATTTCTTCATGTGAAACAGCCTATGAGGTATGGCAAAAGCTATGCATCACTTATGAAGGGATAGATCAAGTGAAGGAAAGAAAAGTCTACATACTCAAAGGGTTGCTTGAGAACTTCATGATGGGAAAGGATGAGAGGATAGCCAACATGTAGTCAAGGCTCAACTCCATTGTGAATAGTCTTGTTGTTCTAGGACATCCTATGTCTAGTGGAGAGATCAACTCAAAGATCCTTAGAACTCTCCCCAAGAGGTGGGAACCCAAGGTGACTTCCATTGAAGAAGCAAGGTCCCTTAAGGATGTCCCAATCGAAGAGCTCATTGGAAATATACAAGCACATGAAGCAACACTTGACAAGAGGGAGGAAGTAGAAAGACAAGAGGAGAAAGAACTCAAGAGAATGAAGAAGGATGAAATCAAAGCTCAAATCAAAGCTATTGTTGGTAAAGCTTCTCCATCCTCTCAAGTTGAATAAGATGCCATGTACTCCACGGGTAGATTCTACAAAGGCAAGTCCTCCTCCATCCGATGCTTCATATGTGGAAAGAAGGGTCACTACAAGGAAGATTGCCCACAATGCAAAAACACCCATCTTCACAAGAAGAAGGAGAAATGGCACTCAAGCTCAAGTGGCTCCTCCAACTCAAGCTCAAGTGAAGATTCAAGTGAAGGATCAAGCTCAAGCTCTAGTGATGAAGGAGAATGCCATTTTTCTCTTATGGCATCAACAAGTAAGGACTCACATGAGGTAAATCTAAACTCTTTAGATAAATAATTATGATTGCTATTATTCATGATACTTGTGCCTCTCTTAAGTTTTTTAAAAGGAAAAAGAAAAATCTTACTAGAATTGTTGATAATTTTTATGTAGAACTAGATGATCTTGAACATGCTAATTCTTACTTGTTTGATGATAAAATTGATTGTATTAGTCAATTAGACTCTCTTAAACTTGAAAATGCTAATTTGCTAGATAAGATTAGATTTCTAGAAGCTCAACCTCTCATGCCTAGTTCAAATGAAGAGCATACTATAATTGTTGATTCTCTTATGCATGATATTGATGTTCATAAATCTGAAAACATGGACAAAGATTTTGTTTTGCAAGAATTAGAAATAGAAAATGCCTCCTTGCTTGCTAAAATCAATGTGCATGAATCTTGTTCTAGTTCTACTAATAGAGAGAATGATGTTGCTGCTATTCATATTGATAGAAATTCTTATTTAACGAAAGCTCTTTGCTTAAAAAATGATCTTTTGAATGCTAGAGATAATATCAATAATTTGTCTTCTACTATTACCTCTCTTATGCATGATAATGATGGCTTGAGATCTTCTTTGCAAATATTCTTAGTTGGTAAGAAGAGCCTTAATGATATCCTACACCATACTACTAAACAAATTGGTAGACATGGTTTGGGGTATGATGGTAGTCAAAGGAACAACAAAGGTAAAGGACCTCCAATCTTCCATGGAGAATCCTATAGTTCCAAGACTATGGGCACATGAAACTATTGCAATGAAATTGGTCATTACTGTACTTGTTGTCCTTTTAGGAAAGCACCCAAGAGCAATAGGATTTGGGTTGCTAAACTAACCCCTCTGGACCCAAAAATATGATTGGGGACCATTTCATCTTTGTTCTTGTAGGTACTTGCAAATGGATTGACTTCAGCTATTGAATTGCAAATTGACTTCTCAATCCACATGAAAGAAGAAAGGTGAGATGTGTAGAGGGTGACAACAAGTGGAAAAAGGAATGGTAAGCACAAAGGTAATGTTTATCTTGCTTATAACCATTTCTAACTTATTTTTCCCAAGTTAGTGCGCAATATACATATGGTTTTTGAGTCAAAAGTGGTATTTTGTGTTTCTCTTCACACTCTTTCTCAAAAATGTCTCTAATGCTTATATAGTGCATTACTAACTTGCTTAGACATGTTTGGATACGGTTTGAATATTTAGCATGCCTTTAAATATGTTCTTATGAAATATATGTTCTTTTTGACAACTGATCTGTCGGTCGAGTTTGTCTTGTTTGAAACTCGATCGATAGGCACCAATGGGTGTTGCCAGCAGCTATCATCGGTCGAGTTGACAATGCACATAACTCGACCGATAACAATGTGCACGAAATATACATTTGTCTTATTGAATGAGAATTTCCCTCTCAACTAGATTTTCTCAACCAATAGCCTTATTCTTTGGCACTCCCTTGGTACTGTTATATATGCATATTGCCATGATTCTAATTTGCCTATCTTAAATACAACTCTATCTCTCAAATTGCTCTAAATTAGTATATCTATATCTTGCAATTACTTTCTTTGAGTTGTTTTGCAGGGTTTTGATGATGATCTCTTTGGATCTCTTGGTTGTGTCTAAAAATTGCTTCCGTTATACTCTAACTTGCTACATCTATCTAGGTGTATATTGTTTTGATACAACCTTGAGGTTCTTAGTGGTAATCATCTTATGGTAAGGATGCATATCTAGTGAGTTATATCCTTTCATGCTTCTAAAATTGCATATCTCTTTGTTTGGATATATCTCCACATCTACTCATAGCTTGCTTTATCTTGTGTATCTTTTGGTATCTCTTACTATGATATAGATCCTACTAGTAGTCCAAACTTGTGATATCATCTACTAGTAGTTCACATACATGTAGTTCTAACCTTGTTTATAATTGGCATCTTTGCTCATCTATATGCTATGCTTGTATCTTGTCTCATACATGTTGAAGCTTGTTCCTTGAATTGCATATCTACTATCTAGAGTTGCTTTCATAACTTTGTGATGTAGGATACATAGATCTACATTATATGTAGAAATTAGAGTATTTTTGGATTTTATGCAGATTTTGCTCCAGTTTCAGTTTTTGGTGCAAGACTAGTGTTTTTTCATGCAGAAACGACCTTATGAGCAAGGCTCATCACTTTTCCATGAGCCCTGACACTTTTTGGGAAAATTCTTTCATCTTGAGGGTCAAAATTGCATTTTATTGTTTTTCTGCAGCACTTCATCTTGCATTTTGGGTTTTTCAAGTATATGCTTTAACTTGCTTTTCTTTCTATGCTTGGACAAGCCCCTATCTATGCTCTTCTACTCTCCTTATATATATTTGTGTTATCTCCTTTCTCTTTAACAAGTGATTTTTCTTATTTTTCATAACCCCACTTTTTGAAATTACAAAGGGGGAGAAAGGTACGTCTTCTTTTAAAAGAGGAAGAAGGCATGTCTTACATGAAGAGGAGAAGTATGTCCATGTATAGAGGATAAGGTTAATGGGAGAAGACATATATGAGTAGAAGACATAGTATTCTATAAATGTTATGAAAGCTAACCATGCAGGAGAAATAGCATCAATTGAGGGGGAGTATGAAAACTCCATGCGCATCAATTGAGGGGGAGCATATGAGCTCAATCCTATTAAAACCCCTAGGTTTCTCTGAAGGTATGATTTTACTTAAAATCTTTCAATACATTTATGGAATGGTTTGTCATCTTCAAAAAGGGGGAGAATGTTGACTCAAGGTCAATTAGGTCAATGTTGACTCACGTCTAAATTGACTAAACCTATGTTTTGATGATGACTAACCATTCCACATATTGGTGTCTAATGCTTCCACCTGAGTGTTTTTAGATTAGGTATAGACACACTCCAAATGCCCTAACTTGCGCATCTCAAATTGGAGAAAATACAAGTCAAAGTCAATACAAGTGCACATTTTTGTAATATGATGTAAATCCATTAGAATCATGTTGTAAATCACTTGTAATGATTGTATGAATTGTAATTAATCTTAGAAAAATATCAGGAGCACTTAGATCGAATGTTTAAGCACTCAAAAGCCATTTTCCAAAATTCACATCAGGTTGTTCATCGGTCGAGTTCAATGAGTTGCAAACCCGACCGATCCTGATTGGATCTTGAAAATGACTTTTGATCAGTCGAGTTTACACTACACAGAACTTGACCGATGGAGTACCAAACCAATTCAATTTTCATTGGTCGGTCGAGTTTCCCTAGGACAAACCCGACCGATGGTCTGAATATCGGCTTTGTCTTTTACTCTATCGGTCAAGTAACTCTTATAGAAACTCGAGCGATTACACTGTACGGAAAAGTGAAGAAAAGTCTTTCTAACCATTGTGGAGTTGCAACAAGTGAAAATATATTCGTTGCAAGTCATAAAACGGCTAGTTTTCATTCTCAAGTGTTCCCAAAGGCTAAGAGGCATCCCCAGCTACAAATAGGACCCCTTGGGCTTCATTCCAAGGTTGAGCATTCAATGCAAACTCTATGTGAGGTTCCTATTCTATAGTTGAGTGCTTCCTACAGCCTATTCTCTCTTGCTAAGCTTAATCACTTGCTACATCCATTAGAGTGAGTAGGAAATCTGTAAGAGAGCTAGTCCTACATGTATATCTTGTGAGGCTCTCACTTCCACCACCTCCCCATCTCTCTTTTCAACCATGAAGATGAAGATTCTCTCTCTTGTCCAAGAGAGGTGAAGAAGAACAAGGGAACGAGTCCCTTGGTGAAGATCAAGGCTGAAGACTTGGAGCTAGAGTGGGTAAGCCCTTGGTGAAGGCAGAAGACTCCTTTCTCAAGTGGGTAAGTCCTTAGTGGAAGCTTCTCCGAGTGAAGGTGAAGTCAAAGGTGGAAGATCCAAGAAGAGTGGGTAATTCCTACAAGGCTGAAGACGTGTGCAAGAGTGAGTAAGTCCTTGGAAGAAGGCGGAAGACTCCTTGTAAAATGGGTAAGTGCTTGGTAAGGTTGAAGATTCTTTGTATTGGATAGGTAAGTCCTTTGTTTGGTCATATATTGTAAGTCTTATGAATGAATATAAGAATGCAATGATTAGGAAATCCTAGAGGTTGACCTCTCTAGGTAAGTGGACTGACATACTTGTAGTTTGAAGTGTGGAACCACTCTAAATAGCTTGTCTACTTGTGTTTGCTCAATCTCTCTCTCCCTTGCTTTGCATGTTTTAGTTGCACACAAATTTCCTATTTAGCAACCTTATCTTGTGATAGATCTTGAAGGTTTAATGAATTTTATTTAAGTGCTTTCAGATCTATTCACCTCCCTCTAGAGCATCTAATTACCCATATAGGATCTAACAATTAGTATCAGAGCAGGTCTTCTAAAACCATACTTCAACAAGTAGGAGAAGATGGGTGACTAACAAGGAGGGAGATACTTGATCAGCCTACCAATCTTTGATGGGAGCAATTTCATCTATTGGAGAAGAAGGCTTCAATTCTACATCCAAGGATCAAGTCTTGAGATTTGGCAAATGGTGAACAGTCCATACATGCTACCAAAGACAAAGATTGAAGAATGGGATGAAGCTACCTTAAAGAAAGCAACCTTGAATGCTAGAGCAATGCACATCCTCTATGCCTCCATAACCGCCACTGCGTTCAACTAGATTTTTTCATGTGAAACAACCTATGAGGTATGGAGAAAACTATGCATCACTTATGAAGAGACAAATCAAGTGAAGGAAAGCAAAGTCTACATGCTTAAAGGGCTGCTTGAGAACTTCAAGATTGGAAAGAATGAGAGGATGTCCAACATGTACTCAAGGTTCAACACCATTGTGAATGGTCTTGCTGTTCTAGGACATCCTATGTCTAGTGGAGAGATCAACTCAAAGATCCTTAGAACTCTCCCCAAGAGGTGGGAACCCAAGGTGACTTCCTTTGAAGAAGTAAGGTCCCTTAAGGATGTCCTATCGAAGAGCTCATTGGAAATCTACAAGCACATGAAGCCACACTTGACAAGAGGGAGGAAGTAGAAAGACAAGAAGAGAAAGAACTCAAGAAAATGAAGAAGGCTGAAATCAAAGCTCAAATCAAGGCTATTGTTGGTCAAGCTTTTCCATCTTCTCAAGTTGAAGAAGATACCATATACTCCACGGGTAGATTCTACAAAGGAAAGTCCTCCTCCATTCAGTGCTTCACATGTGGAAAGAAGGGTCACTACAAGGAAGATTGCCCACAAGGCAAAAAGACCCATCTTCACAAGAAGAAGGTGAAATGGCACTCAAGCTCAAGTGGCTCCTCCAACTTAAGCTCAAGTGAATATTTAAGTGAAGGATCAAGCTCAAGCTCTAGTGATGAATGAGAATGCCATTTTGCTCTTATGGCATCAACAAGTAAGAACTCAAGTGAGGTAAATCTAAACTCCTTAGATAAAGAATCTTTGACTGCTATTATTCATGATACTTGTGCCTCTCTTAAGTCTTCCAAAAGGAAAAAGAAAAGGCTTGCTAGAATTGTTGATAATTTGCATGTAGAACTAGATGATCTTGAACATGCTAATTCTTGCTTTCTTGATGATAAACATGATTGTCTTAGTCAAGTAGACTCTCTTAAACTTGAAAATGCTAATTTGCTTGATAATATTAGATTTCTAGAAGCTCAACCTCGCATGCCTAGTTCAAATGAAGAGCATACTTTAATTGTTGATTCTCTCATGCATGATATTGATGTTCTTAAATTTGAAAACAAGTACAAATATTTTTTTTTGCAAGAATTAGAAACAGAAAATGCCTCCTTGCTCGCTAAAATCAATGTGCATGAATCTTGTTCTAGCTCTACTAATAGAGAGAATGATGGTGCTGCTATTCATATTGATAGAAATTCTTATTTAACTAAAGCTCTTTTCTTAGAAAATGATCTTTTGCAATCTAGAGATAATATCAATAATTTGTCTTCTACTATTACCTCTCTTGTGCATGATAATGATGGCTTGAGATCTTCTTTGCAAAGATTATTAGTTGGTAAGAAGAGCCTTAATGATATCCTACACCATACTACTAAACAAATTGGTAGACATGGTTTGGGTTATGATGGTAGTCAAAAGAACAACAAAGGTAAAGGACCTCCGATCTTCTATGGAGAATCCTCTAGTTCCAAGACTATGGGTACATGCAACTATTGCAATGAAATTGGTCATTACTCTACTTGTTGTCCTTTTAGGAAAGCACCCAAGAGCAATAGGACTTGGGTTGCTAAACTAACCCCTCCGATCCCAAAAATATGATTGGGGACCATTTCATCCTTCTTCTTGTAGCTATTTGCAAATGGATTGACTTGAGCTATTGAATTGCAAATTGACTTCTCAATCCACATGAAAAAAGAAAGGTGAGATGTGTAGAGGGTGACAACAAGTGGAAAAAGGAATGGTAAGCACAAAGGTAATGTTTATCTTGCTTATAACCATTTCTAACTTGTTTTTGTCAAGTTAGTGTGAACTATACATATGATTTTTGAGTCAAAAGTGGTATTTTGTGTTTCTCTTCACACTCTTGCTCAAAAACTATTTCTAATACTTCTATAGTGCATTACTAACTTGTTTAGACATGTTTGGATATGGTTTGTATATTTAGCATGCCTTTAAATATGTTCTTATGAAATATATGTGCTTTTTGGCAGCTGATCTGTCGATCGAGTTTGTCCTGTTTGAAACTCGACCGATAGGCACCAATGGGTGTTGCCAGCAGCTGTCATCAGTCGAGTTGACAATGCATAGAACTCGACCGATAACACTGTGCACAGAATATACATTTGGCTTATTGAATGAGAATTTGCCTCTCAACTAGATTTTCTCAACCAATAGCCTTATTCTTTGGCACTCCCTTGGTACTGTTATATATGCATATTGACATGATTCTAATTTGTCTATCCCGCATACAACTCTATCTCTCTAATTTCTCTAAATTGGTATATCTATATCTTGCAATTACTTGCTTTGAGTTGTTTTCCAGGGTTTTGATGATGATCTCTTTGGATCTCTTGGTTGTGTCTAAAAATTGCTTTTGTTGTAGTACTCTAACTTGCTACATCTATCTAGGTGTATATCTTGTTTTGATACAACCTTGAGGTTCTTAGTGGTAATCATCTTATGGTAAGGATGCATATCTAGTGAGTTATATCCTTTCATGCTTCTAAAATTGCATATCTCTTTGTTTCGATATATCTCCACATCTACTCATAGCTTGCTTTATCTTGTGTATCTTTTGGTATCTCTTGCTATGATCTAGATCCTACGAGTAGTCCTAACTTGTGATATCATCTACTAGTTGTTCACATACATGTAGTTCTAACCTTGTTTATAATTGGCATCTTTGCTCATCTATATGCTATGCTTGTATCTTGTCTCATACATGCTCAAGCTTGTTCCTTGAATTGCATATCTACTATATGGAGTTGCTTTCATAACTTTGTGATGCAGGATACACAGATCTACATTGTATGTAGAAATTAGAGTATTTTTGGATTTTATGCAGATTTTGCTCCAGTTTTAGTTTTTCGTGCAAGACTAGTGTTTTTTCATGCAGAAACGACCTTCTGAGCAAGGCTCATCGCTTTGCCATGAGCCCTGACACTTTTTGGGCAAATTCTGTCATCTTGAGGGTCAAAATTGTATTTTATTGTTTTTCTGCAACACTTCATCTTGCATTTTGGGTTGTTCAAGTATATGCTTTAACTTGCTTTTCTTTCTATGCTTGGATAAGCCCCTATATGTGCTCTTCTACTCTCCTTATATATATTTGTGTTATCTCCTTTCTCTTTAACAAGTGATGTTTCTTATTTCTTCATAACCCCACTTTTTGAAATGATAAAGGGGGAGAAAGGTATCTCTTCTTTTAAAAGAGGAAGAAGGCATGTCTTACATGAAGAGGAGAAGTATGTCCATGTAAAGAGGCGAAGGTAAATGGGAGAAGACGTATATGTGTAGAACATATATGAGTAGAAGACATAGTATTCTATAAATGTTATGAAAGTTAACCATGCAGGAGAAATAGCATCAATTGAGGGGGAGTATGAGAACTCCATGCGCATCAATTGAGGGGGAGCATATGAGCTCAATCCTATTAAAACCCCTAGGTTTCTCTAAAGGTATGATTTTACTTAAAATCTTTCAATACATTTATGGAATGGTTTGTCATCTTAAAAAGGGGGAGAATGTTGACTCAAGGTCAATTAGGTCAATGTTGACTCAAGTCTAAATTGACTAAACCCATGTTTTGATGATGAATAACCATTCCACATATTGGTGTCTAATGCTTCTACTTGAGTGTTTTTAGATTAGGTATAGACACACTCCAAATGCCCTAACTTGTGCATCTAAAATTGGAGAAAAGACAATTCAAAATCAATACAAGTGCACGTTTTTATAATATGATGTAAATCCATTAGAATCATGTTGTAAATCACTTGTAATGATTTTATGACTTGTAATTAAGCTTAGAAAAATATTAGGAGCACTTAGATCGAATGTTTAAGCACTCAAAAGCCATTTTCCAAAATTCACATCAGGTAGTTCATCTGTCGAGTTTTGTGAGTTGCAAACTCGACCGATCCTGATTGGATCTTGAAAATGACTTTTGATCGGTCGATTTTATACTACACATAACTCGACCGATGGAGTGCCAGACTAATTCGATTTTTATTGGTTGGTCGAGTTTCCCCAGGACAAACTCGACCGATGGTCTGCATATCTGCTTTGTCTTTTACTCTATCGGTAGAGTTACCCTTATAGAAAACTCGATCGATTGCACTGTATAGAAAAACACAGAAAAGTATTTCTAGCCGTTGTGGAGTTTTAACAAGTGAAAATATATCTGTTGCAAGCCACAAAACAGCTAGTTTTCATTCTCAAGTGTTCCCAAAGGCTAAGAGGCATCCCCAGCTATAAATATGACCCCTTGGGCTTCATTCCAAGGTTGAGCATTCAATGCAAACTCTATGTGAGGTTCCTATTCTATAGTTGAGTGCTTCCTACAACCTCCTCTCTCTCTCTAAGCTTAATCACTTGCTACATCCATTAGAGTGAGTAGGAAATCTGTAAGAGAGCTAGTCCTAAATGTATATCTTGTGAGGCTCTCACTTCCACCACCTCCCCATCTCGCGTTTCAACCAGGAAGATGAAGGTTCTCTCTCTTGTCCAACAGAGGTGAAGAAGAATAAGGGAAGAAGTCCCTTGGTGAAGATCAAGGCTGAAGACTTGGAGCTAGAGTGGGTAAGCCCTTGGTGAAGGCAGAAGACTCTTTGCTCAAGTGGGTAAGTCCTTGGTGGAAGCTTCTCCGAGTGAAGGTGAAGTCAAAGGCGGAAGATCCAAGAAGAGTGGGTAATTCCTGCAAGGCTAAAGACTTGTGCAAGACTAGGTAAGTCCTTGGAAGAAGGCGGAATACTCCTTGCAAAGTGGGTAAGTCCTTGGTAAGGTTGAAGACTCTTTTTATTTGTTAGGTAAGTCCTTTGTTTGGTCATGTATTGTAAGTCTTATGAATGAATATAAGAATGCAATGATTAGGAAATCCTAGAAGTTGACCTCTCTAGGTAAGTGGACTGTCATACTTCTAGTTTGAAGTGTGGAACCACTCTAAATAGCTTGTCTACTTGTTTTTGCTCAATATCTCTCTCCCTTGCTATGCATGTTTTAGTTGCACACAAATTTCCTATTTAGAAACCTTATCTTATGATATATCTTGAAGGTTTAGTGAATTTTGTTTAAGTGCATTTAACTCTATTCACCCCATGTAGAGCATCTAATCACCCATCTAGGATCCAAAAATTGGTATCAGAGCGGGTCTTCTCCAAGCATACTTCAACAAGTAGGAGAAGATGGGTGACTACCAAGGAGGGAGATACTTGATTAGTCTACCAATCTTTGATGGGTGCAATTTCCTCTATTGGAGAAGAAGGCTTCAATTATACATCCTAGGATCAAGTCTTGAGATGTGGCAAATGGTGAACAACCCATACATACTACCAAAGACAAAGATTAAAGAATGGGATGAAGCTACCTTGAAGAAAGCAACCTTGAATGCTAGAGCGATGCACATCCTCTATGCCTCCATGACCCCCACCGAGTTCAACCGGATTTCTTCATGTGAAACAACCTATGACGTATGGAGAAAGCTATGCATCACTTCTGAAGGGACATATCAAGTGAAGGAAAGCAAAGTCTACATGCTCAAAGGGCTGCTTGAGAACTTCAAGATGGGAAAGGATGAGAGGATAGCCAACATGTACTCAAGGATCAACACCATTGTGAATGGTCTTGCTGTTCTAGGAGATCCTATGTCTAGTGAAGAGATCAACTCAAAGATCCTTAGAACTCTCCCCAAGAGGTGGGAACCCAAGGTGACTTCCATTGAAGAAGCAAGGTCCCTTAAGGATGTCCCTATCTAAGAGCTCATTGGAAATATACAAGCACATGAAGCCACACTTGACAAGAGGGAGGAAGTAGAAAGACAAGAGGAGAAAGAACTCAAGAGAATGAAGAAGGATGAAATCAAAGCTCAAATCAAGGCTATTGTTGGTCAAGCTTCTCCATCCTCTCAAGTTGAAGAAGATGCCATGTACTCCACGGGTAGATTCTACAAAGGCAAGTCCTCCTCCATCCGGTGCTTCACATGTGGAAAGAAGGGTCACTACAAGGAAGATTGCCCACAAGGAAAAAAGACCCATCTTCACAAGAAGAAGGAGAAATGGCACTCAAGCTCAAGTAGCTCCTCGAACTCAAGCTCAAGTGTAGATTCAAGTGAAGGATCAAGCTCAAGCTCTAGTGATGAAGGAGAATATCATTTTGCTCTTATGGCATCAACAAGTAAGGACTCAAGTGAGGTAAATCTAAACCCTTTAGATAAAGAATCTTTGATTGCTATTATTCATGATACTTGTGTCTCTCTTAAGTCTTCTAAAAGGAAAAAGAAAAAGCTTGCTAGAATTGTTGATAATTTACATGCAGAACTAGATGATCTTGAACATGCTAATTCTTTCTTGCTTGATGATAAAAATGATTGTCTTAGTCAAGTAGACTCTCTTAAACTTGAAAATGCTAATTTGCTTGACAAGATTAGATTTCTAGAAGCTCAACCTCTCATGCCTAGTTTAAATGAAGAGCATACTTTAATTGTTGATTCTCTCATGCATGATATTGATGTTCTTAGATATGAAAACAAGGACACATATTTTGTTTTGCAAGAATTAGAAATAAAAAATGCCTCCTTGCTTGCTAAAATCAAAGTGTATGAATCTTATTCTAGTTCTACTAATAGAGAGAATGATGGTGGTGCTATTCATATTGATAGAAATTCTTATTTAACTAAAGCTCTTTGCTTAGAAAATGATATTTTGCATGCTAGAGATAATATCAATAATTTTTCTTCTACTATTACCTCTCTTATGAATGATAATGATGGATTGAGATCTTCTTTGGAAAGATTCTTAGTTGGTAAGAAGAGACTTAATGATATCCTACACCATACTACTAAATAAATTGGTAGACATGGTTTGGGGTATGATGGTAGTCAAAAGAACAACAAAGGTAAAGGACCTCCAATCTTCTATCACTAGTACATAACCTGACTTTAGTGTCGGTTATTTAAGGCCTTTAGTGTCGGTTTTTAAGCGGCACATATGTGGGCACCGCTAAAAGCCCAACTGGTACGCATCGATTCTCAAACTGACGCCACAACCCTTCTCGCACCATCAAAAACGCACCAGAAGGGGGGTAGAGGCATCGATTATTAGCTTTGAAACTGACGCCATATACCTTCGCGCCACAGAAAGGGCACCATCTGGGGCAATATCGTCGTCGGTTTATTAGTGATAACCGACGCCATCTCACCCGCTGCCACGGCCGTGGTGTCTGGCCCGCTGCCACGACCGTGCTGGCCAGCACAGCCGTGGTGTCTGGTCTCATTAGGGAAATCGATGCCAGTTACTAGTAGGGAAATCAACATTGTAACCATTTGTCATCAGTTTTATACAAATAATTGACACCTATTTTATGTTTTTTTTCTGTAAGTCTGTAGACCTGCTGTGGCTAGTCACAGGATGAGAAACCTGTAGTTCAGTTATGAACTATAGGTTTTACAACATCCATTGATATCAGCCAACAATAGGCCACAAACCTGCAAAATTAACAACATAAATGTTCACACATTTAGCAACATGTAGTTCCATTCAATTTTCACACATGTAGAAACATTCATGTAGCAATCTGTAGTTCCATTCATTTTCACATTCACACATGTAGAAACATTCATATAGCAACTAGAAGTTTCATTCATTTTCACTCAGACACATGTAGAAACATATAGACATGTAGAAACATTCACACATATTATAATTCAGAAATTCATTTACAAAATATCATTCTTTAGTCATTATACGCTATCAACATCCCAATTATATGTTAAAAACCCCACTACTTGTATGGTTGTTGCCCATTCTTCTTGTACTTCATTTAATTCTCCCGTCGTATAGGGAGCATGTACATTTGGTAAGGCCTTTCTTGTAGTGTGGTCAGTTTTAAACACCCACAAAGAGAATGATGTATATATATAATTAATGAGCTATAAATAAGAGTGATATATTTCATATTATCTAATGAGACTATATATAATACCTCAGGAATGGTATCGATGTCCACTGCGGCATATTTGATAATCATGTGCATAAATCGCATCACATAGTATGCACATGCCCATCCGTTGTCTTGTATAGCACACTATAAATTGAAACATACAAAATATAAACAAATATAACTAATTAAGCATTTTTCACATAAATAATATATACATTGCAGTCGAGAACTTACTTCCACGTTTGTCCAAATTATTTGCTGGTTCTTTTTCCTGGGGACCTTTCCTCCAGCCTTTTCGAACTCATCCAAACCCCTACATGTTAATGTAACACAGTACATTGCATAATTAAATAGTAATGTAATAACATATGTTAACGGATATGAAAATGAAATATTTCTCACCAGAATAATGCCATTTTCATTTTGTGTCCATATATTGAATTCAATTTAGTCCCCTTAGGATCTAGATAATAGACAGTGAACGTCTTGGGGACAATAACTAGTAACTCCCAATGCATACCACTAGAGGTAAAAAAGTTAAAAATTAATAACTCAAAATCCAGAATAAAAATGTAATTTTCTTAAGTCCAAATTATAAGAAAATTAAACTTACTCCACATTGAATGGAGCTATTATCAACGTCTTCTTATTTTGAGAAAAACTTCTAAAAGCATCACAACAATATTGTTGAACTGACAGAGGGTCTTTATCTACTATAGTAATCAAAGATGGAATAAAAAATCATACATGTTCGAATGAAAAATCTGCACATATCTTGTCTAAGTAGCTGCAAAACATGTATTATGTATGCATTAATAAATAAGAAACTAGATCACCAGATCCTACACAAGGTATATGGATGTATAAAGAAGATCTCAACTTATCCATACCTCTATCACAGATGTATTCAGCTAATCATATCGAAACAACTCTAAAATATCTTGTATAAATAGGTTGCTTTCGTATGATTGACCTGCAACATCCACATCTATAGAAATAGTTATAGGGCAATTTATATCATGTTCGCCTAACCATATTGCCATACCCCTACAATCAGGACCTAACGGGACAGGTAGGTCATGTGGAACCAAACTTGGTAATGTAGGAGGTGGAGGTGGAGGCCTAGATGCTGTGAGTGTCTTCTTTTTAACCTATATATATATATATATATATATATATATATATATATAATTTCAGATCAACTGACATCATATACACACACTAACAATTTAACATAATGTAAATTTACCATACATTTTCAGTATAGAGGACAACCGCTTTTGGCCACAATATCACTCCGCCTTCTGCCTCACCAAGCATTTCACAATCTGGGTGGGCATATGGCAATGGAAGATCCATCTAGTTGGGAAATATACGTAGCGGGCTCACACGAACCAAACCAGCTGGTAATGGAGACCCATGAAACATTTCCAATGGTAGGGATGGGTAATCTGATGCCTCTACAACGACAAATTCTTTTTTAGACAACATGGCTTCAACCCCTACAAATGTTTGTGTAAAGAATGTTATATACATATATACATATCATCTTGAAAACATGTCATATTAAAAAGACTAGTTATTATGTCATAAAAATACTTACATTGGATGTGCTAGGTGGTGGGTCTACATGATTACTCCCAACCTATGCAGTAGGAGTAGAGCGGGATGCCATAGGTACTGTCTGCTGAGTGGCAGTCTGAGATGCCTACCACTTGCTTAGTGCTTCTTCGAGTTTCCTATCAACTAGCTTATCTACCTATACATGGATAAAATAAACGTTAGCTTATGATTATTGAATTCTCTTTTACAATAACATTATAAAGAAAGAATAGGTTACCTCTTCTTGTGAAAGTCCCACTTTTGGGACATGTTTGTGCTGGGATGGCCCAAAGAACGCTTTGATGCCCACACCAGCGCCTGCAACCCTAACACGTCCAGGATGCTCTGGGTTACCCAGAGCAACTGTCAATTCATCCCTTGTGCCCTCAGGGATGAACTTTCCTTATTTCCTCAACTCGTACAGCTCCCATTAATCACTAAAACAAAAATTTGTAATTAAGTAAACACCACAAATAATCAATATTCGAACGATTGCTGTAAGAGTTGTATTTTACCATTTTTGTAGCCGCCTCAGCAGTTGCTGGCTTCCTTATTTCTCCCTTCTTATTTTGCCTCCCAGCTATCCAGACATCATGGAGAGGCAGAGGTGTGCTACCTATAGTAGAGGACTCCTAAGTAGCAGTAGACTGAGCATTAGTATCAGATTGTAGTCTTTGGTGAATGCTTGCATACCCCTTTGGGCCCATTGTGTGGTCATGCACATTTAGTGCACGCCTTGCTTTTTGCGCCTCACTGAGGGCCTAGTTAGTATGCACATTAATGATTTGGTTAGTAACACTAAATTTTAATATTGAATAGGTGAATACAACATATATTAATTAAATTGGGGGTGACGCCTAATACCTTGAATTCATCAGTTTGTCTTAAAGCAACAAATGTGTCCCATTCTTCTTGGTCCAGGAAGTTCCACTATTTTGTGGCTTTCTTCTTCCTCTTGTCACCTTCTTTTATGTATTCTCGGGTGAGATTTGTCCTATAGTTCCTTAGGACTCTCCCACAACATTGCATCACATATTTATGATGCAACTTTTCATCCAATTCAAATATACTCTGCAAAATAGAATTGCTATTAACTAGTATCCAAAAAATTAGTAATCTAACAAATAGAATTGCAAATTAATAATAACTCACACATAAATCCTTCCATATTACATCTTTCTTCTCCTTAGGAACTTTATGCCAAGAATCTATCTTACAACCGCAATGGCTACGAGTAACATACCCAAGATATGAAACAAACGAATTGCGATTCACTCCAAGTGCATTTCCTGCATTATCAAAATCCACAACAAGTTTGGGTCCATTGCCCCTTTACACTATTAACTTCTTCATCATAGTGATGCCCCTTCTCTTGTCAACTTTTTGGTGCTACTCATCAAGTGCCTCAAGTGCTTCAAAGGGTACATTTGCATCATCAACCTAAAATTTTGACAAAATAAACACACTTACAGGATATAACTAGAAATGGACATATAGATATAAATATATGATATATATTTTTAAAACTTACATTGTGAGATGACGCATTGATGTCCTCACCCTCATGGTAATCATCAGCACGGTCATCAGGAGAATGCTCAGCCATCTAAAAGTTCACATTCACATTGTAAAGTTCACATTGTAAAGTTATTCATATTGTAAAGGTCACATTGTAAAGTTCACATTCACATTGTAAAGTTCACATTCACATTCACATTCACATTGTAAAGTAATTTACATTGTAAAATTCACATTGTAAAGTTCATATTCACATTGTAAAGTAATTAACATTGTAAAGTTCACGTTTAGAAAAATAAAACATATAAAAAATATAAACATGCCTCTAATATTGCAATTTTTTATCAATAACAATCCTTCATTGTGATCTCCGCGCACATACAAGTCATCATTAGCTTCAATATTTGTTGGTGTTGGCAACCCAACTGAGAATGGACTGGAGTCATCATACTTATCATAGTACTCTTCTTCATCTATAGGATCTTCAATGAACTATCTTTTACCATGATGAACAACCGACCATTTATCATTTGTAGGATCATCGATATAAAATACTTGTTTTGTCTGTGATGCCAATACGAATGGTTCACCCTTCTCGCCAATCTTTTCAAAGTTCACTAAAGTGAAACCCAATGCATCCACTATAACTCCTTTGGTGTTATCAACCCAATTACATTTGAAGAGCGGAATTCTGAAATCTATGTAGTCAAACTCCCATATGTATTCAATGACACCATAATATGACATTTTAGCTTCACATGGACTCTTATCCTTTGCACTTGCAAAAAACATAGTCGATACTTGAAGGGTGACCCCACTGTTTTGGATGACACTCTTATCATCTTGGCGCTTTGTATAATATGTGAATCCATTAATGTCATACCCTTCATAAGACATAACAGTCAATTTCGGTTTAAAGGCGAGGCATTTGATAGTTTCAGTAATATCATCTGGTGTTTGAGAGAGTTGATGTAAGACTTTCTCTTCGAACCACTTAATAAATGTCATGTTATGCTCTCTAGCAAGCCACATTGTATTGGCTCGAGGATATTGTCTCTTGATGCAATTGGTAAATTCCTCGATATAAACACTCACTTCGTCCATGTTATGTAAAATATACAAGTGACCTTGTTCCAACTGCTCACGGATGATTACTTTCACATGTGATCCCAAAATTCCTTTGCCAAATTGCTTCTCAATATTCTTGTCATTACCAGGAGTGTCATTATCACTGAGAAAGTCATTGCAAAAATCCATAACCTCTCTCGCCACATAACCCTCAATAATACTCCCTTCAGGCCGATAATGGTTTCGAACATCACTTTTAAAAACGCTCATGTATCGTTCAAAGGGATACATCCAATGCAAGGAAACTGGTCCCAACATTTTCACTTCCCTAGTCAAGTGGACAACAAGATGTACCATGATATCAAAGAACGACAGAGGAAAATACATCTCAAGATGACATAGGGTAACAACCACTTGTCTTTGCAAATTATCGAGAGTATCAGGGTCAATAACTTTGCTGCACAGACTGTTGAAAAAGAAACAAAGTCTGGTGATTGCAAACCTTACATGCTTCGGCAATATAGATCGAATTGCCGCAGGCAATATTTTTTGCATTAGAGTGTGACAATCATGAGATTTAAGACCTATCAACTTTAGATCTTTCATTGATACCAATCTACAGATGTTGGATGAGTAACCGTGTGACACCTTAACATTTACCAAACATTCACAAAAAGCTTTCTTCTCCTTTCTAGACAATGTGTAATAAGTGAGAGGTAAGTATGTTCTCTAATTTCCCATTTCACATAATTTTGTTAATTCTGACCTTATTCCCATTTCACGTAGGTCCAGTCTGGATTTTAGCCCATCTTTAGTCTTACCTGGTATATTCAACAAAGTACCAATGACACTATCACATACATTTTTCTCAACGTGCATGGCATCGATACAATGCCTGACTGTCAAAGAACTCCAATAAGGAAGATCCCAAAATATTGACTTCTTCTTGAATAAAGATTTGTCACTCCGTTTAGCCATAGTACATTGTGATCTCTTACCAAATTCATTGACAAAGTCTTTTACTCTTTCATAAACAACCTCCCCTGGTATAGGTTTAGGTGCACTCCGTTCCTCATTCAATCCATTGAATGCTTTGTGCTTCCTACGATACAGATGGAATTTTGTAAGAAACCTTCGATGACCGAGATATACAGTCTTACCGCCATGTTTTAGTCTTGTTGAATCAGTGTTCTCTTCACATATAGGACACGCTTTAGCTCCTTTGACACTATATCCAGACAAATTCCCATATGCCGGAAAGTCATTAATAGTGCAAAACAACATATCATGCAAATGAAATGTCTCTCTTTGTGAAGCATCATAGGTCATCACACCTTCACCCCAGAGTTTCTTTAAGTCATCAATCAGAGGTTCAAGATAAACATCGATATCATTTCCAGGTTGTTTAGGGTCCGATATCAACAACGAAAACATTACGTACTTATTTTTCATACACAGCCAGGGAGGAAGATTTTATATAACAAGCATGACTGGCCAAGTGCTATGTTGGCTTCTCAATGTCCCATACAGATTCATCCCATATGTACAAAGCCCAAGTCTTAGATTCCTGACTTCTTCACCAAATTCAGGGTACAATAGATCAATCTTCTTCCATTGTGGGGAATCAGACACATGTTGTAGGATTCCATCATTATTTTTCATAACATCTACATGCCACCTCAAATTCTTTGCATCTATCGGATTGGAAAACAAGCGTTGAAACTATGATATTATAGGTAGATACCACATCACCTTGGCAGGAGAACCAGTTTTAGACTCCCCCGAAGTCGTCAATTTATACCGTGACGCACCACATTTTGGATAATCTTTCAAATCCACATAGTCCTTTTGAAATAATACACAATCATTCGGGCATGCATGTATCTTCTTGGCATCCATTCCCATTGGGCATAACAATTTCTTTACCTGGTATGTTGAGATTGGTAGCTCGTTTCCTTCAGGAAGCATTTCTTTCAACTAAGACAACAATGACACGAAGCTTTTGTCACTCCATCTATTGTTAGCTTTCAGCTTATACAATCTCAACACAATGCTAAGCTTCGTAAACTTAGTACAACCTGTGTATAATGATATCTCAGCATCATGCACAATGTTTCTAAAAATGGGAGGTGGATCGGTGTGCTCTACCCCACAACTATCCAACATCGCATCAACAATGTCTACTGGAACTGGTTCATTCACATCTATGTCATCGGAGGCAATTTATTCTTCCACACAAGCACTGCTACCGACATCCACTGGTTTCAAGTTTGAAATCTCTCCATTCTAGTGCCATTCTGTATAGCCTTGTATAATCCCGTTGCACATGACATGACTTTTGATTTCGTCACCAGTGCTGACTTTCAAGTTGTTACCGCAATGCCTACATGGATAGTAGAACCTATCTCCAAGTTGTTTCCTATGTTTCTCGGCAAATCTAATAAACTGGTCAAGACCAGATATAAAATCTGGGGTGCAGCGATTGCGAATGGACATCCATGATCTATCCATTATATGATCAAAGAGAAAACACGTATTTATTACAACAAGATTAGGGTCTAGGGTTAACAGATTAGAGTTTTTGCATGGTTAAAACTTTAGGCCAACAAATACATGTGTTTTCATTCTTATATATAATAAATGTGTACCACCTATCCCATTCTTGAACACCTAATCTCACTAGTAAGTGTATAATGTGTATTGGGTTTTCAAGAAAATTTCGGCAGCATTTCCCCATGTTCTCCAAGTACATATGTACTTAGAGAACAAACGGGGAAATGCTGTTGAAATTTTCTTGAAAACCCAATACACATTATACACTTAAATCCTAAGTGAGATTAGGTGTTCAAGAATAGTCCCAAACCGGGGATTATCTAAGATTTACCCCTAATGAGTAAATCTTGGACGGGTTTCTAGGCTAATGAGTACATATCCACTACATGTATTTTCTCACATACATTGCATAACTCACAATTAGAGCATTATTAAATAATAAATCAAGAATTACATAGTTTCAAACATGCAATAATTCACAATAATAGCGATAAGATTCACTTTGTACAAACATACATGGCATAATTCAGGCACAATAGCAGGTGTTCATTGACCCGATTCAACATTATAAGAATACTTTTAGAAGAGTAATAATATTTCCTAATTGAGAGTATATGAATTGTCCAACAATTGGAACAAGAGCAAGGTATTGTAAAAATTGCCTCATTATGGGAAAACTTAGTCATAATAATGCCCAATCATGTTTAAATCAAATAAAATATCACCTGGGTCTGAGCAAAAATTAATATCTCAAAGATTAATATCACCTACACATGAGATTATGCTAGAGTTAATATTATGTCTTCTACAGTCATTTAATCTAAAAAATGACTCCTTTTAAAAAATCAGCCACAAATACACACAAATGTAGATGCATGTTCATCATCACGATAATCATTACACACAAATGTAGCTATCAGGTTATAATTGAGCAATATAGCACAAAATCAGCCAACACGGTCGTGCTATGCAGCACGGCCATGCCAACCTGTGATTTCACATGGTCGTGAAGCAGGGTACCTGCTTGAGGGCGGAGGAAGAAGAGGAGGAAGAAGAGAAGAGCAGGTACCTTCGGCGACGTCGGCGGGGAGAGTAGCAGTAGTGAGTGGCGGCGGTGTGGGCAGACCAGGCCGCCGGAGCAGCAGAGAAGGCCGGCATTGCGGGGAGAGAGGGCCACCAGAGCAGGAGGAGAAGCCCGCCAGAGCAGTGAGCTGGGGGAAGAGGGAAAGCGGCGCCAGAGGTGGACAGAGGACCAACAACTGAGCAGAGCAGTGCGCGACCAGAGCTAGCGAAGAAATCGCCGGACCAAACCCTGGTAGCACAAGAATGAATGAAATAGAGAAAGGGGAAGAGTTGGGCTCGCGTGGGTGTTGTTAAGTTAACATTAGGTGTCGGTTCTTAAATAAAACCGACACCTAAAACTAAAGGTGTCAGTTCTTAAATAAAATTGACGTCCAATTAGACATTCCTTTACCCTAATTTTTTTGGCGGGGACGGCGCGTGCACCCTTATAACATCGTATGCTACAACAACTGACGCCCATATTGGAACTTTTGGCACAAATTTTATCTTCATTCAGTGTTGGTTATTAGGTAAAACATCGATGTTGTATCTGATAATTTGGCACAATTTTTTTTTTCTCGAAAAAATTGGATTTCGCGGGCTACTTTAGGCGTCGGTTTCTTTTCTTCAATCGAAACTGAATGAAAAGCGATACCCGTGTCTGGATGGTCTTCAAATATAGACGTCGGATGTCTTTAGTAACTGACATTTAATGTTAACATCGTCGGTTTTACTAAAAAACCGAGGCCTCTAAAAGCGACCTTGAACGTTGTTTCTATAGTAGTGTAAGGAGAATCCTCTAGTTCCAAGACTATGGGTACATGCAACTATTGCAATGAAATTGGTCATTACTCTACTTTTTGTCCTTTTAGGAAAGCACCCAAGAGAAATAGGACTTGGGTTGCTAAACTAAACCCTCTGGACCCAAAAATATGATTGGGGACCATTTCATCTTTCTTCTTGTAGGTACTTGCAAATGGATTGACTTGAGCTATTGAATTGCAAATTCATTTCTCAATCCACATGAAAGAAGAAAGGAGAGATGTGTAGAGGGTGACAACAAGTGGAAAAAGGAATGGTAAGCACAAAGGTAATGTTTATCTTGCTTATAACCATTTCTAACTTGTTTTTGTCAAGTTAGTGTCAACTATACATATGGTTTTTGAGTCAAAAGTGGTATTTTGTGTTTCTCTTCACACTCTTGCTCAAAAACAATTTCTAATACTTCTATAGTGCATTACTAACTTGTTTAGACATGTTTGGATATGGTTTGTATATTTAGCATGCCTTTAAATATGTTCTTATGAAATATATGTGCTTTTTGACAGCTGATCTATCGGTCGAGTTTGTCCTATTTGAAACTCGACCGATAGGCACCAATGGGTGTTGCCAATAGCTGTCATCAGTCGAGTTGACAATGCACAGAACTCGACCGATAACATTGTGCACAGAATATACATTTGGCTTATTGAATGAGAATTTCCCTCTCAACTAGATTTTCTCAACCAATAGCCTTATTCTTAGGCACTCCCTTCGTACTCTTATATATGCATATTGCCATGATTCTAATTTGCCTATCTTGCAGACAACTCTATCTCTCTAATTGCTCTAAATTGGTATATCTATATCTTGCAATTACTTGCTTTGAGTTGTTTTGCAGGGTTTTGATGATGATGTCTTTGGATCTCTTGGTTGTGTATAAAAATTGCTTCCGTTGTACTCTAACTTGCTACATCTATCTAGGTGTATATCTTGTTTTGATACAACCTTGAGGTTCTTAGTGGTAATAATCTTATGGTAAGGATGCATATCTAGCGAGTTATATCCTTTCATGCTTCTAAAATTGCATATCTCTTTGTTTGGATATATCTCCATATCTACTCATAGCTTGCTTTATCTTGTGTATCTTTTGGTATCTCTTGCTATGATCTTGATCCTACTAGTAGTCCTAACTTGTAATATCATCTACTAGTAGTTCACATAGATGTAGTTCTAACCTTTTTTATAACTCGCATCTTTGCTCATATATATGCTATGCTTGTATCTTGTCTCATACATGCTCAAGCTTGTTCCTTGAATTGCATATCTACTATCTTGAGTTGCTTGCTTAACTTTGTGATGCTGGACACATAGATCTACATTGTATGTAGAAATTAGCGTATTTTTGGATTTTATGTAGATTTTGCTCCAGTTTCAGTTTTTGGTGCAAGACTAGTGTTTTTTCATGCAGAAATGACCTTCTAAGCAAGGCTCATCGCTTCGCGATGAGCCCTGGCACTTTTTGGGCAAATTCTGTCATCTTGAGGGTCAAAATTGTGTTTTGTTGTTTTTCTGCAGCACTTCATCTTGCATTTTGGGTTGTTCAAGTATATGCTTGAACTTGCTTTTCTTTCTATGCTTGGACAAGCCCCTATCTGTGCTCTTCTACTCTCCTTATATATATTTGTGTTATCTCCTGTCTCTTTAACAAGTGATGTTTCTTATTTCTTCATAACCCCACTTTTTGAAATGACAAAGGGGGAGAAAGGTATGTCCTCTAGTTCCAAGACTATGGGCACATGAAACTATTGCAATAAAATTGGTCATAACTCTACTTGTAGTCCTTTTAGGAAAGCACCCAAGAGCAATAGGACTTGGGTTGCTAAACTAACCCCTCCGGACCCAAAAATATGATTGGGGACCATTTCATCTTTCTTCTTGTAGGTACATGTAAATGGATTGACTTGAGCTATTGAATTGCAAATTGACTTCTCAATGCACATGAAAGAAGAAAGGTGAGATGTGTAGAGGGTGAAAACAAGTGGAAAAATGAATGGTAAGAACAAAGGTAATGTTTATATTGCTTATAACAATTTCTCAATTGTTTTTGTCAAGTTAGTGTGCACTATACTTATGGCTTTTGAGGCAAAAGTGGTATTTTGTTTTTCTCTTCACACTTTTTCTCAAAAACTATTTCTAATGCTTCTATAGTGCATTACTAACTTGCTTAGACATGTTTGGATATGGTTTATATATTTAGCATGCCTTTAAATATTTTCTTATGAAATATATGTGCTTTTTGACACCTGATCTGTCGGTCGAGTTTTTCCAGTTTGAAACTCGACCGATAGGCACCAATGGGTATTGCCAGAAGCTGTCATCGGTTGAGTTGACAATGCACAGAACACGACCGATAACACGGTCCGCAAAATATACATTTGGCTTATTGAATGAGAATTTCCCTCTCAACTAGATTTTCTCAACCAATAGCCTTATTCTTTGGCACTCCCTTGGTACTGTTATATATGCATATATCAATGATTCTAATTTGGCTATCTTGCGTACAACTCTATCTCTCTAATTGCTCTAAATTGGTATATCTATATCTTGCAATTACTTCCTTTGAGTTATTTTGCAGGGTTTTAATGATGATCTCTTTGGATCTCTTGGTTGTGTCTAAAAATTGCTTCCGTTGTACTCTAACTTGCTACATCTATCTAGGTGTATATCTTGTTTTGATACAACCTTGAGGTTCTTAGTGGTAATCATCTTATGGTAAGGATGCATATCTAGTGAGTTATATCCTTTCATGCTTCTAAAATTGCATATCTCTTTGTTTGGATATATCTCCACATCTACTCATAGCTTGCTTTATCTTGTGTGTCTTTTGGTATCTCTTGCTATGATCTAGATCCGACTAGTAGTCCTAACTTGTGATATCATCTACTAGTAGTTCACATACATGTAGTTCTAACCTTGTTTATAATTGGCATCTTTACTCATCTATATGCTATGCTTGTATCTTGTCTCATACATGCTCAAGCTTGTTCCTTGAAATGCATATCTACTATCTTGAGTTGCTTGCATAACTTTTGTGATGAATGATACATAGATCTACATTGTATGTAGAAATTAGAGTATTTTTGGATTTTATGCAGATTTTGCTCCAGTTTCAGTTTTTGGTGCAAGACTAGTGTTTTTTCATGCAGGAACGACCTTCTGAGCAAGGCTCATCGCTTCTCCATGAGCCCTGGCACTTTTTGGGCAAATTCTGTCATCTTGAGGGTCAAAATTATGTTTTATTATTTTTCTTCATCACTTCATCTTGCATTTTGGGTTGTTCAAGTATACGCTTTAACTTGCTTTTCTTTCTATGGTTGGACAAGCCCCTATCTGTTCTCTTCTACTCTCCTTATATATATTTTTGTTATCTCCTTTCTCTTTAACAAGTGATGTTTCTTATTTCTTCATAACCCCACTTTTTGAAATGACAAAGGGGGAGTAAGGTATGTCTTCTTTTGAAAGAGGAAGAAGGCATGTCTTACATGAAGAGGAGAAGTATGTCCATGTAAAGAGGAGAAGGTAAATGGGAGAACACATATATGTGTAGAACATATATGAGTAGAAGACATAGTATTCTATAAATGTTATGAAAGCTAACCATGTAGGAGAAATAGCATCAATTGAGGGGGAGTATGAGAACTCCAGGCGCATCAATTGAGGGGGAGCATATGAGCTCAATCCTATTGAAACCCCTAGGTTTCTCCGAAGGTATGATTTTACTTAAAATCTTTCAATACATTTATGGAATGGTTTTGTCATCTTCAAAAAGGGGGAGAATGTTGACCCAAGGTCAATTAGGTCAATGTTGACTCACGTCTAAATTGACTAAACCCATGTTTTGATGATGACTAACCATTCCACATATTGGTGTCTAACGCTTCTACTTGAGTGTTTTCAGATTAGGTATAGACACACTCCAAATGCCCTAACTTGTGCATCTCAAATTGGAGAAAAGACAAGTCAAAGTCAATACAAGTGCACGTTTTTGTAATATGATGTAAATCCATTAGAACCATGTTGTAAATCACTTGTAATGATTGTATGACTTGTAATTAATCTTAGAAAAATATCAGGAGCACTTAGATCGAATGTTTAAGCACTCAAAAGCCATTTTTCAAATTCACATCAAGCTGTTCATCGGTCGAGTTCTGTGAGTTGCCAATTCGACCGATCCTAATTGGATCTTGAAAATGACTTTTGTTCGGTCGAGTTTACACTACACAGAACTCGACCGATGGAGTACCAGACCAATTCAATTTTCATTGGTCGGTCGAGTTTCTCCAGGACAAACTCGACCGATGGTCTGAATATTGGCTTTGTCTTTTACTCTATCGGTTGAGTTACCCTTATAGAAACTCGACCGATTGCACTGTATAGAAAAGTGTTTCTAGCCATTGTGGAGTTGCAATAAGTGAAAATATATCCGTTGCGAGCCACAAAATGACTAGTTTTCATTCTCAAGTGTTCCCAAAGGCTAAGAGGCATCCCCAGCTATAAATAGGAACCCTAGGGCTTCATTCCAAGGTTGAGTATTCAATGCAAACTCTATGTGAGGTTCCTATTCTATAGTTGAGTGCTTCCTACAACCTCCTCTCTCTCTCTCTCTCTAAGCTTAATCACTTGCTACATCCATTAGAGTGAGTAGGAAATCTATAAGAGAGCTAGTCCTACATGTATATCTTGTGAGGCTCTCACTTCCACCACCTCCCCATCTCTCTTTTCAACCATGAAGATGAAGGTTCTCTCTCTTGACCAAGAGAGGTGAAGAAGAACAAGGGAAGGAGTCCCTTGGTAAAGATCAAGGCTGAAGACTTGGAGCTAGAGTGGGTAAGCCCTTGGTGTGAAAAACTACTAGAGGGGGGGTGAATAGAGTTTTTGAATTATTTTAACAATTTATTGAATTCAAACAACCACAATTGAAATTGGAAGAAGGAGACAGGTGTTTAGAGTGGTTCCAACTATAGCAAATACTATAGTTGTCAGTCCACTACCCGGTTGCTTACCCAACCGGGATTTGAAAGTATTTATTTTATTACCTCTCGAGGATTTATACAAAATACAATACTTTCCTTGACACCCTTTGAGCAGCCTTCACCCTGAAGTAGGTGCACCAACTTTGAGGTAGCCTTCTTTGAAGTAACTCCAAGCTCCCCCTTGAAGTATCCTTCCTCTCTAGAAGTAACCTCCCGTTGCACCATCCTTCTGAAGTAGCTCAAAGTCTCCTTCTTCGCCAAGAAGATCTTTACCCTCTCCAATCCGCAACCTCCAACCTAGGAGTAGCAAGGAGAGTACAAACAATAATAGGGAACAAGAAAGAAAACAGAAATTATAACTTATCCTTTGTAGCCCAAGGCTTGATTTGCCTATATCAAGCGTATAGATCTCCTAACCAAGTATGTGAACTTGTGATTGCAGTAGGTAGGAGATACTAGCCTATAGGACACGAATTATGAGCTAAGGAATGAAATGGCCAATTGTCACAATGCTCAAATTGCTCACAAACAGATTGCACAAAGTATGCTCAAAGGTTTCTCAAGTGTAGCAAATGTAAACCAATGTATTTAGGTGTCCTATGGCTTGTCCTATTTATAGGAATGGCCTAAGGATGCTTAAGGACGTTCTAGACAACTTCTAGGGGTTTCTAAGTGCTTAACTAGCCGTTAGGTACAAAGTTGTTGCTTTAACAACGGCTAATTAATTAATTCTGCAGTTGCTGTCAGAGACCATCTCGGTCGACCTACTCGGTCGAACTTTTGTCGACCGACAGGCTCTCTGGAACAAGTGATTTGCAACGTCTTTCTCCAACTGCCAACTAACTTGTCTGTTGTGTCTAACGGCTACTTTGGATCTTTCTCGGTCGAGAAGATTGTCGACCGAGAGTGTCTCGGTCGAGGAGTTTGTCGACCGAGATTGATCCTGTTTCAAGGTTTCAATTTAGGCACTAATTATGTGTGTGAGTGTGCAAAAGTAATCCTATTTGAATGGGATGACTTGTCTAACTGTGGTGTTTAGCTAGGGAGAATCTAACGCTTGATTTACATGCAATTCTAAGTACTTGTACATTATATTTTTGTACAAGTTTTTACAACAGTTATTACATTGCATGAAAATATAAATATGTAAGCTTGTAGATTTTCCCTTGTTGCTTTGTCATCCTGCACACTTAAGTAGCTCGTTAGATTAATAAGAATGAAATGTTTGTCATAATCAAAACAAAGGGATTTATAGATGTCCATTTAGCCAACAATCTCCCCCTTTTTGAAGATGACAAACATTTCCAAAATATAAATAAAGGAAATATAAAACATATGAGTTTCATACCTTTAGATTACCTTTTGTAGCTTTTTCTCTTGTGTATAAAATGTGTGCTTATTATTCCCCATGAATTATGGAACATGAAATCCAGATCATTTGAGAATATAGCAACTTTCAATGTAAAGCCAAGAGTTTATTTATGAAACTCATTAATTGAGTTTTACATAATTACTAAGTTTTCGTTTTATATTTATCTCTCCCCCTTTGTCATTTCAAGAAGATAACCATTTAAGAATAAAAACTCCCCCTTAATTAGATGTCCCATCAAATCTAATGAAAAAGATGTCCATTTAAAAGCCAAAAATGTAAATAAGAGTTTTTGTTTAAGTAGCACAGATATCAAAGAAAACATCTTCCAAAGGAGTGATAAGCAATTGCTTCCTGATATTGTTAAATTGATCTAGTGGAAGCGGTTTTGTAAAAATATCAACCAATTGATCTTCCGTATCAACATGATGAAGGGAAACATGATTTTTGAAGATGTGATCCCTTACAAAGTGATGACGGATTTCAATATGTTTAGCTCGACTGTGTAAAATAGGATTGTGTGCTAAGTTTATGGCGCTCGTGTTGTCACAAAAAATAGGCGTAGATGAAAGATTAAAACCATAATTTCTTAACACTTGTTGCATATAAAGCACTTGAGCACAACAAGACCCGGCTGCCATATATTCAGCTTCAGTTGTAGATAGGGCAACCGTGTTTTGTTTCTTGCTAAACCAAGATACTAAAGCTGTCCCTAATAAGAAATAGCCACCACTAGTACTCTTGCGATCAAGTCGACAACCAGCATAATCCGCATCAGTATAAGCTTTTAAATCCAAGGATTGTCCTTTTGGATACCATAAACCAAAGCAAGTAGTGTCGGCTAGGTAACGAAGAATTCATTTAACTGCTAGAAAATGAGAATGCATAGGTTGTGATTGAAATCGAGCACAAAGACCAACGGAAAACATAATGTCCGGTCTAGAAGCCGTTAAGTAAAGAAAACTACCAATCATGGCTCTATATAAGGAATCATCAATAGGTTCCCCATTTTCATCCTTATCAATTTTGATAGAAGTAGCCATAGGAGTAGTAGCATGTTTGCACTGATCCATCCCAAAACGTTTTAAGAGTTCTTTAGTATATTTTTCTTCACTTATGAATATTCCGGCAGGTGTTTGCTTAATTTGAAAACCAAGAAAGAAAGTTAGTTCACCCATGAGGCTCATTTCAAATTCTTTTTTCATAATATCACTAAATTGTGTGCACAATGAATCATTAGAAGC
This sequence comes from Alisma plantago-aquatica, assembly GCA_963693085.1. NCBI lineage: Eukaryota > Viridiplantae > Streptophyta > Magnoliopsida > Alismatales > Alismataceae > Alisma > Alisma plantago-aquatica. Next base: position 886,180,665 of record OY856411.1, read on the forward strand.
TCCAAAAATAATGTCGTCAACATATATTTGCACAACTAGGAAATCAGATGTATATGTTTTGAAAAATAAAGTAGAATCTGAATTTCCAATAGAAAAACCATTATCAAAAAGATATCTCTTGAGCCTTTCATACCAATTTCTAGGTGCTTGTTTTAAACCATAAAGTGCTTTCTTAAGTTTATAAACATAGTCACCTTTTTCTGGAATTTCAAAACCAGGTGGTTGGGCAACATAAACTTCTTCTTGAATGATGCCATTTAGAAAAGCACTTTTGACATCCATTTGATAGAGTTTGATGTTTTTATGGGCAGCAATAGCTAGTAACATTCTAATGGCTTCAAGTCTAGCTACGGGTGCATATGTTTCATCAAAATCTATTCCTTCTTGTTGATTATATCCTTGTGCTACTAACCGAGCTTTATTCCTGATGACTTCTCCTGCCTCATTGAGCTTATTCCTAAAAACCCATTTAGTTCCTATGATGGTTTTATCATGTGGTTTAGGAACTAAATCCCATACATCATTTTTAGTGAATTGATTCAACTCTTCTTGCATGGCTATTATCCAATAATCATCCTTAAGAGCTTCGGATATCTTCTTAGGTTCAATGATAGAAACAAAAGCCATGTTTGCAACATCTTTGAAGGAAGACCGAGTTTTGACTTTATCATTTGGATCTCCAATAATTAGTTCTTGGGGATGATCTTTAATGAGCCTAGGTGTAGGTTGTGGTTCAACTTGGTGATTATTTGTAGTACTTTTCTCATTATTATTTGGTATGGTTAGATTTTCGAATTGATTTGTGAGATCTATGATTTCTAGATTTTCAGATTTGGATTCTTCATGAAAAGAAACATGAATAGATTCCTCAACTTTTCTAGATATAGTGTTATATACTCTAAAAGCTTTGCTAGAGGTGGAATATCCCAAAAAGAATGCTTTGTGTGATTTTGAGTCAAACTTATCTCTATCATCTTTGGTATTTAAGATATAGCATCTGGAGCCAAAGGTATGAAAATAGTCAACTCTAGGTTTCTTAGAATGTATTAGTTCATATGGAGTTTTCTTTAAATGAGAGTGAAAAGTTACTCTATTTAGCACATAGCATGCAGTGTTTACAGCTTCAGCCCAAAAGGTTTTGGGTGTGTTATGTTCAAGCATCATAGTTCTAGCCATTTCTTGTAGTGATCGATTTTTCCTTTCAACTATACCATTTTGCTGTGGGGTGCGTGGAGCAGAAAAATTATGAGTGTATCCTTGAGATGTACAAAACTCTTCAAATGTATGATTTTCAAATTCCCCACCATGATCACTTCTAATGGTACATATTTTATTTTGTAAGAGATTTTCAATCTTGGAACAAAATTGCATAAAAACATGAATAGTATCATCTTTAGTTGCAATAAAATGTACCCATGTATATCTACTATAATCATCAACAATAACAAAACATTATCTCTTACCACCGATTGATTGTGTCCTCATTGGTCCAAATAAATCCATATGAATTAATTCTAATGATCTACTGGTGCTAAGTACATGTTTTGATTTAAAAGATGTTTTGGTTTGCTTTCCCATTGTGCATGGTTCACAGTTTTCAACTTGAACAAAAGATAAAGTAGGCAATCCACGAACAAGATCATATTTCACTAACTTTTTGATAACATGTGAACTAGCATGTCCTAGCTTTTTATGCCATATTTGTAAGGTATTGTCATTCGCAAGCAAACATTTTCCCACTATTGATTTCATAGAGTTAGGTTTAAGAATATAAAGATTTCCAACTCTATTTCCTTCATAAACAACATTTGTAGTATTTTCTATTAATAACTTGCAGCAGGTTTTGTTAAATAACACATCATAACCACTATCACATAATTGACTAACACTTATTAAGTTATGGTGCAAACCATCAACAAGTAGAACATTCTTAATTTCGAGGTTTGTACTAACATTACCCATTCCAACGATTTTGCCCTTACCATTGTCTCCAAAAGTGACTGTTCCACTTTTCTTTTCTTCAAAGGTTTGGAATGCATCCTTGTTTCCGGTCATATGTTTGGAACATCCACTGTCAACCACCCATTCCTGCATTAAAATGTAGATTTTGGTACCCATGTGATGATTCGATATGGTTAGAATCATTTAAATACATATTTGTATAAAAGTTCTGAATCAGAAGTCCAGTCGGTCGACAATTGTTCGACTGACATATGTCTCGGTCGACAATTTGTCGATCGAGAAGATTACTGTAAAACCAAAAAACACAGAAATGTAGCTCGGTTGAACAATTTTCGACCGGAATAATTGCTGTAAATTTTGATATGTTACAGACATTCAGTCGGTCGACAATACTTCGATCGATTAATGGTTCGGTCGACAATACTTCGACCGACTAAGTTTCTGTTTTAGTACAATAATGCAGAAAATTACCAATGAGCATAAAATCTTTTGTTTAGTTGAGATAAGACAATATAAATAGCAAGATGGAGCTTTTTGGTCATATCTCAACTAAATTTTATATGACTCTACTAAGTTTGAGGTTTTGGCACCCAAACTAATTCGGAATCCTTAGTTTTATAAGGGCATGAAAAGGAATAGTGTCCAAGACGTAAGCAAAAATGGCAGGTAATAGAGTCAACTTCATTTCTCTTTCTAGCCATTGTGTTCTTGGGTACAAACCTAGTTTGAGTTCTTTTAGGTTGATTTTTCTTTGGAGCATATCCCAAGCCTTTTCTTCCGTTGAAAACAGTACCAATGCTTAGAATGTTATCAAGTATATCTTTTCTTCTTAACTCATGAAGTTCTCTTTGCAGCTGAGCAATATCATTCATTTTCTTGTGTAAATCTTTTCTTGCTTGATCTAAATCAGATAGCAATGAATCTCTTTCTTTTATAACATTATCATAGTCTAGATGGTTACACAAGATAGGTTGAGTCTGAAAATCTTTTAGTTTAGCTAACAAGTCAGTCTTTTCTTTAGAAAGGAGATCAACATTTGTTTCTAGAGTGAATAGCTTTCTAGTGCAATCATCTAAAGATGTTTTTAAAGATAAATTCTCAAGATCAATGTTATTCTTTTCAGAAGAAAGATTATCTAATTTAGCAATTTGCTCATCATTTGATTTTATAACCTTCTTTAGTTTCTTCTTGACATCAACATACTTATCATGAATTTCTTGTATACTAGTGACTAACTCTTCTTTAGAAAGATCAAGTAGGCTTACCTCTTGAGAGTTTTCATCATCTTCTCTTTCCATTAGACAATCCACGGTTTCTTCTCCGCTTTCACTGTCACTTGATTCGTCCCATGCAGCTTTATAGGCTTTTTCTCCCTTCTTCTTGTGTGAGCTTTTCTTTCCTTTCTTTGCTTTAGGACATTCATTCTTGAAATGCCCTTTCTTCCCACATTCAAAGCACCTAGGAGGGGTAGAAGAAGAGCTGGAAATTTTGTTAGATTTAAATCTTTTGTATTTCTTACCATTTACTATCAAGGCTTCTTCTCCCTCTTCTTCACTTGACTCCTCACTTTCTTGTGTGACAGCTTTTGAAGCTTTTAGAGCCACATCCTTCTTCTTTCCTTGCTGAAGTTCACGTGCTCTTCTTTCTTCCTCTTCTAGAGTTGCTTCATGAGCTTCTAAGTTGCCAATAAGTTGCTCCATTTTCAATCGAGTGAGATCGTTTGCTTCTTCAATGGCTGTCACCTTTGGCTTATATTTTGGAGGAAGTGAACGAAGGATCTTTGATACCTGATCTTCTTCAGGAATAGGTTTTCCTAAAGCACTTAAACCATTAAAAATAGTAGAGAATTTTGCAAACATTTCACTAATTGATTCATTAGTATCCATACGAAAGTGTTCAAATTTTTGTTTAAACATGCTAATCTTGGAATTTTTGACTTGGACTGTACCTTCATAGGTTATGGACAGTCTATGCCAAATATCATATCTGTGTCACAATTAGATATTCTATTAAATTCTCCTACCGAAATAGAACAATATAAAATGCTTACAGCTTTTGCATTCATTTGGGCCAGCTTTACCGTGTTTGCATCCCATTCCGCAAATTCATTTTGAGGAAGCACATATGGAGTAGACACCATTCTCCATAAATCCCAGTTGATGCCTTGGAAGTAGAATTGCATCCTTCTCTTCCAATATTGGTAGTTTGTTCCATCGAACGCTGGGGGCCTAGCAACAAGTGTCCCTTCAATGTTGAGGTTGTTGAGTACTCCGTCACCCATTTCTTCAAGACCTTGTTAGGGTTCCTTGAAGCCTTGCTCTGATACCAATTGAAAAACTACTAGAGGGGGGGTGAATAGAGTTTTTGAATTATTTTAACAATTTATTGAATTCAAACAACCACAATTGAAATTGGAAGAAGGAGACAGGTGTTTAGAGTGGTTCCAACTATAGCAAATACTATAGTTGTCAGTCCACTACCCGGTTTCTTACCCAACCGGGATTTGAAAGTATTTATTTTATTACCTCTCGAGGATTTATAAAAAATACAATACTTTCCTTTACACCCTTTGAACAGCCTTCACCCTGAAGTAGGTGCACCAACTTTGAGGTAGCCTTCTTTGAAGTAACTCCAAGCTCCCCCTTGAAGTAGCCTTCCTCTCTAGAAGTAACCTCCCGTTGCACCAGCCTTCTGAAGTAGCTCAAAGTCTCCTTCTTCACCAAGAAGATCTTTACCCTCTCCAATCCACAGCCTCCAACCTAGGAGTAGCAAGGAGAGTACAAACAATAATAGGGAACAAGAAAGAAAACAGAAATTACAACTTATCCTTTGTAGCCCAAGGCTTGATTTGCCTAGATCAAGCGTATAGATCTCCTAACCAAGTATGTGAACTTGTGATTGCAGTAGGTAGGAGATACTAGCCTATAGGACATGAATTATGAGCTAAGGAATGAAATGGCCAATTGTCACAATGCTCAAATTGCTCACAAACAGATTGCACAAAGTATGCTCAAAGGTTTATCAAGTGTAGCAAGTGTAAAACAATGTATTTAGGTGTCCTATGGCTTGTCCTATTTATAGGAATGGCCTAAGGATGCTTAAGGACGTTCTAGACAACTTCTAGGGGTTTCTAAGTGCTTAACTAGCCGTTAGGTACAAAGTTGTTGCTTTAACAACGGCTAATTAATTAATTCTGCAGTTGCTGTCAGAGACCATCTCGGTCGACCTACTCGGTCGAACTTTTGTCGACCGACAGGCTCTCTGGAACAAGTGATTTGCAACGTCTTTCTCCAACTGCCAACTAACTTGTCTGTTGTGTCTAACGGCTACTTTGGATCTTTCTCGGTCGAGAAGATTGTCGACCGAGAGTGTCTCGGTCGAGGAGTTTGTCGACCGAGATTGATCCTGTTTCAAGGTTTCAATTTAGGCACTAATTATGTGTGTGAGTGTGCAAAAGTAATCCTATTTGAATGGGATGACTTGTCTAACTGTGGTGTTTAGCTAGGGAGAATCTAACACTTGATTTACATGCAATTCTAAGTACTTGTACATTATATTTTTGTACAAGTTTTTACAACAGTTATTACATTGCATGAAAATATAAATATGTAAGCTTGTAGATTTTCCCTTGTTGCTTTGTCATCCTGCACACTTAAGTAGCTCGTTAGATTAATAAGAATGAAATGTTTGTCATAATCAAAACAAAGGGATTTATAGATGTCCATTTAGCCAACATGGTGAAGGTAGAAGACTCCTTGCTCAAGTGGGTAAGTCTTTGGTGGAAGCTTCTCCGAGTGAAGGTGAAGTCAAAGGCGGAAGATCCAAGAAGAGTGGGTAATTCCTATAAGGCCGAAGACTTGTACAAGAGTAGGTAAGTCCTTGGAAGAAGGCGGAAGACTCCTTGCAAAGTGGGTAAGTCCTTGGTAAGGTTGAAGACTCTTTGTATTGGATAGGTAAGTCCTTTGTTTGGTCATGTATTGTAAGTCTTATGAATGAATATAAGAATGCAATGATTAGGAAATCCTAGAGGTTGACCTCTCTAGGTAAGTGGACTGACATACTTCTAGTTTGAAGTGTGGAACCACTCTAAATAGCTTGTCTACTTGTGTTTGTTCAATCTCTCTCTCCCTTGCTATGCATGTTTTAGTTGCACACAAATTTCCTATTTAGCAACCTTATCTTGTGATATATCTTAAAGGTTTAATGAATTTTGTTTAAGTGCTTTCAGCTCTATTCACCCCCCTCTAGAGCATCTAATCACCCATCTAGGATCCAACACCATCATCCTCACCATCATCGACATCCTCATCAACATCAATAGTCTCGTCATCAACCTGGTCTGGCATCTTTTCATCCATAGAAGGTCTGAAGCAACGACTAGGCCAACGAGCATTCTGCTCATCCCAAGTCATACCAAGAGCTTAGAGCTCATTTGCTTGAGGTAAGGAAGGAGTAGAATCACCAAGACTGGAAAGCAGAGTGGCCAAGGGGCCAACAAGTAGAGGCATGATAACTGGAGTAGGTCCACCAGCAACAGAGGGTGTGGGAGAGAAAGTGGAAGATGCAGGTGTAGGTGGAGGGGCGGGATAGAAGTGATTGTATGCAAATGATGCATAATCACTACCTGGGTATGGCTGGTAGATGAGCTATGGGTGTGTACATGATAAGTTCATGTTATACATGATTGAACATAAATCTGGATGCAGGTGCTCCTGGACCTGGAGGTTGTATGCATATCGGTGTATCATATAACCCATGACGGCTTCATTGGACACACGAAATGAGGCATAGCTAGATCGGGTAGGATGATGAAGAGAAGGAGCACATGTTGAGGTAGAGGCAAGTGTAGCTGAGGCAGAGGCATAGGGTGAGTGATAACACCCATTTTATGGCTGTCAGAACTCATATTCCATCATTAAAATAGCCTCCAAACTCGACTTCCTCTTCATTATGTTCTATTTATCATGAAAAATCATGTCTGCTATTTTTTGAAAATATTTCCCATCTTTTGAAGGGCTTTCCTCTTTTTCTACAAGAAAAGAAGGACAAATGGGATCAGTAAGCCCACCAGCAAAGGATATCAGTTCCCATGTCCTGACTTCCCGGCACGCTATAAGAAACCGTCACGTAGGATTAGATATTCAAAAGGCACGGGACAAGTCACAACCCGCTACAGCTTTCACCCGTCATGGTGTCAGCCCATCATGGTTGCAACCCGATACGGTCAACAACCTGACATGATCACCCGACGGTGTCGTAGCCTGATATGACTACAACCCATTATGACCAAACACAGACATTAGCAGTGTGCAATACAACAATAGTCCATCACGTGTCTTAGCCCAATATGCCTTGATGCCCGACACCATAATAGGCTGACACGGTCACTATCCTACTGACTACCAACAAGGACAACCCGATACAACATAGTAGGCAACAACCCTTGACATCCCCATTCAAAGCGCCATCTAAAGTCATGACTAGCCAGACACATGGACCAATAAAGCTATAACCTCCACCAACCTGCCACCTATAAATAGTAGGTACAAGGCTACGATAGGATGGGGGGGTAGATCCTAGGGGGAGCTAGTTGCCGAGTTCCCAGGAGTTTGCAAGGTGACATTTAGGTGAGCATACTACCATACCAAGAGGGATGGGATGAGTTCTCTTAGAGATCCTTTCAGTAGCAACAAGCGACACCCGATGATCCTTGAAGCTTCTCCGAGCATGTTGAGTTTCTATCTAAGCTCAAACTCGAGACGGTCTGCTTAGATAGAACAACCCGACATGAAGAACCCGAGAGACGATATAGTGCCAACCTGACATGTATCTTGCCCGATATGCACATTAACCTGATACAGTCCCTTCATTCATCATGGTTGCAACCCAACACGGTTGCAGCCCGACACAGCTGTATCACGTTGAAGAATTATCCCGATACGATCACCACCCGTCACTGTTGCAACCCGATATGGTCAGCAACCCGACAGAATCATAACCCGATATGACTACAACCCAGTATCGGGTTAGCACTATCCCGGGCGTCAGCTGTTGTGCATGTCAGTTTCCTAAATCAAGGAGATCGATACCTATCTTCCTTTTTATAGCATTTACTTTCATTCTGTGTAGAATTGGAACCAAACTGTTATATGATTATTAGAATCTATGGAGCATTTTTCATATCATTCTATGTATGACTTTATTCCATTGAATGATCTCTTTCTAGCATCTGAATTCTAGTTCCCTCCTTCTGTTACACGTTTTTGAGTAGCTATCAAATCGTATTTCCTATGTTGACTTCTTCAAGAGAGGAGAGTCATGAACTTCTAGAGCTCAGTCTGGTTCAGGTGTATGAGAGTACCTGGGACCAGAGTTGCATCTGATTTATTTCCCGTGCGAGTCCCTATCTAGCCCCCTTAAGAGAGGTTTCCAGTACTAAGTTCATTGGCACCTTCTTTGAGAGAAGAAGGTGTCGGGTGTAGACCATTGCTGCTTATTTTGTTGAAAGTTTTCTTTTTTCGTGACTTCCCAGATGATTTCCCTTTCTCTTTAGTTTTTCATTTATGTAAAACTACCATAAAAATTGCTAAACCCCATAATGCCTAAGCCCTTATTCTTCTAGTAACTTCCTATGGAGATATATTTTAGTTTCATTCTTTCAAATTCTTTCTGGTTGCACTTTCTTACAACAAACCTTATCCCTTGGCTTTTCGATGACTTAGACAAGTAAGACTTAGGTTTTGAAGCACTTTTCCCTTAGTCCCTGTGTTCGACCCCAAACTGCTACTTTGACCCCGTGCTAGTTACGGGCATCTCAAACATTCGAGTATTTTAAATTATAAAATTCTAATGACCTAGACTTGCTTCCTTCTCCTTTTTGGACCCACATTTCAGGCTGATCAGTGAGGCACCATGTGTGGTGGAGGAAAGGATAGGCATGGATTTCTGGATAGTGGTCTCGTTGATACACACTTCTTCTGGGAAGGTATGTAGTGGAAGTCATGGAAGAGTGATTTCTCAATGGAGAACTAGAAAAGACCACATATTTAGGTAGGATATGGAAGATGGGTGCCATGGGTGTTCTTTCTAGAGTCGAAGCAAGTCATGTGATGGAGGATGTATCTAGACCACTTGACTCTGACATTCTCTAAGATGTAGTACATATCACCGTAGTGTTCTCTGCAATATCCATTTGGTTTTTCTTGAGGTGTCGTAGTGTATCTAGACCACGGGTGTTGCAGTTGACCACTAGGGATAATATACGCTTCTTGATAACTAAGGAGGAAGAGGGTAGGGTGCTCTTCTTCTTATAGGGAACTGAAGGTTTCTTCAAGTAATGATGGATATCAAGAAGGGTGATTTCGTATTACTTCTAGAAACCTTCAGGGGCAAGCAGGTCAAAACACTCACCATAATCCTTACGCCATGAGTCGTTCTCATCAACACCTGGCAAAAAGATGTTCATGATATCCTTCAAGATTTGGAACTTCTTCCCAGCTATCATAGAAGTAAGGATAACTTGAGTATTGGGAGAAGGTACAAGGGTGTCGTAATTCCAATGCAAATTTGTGTAGAATTTGTGAACGACTTTTGTGCTTGTCATTGAATTGTGAAAGAACGCACGCTCGACACCCAAGGTGGATAGGTGGTGAACTTGAAGCAACCTTTCCAATTGATCGATGACCCTTTGACGTCTAGGGCTAGGCTCAAAGAGGGATCTAAATGGAAAAGGACTCTATGGAAGAAGATCCTTATACTGATTAACAACCTCATTTGAGACAAAGAAGGTCTCATTGAAGGGAATCAAGTAGGAGGATGAGGAGGAGGATGGTGCATTGCTAGGGGTGGCTCTTTTCCTTCTATTTGAAGCCATGGAGGCGAAATGGAGAGGAAGAAGAGATAAAAAACACCAAACACACCACCAAAAATGTTCACACAGCTAGGTTTAGCAAGGGGGAAGGTCTAGGATGGTCTCACTAGGTCGGATTAGTGCTAGGTAAGGGAAGGGAAGGGAAGGTCGAGGGTTGAGAGCTTAGGGCTTGAGAGAGTGGAATCCGTCAACTTTTCTCTAGTTGAGAGGGAGAATAGTCGGTCGAACCCAACTTAAGTGAGCTTCAGCCCGACGATCGGTCGAGTTCTATAAACTCAAAAACTCGACCAATTGCCCTTTTTATAAAAGCTCTTGGCCATGGATCAGTTGAGTTTGTCCTGGGGAAACTCGACCGATGGTCAACCTGACCTAAAACCATCAAACTTAATTTCTAGCCATATGAGTTCTAATTAAATTTATTTTTCAAGTCCATTATCTATATTAAACATACTTAGGCACATATCACTCATCATTGGGTACTATTTTGTGATAAAACTTGCGTTTGCAAAAAATACCCAAAAAAAGAGAGAAACAAGGCAAAATGAACATGAAAAACCAATTTTAAGCAAATTAGAAAGCAAAAAATGATCAAGATAGATGCAAAACATATATGATAGATGGCAACTAGCTAGAAGGCATATTAGATTCATTCAAAGCAGTTATAAACAATTTTGATCTAATAAAGTTAAATTTCTCTCTAGCTAGAGGTTTAGTGAAAATGTCCGCCAATTGATTTTTCGTGTCCACATGTGTGATATAAATATCCTTCTTAGCAATGTGATCATGAAGAAAGTGATGGAGAACTTCTATATGTTTAGCTCTACTTGCAATATAGGATTGTAAGACAAGTTAATTGCACTAGTATTATCACAATAGATAGGAGAAGCAACAAAGTGAATGTTAAAGTCTTGGACCATTTGCTTCATCCATAGGACCTGGGTACAACAACTCCTGACTACAATGTACTTAGCCTCGGTGGTTGATAATGCCATGATGCTCTGTGTCTTGGAGAACCAAGACACCAAGCATGGTCTTAGGAGGAAACAAGTGCCACTTGTGCACTTTCTATCAATCAAGCAGCCTGCATATTTGGCATCACTATAGGAAGAGAGTAAAGTCCCTTGACTTGGGATACCATAGACCAAAATTTGGAGTTTTGGCGAAGTACCTTAAAATCCTCTTAACATCTATAAGATGAGATTTTCTAGGATTTGATTGAAATCTAGCACACAAGCCAACAATAAACATTATGTCAGGTCTAGAGGTAGTTAAGTACAGTAAACTTCCAATCATACCTCTATAGATCTTCTCATCTATATTCTCACCTTCTTCATCTTTATCAAGTTTGGCGGTGTTTGACATGGGTGTGTCTATCGACTTGGTGTTCTCCATCCCAAAGCACTTAAGTAGTTCACTTGTGTACTTGCCTTGGTTGATGAAGTTCCCATCTTTTATTTGCTTGATTTGAAAGTTGAGGAAGAATGTGAGCTCACCCATCATACTCATTTTGAATTCACCCTTCATAAGATCACTAAATTCTTTGCAAAGATCAAAGTTAGTTCTGTGAAAAATGATATCATCAACTTATATATGAATGATAAGAAAATTGTTAGAAGTGTGTTTTAGAAACAAGGTAGAATCCACTTTACCCATGATATAACCATTATCTAACAAAAAGTTCTTTAATTTCTCATACCAAACCCTTGGTTCTTGTTTGAGTCCATAGAGAGCTTTTTGAAACAAATAAACATGGTTAGGTAGACTATCATGTTCAAAGCCTGGAGGTTGTGCAACATACACTTCCTCCTCAATTGTACCATTCAAAACTCACTTTTAACATCCATTTGATACAAAATAAAGCCTTTACAACTAGAAAAAGCAAGCAACATGTGAATGAACTCAAGTCCAGCTACATGTGCATATGTTTCATCAAAATCAATACCTTCATGTTGATTGTAGCCTTGAGCCACTAACATTGCTTTGTTTCTTACCAATTTTCCACTTTCATATAGCTTGTTGCGGTAGACCCATTTGGTGCCAATGATCTTTCTATCACTTAATATTGGCACAAGGGTCCACACTTTGTTCTTCTCAAATTGGTCCAGCTTCTCTTGCATAGTTAGGGTCCATTCTTCATCCCCAAGAGCTTCTTTGATATTCTTAGGCTCGAGTTATGAGTTGAAGCCATTGTTGTCTTGTTCTTCGTTGAATGCAGCCTGTGTCTTCACTCTTTCAAATGGATCACCCAAAATCAGCTCCTTTGAATGATTCTTTGCAAACCGGGGAGTTGGATATCTTTGTCTTCTTTTTGAACAACCACCTCTTTTCCCTTTTGAGTGATGTTGAGTTCTTTAAGGATAGGAATTACTTCACCTGCAACATCATCATTTGGAGCAATATCTTTGGAAATAGAGGAGTTAGTCTCAATAAACTTTATATTAATAGATTCTTCTACCTTAGCAAGATCAATATTGAAAACTCTATAAGCCTTGCTAGTAGTGCTATAGCCAAGAAAGAAAGATGTGTACAATTTTGGATCAAACTTGTCAAGAGAATTTTTCATATTTAAAACAAAACAAGGACATCCAAAAAACATAGAAATACTTGATAGAAGGCTTCCCACCACACCATAGCTCATAGGGGGTTTTCTTAAGCAAAGGATGAGTAAAAACATGGTTCTGCATAAAACATGAGGTACTTATAGCTTCAACCCAAAACTTCTTAGGAGTATCGTACTCAAGAAGCATGGTCCTAGCCATCTCTTGTAAGGACCTATTCTTCCTCTCTACAACCCCATTTTGTTGAGGTGTTCGAGAATCCTGACAAAAATGCTCAAAAAGATCATTTTCAAATTCTCCCCCATGGTCACTACGGATGGAAACAATCCGGAAAGAATCTTCATTCTCAACTCGTTTGGGAAAACTAGAGAAAACATCAAGTGTATCACTCTTGGAAATAAGAAAGAAGGTCCAAGTATATCTAGAGAAATCATCGACAATAACAAGGTAATACTTGGAACCATGATACAATTGCATTCTCATTGGTCCAAATAGATCAATGTGAAGAATCTCAAGATCTCTCTTAGTGCTAAGAAATCCTTTGGATTTTAGAGGACTTGGTTTGATTTCCTTGTGTACAAGTTTGGCATTCCTCATCCTTTTCAAAATCCAATTTGTGGAGTCCCTTGACCAAGTCCTTTTTGCTCAACTTCTTTAATTGATGCATATTTACATGACCAAGCTGGCGATGCCAAAGAGAAATATCATTTGAGTTGACTACTAGGCATCTACCAACCACAAGCTTAATAGAGTTAAGAACAATAACATAAAGATTGCCACTTCTAGTTCCCTTATATATAACTTGGTAGGTGAGGGAATCTAGAATCAAGCATCAAAAGAGGTAAATAGCACAAGGTAACCATTATCACAAAGTTGAAAAACACTAATTAAATTGTGATGTAGGCCATCCACAAAGAGAGAATTCTTGATACACAAGGATTCACCTACATCACCCTCACCTTTGACTTTACCTTTCTTGTTGTCCCCAAATGTGATAGATCATCCTTTCTTCTTTGTAAAATTGTTGAAATGGCTTAGGTCACCGGTCATGTACTTTGTACAACCACTAACAGCAATCCATCTATCCTTTTCCTACAAGAAAGGAGAATGTCAGTTCCCAACTCAAGCTTTGGGATACATAGGTAGCTTGGGAACCCATTTCATTTTTGGGTTGGTCCCCTTAGGTTTGTAAGGATAATAAGTGGAATAATGATCATCACATTTGCAATAAGAACAAAATACATGATTCTTAGTGCTCGAAGATTCTCCTACAAAGAAAGAGGTCTCCTTGCTCTTTTTCTTACCTTTGGCCTTACTCTTTCCCTTTGAGCCCCCCCCCACAAATCCCAAACCACTAGTACCACTTTGTTTGGTAGAATGGTCAAGGATTTCATTTAGGGAGTTCTTCCCTTTGAGGAATTTCTATAGGGATGATCTCAATCTATGGTTATCATCATTTAAAGTGACAATAGTATAAGATAGACTAGATATGTCATCCCTAGCATGCACAAGATCAGCCTCAAGACATAAAGCTTTAGTAAAATATGAATCCTTTTCAAGAGAGATAGAAGCAACATTAACACTAGGAAACAAAGGTCTAGAAGATAGATCATTTACTTGAGCAAGTAACCCAATATTTTTAGATTTAAGCATTTGAATCTCTTTGAGATAGACATCTCTCTCTTATCTATGAGCATCAATAAGCAACTTGAAATCAAGATTTTCAATTTGAAGCAAACCAAGTTCTTTAAGGCAATTTTGGTTTTCTTCCATAAGATTCTCAATGTTCTTAAGGTAGACACCATTCTCAACTTCATCCCCATTGGATTGGAGTTCAAGATCAAGGTATTGACCTTGAAAATTATCAATACTCTCAAGGTTGGTTTTGTCATTCAACTCCAAAATTTCAAGTTTAGCATAAATATCATCAATAAATTTTCCTAACCATTTTCTTTTAGATTTACATTTAGCAAAAGATGAACAGGTAGAAATAAGCATGTCAATAATGACTTCTTTAGACAATTCATACAAGCTTATCTCTCTTACCTCACTTACCTCACCAATTTCTTCACTTGTAGAGGCCATGATAGCAAGGTGGCACTCTCCATCTTCTTCGGAGAATGAGCTGCTTGAAGATGAAGCTTCCCAAGCTGCATGAGTTGCATTCTTGTGTCTCTTCTCCTTCTTGTCCTTCCTTTCATGTTTGCTCTCCTTCTTGTAATCCTCTTCCTTCCTTGAGATGTTGTTGTGGTGTGACTTTCCTGACTTTGGGAATTCACTCTTGTAGTGTCCCTTTTGGCCACACTTGTAGCATCTCGAAGTAGAGGAGGATGACACTTGCTTTCCCTTGAAGTGCTTGCCCTTGATGTAGTTAGCTTCATGCTCACTAGGGCCTTCATCTTCACTAGAGGAGGAGGGAGAAGTCTGACAAGCAAGTTGTTGTTGAAGAATGACATCCTCCACTTATGCTTTGAAAGCACTATCTTTGATCTTCTGGTCTTCCTTCTCTTCTTACTTTGCTTCTTCTTCTTGGTTGTCAAATCTAGGATCATGGGCTTGAAGATTGCCAATGAGTTCTTCAATTGGGATGTCACCAAGGCTCCTCACTTCTTCAATGGAGGTGACGTTTGACCCCCACCACTTTGGAAGAGTTCTCAAGATCATTGAGTTGACGATGCCTCTATCCAAAGTGTTGCCCAATGCAGCCAGCCCATTGATGATGACATTGAGTCTTGAATACATCTCCGTAATGCCTTCTTTCTTTCCCATTTTGAAGTTCTCTAGGAGGTTGTTCAATATGTAGATCTTTGCCTCCTTGACTTGCTTTGTGCCTTCATATGTGATGCACATCTTGTCCCAAATCTCATAGGTGGTGTCCCATGATGAGATCCAGTTGAACTTCGTGGGGGTGAGGGCGGTGTAGAGGATTATAATGGCCTTTGCATTGAGTTGAGCCTCCTTGAGAGAAGCTTCACTCCATGTTGTAATAGCTTCGGTTGGCTCCTTGTAAGGTTTGACCATCACCTTCCTTATATCAAAGTTCATCCCTTTAATGTAGAACTGCGTCCTCCTCTTCCAATAGAGGAAGTTGGCATCGTCAAAGACCAGACGACGCATAGAGAAGCCTCCCTCTAGGTTGAGTGAACCAAGTAAGTTGTCACCCATCTTCTCGTCTCGTTGGAGATTTTTGGAGAAGATCCTTGGCTCTGATACCACTTGTGGATCTAAGGGCTCTAGAGGGGGGTGAATAGAGCTACAAAATTTCTCACAAAACAAATTAGACCTTCAAATTATATCAAATTGAACCAATAGCTTAATGGCAATTTGAAGTCCTATCTAACAAGCATAGAAAGGATGAGAGAGATTGATAACAAGCACTTGACAAAAGGATGTAGAGGGGTTCCACACTTCAAACTAGAAGTGAGTAAGTCCACTACCTAGAGAGGTCAACCTGTAGGACTTTGCAAGCAATTTTATCTATATTATCACCAATAAGAGTTAAAATAATAGACCACCAATGGACTTACCCATCCAAACAAAATGAGATATCCACCTTACCAAGGAGCTTACCCATTTAGCTTGAGTCTTCAGCCTTCACTAAGGTCTTACCCACTCAAGCTCAAGTATTCCTCCTTAAAGGACTTTGCTTCTCCTCTTAGATCTTCAACCTTGGCCTTCTCCTTCACCTGGAGATGACCACCACCTCTTCAATCAACCTTTAAGAGGACTAGATACATTTCCTTCTTCACTCGATGGAGCTTTCTTCACATTTTCTTCATGTAGGAAGGGGGTAGGGAAGTAGTGGAAGATTGAGAGCTTTACATGCAAAAGGGTGGAGCTCTCTTACAATAAGCCTAACTCACTCACAAATCACAAAATGAAGTCTAAACTAGAGAGAGAAAGGGGATCAAGGAGTAGTATCACACAACTATAGAAAGGACCTTGAATGTAGTGAATGAGCAAACTTGGAATGAACTCCAAGGGGTCCTATTTATAGATGGGGGTGCTCCCTTGAGTTGGGGAACACTTAGGGCCGAAATATAGTTGTCCTCAAAGAAACATATCTATTTTCACCCCAAATAAGTCATCAACGGTTATAATTACCTTTTTTGCATTTTCCATACAGTATGTTCGGTCGAGTTTCAATAAAGGTAACTCGACCAATCGACTAAGAGACAAATCCAATTTTCAAACCATCGGTCGAATTTGTTTTGGGGAACTCAACCGATCAGCCAAAATTGCATTTGGTCAGTAGGTTGGTCAGTTGAGTTATGTGAATGCACAACTCGACCAATTTCCATCTTCAAAAAACCAATCCATAGGATCGGCCAAGATTAGAACTCGACCGATCAACAACTTGTGATCGATTTTCTAATTTGGCAATTAAGTGATTAAAACTTGGTATAAAATGTCCCACAAAATTTTCTCATCTTAGTTACAAGTCATATCATTTGTGCAAGTGATTACAAAATTCTTCTAAGGTCATTTGAAGTGATTTCCTTATTAGCACACTTGCATTGCATTTGACTTGAACTAGGACAAGCTAGGGCTTGTGTAATTTGATCCTTTTCATGTACCTAAAGCCTGAAATCAATCTTGAATACACATATTAGATACATATGAATGGAATGATTAAGTCATTCTCAAAATATGGAAAATGTATAACCTCTAGGTCAACAATGTAATGGTGATATCAAACCAAGCACACAAATACATGTTAGAGAACAATGTTTCAAACAGACCCACCATTGGGGTAACACATTGAGACCATTGTAATGGTGGTCTCTCATAGTGATGGTGGTGATTTTGATTCTTAGACTTGAAGTCACTACACTCATCACATGTGCTTTGACATCATCAAACATGATACTGAATAAGGGTTATCATAAAGGTGATGGATGGGTGACTGTGACACATGGGGACTGACTGTGAGTGATGTAGATGGGATTTTCCCTCCCATGGGAGAATGATATCCTAGGCCACTTGATTTAGTGAGACTAAGAAATGCATGACCATGTACATGCCAGTTTATATATGATATTGAGCTTATACATATCTCATACATCCTGTTATAGCAAGAAACATAGATTGAGTTAAGAACAAATTGTAGGTTAAAGTTGTTCCCCAACTTTTCATTTACTTGGTAGCAATGATGTGTAACTACACACTGCTCTTTACTTATGATGTCATTATTGGTTATGGACATTCATTGCCAATGTAATATGTGACCTATAGGGTAACACACATAGGACATGACCTACATAAGGAGTTTGATCTTGAATGATGATTGGATTGATTACTAAACAATTTAGGTATTCAATTCAAGCAATAAATCGATAGCTTGGACTCCCAACTGATCGTCTCATATGATGAAACGACCAGTTGGAGTGTCAGGTTTATTGGATATTGATGAGTTCTACACAAACTGGGTGCCAACTGACCAATTCACTGGGTGAGTCGATCGGCTGGTGGTCGTGACACGACCGTCTCTCTCTGTGAGACGACCAGTTTAAGATTTTCAATTGCATCAATGATTAGTGATGATGTCATATCCGGTATTATTTGGAATGGAATTGCCAAATACATATGCGATTGGGAAACATGCAATATGACTGATTCGATTAACAAAATGACTGGTTCTCTAAGAGAACTGACCATCTTGTGTGTAAATCGACCAGTTAGACACTCACAAGTTGTGAAAATTTATGATCTTCTGGTCCCTTCCACTCCCATACAAACTGGGAACCCTGACCCAAATCCCTCCTATAAACAGAGGGATACTGGGGGCTTCCCAAGACACATAATTGAGAATCAATTGCTCTGACAATTGTTGTCCTCTCTGGTTGTGGTAACCAAGAGAGCCCAACCATGTCCTACCTGACTATGGAGGAATAGCTAGGAGAAAACAGCTGAGAAATGTTGTAGGATAGCAGGCTGGTGACTAGTACACCAATGTGAGGGACTACTTCCTATATGTTCCAGGATGACAACATGAGTTCTAGGCAGTCGTGTGGACTTTTCTAGAGGTGAATTAACCTTTTCCCATTACTAAGGAGGACAATGTAAGCCAGTAGTCTGTGGTGAGAGGAGTTGTTACAGACGATTACGTTCGAGTCTGGTATCCTTGGAGGAGCCATAGATGATTCTCAATACAACTAGAAGATAGTTGTGCATCTACAATGACGAGGAGTATGTCATTGGAATTGCTCCAAGACTAGGTATATCCTAGAAACCATCCTTTCGATTATATAATTGTTGACGTAACCTGCTGGTTAATGGGAATATGGCAATAATTTTTTGTTTCCACTACCTATTCTATCACCCTATTTTCCAATAGACCATTCTAGTTTCACTCAAGATGACTGTAATGAAAACCCCAATTGTGCCACTAGCCTACCATTTGACAACATTTCCCTTGAAATTTATACACTTCCACTGCACCATTCCCAACTAACACACTTGCTCCTACACCTATCCACCATGAACATGGTGATCAACATGGCCATGTTATGGACCTAACCGTAATGCTTCCTACTAACACTTTTACCATGTTTCCTCTGTTGGGTTTTAGGGGAGACAGAGAAGGCAGCGGAAACAAAAAATTTCTTCTCCCAAACCCAGAATAAGGAATCGCGTCAACGTCTATACAATAGGAAGAATGGTTTGTAGAGGCGTACCTTGTCCCGAGGCTTGCTCGACGACTATACCTCGCGGATTGCGTGGTCTTCACCTCCAGTCTTAGACGGCGTCTGAGTAGCTCCTGGTCTCACTGGGACTGTCGGGATTGACAACTGTCCTCTGAGCGGCAGAAGTCTCCCGACTCTGTAGTAGTCCACACGGACCACCTGGTACTCTGATCTCCTTGTCCTATAAGGAATCGGAAGGAGTCGCACCCTCCTATCGGCGTACTAGTCACCAACACACACTCCTGCAACCAGTTGTTTTCTACAATTGTCTTTCCCTTGTTGTGCCTCCCTTATCGGGTAGCACTTGCTCGATCTCTCTCTCGGTTACCAAAACCAGAGAGAACGAAAACTTTGCAGAGCAACTGGTCTCTGAGTTGTTGTTCCTGAGAAGCCCCCAATACCCCTATATATATAGGAGGGTCATGGGATATGGTTCTCTATCCCGGGAAATGTAGGATTAAAGCAGGAGTAGAAGGGTTCACGATTTTCCACAAATCAACCAACTTGCGCCACCTGAACCGATCGTTTCACACCCTAAAACGGTTAGTTGGTGAGTCGAGACGATCGGTTCAACCTCAACCGATCTGTTGGGGCACCTGAGCCGATCAGTTCATCACATGAGCCGATCGGTTCGTGGTCCTGGTCCAACTCAAATTGACTTTCAAATTTTTCTTTGATTAATCAAACATTAATCCTTGTCCAAATTGAAATTGTACAAGTGAAACAAATTGTATTTGCAAAATAGTCTTCTCACTTTCCAAACAATCTCAGTTGGACCAGTTGAGTTGATCGGTTCAACTCTTGAACTGGTCAGTTCAGCCTGTCTTGAGCCGATCGGTTCATCCCATGAGCCGATCGGTTCAACAACCTGAGCCGATCGGTTCATCTCATGAGCCGATTGGTTGAAGCAGCAGACTGTGCAAAATCAGTCAATCGCAGTTTCAATCAATTTGATACTCTAATAAATCGGTCCAACACCTTGAACATTATGATATTGAGCTATCAATTGATTGAGTGTTTAATTGAACTACAAAACTTCTTTAGTAATCAATATAAACATCATTTGTTGATAAACTCCTCTTCCAGGTTAAATCCTATGTGTGTGACTCTGCAGGTCCATTTCACGTTGGCAGTGAAAGTCCATAACACTTATGACTTCATAAGAAAAGAGTGGTGCCTAGTTTCACATCAGTGCTACCTAAGTGAAATAGAAAGTTGGAGATCAACTTTCAATCCTACAATCTGTGAATGGTGTTATAGTAAATGTATAATTCCTTTATCATTGATATCCTGAATGAACTCAAGGCATGGAAGAATCATCCTTTCAATGCTCATTCACTTTCTTGATCTTAGAGTAGATTGGAGGAGATATGTATGACATCAATATCACATACTGATTCACACATGCATGCACACGCCTATCTCAATCCTACTCATCAAGTGGCCATGGATATCAAACTCCCTCAGGAGGGACAAATCCCATATCTATCACTCACCCCTCAAAAACCCCATGTGTCAAAGCCACCCAATCATCACCTTTATAACAACCCATGTTTCAGGACTGCGTTTGATGATGTCAAAGTGTACCCAACAACATGTGTTGAGTGTAGTGATTTTAGGTCTAAGAATCACACTCACCACCATCACTGTGAGAACTGACTATGACTACCATGTCATGGTTCCATGTGACAAACTCATGGTGGGTCTGTCCGGTAAACTTGTTCTCTAACAAGTACCTATGTGTTTGGTTTGATATCTCCATATCATGACTAATGAGATTATGTCATCAACCAACACCACAATCTAGTCTTGTGTGTCATTGTTGTCTATCTACCTTCCATAATGACATCTAACTAGGGACATAATAAGAATGTACAAACTCTTAGCATCTGTATGATCTCATCGTTCAGGTCCTTAACCTGAAAGCATATGTCATTGAGTAGTGTCATTCTCTAGACATTCAATCTGTTATGTCATTATCTCATATGACTAAACCAGAAAGAATTGGAAGCTTGCCTTTGATGTTTATCAAATCAATCTTAATGTATCCCACCAATCATCCCATGATTGGCTCTCAGGGCATACATACCAGCAGACTCCCACTTGCACTGTGAGCCAATCACCCTTAAATCATATTCATAGTGATCTTCAAACATGTCTCACATGTTACTATGCTCTAGTGTTTACATAGTGAGTTATGGCAACACCTTGCCAAAGTCGATATTAATTGCATGTCTCTCATCTCTTCGCTATACGTCACACGTATGAGATGGAGTTTCCATAGTATGCGATCTAGTATTCCTTTGCTAACCTTTAGCCATATTGCTTGACCAAGTACTTGTTACTTTTCACCAATGACCAGAATAAATATAAGTTCATCTATATGAACTCCTAGATCCATATAGTATCCACTGATGTTCTCTAACACACAGATACTCTACATTTCCTTTTAAACACTTTATTGGAACGTTTCCAATTATCAACAAACATTCACTTTATATATCCCATATATATTTTGCGATTAATTTTCTATCCTTTTTCCAGAAGTTCACATCAGTGTAACTCTTTACAGTGAACCCTTCCTTATTTCCATAGAACTAGTACTTCTCAAGTACTTATCAAGTTCTTATGGTATTCCAGTAACCCTTACTGGAACTAGACAGACATCCACTCGTCATGTCCCACATATGAGTTATCAGGATGAGCATATCATACTGTCATGTCCTACATACAAGATGATAAATGCATTTTGTTCTTGCCATGTCCATACATGCAAGATAATGGGATGATTACATACATGATAGATCCATATCTATTCTTAGTGTTCCCATTCTTCATAAGAATTGGACACTTGGCCTTGGGATACTAACTCCATGTAACATGGACAAGTTTTCTCCCACTAAATCTATGCATACTGAACTCTTCAGTGTAGATTGCCAATGTATGCTCTCTCTTTTCAGGTTAAGAGGTTCTTCAAGAACTATCTCTATAGATCTCTATTCCTATCACATAGGAAACGTCTCTATCTTCCTTAAAGATAATTTCCACTTTGGATTTCCATTCTTAGAACATTTCCATTTCAAATCAACATGTGGAATGTGAATACGATCCCACTAAATCACATATCTCTCTTTATCTTTGACATATCAGTCAAACCCTTTGACTATATCATCAAAGTAAAGATCACAGTTCTGAGTTGCTTGTACTCAATCAATCATATTGATTAGTCCATTGTAACTTATAGACTTCATTTGCATCAATGGATTCATAAACCTTATAGGTTGTGTCACGTACACATCCTAGTTTTATTCCTCATAGGAATGCGGTTTTAGTATCTATATGCCAAATCTCTTAGGCATTAAGTTGCAATTAACAAGCATCATCATTTTCAAAATGTTATCCATGTGTCTTAACACTTAAGACTCTTTCGCACTTATGGATTTCATCCCAATGGGTGATACCATCAAGGTCATACCTTGTGGTTCACATGGAATTCATTTAGGATGTAATGGTCATAAACCATAACTTAAAAACCGGTTCCTCATATTCATCTAGATAGTTGACTCATCACATAGATAATTGAGGTGTATCTGTCAAGGATATAAGAACTCACAACTCTTTGTGATTCTTAATGTCCTTTATTAGTGTGGGGTATTCTTTATTTAAGAAGAATTTAGTTATTTGAAAATCATCCTCTAACTCCTTAGAGTATGACTCCTTCTTGATTTAGACATCACCATGCTTTAATTAGGAGCTTACTATGATACACTATCATAATCACTCATAAGGATCTCAAACATTTGGTTCAAGTATTTCATTCATTGATCTCATCAAGAATTAAAACTTTACCAAATTCGTACTTCATCTATGATATTCTTGAACACTTCAAGATATTCATATTGGTATTTCTCTAAACAATGTTTGAAGTATTAGCATTAACTCCAATAGGTATGTAAATATATCACATGTATTATACCTAATAGGATAATCATTCTCCCACTACTATTAGTGAAGATTGATTAATCATGTCTAAGATATTCATGTCTCTTACTGGTTCTCTAACCAAAAGAGTCTAGACTATCCATCATATGGAAACTAGAAATGAACTTCTCATGATTTATTCTAATTTGATTGTTTGAGTTATAAATAACTTTTAGGTATCATTTTATCTTATGCATAACAAGTACCACAAGATAACCAAGGCATTTCCATAAAGATCATATCTTTTGAGATTGAAACATCAACTTTATTAATTGCTATCATTGTCATACAACATGCAAAAATAAAGTGTTTCTATCTATTGGAAAATATGAAATAGCAGTTCATAACTCTATTACATGCCTTCAAGGCTGAAAATAAACTAAAGTACTCCTATCTATGGTGGCAACATTTGCCCAATTTATTGAGTGCTTTACATTTTATATCTTAGTATCATATACCTAAAAAATGTTACAAGTTTATTTCATGACACCTTCAGGTGGAGACGTCTGTTGCCTCTTTCTTCTTTAGTTCTTCCAGATAGAGGGGACAATTCTTTTTCCAATGTCCTGGTTTTTGACAATGGTGGCAATTGCCTCTCCTGGTCACGCCTCCCTTGACCTTGAGAGCTGAAGACGCCTTGGGCTCCTGGCTAGCATCAGAACCCTTCTTAGATTTGCCCTTGCCCTTACGCTTGGACTTGCCTTTCTTGTTGCTGATCATCATCACAGACTTAGGCTTATCCTTCTTCATCTGTGTCTCGGCTGTCCTCAACATGCCCAACAACTCTGTCAACGGCTTGTCAAAGTTGTTCATGTTGTAGTTCATCACAAACAGACTGTAGGATTATGGCAATGATTGCAGTGTCACGTCAGTAGCCAACTCTTGGCTCAGGGGAAATCCCAGTCTCATCAGGTTCTCCACATACCCAATCATCTTGAGTGTGTGAAGACCAATTGGATCTTCTTCTGTCATGATGTACTTGAACAGTGCCCTGGAAAAAATCATATCTCTCTTGTCGTGCTTGATCTTCATACATGTTCTTGAGATGCTGAATTATCTCAATGACACCCATGTTCTCATGTTGTCTCTGCAACTCGTATTCATAGAGCACAACATCAAGAACTTTGCATCAATGGCATCATCAGAATGCTTCTTATAAGCATCCCTTTCTACCTTTGGTGCGGTAGGAGCAGATTCCTCTGGAATTGGAGTATCAAGGACATAGAGCTTTCGCTCTTGAGTGAGAACAATTCTCAATGTCCTAAACCATTCGTGGAAGTTAGTCCCATTCATCTTGTCCTTTTCAAGGACCGATCGCAAAGAAAAGTGATTGTTGTTTGTTGTCATTTGAACTACAAAAAGGAAATAAATGCAATTTTAGTCCAAATCTCAATTTTGACTTATTTGATTGATTTGAAAGGTTGATGATATAATTAGGACTTTAATTAATTATCACTCCCACTATTTTTGTTCAAATTGATAGCCCTCACCATCAATTTAGAAGATTGCAGCGAACAATCTTCTAGTGGGTCAAGATCCTGAAATCCTCTGAGTCATGGACCATCTAGGGTTGTCACCCACAACTTAGATCTTTTAGGTAGGCAACTTTTGCCAATTGCATCATATGCAACTCTTGAAAGATGTCATATGCAACTCCTTGCCATCATCACCTCCATGCCTCAAGGTGCTAGATCCTATCTAGGTCACCTTGTTAGGTCCAACCCAAAGCCAACACGATGAATATGCACCCTGCTAGGGCAGACCCACATATCCATCCTTCACGCTTCTACGAGATAGACGGTGCACCACACTAGGGCGTGCCCACACTTGGTCGATCAAGCTTTTCACGTGTGCTGCATTTGGAAGGCATCTAAAACTTTAATATTTAATGAGGGATTTAGTTTTATAGGTACATATACATATCCAATCACCACAATATATAGTACGTATCATATACATGCTATATCCCACATAAAACATGTGAAGCGATAAAAGCGATGATTATGGCCTTCCTAATGTGATTCCTCGAGCCAAGAGGAATCACAGTCATCTAGGTCTACATCGCATGCAACCTATCCATAATGAAGTGCTATAGCCATTCGAATAGATCAACTCATCACATGAATGACCTGCTCGTCCTGCCCGGTCGTCTGGGTGCCACCAGTCGATCGATTGGCTCCTCCAACCGATTGGTTCGCCTGGTCATCGTGCATCTCCTCATGGCCACCACCTGATCGTCTCGCTCCTCGAACCGGTCATCTGGATCACCAACCGATCGGTTCATGCCTTGAACCGATCGTCTTAGTTGTCATCAGGTTGTCCGCCGTTCTTTGACATAACAGGAAATAAAAGATCTATCCTATTTACATTTGAATTGGGAAATCCCGAGTTACATTAGGGGGGAGCAAAGGTAGGAAAGAAATTCTCGAGTTATCTCAAGTTACATCAGGAATAGGAGATAGGGAATCAGTGCGCAGACTGAGATGCAAGCAACCACATACAACCAAGCACACATATAGGGTTTATTGGCCATAACCACGCTATACATCCACCACAAAACTTGTTTAAAGGTGACACATAACGAGTGCATTTATATTACATATCATATATGTATATTGGGATTTGTGGATTTAGGATCAGACATGCATAAAGCCAATTTTATTCGCATCGTATGCAATAAATAAAGGTGACAAACCAAAATTGATCATATCGATAATCCTAAAGTATAGAGCAGTTGACATGGCTCTAATACCACTATTGGTTTTTAGGGGAGAGAGAGAAGACAGTGGAAACAAAAATTTTCTTCTCCCAAACCCAGAATAAGGAATCGCGTCAACGTCTATACAATAGGAAGGATGGTTTGTAGAGGTGTACCTTGTCCCAAGGCTTGCTCAACGACTATACCTCGCGGCTTGCACGGTCTTCACCTCTAGTCTTAGATGGTGTCTAAGTAGCTCCTGGTCTCATCGGGACTGTCAGGATTGACAATTGTCCTCCGAGCAGCAGAACTCTCCCGCCTATGTAGTAGTCCACACGGACCACCTGGAACTCCGATCTCCTTATCCTATAAGGAATCGGAAGGAGTCGCACCCTCCTATCAGCGTACTAGTCACCAACCCACTCTCCTGCAACTAGTTACTTTCTATAGTTGTGTTTCCCTTACTGTGCCTCCCTTATCGGGTAGCACTTGCTCGGGCTCTCTCTCAATTACCAAAACCAGAGAGAACGATAACTTCGCAGAGCAACTGGTCTCTGATTTGTTGTTCCTGAGAAGCCCCCAATACCCCTATATATAGGAGGGTCATGGGACAGGGTTCTCTATCCAGGGCAATGTGGAATTAAAGCAGGAGTAGAAGGGTTTGAGATTTTCCACAAAACAACCAACTTGCACCACCTGAACCGATCGTTTCACACCCTAAAATGGTCGGTTGGTGAGTTGAGCCGATCAGCTCAACCTCAACCGATCGGTTGGGAGACCTGAGCCGATCGGTTCATCACATGAGCTGATCGGTTCATGGTCTTGGTCCAACTCAAATTGAATTTCAAATTTGTCTCCGGTTAATCAAACATTAATCCTTTCCCAAATTGAATTTGTATAAGTGAAACAAATTGTATTTGCAAAATAGTCTTCTCACTTTCCAAATGATCTCAGTTGGACCAATTGAGCCGATCGGTTCAACTCTTGAACCGGTCAGTTCAACCTGTCTTGAGCCGATCGGTTCCTCCCATAAATCGATCGGTTCAACAACCTGAGTTGATCAGTTCATCTCATGAGCCGATCGGTTGGAGCAGCAAACTGTGCAAAAGTAGTCAATCACAGTTTCAATCAATCTGATACTCTAATAAATCGCTCCAACACCTTGAACACTATGATATTGAGCTATCAATTGATTGAGTGTTTAATTGAACTACTAAACTCATTTAGTAATCAATCTAAACATCATTTTTGGATAAACTCTTCTTCCAGGTTAAATCCTATGTGTGTGACCATGTAGGTCCATTTCACATTGGCAGTGAATGTCCATAACATTTATGACTTCACAAGCAAAGAGCGGTGCCTAGTCGCACATCAGTGCTACCCAAATGAAATAGAAAGTTGGAGAACAACTTTCAATCCTACAATCTGTGAATGGTGTTACAATGAATGTATAATTCCTTTGTTACTGATATCCCAAATGAACTCAAGGCATGGAACATTCATCCTTTCAACGCTCATTCACTTTCTTGATCTCATAGTAGATTGGAGGAGATATGTATGACATCAATATCACATAATGATTTAGACATGTGTGTGCACGCCTATCTCAATCCTACTCATTAAGTGGCCATGGATATTAAACTCCCTCAGGAGGGATAAATCCCATATCTATCACTCACCCCTCAAAAGCCCCATGTGTCAAAGCCACCTAATCATCACCTTTATCACAACCCATGTTTCAGTATTGTGTTTGATGATGTCAAAGTGTACCCAACAACATGTGTTGAGTGTAGTGATTTCAGGTCTAAGAATCACACTCACCACCATCACTGTGAGAACTGACTGTGACTACCATGTCATGGTTCCATGTGTCAAACTGTTACGACCCACGTCGAGCTTATCCCGTAAGTATGTTGTTAAGCATGTGATTAGCTGAGGTGCTAAGTTATAAGCCTATTTTTGTTAATAATGTTTAAAATAGATATGATATTTGCTTAGTGTGTTTTCTAGCTTCTAAAGCGTGTAGGATCTTACGCTTGAAGCGTTGCCAGAGAAAACGTTCGAATCCGACCTTCGAGTCAAAAGTTGCAAGTTTTTGGGCTTGTAGGGACCTGTTTGTAGTTTTTGAAAGTTTGAACTTTGCGTTTAGGCCCCTAAGTTTTCCTCCTTATCCTTTCTTTCTACCTTATCTCGTTTCATTTCTCAGAAACGAGAGAACGCACGAAGCGTTCTTCCTTCCCTTCTTCCGCGTGAGAGAAAGAGAGAGAGAGAGAGGGAGCTGAGAAGGGAAGACGTCGGAGCTTCGTTTTGCTCCGATCAGCTGCTGCAGCTCGTCCTCTTCCCTCCGTTGATCTTCTTCTCCGTCGATTTGATCCGGGTTTGCAGTTGGAGCTGCGGTTGCAAGGAAAACGGCTAGAGGATTGGGGTGCACGGAGCAGCCCTAGCTTGTTCCTTTCTTCCTTTCAGGTGCGGTTTAATTGTATGCGTCGTTTGTGATCGTTTGGTGGTGTTTGTTCGAAGTTTGCCTGTCGATTCGAGAGAAATCGAATTTTGCAGGCCGTTTTTGTGTTCTGCCTGTACGCGGTTCGGCCGAGTTCCAATTCGGTCGGCCGAGTTCTTATTTAGGGCTTTTGTACAGCATTTTCTGATCGGCCGAGTTTGATCTTGGATCGGCCGAGTTTCCTAATTAAGACATACAAACAACGTTTTGGTCGGCCGAGTTTGGTCCTGATCGGCCGAGTTTCCTTGTAGGTAAATAAAGCGGTGTGTTGGTCGGCCGAGGTTGGTCGGCCGAGTTTCAGAAAGCGTTCGGCCGAGTTCCATAGTGTTCGGCCGAGTTTCAAGAGTGAGTGGCAGTTCATTTAGAAATCATTATTTAACTCATTTCAAATGCTTATTTGCTTCAGTATCAGTTGATAAGACTCTTAAATAGTGTAGAAAATACTTTGTAGTATGATAAGTTCATTGGAACATTGAAATGCGTGATATGAAAGATGAAAAAGAGGAAATTCTATATCTTACAATTGCTATGTATTATTTCTGTTTAATTGTTTACTTGTTAATTGGTTAATAGACTTAGGTGCCCTAACACCGTAGAACCCCTCGTGAGGTCTGCACCTTGGGGTGAAACGACCTACCTAGCGTGTGTCTAGATGGTCGGTGACTCGTGTTCAACATTAATCCGTGCGTGTGTCACGGTGGCACGAGGGCAGAAAAGCAGTATTCAACAATAATCCGTGCGTGTGTCACGGTGGCACTGGGAAAAGAAAAGAAAACACGGTTATCTAACACCATTCGTGCGTGTGTCACGAAGGTAACCCTGTGAGACTCTCCGCCTGTGTGCTCAGGTTAAAGGAGGAGTCTAGAGTACACTCTTTTGAGAGTGCAGTGAGGCCGTGTGAGCCTGAGAGTCCTGTAGCAGACCAGGACAGCAGTCAGACTTAGCATTTCCCGGGTGTGTCGCTAAGTCTTGTACGGTGGGACCGTAGCATGAACTTGCTGCGGATCTTTATATGCAGAGTACACTGCATATATTTAGGGCATAATAATAATATGAATAAGTAGTCATATAGGACACAGTAAGTTTACATAACTGTTTATTTACCTGAAATACCGGTTGATGCTTAGAAATGTGATTATTATCTGTATATCTGCTATGTCAATAGAACTGCCCTGCTTGAACTGTATATCTGTTTATTTTCAGTTAATAAACCTGACGAGTTGTTTAGTGATAGCTAAGTGAAATGTTATTCACTGAGCGAGTAGACTCATCCCTCTACTCAAACATTTCAGGTCAGCATCAGCATCAGGAATCGGAAGGATCGTTTCATCCTAACGCTTAGTTAATAGAAGGTTTGTAGTTAGTCTAGTTAGAGGTCTCTTAGTCCATTCCCCACGATCTTCGGGACAAGGTGTGAGTGAGAGAGAGAATGTGTACAAGATGTAAATTAATGTTATGCTTTCTTTATGTTAATCAATGTATTATGCTGTAGACCTTGCTTGTATCTTTAATCAGTTAAATAGAAAAGTTCCTGCAGTTTGCTCAGTTTTCTGTTTACAGTTTAAACTTGGTTATTATTTAAATGCCTTAAAATGTTTTAAATAGTGAAGAGTGGTTGACTTATGTGTTAATCCCATCCTGTTGCGTCCTAATCTTGTGGTTTGTGGTTAATGTGAGATTGGGGTGTGACAATTTTTGGTATCAGAGCTTAGGTTGAGTACTTAGTTACTCAGAGTCCAGGTCAGGGGACGATAAGAGACCAATAGGATTAAGGTTTAGGTGTCTTTCTTCTATCTGTAGTTTTCTAACAGGAAATGTTCTGTTATATCATTGTAGATGGCAGGAAGAGGCTTTGATCGTGATGATCAGGCCGAGAGCCATGTTGGCCCTGATCCTTTGTACTTGGGTCCAAGTGGTGGTGACCACGTGGATGATGCATCCTGGATGTACAGGATGTTTCTGGAAACCAAAGAAAAGTACAAGGCTGATAGGCGAGCTTCTTCTTCTACCAGCAGTAAAGATCTGATGCGATCTTATGAGCTTGTGAAGAAGCTTGGTGGCACGGAGTTTAGTGGCACTACAGATCCCGCCGAAGCTGATGAGTGGTTTAGACAGATAGAAAAGGTCTTTCGTCTGATGGAGCTTTCAGAAGATAAGAAGATCAATCATGCAGTCTATCTTTTAACAGGCGACGCAGAGTTGTGGTGGCGTGGTGTGGAAGAAAAGAGGGGAGGTACAGAGCTTTCCTGGTAGGATTTCTCTGAGGAGTTTCATCTCAAATTCTATCCACCCACTTTCCTTAATGAGAAAATCAGGCAGTTGCAGAATATCAAGCAGGGGAACATGACAGTTACAGAGTATGAAGCACTTTTCACATGGTTGGCGAACTTCTGTCCACAGCTTGTTCCCGATAACATAGAAAGATGC
Source organism: Alisma plantago-aquatica (assembly GCA_963693085.1). Taxonomy (NCBI): domain Eukaryota; kingdom Viridiplantae; phylum Streptophyta; class Magnoliopsida; order Alismatales; family Alismataceae; genus Alisma; species Alisma plantago-aquatica. Next base: position 886,211,347 of record OY856411.1, read on the forward strand.
AGAAGGTTTCAGGAAGGACTAAGGCCAGAGATTCGGCATACAGTTTCTGCTACTAGCAGGAGGAACAGAGAGAACTTTGGTGAGTTTGTTGAGGCTGCCAGACAGGTTGAAGAATCTGTGAATGCTGACAGGGTGCCCGAGTCTAAGAAAAGATCTGCAGATTTCAATAGAGGACAATCCAGTAGTGGATACAGAGGTGGAGGTAGAGGTTTCTTTTCTAAGCTTGGGCGTGGCTTTGGTTGCTTCGGCAGGCAGAGATCTGAGAATGTCACAACTTCTAGAGGCAGAGGAGGATACAACCCAGGGAGATGGAGCAGTGCCGTTAGTGGACAATCTTATGGATCATCTACTTCCGTGACTGGTCCACAGAAACAGGAGATGCGGGTATGTAATACCTGTGGAAAATTTCACTCTGGGCAATGTTGGGGTTTAAATTATACAGGATGTTACCAATGTGGGAAGATAGGACATATAAAGAAGTTTTGTCCTCAGCTTCAACCAGCAGCATCACAAGCTTCTCAGTCTCAGTTTTATGATGTTCAGAGGCAACCTCCAGCTGAAGGACCGAGTTCTTCCATGGCTTCTGGTTCCAAAGGGTGGTGGAGTATCTAGTGGCAGAAGTGGTCAGAGAGGACAACGTAGCAGAGGGAGAGCTTCAGCACGTTTTTTTTCTTTGACACCTCAGGAAGGTATAATCTCTTCACAAGTTGTTACAGGAGAGATGCTTTTGTTTAATAGTATACCAGTTTCAGTTTTGATAGATCCGGGTGCTACTCATTCTTTTATACGACGTTCTTTAGTTGATAAACTTAATCTGTTAACTCAAGAGTTAGCAGATGAGTTAGTGTTGAGGGTTCCACTAGGTGGACCAACAGTTTTATCTGAGTCCTGTCCCGGATGCTTGTTATCTTTTGGATGCTTTACCTTTACTGCAAATCTCATACCCTTGGATGTAAATACCTTTCAAGTCATCTTGGGTATGGATTGTCTTGAGACATATCGAGTGCAACTCGATTGTTGGAAAAAGGAAGCTACCTTTCAACTAGGAGAATTTTCTTGTGTCTTTACTGGAGACAGGAAAGTTCTGCCTACGTGCATAATATCAGCTGCTGTAGCTGATAAGATGTTACAGAAAGGATGTGAAGCATTCCTTGCTCATGTGGTTGACACCAGAGCAGAAAAGAGCACCGCCAGTGTTTATGATGTGCCTGTGGTTCGTGAGTTCTCTGACGTTTTTCCAGACGAGTTACCAGGCTTACCTCCTGTCAGGGATATTGATTTTGAAATTCAGATATATCCAGGTAGTCATCCAGTAGCACTGCCAGCCTATAGAATGGCACCTGCAGAGTTGAAAGAACTCAAGGTGCAGTTGCAGGAGTTGCTAGATAAGGGTTTCATTAGACCCAGTTCTTCACCGTGGGGTGCTCCAGTCCTGTTTGTTAAGAAAAAGGATGGTACCATGCGTCTCTGTATAGATTACAGGCAACTGAACAAGATCACTATAAAGAATAAGTATCCTTTGCCGAGAATAGATGATCTGTTTGATCAGTTGCGTGGAGCGACGATCTTTTCTAAGATTGATTTGAGATCTGGATATCATCAGCTTAGGATAAAGGCTTCTGATATTCCCAAAACATCTTTCAGAACTAGGTGTGGGCATTATGAGTTTTTGGTCATGTCGTTTGGGCTGACCAATGCCCCAGCAGCCTTTATGGATATGATGAATCAGATTTTCAAACCGTTCCTAGATCAGTTTATTGTAGTCTTTATAAATGATATTCTGATCTATTCCAGAGACAATGAACAGCATGAGCAACACTTGAGAGTAGTGTTGCAGTTGTTGAGACAACACCAGTTGTTTGCTAAGTTTAGCAAGTGTGAATTCTGGTTGGCCGAGGTAGCATTTCTTGGACATGTTATCTCGAAAGATGGAGTTAGCGTTGACCCTAAGAAAGTTGATTCTGTGCTTCAGTGGGAACAACCTAAGACTCCTACGGAGATCAGAAGTTTCTTGGGTTTAGCGGGCTATTACAGAAGGTTTATACAGAACTTCAGTGTGCTAGCATCACCCTTGACACGTTTGACGAGGAAGAATGCACCGTTTGTTTGGTCTGATAACTGTGAGAAGAGTTTTCAGATCTTGAAGAGAAAGTTGACTTCAGCACCAGTGTTGGTTCTGCCAGAAGCAGAAAAAGGCTATACAGTGTTCTGTGATGCTTCCAGGAGAGGTTTAGGCTGTGTGTTGATGTAGGAAGGCAAGGTTGTGGCCTATGCATCTAGACAACTTAAGAAGAATGAAGAGAATTACCCTGTTCATGATTTGGAATTAGCTGTCATAGTTCATGCTCTTAAGATATGGCGTCACTACCTGTATGGTGAGACATGTCAGGTGTTTACAGACCATAAGAGCCTGAAATATATCTTCACTCAGAAGGACTTGAATTTGAGACAGCGCAGATGGCTTGAGCTGATCAAAGACTATGATGTGACAATCGATTACCATCCTGGTAAGGCGAATGTTGTAGCTGATGCCTTGAGTAGAAAGTCAAGTTCAATAGCCAATGCATTTTCTATGGCATGTTTCAAGAGAGACTTGCTTGTAGATATGCGAAGATTGAACTTAGACTTGGAAGTGATAGAACAAAGTGGGTTGATTGCTCAGATGCAAGTCAGACCTACTTTTTATAATCAGATAAAGGAATTACAGCAGAATGATGATGAGTTGTGGCAAATCATGCAGGATATGTCAGAAGGTAAGAGAACAGAGTTCAGGTTTTCTGATGATGGCGTGTTGTATCTTCATGATAGGTTGTGTGTACCTGGAAACAGTGAGTTGAAAGAGCAGATTCTTGAAGAAGCGCATACTTCTATGTATGCTATGCATCCAGGTAACACAAAGATGTATAGGAACCTCAAAGAGCTGTACTGGTGGTCTGGTATGAGGAAGGATGTGGCTCAATACGTGGCTAGATGCGGGGTGTGTCAGCAGGTTAAAGCTGAGCACCAGAAACCTGCTGGTACTTTGTAGTCACTTCCTATACCAGAATGGAAATGGGAACACATCACGATGGACTTTGTGGTAGGTTTACCCAGAACGCCTAAGGGTTCAGACTCGATATGGGTGATTGTGGATAGGCTAACTAAGTCTGCTCATTTTCTTCCAGTCAAGTTAAACTTTGACGTTCCAAAGCTGGCCAAAGTTTATGTGGATGAGGTAATCAGGTTACATGGGATTCCAGTTTCCATTATTTCTGACAGAGATCCAAAGTTTACATCTAGATTCTGGAATCAGTTACATCGTGCATTGGGCACAAGGCTGAAGTTCAGTACAGCGTTTCACCCACAGACAGATGGTCAATCTGAGAGGACCATTCAGACCCTTGAAGACATGCTGAGAGCATGTGTGCTACAGTTTAAAGGCAACTGGGAAGAACACTTAAGCCTAATGGAGTTTGCATATAATAACAATTACCATTCTAGTCTTGGAATGGCTCCATACGAAGCTCTTTATGGCAGAAAGTGTAGATCGCCAGTTTGTTGGTATGAGGTGGGTGAGAAGGAAATTCTTGGACCTGAACTAGTTGATGTGACTACAGAAAAGATATCTGTGATCAGGGATCAGTTGAAAGCTGCTCAGGACAGACAGAAAAGTTATGCAGAAAGACGACGACGACCTCTTGAGTTTGAGGTTGGCGACGAGGTTTACTTGAAAGTTTCACCGTGGAAGGGAGTGCTGAGGTTTGGCAAGAAGGGTAAGTTGACCCCTAGATATATGGGTCCATATCCTATTGTTGAGAGGATTGGACTTGTAGCTTACAGGTTGGATTTGCCGTCTGAGTTGGCAAATCTTCATGATGTCTTCCATGTGTCTATGCTGAAAAAGTGTCATCATGGTACAGAAAAGATTGTAGATCCAGAACCGGCGCAACTTAGAACGGATGTGTCCTATGTAGAAGGACCAGTACAGATAGTTGATCACCGGATCAAAAAGCTTAAGAACAGGGAGATACCTTTAGTGAAGGTTTTATGGAGAAACCATAATCTTGAGGAAGCTACGTGGGAGCTAGAGTCTGAGATGCGTAGCAAGTTTCCTTTTCTCTTCTAGGAATTTCGAGATGAAATTCTTATAAGGGAGGGAGATTGTTACGACCCGCGTCGAGCTTATCCCGTAAGTATGTTGTTAAGCATGTGATTAGCTGAGGTGCTAAGTTATAAGCCTGTTTTTGTTAATAATGTTTAAAATGGATATGATATTTGCTTAGTGTGTTTTCTAGCTTCTAAAGCGTGTAGGATCTTATGCTTGAAGCGTTGCCAGAGAAAACGTTCGAATCCGACCTTCGAGTCAAAAGTTGCAAGTTTTTGGGCTTGTAGGGACCTGTTTGTAGTTTTTGAAAGTTTGAACTTTGCGTTTAGGCCCCTAAGTTTTCCTCCTTATCCTTTCTTTCTACCTTATCTCGTTTCATTTCTCAGAAATGAGAGAACGCACGAAGCGTTCTTCCTTCCCTTCTTCCGCGTGAGAGAAAGAGAGAGAGAGAGAGAGAGAAAGAGAGAGAGGGAGCTGAGAAGGGAAGACGTCGGAGCTTCGTTTTGCTCCGATCAGCTGCTGCAGCTCGTCCTCTTCCCTCCGTTGATCTTCTTCTCCGTCGATTTGATCCGGGTTTGCAGCTGGAGCTGCGGTTGCAAGGAAAACGGCTAGAGGATTGGGGTGCACGGAGCAGCCCTAGCTTGTTCCTTTCTTCCTTTCAGGTGTGGTTTAGTTGTATGCGTCGTTTGTGATCGTTTGGTGGTGTTTGTTCGAAGTTTGCCCGTCGATTCGAGAGAAATCGACTTTTGCAGGCCGTTTTTGTGTTCTGCCTGTACGCGGTTCGGCCGAGTTCCAATTCGGTCGGCCGAGTTCTTATTTAGGGCTTTTGTACAGCATTTTCTGATCGGCCGAGTTTGATCTTGGATCGGCCGAGTTTCCTAATTAAGACATACAAACAGCGTTTTGGTCGGCCGAGTTTGGTCCTGATCGGCCGAGTTTCCTTGTAGGTAAATAAAGCGGTGTGTTGGTCGGCCGAGTTTCAGAAAGCGTTCGGCCGAGTTCCATAGTGTTCGGCCGAGTTTCAAGAGTGAGTGGCAGTTCATTTAGAAATCATTATTTTACTCATTTCAAATGCTTATTTGCTTCAGTATCAGTTGATAAGACTCTTAAACAGTGTAGCAAATACTTTGTAGTATGATAAGTTCATTGGAACATTGAAATGCATGATATGAAAGATGAAAAAGAGGAAATTCTATATCTTACAGTTGCTATGTATTATTTCTGTTTAATTGTTTACTTGTTAATTGGTTAATAGACTTAGGTGCCCTAACACCGTAGAACCCCTCGTGAGGTCTGCACCTTGGGGTGAAACGACCTACCTAGCGTGTGTCTAGATGGTCGGTGACTCGTGTTCAACATTAATCCGTGTGTGTGTCACGGTGGCACGAGGGCAGAAAAGCAGTGTTCAACAATAATCCGTGCGTGTGTCACGGTGGCACTGGGAAAAGAAAAGAAAACACGGTTATCTAACACCATTCGTGCGTGTGTCACGAAGGTAACCCTGTGAGACTCTCCGCCTGTGTGCTCAGGTTAAAGGAGGAGTCTAGAGTACACTCTTTTGAGAGTGCAGTGAGGCCGTGTGAGCCTGAGAGTCCTGTAGCAGACCAGGACAGCAGTCAGACTTAGCATTTCCCGGGTGTGTCGCTAAGTCTTGTACGGTGGGACCGTAGCATGAACTTGCTGCGGATCTTTATATGCAGAGTATACTGCATATATTTAGGGCATAATAATAATATGAATAAGTAGTCATATAGGACACAGTAAGTTTACATAACTGTTTATTTACCTGAAATACCGGTTGATGCTTAGAAATGTGATTATTATCTGTATATCTGCTATGTCAATAGAACTGCCCTGCTTGAACTGTATATCTGTTTATTTTCAGTTAATAAACCTGACGAGTTGTTTAGTGATAGCTAAGTGAAATGTTATTCACTGAGCGAGTAGACTCATCCCTCTACTCAAACATTTCAGGTCAGCATCAGCATCAGGAATCGGAAGGATCATTTCATCCTAACGCTTAGTTAATAGAAGGTTTGTAGTTAGTCTAGTTAGAGGTCTCTTAGTCCATTCCCCACGATCTTCGGGACAAGGTGTGAGTGATAGAGAGAATGTGTACAAGATGTAAATTAATGTTATGCTTTCTTTATGTTAATCAATGTATTATGTTGTAGACCTTGCTTGTATCTTTAATCAGTTAAATAGAAAAGTTCCTGCAGTTTGCTCAGTTTTCTGTTTACAGTTTAAACTTGGTTATTATCTAAATGCCTTAAAATGTTTTAAATAGTGAAGAGTGTTTGACTTATGTGTTAATCCCATCCTGTTGCGTCCTAATCTTGTGGTTTGTGGTTAATGTGAGATTGGGGCGTGACACAAACTCACGGTGGGTTTGTCTGATAAACTTGTTCTCTAACAAGTACCTATGTGTTTGGTTTGATATCTCCATATCATGACTAATGAGATTATGTCATCAACCAACACCACAATCTAGTCTTGTGTGTCATTGTTGTCTATCTACCTTCCAAAATGACATCCGACTAGGGACATAATAAGAATGTACAAACTCTTAGCATCTGAATGATCTCATCGTTCAGGTCCTTAACTTGAAAACATACATCATTGAGTACTGTCATTCTCTAGACATTCAATCTATTTTGTCATTATCTCATATTGAACCAGAAAGAATTGGAATCTTGCCTTTTATGTTTATGAAATCAATCTTAATGTATCCCACCAATCATCCCATGATTGGCTCTCAGGGCATACATACCAACATCCCCCACTTAACCCTATACCCCTTAGGCCATTATATAAACATTGATGGTAGCTGGGAGTTTAAATTTATCTCCTCCTAGACTTCATAGCTATCACTTTCTCCCTTCTACCTTATTCAATCCATTTCCTCTCATATTTTAAAACATCCAATTTTTGAATGTTTCATGCCTATTTTTGTCCTTAATTTCCCTTATCAACATAGGCTTACATAGACTTTTCAACATTTATCTTCGTAATTTCTCCTTTTACTTTAAATAAGTGGAAAAAATTCATTTTGTGTAGGAAAGACATTGACCGTTAGTGATTCAGAGTTACCATTAGTTGATGAAACCCAAAACTCTACCAACCGAAGGATGCACCATGCATAGAAGGCCCATCTATTTTCGCAACCGATGGTCCAGTGAAGTTTGTACCACGGTCTTCATAATTGATGGCATGGTTGACATTCTCCTACTGATGGTTAGTGACAACTAACAAACCTCTTGGCCATCAACCAAGACCAAATAGACTCCCTCTCAACCTCGACTACTTATGGCTTGGCTGGTTCTCCCTACCAAATGATCAATAGGTATTCACCAACTGATGGTGTACATGCACCTCATAAAACAAAGGACTGTCAGCTGACCTCGTCTACCCATTCTTTGAAAAACTCCTACCTTCTAATGGATTCTCTACATGTCACCTCCATTACCATTGTGTGTGTGCCTCAATTCTCTTTCCATGTGATCTTGAGGCACAAGTAAATCCAATCATGAGTGCCTCAAGAACCAAACCACTCCCTACAAATAGGACCGCTATTGATATATGAACATGAACTTTGCTCAGGACAATGAAGTGTTGTTGCATTGCACCCTCTCCATCAACCTTTAAAAGTATAAGGATGAAAGTCATGCTTCTTCCTTCAATCTATAGTAACAAAGATTGAGATTCCAAGGTTCCTCTCACCTCCACCTTACCTTTGATGGCTCTGAAGACCTTCGTTAAGAGAAGAAGGATGTTAGGATATGTTGCCACCTCAGCATCATAGTTTTTGAAGAAGAAGGAGGTCTTCATCGAGCTTCAGTACAATTTTGTGTCTACTATCATTTTTTTATTACTTTTTCCCCCCAATCTCCAGCTTATTTGTCCCTTTTCATACATCTATTCACCAAGGTTGCATTCATTTGTAAATATGAATTATCACTCACTACCATGAGTGGCTAAAACACTTTCTTAAGTTGAGAGTATCCACTAAGGCTCTCCCAACATGTAAATACTTATATCCATCGATGTGTACACTCTCAACCATGATTATCTTCATACGCTTGGTCTATAATGCTTCACTTGCATGATTAGTTGTGTTGTTTGATTGCTAATGCCACAAAAGAGTAATGTTACTTTATATTTGGAGTTATGGAGTAGCATGAATGCATGATAATGTTGGAATCCTAAATCTAATTATCATATGGATTTATCATTTATTGTATGCTTGCCATATTAAGAGAGACACTCCTACGATCTAGATTTATCCTAAGCTTGAGAGAGGAAGGAATAGAACTAATGATGATTGCTTATAAATTGTGCTAACAAGATACAATGGGTGTGAGTGTTACATGTTAGTGAGAGACCTAAAAAGTGAAACCAAATCCAAGTCATATCCATTATTATTCAAAACATTCAAGGAACCAAGTTCATTCATGTTTTTGTAATGTGATTTTAATTTACTTTTGTTACGTAGCTCTTTGTTTTAATACCATCATACCATGACAGACACCCTTATTCCTTTTGGATACATGTAAGTAAGATAACGATTTAGATCCTAAACACATCACCCTTGTCCCTAAGTTTGACCCTGCTTACTACACAAAGTTATGTATTATGTTGTGGGTTTCTAAGTATTGGGTTATCGACATGAAGTTTGATTACTTTTGAATCTTCCTCCTTTTTGGATGCATGATTCGAGGTGATCAACTTTTAGATCCATTCAAGGGGACATGGAAACTTGGAACTGTTAAGGACCTAAGTTGTACTTAGCATACATGCATGCCTTTAGTCTAACATTAGAACAAACTGCACACCTTCAGATACAGTAGCACTATACCTCTTGACAATTTGTTTAACATGTCCCATTTCTTACCTTGAATCTACAATTTCTTTCAGGAACTTAGTGTCAACCAGATCCCACTCCTTTCATGGAAGGAGTCATGCCTCCCTAAAGGTCCAAAGTGTCTAAAAATGAGGAGGAAGAAGGTCATCATGTTGAGAAGCCAGATGGTGAGGAGGAAGCAGTGTTCTATGAACTAGAAGATAATGTCCTTCATCCAGACTCCAACAATTATGACGATGGTCCATCCCTCCAACCTTTGATGGCTAAAAGGGAAAATCAATCAAGGGACCCTATTATAATGCCTAGGGTTAGCATCACAAACATGTAGTTAAAACATGCCTTCTTGAACATTTTACAATGGTGCAGCTTAAGGGGAAATTCGTTGAAAGACAATCCCTACCATCACCTGTTGGGTTTTAGGGGAGACAGAGAAGGCAGCGGAAACAAAAAATTTTCTCCCCAACCCATACCGAGGAAACGCGTCAACGTCTATATAATAGGAAAGGATGGTTTGCGGAATCATACCTTGTCCCGAGGCTTGCTCGGCGACAATACCTCGCGCAATGCGCGGTCTTCAACTCCGGACTTCGACGGTGTCTGTGCAGCTCCTGGTCGCACCAGGACTGACAACTCCTACTCAAACCGGACTGTCGGATGACAGTTGTCCTCCTAAGCGGCAGTGTCCTCCCGCCTCTGTAGTAGTCCACACGGACCACCTGGAACTCCACACTCCTTGTCCCACAAGGAAGTGGAAGGAGTCACACCCTCCTGTTGACGTACTAGTCGCCAACACGCTCTCCTGCCTCCTGTTGCAACTGCAGTTGTCCTTCCCTTGCTGCACCTCCCTTTTGCGGGAAGCACTTGCTCGGGCTCTCTCACGGTTACCAAAACCAGAGAGAACGACAACTTGCAGAGCAACTGGTTGCACTGAGTTGTACTTTGAGAAGCCCCCAATACCCCTATATATATAGGAGAGTCATGGGACAGGGTTCTCCATCCCGGGCAATGCGGGACTAAAGTAGGAGTAGAAAGGTTCGAGAATTTTCCACAAAAAGCAACCGGTTCGCAACTTGAAATGATCGGTTCACAACTGAACCGATCGGTTCGGCCATTGAGCCGATCGGTTGGACCTGAGCCAATCATTTGGGGCACTCCAACCGATCGGTTGGTGCCCTGAACCGATCGGTTCATGGTCCTAATCCGGCTCAAAAAGACTTTCCTTGTTTCTTTCCCAATTGGTATCGAATACCAATATTATTCCCAATCGAATTGGGCAATTTGAAACCAAAGGAAAATTCTTGCCGACATGACTTTTCCCAACTGGTCGGTTGCACCAGTTGAGCCGATCGGTTCAACCCTTGAACCGGTCATTTCAACCTGGGCATGAGCCGATCGTCCTGGACACTCCAGCCGACCGGTTCAGCAACCTCAGCCGACCGGTTCATCACATGAACCGATCGGTTGGGAGCACAGGTTGGGCAAAATCAGTCAATTGCGATTTCAATCATTCCGATACTCCAATCAATGCGTCCAACACCTTGAACCATACAATATTGAGCTATCAACTGATTGAGTGTTTAATTGAACTACTAAACTCCTTTAGTAATCAATCTAAACATTGCTTTGTGGACAAAACTCCTCTTCCAGGTTAAATCCTATGCGTGTGACCCTGCAGGTCCATTTCACGTTGGCAGTGAAAGTCCATAACACTTATGACTTCACAAGCAAAGAGCGGTGCCTAGTCACACATCAGTGCTACCCAAGTGAAAGTAGAAAGTTGGAGAACAACTTTCATCCTACAATCCGTGAATGGTGTTACAACGAATGTATAATTCCTTTGTCACTGATATCCCGAATGAACTCGAGGCATGGAACAGTCATCCTGTCAACGTTTATTCACTTCCTTGATCTTAGAGTAGACTAGAAGAGATATGTATGACACCAGTATCATATACTGATTCACACATGCGTGCACGCCTTTCTCAATCCTACTCATCAAGTGGCCATGGATATCAAACTCCCTCAGGAGGGACAAATCCCATATCTATCACTCACCCCTCAAAAGCCCCATGTGTCAAAGCCACCCAATCATCACCTTTATAACAACCCATGTTTCAAGACTGCGTTTGATGATGTCAAAGTGTGCCCAACGACATGTGTTGAGTGCAGTGATTTTAGGTCTAAGAATCACACTCACCACCATCACTGTGAGTACTGACTGTGACTACCATCTCATGGTTCCATGTGTCAAACTCACGGTGGGTCTGTCCGGTACACTTGTTCTCTAACAAGTACCTATGTGTTTGGTTTGATATCTCTATATCATGACTAATGAGATTCTATCATCAGCCAACACCACAATCTAGTCTTGTGTGTCATTGCTGTCTATCTACCTTCCACAATGACATCCAACTAGGGACATAACAAGAATGTACCAACTCTTAGCATCCGTATGATCTCATCGTTCAGGTCATGAACCTGAAGGCATACGTCATTGAGTACTGTCATTCTCTAGACATTCAATCTGTTCTATCACTATCTCATATGACTGAACCAGAAAGAATTGGAAGCTCGCCTTTGATGTTTATCAAATCAATCTCAATGTATCCCACCAATCATCCCATTATTGGCTCTCAGGGCATACATACCAACAGACTCCCACTTGCACTGCGAGCCAATCACCCATGAATCATATTCATAGTGATCTTCAAACATGTCCCACATGTTACTGTTCTCTAGTGCCAATATAGTGAGTAATGACAACACCTTGCCAAAGTCTGTACAAATTGCATGTCTCACATCTCTTCGCTGTACGTCATACGTATGAGATGGAGTTCCCGTAATATGCAATCTAGTATTCCTTTGCTAACCTTTAGCCACATTGCATGATCAAGGATTCCAGACTTATCATCAATGAGTGGAATATAATTTCATCCTATGAACTTTCAGATCCATATAGTATCCACTGCTGTTTACTAATACATAGATACTTGACATTTCCCTTTTCAAATGGCTTTATTGGAACATTTCCAATTATCAACAAACATTCTCTTTTATATATCTAATGTATATTTTGCGATTAATTTTCTGTCCTTTCGGAAGTTCGCATCAATGTAAATCTTTACATCGAACTCTTCCTTATCTCCATAGAACTAGTACTTCACAAGCACTTATCAAGTTCTCATGGTATTCCAGTAACCCTTACTGGAAGTAGACAGACATCCACTCGTCACGTCCTACATACGAGTTATTAGGATGAGCACATCATATTGCCATGTCCTACATACAAGATGATGAATACATTTTATTCTTGCAATGTCATACATGCAAGATAATGGGATGATTACATACATGATAGATCCATATCTATTCTTAGTGTTCCCATTCTTCATAAGAATTGGACACTTGGCCTTGGGATACTAACTCCATGTAACATGGACAAGTTTTCTCCCACTGAATCTGTGCATACTGAACACTTCAGTATAGATTGCCAATGTATGTTTTCTCTTTCCAGGTCAAGAGATTTTCCGAGAACTATCTCTATAGATCTCTATTCCTATCACATAGGAAACATCTCTATCTTCCTTAAAGATAATTTCCACATTCGGATTTCCAATCTAGAACATTTCCATTTCACATCAATATGTGGAATGTGAACACGCTCCCACTAAATCACAGATCCCTTCTTTATCTTTGACATATCAGTCAAACCCTTTGACTATATCATCAAAATAAAGATCCAATTTTGAGTTGCTTGTACTCAATCAATCACATTGAGTAGTCCATTGTAACTTATAGACTTCATTTGCATTAGTGGATTCATAAACCTTATAGGTTGTGTCACGTACACATCCTGGTTTTATTCCTCATAGGAATGCGGTTTTAGTATCCATATGCCAAATGTCTTAGCCATTAAGTTGCAATCAACAAGCATCATCCTTCTCAAAATGTTATCCATGTGTCTTAACACTTAAGACTCATCTGCACTTATGGATATGATCCAATGAGTGCTACCATCAAGGTCATACCTTATGGTTCACATGGAAGTCATTTAGGATGTAATGGTTTTAAATCATAACTCAAGATTTGGTTCCTCATATTCATCTTGATAGTTGACTCATCACATGAACAACTGATCACACAGATAATTGAGGTGTATCTGTTAAAATTATAAGAACTCACAACCCTTGTGATTCTTGATTTCTTTTATTAGTGTGGGGTATTCATTTATTAAGAAGAATTTAGTTATTTGATAATCATTCTCTAACTCCTTAGAGTATGATTCCTTCTTGATTCAGACATCACCATGCCTTAATCATGAGTTCACTATGATACACTATCATAATCACTCATAAGGATCTCAAACATTTGGTCCAAGTATTTTATTCATTGATCTCATCAAGAATTAATACTTTACCAAATTTATACTTCATTTATGATAATCTTGAACATTTCAAGACATTCATGTTGGTATTTCTCTAAACACCATTTGAAGTATTAGCATTTATTCCAATAGGTATGTAAATACATCACATGTATTATACCTAATAGGATAATCACTCTCCCACTACATTAGTGAAGATTGATTAATCATGTCCAAGATATTCATGTCTCTTACTAGTTCTATAACCAAAAGAGTCTAGATTTATCCATCACATGGAAACTAGAAATGAATTTCTCATGATTAATGCTAATTAAATTGTTTGAGTTATCTATAACTTTTAGGTATCGTATTATCTTATGCATATCAAATATCACAAGATAAATAAGGCATTGCCACAAAGATCACATCTTTATAAATTGAAACATCTCTTTATTAATTGCCATCATTGTCATACAATATGCAAAAATAAAGTGTTTCTATCTATTGGCAAGTATGAAATAGCAGTTCATAACTGTATTACATGCCTTATTGGCTGAAAATAAACTAAAGTATTCCTATCTATAAAGGAAACACTTGCCCCAAGTAAGAATGCTTTACACTTTACATCTTGATATCATATATCTCAAAAGTGTTACAAGTTTACTTTCATGACACCTTTAAGTAGAGGTTTCAGTCGCCTCCTTCTTCTTTTGTTCTTCTAGGTAGAGAGGACAATTCCTTTTCCAATGTCCTGGCTTTTGACAATGGTGGCAATTTCCTTTCTTTGTCACGCCTCCCTTGGCCTTGAGAGCTGAAGATGGCTTGGACTCCTGGCTAGCTTCAGAACCTTTCTTAGCTTTGCCCTTGCCCTTGCGCTTGGACTTGCCTTTCTTGCTCATGATCACCATCACGGACTTAGGCTTGTCCTTCTGCATCTGTAACTCGGCTGTCCTCAACATGCCCAACAACTCTGACAGTGGCCTATCAAAGTTGTTCATGTTGTAGTTCATCACAAACTGACTGTAAGATTCTGGCAACGATTGCAGTATCACGTCAGTAGCCAACTCTTGGCTCAGTGGAAATCCCAGTCTCTGCAGGTTCTCCACATACCCAATCATCTTGAGTGTGTGAGGACCAACTGGATCTCCTTCTGCCATGACGCACTTGAACAGCACCCTAGAAACATTGTACCTCTCTTGCTGTGCCTGATCTTCATACATGTTCCTGAGATGCAGAATCATCTCTATGACACCCATGTTCTCATGTTGCCTCTGCAACTCATGGTTCATTGAACATAGCATCAAGCACTTTGCATCAATGGCATTATCAGAATGCTTCTTGTAAGCATCCCTTTCTGCCTTTGGTGCATTAGGAGCGGGTTCCTCTGGAATTGGAGTATCCAGGACATAGAGCTTGCGCTCTTGAGTGAGAACAATTCTCAATGTCCGATACCAGTCGTGGAAGTTTGTCCCATTTAGCTTGTCCTTGTCAAGGACCGATCGCAAAGAAAAGTTGTTGTTGTTTGTTGCCATTTGAACTACAAAAGGAAAATATGCAATTTTAGTCCAAAACTCATTTTTGACTTATTTGATTGATTTGAAAATTTGACGATATAATTAGGCCTTTAATTAATTATCGCTCCCACTATTTTACTTCAAATTGATAGCCCTCACCATCAATTCAGAAGATTGCAGCGTACAACCTTCTAGTGGGCAAGATCCTGAAATCCTCTAAGTCATGGACCAGCTTGGGCTGTCACCCACAACATAGATCTCTCAGGTAGGCAACTTTTGCCAATTGCATCATATGCAACTCTGGATAAGATGTCATCTACAACTCCTTGCAATGATCATCTCCATGCCTCAAGGCGCTAGATCCTATCTAGGTCACCTTGTTAAGTCCGACCCAAAGAAAACAAGATGAATATGCACCCTGCTTGGGCAGACCCACATATTCATCCTTCACGCTTCCACAAGATAGACGGTGCACCACGCTTGGGCGTGCCCACACTTGGTCGATCAAGCTTTTCACGTGTGTTGCATTTGGAAGGCATCTAAAACTTAATATTTTAATGAGGGATTTGGTTTTATATACATATACATATCCAATCACCACAATACATAGTACATATCATATACATGCTATATCCCACAGAAAACATGCACAAACGATAAAAAGCGATGATTATGGCCATCCTAATGTGATTCCTCGAGCCAAGAGGAATCATGGTCATATAGGTCAACATCTCATGCAACCTGTACAAGATGAACATCTGTGCCTTGCCATCCGAGTGGATCAACTCATCATATGAATGATCTGTACTCTCCAGCCGGTCGTCTGGGTGCCACCAGCCGATCAGTTGGCTCCTCCAAATGATCGGTTCACCTAGTCGTCGTGCATCTCGTCATGTCCGCCACCCGCTCGTCTCGCTCCTCGAACCGGTCATCAACCGATCGGTTCACTCCTTGAACCGACCGTCTGGAAGGTCAACCGATCGGTTCACACCTTGAACCGACCATCTGAGCAGTCGTCTTGATGTCCGCCGGTCTTTGATATAACAGGAAATAAAAAAAAATCTATCCTATTTATTACATTTCTTTAAAAAGGGAAACCCCGAGTTACATTCGGGGGGAGCAAAGGTAGGAAAGAATCTCGAATTATTTCGAGTTACATCAGAAATAAGAGAGGGAAGATCGGTGCGCAGACCGAGATGCAAGCAACCACACACAACCAATCACAGATAGGGGTTTATAGGCCATAATCACGCTACACACATCCACCACAAAACTCATTTAAGGGCGACGCGTATCGAGTGCATTAATAATACATATCATATATGTAATTAGGGATTTGTGGATTTAGAATTGGACATGCATAAAGCCGATATTATTCGCATCGTATGCAATAAATAAAGGCGACAAACCAAAATCGATCATATCGATATTCCTAAAATATAGAGCAGTTGACGTGGCTCTGATACCACTGTTGGGTTTTAGGGGAGACAGAGAAGGCAGCGGAAACAAAATATTTTCTCCCCAACTCATACCGAGGAAACGCGTCAACGTCTATATAATAGGAAAGGATGGTTTGCGGAATCATACCTTGTCCCGAGGCTTGCTCGGCGACAATACCTCGCGCAATGCGCAGTCTTCAACTCCGGACTTCGACGGTGTCTGTGCAGCTCCTGGTCGCACCGGGACTGACAACTCCTACTCGAACCGGACTGTCAGATGACAGTTGTCCTCCTAAGCGGCAGTGTCCTCCCGCCTCTGTAGTAGTCCACACGGACCACCTGGAACTCCACACTCCTTGTCCCACAAGGAAGTGGAAGGAGTCGCAACCTCCTGTTGTCGTACTAGTCGCCAACACGCTCTCCTACCTCCTGTTGCAACTGCAGTTGTCCTTCCCTTGCTGCACCTCCCTTTTGCGGGAAGCACTTGCTCGGGCTCTCTCACGGTTACCAAAACCAGAGAGAACGACAACTTGCAGAGCAACTGGTTGCACTGAGTTGTACTTTGAGAAGCCCCCAATACCCCTATATATATAGGAGAGTCATGGGATAGGGTTCTCCATCCCGGGCAATGCGGGACTAAAGCAGGAGTAGAAAGGTTCGAGAATTTTCCACAAAAAACAACTGGTTCACAACTTGAAATGATCGGTTCACAACTGAACCGATCGGTTCGGCCATTGAGCCGATCGGTTGGACCTGAGCCGATCGTTTGGGGCACTCCAACCGATCGGTTAGTGCCCTGAACCGATCGGTTCATGGTCCTAATCTGGCTCAAAAAGACTTTCCTTGTTTCTTTCCCAATTGGTATCGAATACCAATATTATTCCCAATCGAATTGGGCAATTTGAAACCAAAGGAAAATTCTTGCCAACATGACTTTTCCCAACTGGTCGGTTGCACCAGTTGAGCCGATCGGTTCAACCCTTGAACCGGTCGTTTCAACCTGGGCATGAGCCGATCGGCCTGGACACTCCAGCCGACCGTTTCAGCAACCTCAGCCGACCAGTTCATCACATGAACCGATCGGTTGGGAGCACAGGTTGGGCAAAATCAGTCAATTGAGATTTCAATCAATCTGATACTCCAATCAATGCGTCCAACACCTTGAACCATACGATATTGAGCTATCGACTGATTGAGTGTTTAATTGAACTACTAAACTCCTTTAGTAATCAATCTAAACATTGCTTTGTGGACAAAACTCCTCTTCCAGGGTAAATCCTATGTGTGTGACCCTGCAGGTCCATTTCACGTTGGCAGTGAAAGTCCATAACACTTATGACTTCACAAGCAAAGAGCGGTGCCTAGTCACACATCAGTGCTACCCAAGTGAAAGTAGAAAGTTGGAGAACAACTTTCATCCTACAATCCGTGAATGGTGTTACAGCGAATGTATAATTCCTTTGTCACTGATATCCCAAATGAACTCGAGGTATGGAACAGTCATCCTGTCAACGTTCATTCACTTCCTTGATCTCAGAGTAGACTGGAAGAGATATGTATGACACCAGTATCATATACTGATTCACACATGCGTGCACGCCTTTCTCAATCCTACTCATCAAGTGGCCATGGATATCAAACTCCCTCAGGAGGGACAAATCCCATATCTATCACTCACCCCTCAAAAGCCCCATGTGTCAAAGCCACCCAATCATCACCTTTATAACAACCCATGTTTCAGGACTGCGTTTGATGATGTCAAAGTGTGCCCAACGACATGTGTTGAGTGCAGTGATTTCAGGTCTAAGAATCACACTCACCACCATCACTGTGAGTACTGACTGTGACTACCATCTCATGGTTCCATGTGTCAAACTCACGGTGGGTCTGTCCGGTACACTTGTTCTCTAACAAGTACCTATGTGTTTGGTTTGATATCTCTATATCATGACTAATGAGATTCTGTCATCAACCAACACCAAAATCTAGTCTTGTGTGTCATTGCTGTCTATCTACCTTCCACAATGACATCCGACTAGGGACATAACAAGAATGTACCAACTCTTAGCATCCGTATGATCTCATCGTTCAGGTCATGAACCTGAAGGCATACGTCATTGAGTATTGTCATTCTCTAGACATTCAATCTGTTCTATCACTATCTCATATGACTGAACCAGAAAGAATTGGAAGCTCGCCTTTGATGTTTATCAAATCAATCTCAATGTATCCCACCAATCATCCCATGATTGGCTCTCAGGGCATACATACCAATAGACTCCCACTTGCACTGCGAGCCAATCACCCATGAATCATATTCATAGTGATCTTCAAACATGTCCCACATGTTACTGTGCTCTAGTGCCAATAGAGTGAGTAATGACAACACCTTGCCAAAGTCTGTACAAATTGCATGTCTCGCATCTCTTCGCTGTACGTCATACGTATGAGATGGAGTTGCCGTAATATGTGATCTAGTATTCCTTTGCTAACCTTTAGCCACATTGCATGATCAAGGATTCCAGACTTATCATCAATGAGTGGAATATAAGTTCATCCTATGAACTTTCAGATCCATATAGTATCCACTGTTGTTTACTAATACATAGATACTCGGCATTTCCCTTTTCAAATGGCTTTATTGGAACATTTCCAATTATCAACAAACATTCTCTTTTATATATCTAATGTATATTTTGCGATTAATTTTCTGTCCTTTCGGAAGTTCGCATCAATGTAACTCTTTACATCGAACTCTTCCTTATCTCCATAGAACTAGTACTTCACAAGCACTTATCAAGTTCTCATGGTATTCCAGTAACCCTTACTGGAAGTAGACAGACATCCACTCGTCACGTCCTACATACGAGTTATTAGGATGAGCACATCATATTTCCATGTCCTACATACAAGATGATGAATACATTTTATTCTTGCCATGTCATACATGCAAGATAATGGGATGATTACATACATGATAGATCCATATCTATTCTTAGTGTTCTCATTCTTCATAAGAATTGGACACTTGGCCTTGGGATACTAACTCCATGTAACATGGACAAGTTTTCTCCCACTGAATCTGTGCATACTGAACACTTCAGTATAGATTGCCAATGTATGTTTTCTCTTTCCAAGTCAAGAGATTTTCCGAGAACTATCTCTATAGATCTCTATTCCTATCACATAGGAAACATCTCTATCTTCCTTAAAGATAATTTCCACATTCAGATTTCCAATCTAGAACATTTCCATTTCACATCAATATGTGGAATGTGAACACGCTCCCACTAAATCAGAGATCCCTTCTTTATCTTTGACATATCAGTCAAACCCTTTGACTATATCATCAAAATAAAGATCCAATTTTGAGTTGCTTGTACTCAATCAATCACATTAATTAGTCCATTGTAACTTATAGACTTCATTTGCATTAGTGGATTCATAAACCTTATAGGCTGTGTCACGTACACATCCTGGTTTTATTCCTCATAGGAATGCGGTTTTAGTATCCATATGCCAAATGTCTTAGCCATTAAGTTGCAATCAACAAGCATCATCCTTCTCAAAATGTTATCCATGTGTCTTAACACTTAAGACTCATCTGCACTTATGGATATGATCCAATGAGTGCTACCATCAAGGTCATACCTTATGGTTCACATGGAAGTCATTTAGGATGTAATGGTTTTAAATCATAACACAAGATTCGGTTCCTCATATTCATCTTGATAGTTGACTCATCACATGAACAACTGATCACATAGATAATTGAGGTGTATCTGTTAAAATGATAAGAACTCACAACCCTTGTGATTCTTGATTTCTTTTATTAGTGTGGGGTATTCATTTATTAAGAAGAATTTAGTTATTTGATAATCATTCTCTAACTCCTTAGAGTATGATTCCTTCTTGATTCAGACATCACCATGCCTTAATCATGAGTTCACTATGATACACTATCATAATCACTCATAAGGATCTCAAACATTTGGTCCACGTATTTTATTCATTGATCTCATCAAGAATTAATACTTTACCAAATTTGTACTTCATTTATGATAATCTTGAACATTTCAAGACATTCATGTTGGTATTTCTCTAAACACCATTTGAAGTATTAGCATTTATTCCAATAGGTATGTAAATACATCACATGTATTATACCTAATAGGATAATAACTCTCCCACTACATTAGTGAAGATTGATTAATCATGTCCAAGATATTCATGTCTCTTACTGGTTCTATAACCAAAAGAGTCTAGATTTATCCATCACATGGAAACTAGAAATGAATTTCTCATGATTAATGCTAATTAAATTGTTTGAGTTATCTATAACTTTTAGGTATCGTCTTATCTTATGCATATCAAATATCACAAGATAAATAAGGCATTGCCACAAAGATCACATCTTTATAAATTGAAACATCTCTTTATTAATTGCCATCATTGTCATACAATATGCAAAAATAAAGTGTTTCTATCTATTGGCAAGTATGAAATAGCAGTTCATAACTGTATTACATGCCTTATTGGCTGAAAATAAACTAAAGTATTCCTATCTATAAAGGCAACACTTGCCCCAAGTAAGAATGCTTTACACTTTACATCTTGATATCATATATCTCAAAAGTGTTACAAGTTTACTTTCATGACACCTTTAAGTAGAGGTTTCAGTCGCCTCCTTCTTCTTTTGTTCTTCCAGGTAGAGAGGACAATTCCTTTTCCAATGTCCTGGCTTTTGACAATGGTGGCAATTTCCTTTCTTTGTCACGCCTCCCTTAGCCTTGAGAGCTGAAGATGGCTTGGACTCCTGGCTAGCTTCAGAACCTTTCTTAGCTTTGCCCTTGCCCTTGCGCTTGGACTTGCCTTTCTTGCTCGTGATCACCATCACAGACTTAGGCTTGTCCTTCTTCATCTGTAACTCGGCTGTCCTCAACATGCCCAACAACTCTGACAGTGGCCTATCAAAGTTGTTCATGTTGTAGTTCATCACAAACTGACTGTAAGATTCTGGCAACGATTGCAGTATCACGTCAGTAGCCAACTCTTGGCTCAGTGGAAATCCCAGTCTCTGCAGGTTCTCCACATACCCAATCATCTTGAGTGTGTGAGGACCAACTAGATCTCCTTCTGTCATGACGCACTTGAACAGTGCCCTAGAAACATTGTACCTCTCTTGCCGTGCCTGATCTTCATACATGTTCCTGAGATGCAGAATCATCTCTATGACACCATGTTCTCATGTTGCCTCTACAACTCGTGGTTCATTGAACATAGCATCAAGCACTTTGCATCAATGGCATCATCAGAATGCTTCTTGTAAGCATCCCTTTCTGCCTTTGGTGCATTAGGAGCGGGTTCCTCTGGAATTGGAGTATCCAGGACATAGAGCTTGCGCTCTTGAGTGAGAACAATTCTCAATGTCCGATACCAGTCGTGGAAGTTTGTCCCATTTAGCTTGTCCTTGTCAAGGACCGATCGCAAAGAAAAGTTGTTGTTGTTTGTTGCCATTTGAACTACAAAAGGAAAATATGCAATTTTAGTCCAAAACTCATTTTTGAATTATTTGATTGATTTGAAAATTTGACGATATAATTAGGCCTTTAATTAATTATCGCTCCCACTATTTTACTTCAAATTGATAGCCCTCACCATCAATTCAGAAGATTGCAGCGTACAACCTTCTAGTGGGCAAGATCCTGAAATCCTCTAAGTCATGGACCAGCTTGGGCTGTCACCCACAACATAGATCTCTCAGGTAGGCAACTTTTGCCAATTGCATCATATGCAACTCTTGATAAGATGTCATCTACAACTCCTTGCAATGATCATCTCCATGCCTCAAGGCGCTAGATCATATCTAGGTCACCTTGTTAAGTCCGACCCAAAGAAAACAAGATGAATATGCACCCTGCTTGGGAAGACCCACATATTCATCCTTCACGCTTCCACGAGATAGACGGTGCACCACGCTTGGGCGTGCCCACACTTGGTCGATCAAGCTTTTCACGTGTGTTGCATTTGGAAGGCATCTAAAACTTAATATTTTAATGAGGGATTTGGTTTTATATACATATACATATCCAATCACCACAATACATAGTACATATCATATACATGCTATATCCCACAGAAAACATGCACAAACGATAAAAAGCGATGATTATGGCCATCCTAATGTGATTCCTCGAGCCAAGAGGAATCATGGTCATCTAGGTCAACATCTCATGCAACCTGTATAAGATGAACATCTGTGCCTTGCCATCCGAGTGGATCAACTCATCATATGAATGATCTGTACTCTCCAGCCGGTCGTCTGGGTGCCACCAGCCGATCGGTTGGCTCCTCCAACCGATCGGTTCGCCTGGTCGTCGTGCATCTCGTCATGTCCGCCACCCGCTCGTCTCGCTCCTCGAACCGGTCATCAACCGATCGGTACACTCCTTGAACCGGCCGTCTGGAAGGTCAACCGATCGGTTCACGCCTTGAATCGACCGTCTGAGCAGTCGTCTTGATGTCCGCCGGTCTTTGATATAACAGGAAATAAAAAAAATCTATCCTACTTATTACATTTCTTTAAAAAGGGAAACCCCGAGTTACATTCGGGGGGAGCAAAGGTAGGAAAGAATCTCGAATTATTTCGAGTTACATCAGGAATAAGAGAGGGAAGATCGGTGCGCAGACCGAGATGCAAGCAACCACATACAACCAATCACAGATAGGGGTTTATAGGCCATAATCACGCTACACACATCCACCACAAAACTCGTTTAAGGGCGACGCGTATCGAGTGCATTAATAATACATATCATATATGTAATTAGGGATTTGTGGATTTAGAATTGGACATGCATAAAGCCGATATTATTCGCATCGTATGCAATAAATAAAGGCGACAAACCAAAATCGATCATATCGATATTCCTAAAATATAGAGTAGTTGACGTGGCTCTGATACCACTGTTGGGTTTTAGGGGAGACAGAGAAGGCAGCGGAAACAAAAATTTTTCTCCCCAACCCATACCGAGGAAACGCGTCAACGTCTATATAATAGGAAAGGATGGTTTGCGGAATCATACCTTGTCCCGAGGCTTGCTCGGTGAAAATACCTCGCGCAATGCGTGGTCTTTAACTCCGGACTTCGACGGTGTCTGTGCAGCTCCTGGTCGCACTGGGACTGACAACTCCTACTCGAACCGGACTGTCGGATGACCGTTGTCCTCCTAAGAGGCAGTGTCCTCCCTCCTCTGTAGTAGTCCACACGGACCACCTGGAACTCCACACTCCTTGTCCCACAAGGAAGTGGAAGGAGTCGCACCCTCCTATTGACGTACTAGTCGCCAACACGCTCTCCTGCCTCCTGTTGCAACTGCAGTTGTCCTTCCCTTGCTGCACCTCCCTTTTGCAGGAAATACTTGCTCGGGCTCTCTCACGGTTACCAAAACCAGAGAGAACGACAACTTGCAGAGCAACTGGTTGCACTGAGCTGTACTTTGAGAAGCCCCCAATACCCCTATATATATAGGAGAGTCATGGGACAGGGTTCTCCATCCCGGGCAATGTGGGACTAAAGCAGGAGTAGAAAGGTTCGAGAATTTTCCACAAAAAGCAACCGGTTCGCAACTTGAAATGATCGGTTCACAACTGAACCGATCGGTTCGGCCATTGAGCCGATCGGTTGGACCTGAGCCGATCGTTTGGGGCACTCCAACCGATCGGTTGGTGCCCTGAACCGATCGGTTCATGGTCCTAATCCGGTTCAAAAAGACTTTCCTTGTTTCTTTCCCAATTGGTATCGAATACCAATATTATTCCCAATCGAATTGGGCAATTTGAAACCAAAGGAAAATTCTTGCCGACATGACTTTTCCCAACTGGTCGGTTGCACCAGTTGAGCTGATCGGTTCAACCCTTGAACCGGTCGTTTCAACCGGGGCATGAGCCGATCGGCCTGGACACTCCAGCCGACCGGTTCAGCAACCTCAGCCGACCGGTTCATCACATGAACCGATCGGTTGGGAGCACAGGTTGGGCAAAATCAGTCAACTGCGATTTCAATCAATCCGATACTCCAATCAATGCGTCCAACACCTTGAACCATATGATATTGAGCTATCGACTGATTGAGTGTTTAATTGAACTACTAAACTCCTTTAGTAATCAATCTAAACATTGCTTTGTGGACAAAACTCCTCTTCCAGGTTAAATCCTATGTGTGTGACCCTGCAGGTCCATTTCACATTGGCAGTGAAAGTCCATAACACTTATGACTTCACAAGCAATGAGTGGTGCCTAGTCACACATCAGTGCTACCCAAGTGAAAGTAGAAAGTTGGAGAACAACTTTCATCCTACAATCCGTGAATGGTGTTACAGCGAATGTATAATTCCTTTGTCACTGATATCCCGAATGAACTCGAGGCATGGAACAGTCATCCTGTCAACGTTCATTCACTTCCTTGATCTCAGAGTAGACTGGAAGAGATATGTATGATACCAGTATCATATACTGATTCACACATGCGTGCACGCCTTTCTCAATCCTACTCATCAAGTGGCCATGGATATCAAACTCCCTCAGGAGGGACAAATCCCATATCTATCACTCACCCCTCAAAAGCCCCATGTGTCAAAGCCACCCAATCATCACCTTTATAACAACCCATGTTTCAGGACTGCGTTTGATGATGTCAAAGTGTGCCCAATGACATGTGTTGAGTGCAGTGATTTCAGGTCTAAGAATCACACTCACCACCATCACTGTGAGTACTGACTGTGACTACCATCTCATGGTTCCATGTGTCAAACTCACGGTGGGTCTGTCCGGTACACTTGTTCTCTAACAAGTACCTATGTGTTTGGTTTGATATCTCTATATCATGACTAATGAGATTCTGTCATCAACCAACACCACAATCTAGTCTTGTGTGTCATTGCTGTCTATCTACCTTCCACAATGACATCCGACTAGGGACATAACAAGAATGTACAAACTCTTAGCATCCGTATGATCTCATCGTTCAGGTCATGAACCTGAATGCATACGTCATTGAGTACTGTCATTCTCTAGACATTCAATCTGTTCTATCACTATCTCATATGACTGAACCAGAAAGAATTGGAAGCTCGCCTTTGATGTTTATCAAATCAATCTCAATGTATCCCACCAATCATCCCATGATTGGCTCTCAGGGCATACATACCAACATCACCATGATTCCTTAATGATATTACCCGTAAGATTAATAGATTGCCTCATGAGGTGATTTATTCCTCATTACGGAAAAGGTCCCCGCCCAGTATCTTGCTCTAAATAGTATAAGTCTTCACCGATGGGAATCTCCAATTGATACCTTTGTGACAAAGTTCTACCCAATATAGAAAATTGTATGGTTCTGACATAAGACCACTAGTTTCATGCAAAAATTGGCAAGAACTTGAATGAAGCTTGGGGGAAGTATCAGGAGTACCAAAGGGACTGCCTCCAGCACAAGTACAATCCATGCTATCTAGTGACTACCTTTTACAATGGGTTGACTATATATGAGAGAACTTCCCTCAATGTTGCTGCTGGAAGTGATTCTTTGGGGAAAAACCCAAACCTCTCGAAGAAAATAATTGATAATATGGCCTCCTTTCAAATTAGACTTGATTACGAAAGAAAACCAAAATTGTAAAGAGTGAGACCCTAGAGGGGATCACTCCTCACTAAATTGAGACATAATGTCATCATGTTCCAAAATGGAGGGAAGGAGGAATTTTATTATTTCTCAAATGATATATATATAATCATTATTTCTCAAATGATATATATATATATATATATATATTATAGAGCATATGATTTTTATATGAAAAAAAACTAATACAAAGTCACATCTTATTCGATATACACTTATTCCTCTCCATAAGAGGTAATGCTAAAAACAAAATTGGTACGCGTCAATGAACCATCTTTGTGTGTCAATTAACCATTGACGCCATTTCATGCATGGAAATGATAAGAATGTGTTTGGTGGGTTCCATTAAGTTGTTCTTAGGTGTTTATTAATTTATTATTGGGCATGAAGTACCTACACCCTATCTAATGTGTACAAACCATATTTTGGATCTATTAAGATGTTTTTGGATCAAACAAACCTATTTGTGTGCCATAACATTATTTTTTATTGTCAATTACCCTTAGCCGTGATTTAACACATAATATTTACTTGGGAGCCATTTTTATAATTTTAGGTGTCGATGAATCATTCCTGAGTGTCAATTAACCATCATTGGGTGTCAATCAACCATTTCTAGGTGCTATAAAATTGTTGTTGGGTGTGAAGTACCCTTACACCCTATTTAATGCGTAGAACCATATTTGGATGTCATTAAGTCGTTCTTGGGTGTGAAATAAACATATTTTGGCCATTATGTTGTTTTTAGTTGTCAATTACCTTAGTTGTGATTTAATGCGTGCAATATTTACTTGGACACCATTTTTATATTTTAGGTGTCAATGAATCATTTATGGGCGTTAATGAACCATCTCTAGATGTCAATTAACCATTAGGTGTCAATTCATCTGTGGATTTGTTAATTGTTCGGGCATCAAATAATCATTTTTGGGTACTATTAAGTTGTTGGTGGGTGTGAAATACTCTTACACCCTACTTAACAGGTACATTCATAATCATGCACCATTAAGTTATTCCAGAGTGTCAAACAAACATATTTGAGCGTCATTACGTTGTTTTTAGTTGTCAATTACACTAAGTCGTGATTTAACACATACTATATTTACTTGAGAGTCATTTTTATAATTCTAGGTGTCAACGAATCATTTTTGGGCATCAATTAACCATCTCTGGGTGTCAATTAGCCATTTCTGGGCGTCATTAAGTTGTTGTTGGGTGTGAAATATCCTTACACCTTATTTAATGTGTATCACCATTTTTTAGCGCCATTAAGTTGTTCTTAGGTGTCAAACAAACATTTTTAGGTGTCCTTATGTTGTTTTTGGTTGTCAATTAAAGTTGTGATTTAGCGGGTACAATATTTACTTCGGCACTATTTTTATACCTTTGGGTGTCAATGAACCCTTTCTAGGCGCCAATGGACCATCTGTAGGTGTCAATTAACCATTTGGCATCAATTCATCTATGGAGTTGTTAATTTTTCCTCTTTTATATTTGACCAATAGATTATTTTATTCTCTCACCCTTATTCTTATTTGAATATATTTTTTATCGGAAATCTAATAGTTTTTATTTCATTCAAAAAATCATCACAGTTTAAAAATTATAAATAAAATATTTTTTTATCACATCACATCTACAAACCACTTCATACTTTTTCTTTAAAATGCATCAATATTAGTTTTTCTGCAATGCGTTTTTCATAAGGAATCTAATATTATTTGTTTTATAAAAAATCCATCATGGTTCAAAAGTTATAAGAGAAATAAATTTACTTGTCTATTACATAACTTTACCAGCCATCCAATTAATGTTCGTTGAGTCATCCTCTAAAATCAGCTTTTCCCTAGTTTTTTCTGCGGACCGATTTAGGCAGTGTTGTTGCAGGCTGTCACGTGTCAGTTGTTGAGTGGAGCGGAAAGAAAAGTGTGACAACAGAAGCACAAGGTAACTCCGGGACTGCGCGTGAGAGTGTGTGAGCATGTGAAAGCATGGCAAAATCCAACCTCCCATTGTGACCATAATATCCATATTAAACTATACCCGTCCGCGGAAATTAAAATGGGAATTTAGCCAGTCGATTGTAAAGGAAAACTTCATTTTTTAATCCTTCGGCTTCCGGCTCGTAGGCCGCATCCTGTCTCCGTCTCCCGCGTGGGTCGGCGGTTTCGTGGTTGGCGCGTACTTTACCCTAGGAGCCCTGAATTGCCGACATGGCTAGGCCGATACCCTGGGAAACGGATCTAGGGATTGGATCATCAGGGACAATCCACTCCTCCGTGCCCATGTCCCAATCGAAAATAACAGACACCTCTGTCACACGACGAAAGGGCCAAAGGTGCAGCAGGTCCACCACCGCACTACCGCCACCGTCCCGGCGGCCCACACGGATGTGGAAATATACATGGCATCACCACGTACTCATGACGTCCACCCACGCCTGCGTGGATCTCATGCGGCCGTTTCGACCCCTCCCTCCATGTCGCCGGCACTGCAGTTGCTGTTGCGTTTTGCCACCTCGAGTTGTCATCACACATTTGGAATGATTCATAAACAGCATGTTATGCTCTATCTCCGGCAGTCTATATCGGAATTGCTCCTGTCATCTACCTTCAAGAGGGCAGTCTATATCGGATTTGCTCCTGTCATCTACCTTCAAGAGAAGCTACAAACACAAAGATCGCGGTTGGATTCCGCGGTCCCCACCCTCACTACACAAGACAACACGTCTCATCTTTATTCTAAAACTAGAGAACGCACACGTGCATATACACGTGACATATAAATTTTTTTGGAAATGTGTGGGGAGATGACTCATCCGTGAAAAGGTCCCTACGATAAAAGATATTTCTGTTGGTTATTTGAAAGGAGAGAATCAAGGAACCGTTTCCCTGCGATGGAGAGAGAAATACATAATTAAAAATAATAAAAGTTAATAGGAGAGTGTGAGAATAAATATTTGTATGAGCAAAATTCTTTGAAAAAAGGAGAGAAGAGAGTGAATGAAGGAAAGCGCAGCATCAAACTCGCTCTTTTTATAGTAGTATAGATAAAACAATTAGGATGGGACACATTATCTTTTTCTATACCGCGCGTGTGACATCCATGGTACACACTCACACCACATCGGCAGTTGACTCGGTCCGATGTCCCAAAATTCCCTTGAAGCGGTCCTTGTTGTGAATTCATTATTATTCCATATATTTTATTCATATCTTTTATTCTAATTTATTCATTATTATTCCATGGATGTAAAATATTAGGACATCGTGGCTATAATACTTAAATTGTAGAATTAGTGACTAGTAATACTAATCCAAATGTCTTGACCATATTAATATGCAATAGGATAGTCCTAGGGTCTTAGGAGGACAGAACTCAAGATAATATAAGATGTTTTACAATATTTGACTATTACGTGAAGTTTTTTATCCTAATTGCGTGATTAATGCATAATGGCAAAATTGTAACACGAATAATCTCAAACCTCTAATCTAACTTCAAGTTTGTGTTCCTTATACTCAGATTAGGCAAATCCACAAATTTTAGGATGAACCAGATGTCAAATAGACAACTATGTCAAATTAGAAGATTTACACCTATGTTAAAAGGAAACATATCATTTTAATCATTACTTTCCAGATTTTGGACCAAAGTCCCATCTTAATCCCTATCACATGCACCAGTTGTGCCTCGGGGTTCACGCAGACAGTGATTGGATTGGGTAGTCGAGTAGTGGGACTAAGTCATCCCCTACCTCTGTTCTCTCCCCGATAACGCTTGATTAGTCCAACCTCTCTACAGCTACCTGTCGGACTTCTTGGCCTACACTCACCTTTTCTTATGATTTCACTGCCAATGGACTCATCTTTCTCTCCCATTTCCAGTGAATCCTAGTTGCCTCTGAGTGGCACCCTGTGCACAAAATGCCCCTTCTAGTCTGAGTGTGCCTCCATTGTCCAGGTGTGTAGTGTTAAAACATTTAGCCACCCAATCACCATCCATCACCCGAGTCTTGGATTCTCCACTAGAATTTTACCCTAAAGTTTTCATTACTCAATTGTGTGTGGCTTGTCGTTGAGTGCCATGATGATTTTGATTTCCTTCTCAAACAAAATTTTGATTTCTTGGCAGCTCTTCTCTTCCCCATATGATTCATTTTAAGGTAATGAACCCAAGAATATTTAGTTCACTTCCACTCAATTTAATTGCCTTATATCTGCTAGGTTTGCTCCAATGATGAGTGTCATTGTTCTATTTGGCCATTATCTACTATGTTCTTGAACTAGTCATCACCCTAACCACACTATTGAACCGTGATTAATCGGACAAGGTGACAATGATCTAGACTCCCTGCTGGAATTTGGAATGAGTTTATTGAACATCATTGTCTTTCAATCACCCATAAACCTCCTCCTTCTCTATTCGTGTAAGACCCCTGACCAAGCTTAATACTTAAGTGTACTTGATTTGCTTAATAAGATTCTTGAACCTTAATCTAATCTCTTGAGATGCCTTAATAACATGTAAAAAGCCTATCTTTTCAGTTTGATCATGTTTGATTGATGTTTGAACTAGTTATGCTTGTTTTGGACCAAGTTGCAATTTACCTGTGATGAGGGACTATCTTACAATTTGTCATATGTAGGTTGTGTTTCTTGTACCTTAGCATCATGAGAGGGAGAATGATGCTACAGGGCACCTTTTTTTCATGTATGGTGAGGCGACATCATGTGTATGATTTTAGGGTTTGCTTGGCTATGCATCAGTTGTAGGATGGTGGTGTCAACCATGTGTGTTCTTGAGTGTTGCAACCAGTGTAGCAACCTTCATGTTGTGTTTGAAGAGTGCTTCGACCGATACACCTTGTCTTGGTGGAGTTTGTAGTGACCCAAGTGTTTTGGATTGGTTGAGGATGCTAAGGTTTCCCTTGTGTTGTTGTGTGTGTCGACCTATGTTGTGACCTACCGTGGGTGGTTAAGTGGTGTGTTCGATACCCTTGTGTTTTGTTTTAACCTTGGGTGTGTAGTGGACCTAAGTGGTTGCTACACCACCTTAGTTTTATCACCCTTTGTTGCATGCATGTCTTGAGTGGTTGCATGGTTGATCTTTTGAGGGACAAGTGTCCTAATGGTTCTCTAACTTATTAACACCTCATATGTTTACCTCCCTCCTACCCCATATATATATAAGCCTTCTCTTTCAGATGCATGCAATCCTTTTATCTCTCTCTTCTTCCTCTTTCTTTCTTGACCCGACCTTGGAGCTTGGTGGATCTAGAAAGGGTTGATCATGGTGATTTGGTGACCGATCATACTTGCATGTGGTGATCTTGAGCTTGATCATCTTCTTTTTGGTGATCCTTGGTCATTCTCTTATTGGTAACTGGCTCTATCACCATGACCTCATTTCTTTTGCACCCTACCTTCCTTCTTCCTCTCTTGGCTGTGAGACTATAGTTCGACCATGGTGGTTATCTTGAGGATCTTCTCTTCACAAAGGTCAGAGACTATGGTTTGACAGTGGTACTACCTAATGGGATGAAGCTTCCTCCCTTCTTCTTTCTTCTCCTGTTTGGCCTAGGTTTTGAGTTTCTTCATCTAGAGCTTCTCTTTGACCTTGGTGTTTTCTTCTTCTTGAGGTGGCCTTGTGGCCGTAGAGTTGATCCATCTTGGAGCTTCTTTTATCTTTCTTAGAGCTAGTGGCTTTTGGAGCTTGACCTTCATCCTAAGGTGACCTTCATCCATATTCTTGATTGCATGTTATTGTTTTCATCTTGAAAGCATGAACCTAAGATGCTAGATGATGATATAATGATATAGGATTTTAGATTTTTGAAGTATACTCTTATTGATTACTCTTGCTCCTAAAACCTAATTTCATGCACCTAGTTTGTAAGTGATGGGGGAGTTGTTGTTTCAACATGCACCATGTTCTTTGGTTCTATCAAGAAGTTATATGTCAGTTATCATAATATTTTGAAGGTTTTCACTTTTAGTTATATGAGTTGGATGCTCAGTTTTCTTCTTGTTATTAGGATTTTTCACATGTGCACCTTGGTGATATTTGTTAGGGTTTTGGTGTTCCTCTTTGCATGAATTTTTCCTCTTAACGATACCTTGTTTTCTTAATGCTTAACATATGTTTTGATCGAAGGTTTTATTTTTTTTGGAGTAGGTTTGTGTTGTTAGAGTAGCTTGACCATGAGATCGCTACATTTCCTTTGTTCCATGTTTGAGTTGGTTGATACATGTAATTGGTGGGTTTGTGGGTGCAACAAACCCTAACCTGGTTGTGGGTTGGTCATGACACTTTGTTTTCTTATGATCTTAACATGAGATTTGGTTTGAGTTGGTTAGGACACATATGGAGGTGTGTTGCGGCTGCTACATGGCTAACCCCAATCACCCTTGTTCGCTACACCTTGAGTTTTTCTTGATCGCAACAATCTCTTGTGGTCGATACATATGTTTTGGTTTTATGGGTCAGTACATGTTTTTGTGTCGGTCGCAATAGAGGTTGACATCCATATGTGTTGTGGTCACTACCCTTAGGGGGTTAACTCTAGCGGTCACAACACATTTTGTGTGTGAAGTGGTCTCTACAGTGTGTTGACCTAGTGGGTCGCTACATATGGTATGAGGTATTTCGACCCCAACAGTGTGCTGACTTAATTGGATTGATTGATTCATCATAATCATTGTAACATCCCTGACCTGGGTTATGTGTTAACCCTAGATTTTTTTCCTAATAAGGTGAGTAGATGATTAATATTATCTTTGGAAAAGTAATTAGGGCTCATGAGAAACTTATGTTTCAATTTTGGTCCTGTTTGAACAATGTTGAAGCAATGTTTGCTTATTTTGGACTAAAGTGCAAATTACCCAAGTTGAAGGGTTAAATTGCAAATGTTACATTATAATATGTTCCTATGATGTTGATACATCATAAGAATGAATATGATGTAGTGGTATGGTTTTCACAAGCTTGGGCACCAAGATTAAGCTTGTAAAGCAATCCTTGTGCATTAAAACCTAGTTTTGGTGTAAAGTGCAATCTACCCAAAACCTAGGGTTCAATATGCAAATTACAACTTCAATAAGGTCCCTAATATTTCTTGGCATCATGTAGAGCAAATAAAACGAGAGGGGCACCTCATTTGAATTAATTTGGAGGAGAGAGAATCTTGATATTAAAATAATCAAGATTTAATCCTACCTGAAACCCTAATTCAATTTAGGGCAAAAATGAATGTATTAATAAAAGGGCCTTCAACCAAAATTAAAATAGTTGGATTCAGATGTTTGTGGATGAGCTTAAAGCCTTGTAAAGGCACGAGCATATCCTAAGGAGGTGAAATTCCACTCACCATTATTATAAGAAAAAGAATTTCCACTCAAATATGGATATTCTTATTATAAGGGTTAAGGTGCTTAATTTCGTTTACCTTAATTCATGGATAATGGAAGGGAGCTCGGTGGGTGTAAAGATTCCCTTGCATGCAAGAAACCAAGGGGGAAGTGGTGGCAACAATTTTGGAATTAAAACACTTTTATAAAGTATTTTCTCTCTCATCAATTTTCTTATAAAAGTACCTTTTCCATGCCAAAACAAAAGCTTTTTCGGATTCCTTTCTTTCCCCTTTCTTGGAGAACGACCAAGGAGCTGTGGAGGATCAGGAGGAAGACCCCCAACCTGTTTGTAAGGTTCTTGACTTCCTTTCACCTTGAATCCATGGTGAAAATCGAAAATCAATGCATAAATCCTTCATATCTCGATCCCCTCTTCAATTCTAACCAATTCTTTTCACTCAAAGCTTGAGGACGACCCTTGGAATAGTGAAAGGAGTTGCATCCACCATTGTTTCTGTGAGATTGGAGCTTTGGAGCTCAATAGGAGGCAGGTTTTATAACTTGAACCCTTAATTTTATTATTGCAATCAATTCCTTATCAATTGGTGATCATTTCTACATTTCCAAAATTAAGTTTGGTTGATTGATGCAATCTCCATGGAAATCACAATAGATTTCATGAGTTTGGAGCTTGATGATGATGACATCATCATAAGCACACACCTCCCCAAATATGTAGGGCAAACAGTTTCAATGTTGAGATCAAACGGTTTCACCATTTGCAAATTGTTTGGTGGTTTGGTTCCCAAACCGTTTGGAATGGTTGACCATTTGAGATGGTTGACCGTTTGAAGATATATTATGTGGTGCTTGGATTTTGATCCAATGGTTTCAATTGGTTTGACCTTGAAGGTTTCAATTGAGAATGATTACTTAATTGCAAACCCTAATCAACTAAGTGTTGAATTTCCAATTGTTTGATATGGTGTTTTGGGTTGATTGACCCAAACGGTTTCAAAACCATTTGGGGATCACCTAAATGGTCTCAAGACCATTTGGGGGTCACCCAATACCGTTTGGAGGTCTAGGGTTAAGTATGGCTAAGTGTTTGAAGGTTCAAAGGTACCAAATTGAATTGCAACTAAGTGTTGATTTGAAAATCAATCCAATGGTCCAAAACCCTAAAAGGATGTCATGGATTTTGATGATGGAATGGGCAAACGGTCTCAAGACCGTTTGGAGATCAACCAAACGGTCTCAAGACCATTTGAGGTCAGGTCATGTTACGACCCCATCTGAGCTTAATTGGTAAACTAGGGTTACCAAGATGATTACATGATTAATTGGACTGATCACTCTTGAAATCTAATGAATAATGATAATCCAATGAGAATGTTTTAACTATGATAAGAAGTTTAAGTGTTCGTTTGCCTTGAGAATTAGGGTTTGAGAAACATAAACCCTAATCGGCCCAAAATAGGGTTTTGATGATACATGAACACAAAATTTGATAAGTATAGTGTTTCAGTAAATGATTTTTAGTATTTTATGTGTAACTCTTATTTACTTAGAATTTATATATGATTTGGATATGTAAAATGTGAAAAACATTGGAAAATATCAGAATTTTTGAAGAATGTTCTGACCTGTTTATCGGTCGAGTTTCAAACTCGACCGATCATATTTCCAGATTTATATAGCAGTGTGGTAATTGAATTTTATCTTGTTATTGGTATATCCAATTGATCTTAAATTTTAACTGTGCTTGTAAAACACAGTTTTAGACACTCTGTTAAATTGGCGTAATTTTTGGATGACTTTTGATCTCTACAGTGAGGGTGTCGGTCGAGTTCTGTGCAGGACAAACTCGACCGAATCTGCTGCAGACTGCAAAACAGCAGTGAACTGTTAGATTTTTAATTATTTATTGATAACTTGAAATGATCTGAAATTTTTACTGGAGGTCTGAAACTTCATTAGGTATAACATATAAAATTTCCAGAATTTGTGGAGCTTCTTTTAGCTATTCAGTAGGCGAATTACAGAAACTATTGTGAAACTGAATATTCAGCCAATATAATTAAAGTTGAGTGTTGGGTCAATATGCAATTGACCCAAGCAGCTCAAATTGACTTATATGATCGACCACACACACACACAGCTCTCATTCTTCATCATCCACCCCAGAGAAATGAAAATCTAGAGAGAGAGGGAGAGTTAGGGCTTGAGTGGAGAAAGAGGAGGAATTGCTGACCTAGGGTTTTGCGGTTCGAGGAATGGTGAAATCAAGTAAGTTTGGATTCTTTGCATAGACTTTTATGGTGAATCTTCTCTCTCATGTCAAGATTCCATCCATGCTCTGATTTGATCCAAGATGATGTCGAAATTCCCTCTTTTCTCACCCTTTCTTCATAATCCCTCATTTTCAAGGCTTCCGAGTTGAATGGAAGAAGAATTGGGAGATTTGCTAGGGATTTGATATGAGTTCGAGATCCCCTGAGTTGAGCTGCAGTTTTGAGGTGTTTTCACACCTTAGGGTGAGTGGGTTCTTCCTTCAAACAGTGTAATGCACGAAATTTGATTATAGCATCCAAATCCCTAATTGCTTAGTATGTGATTTTAAACCCTGAATGTCCATTTATTCTGTGTAGTTGCAATTTGATATGAAATGGGCTCCTTCTCTGTTTGAATGACTCTCTGATGATAGAATCATATTAGAAATGTATACAACACATTCTAGAAAGAATGCCTTTCGGATTCATATTGTATGATGTAATTAGGGTTTAACCTAACTGAGATCTTACTAGAGCTTTAATCCAATTGAAGAGATATCTAGACTTAAACCAAACCTAGGTCTAAATGCTCTCAATCAAGCTTAAGGCTATCATATTTCAATATCTAAAACATTTGGGATTCGTCACTAAGTCTATGACTTTGATATCACTAGTTTAAGCTCGAATGACTTGTGCCACGGCCGTGGGATGACACCATGACCGTGTTGGAGCAAACCCTAATTGAACACTTAAAGATCAAAGTTAAATAAAGAGGACTGGTAATCCTATAAGTGGTTAGGATGTAACTCATGGGTTATCTTAATTGAATTTTATTCTTGATACATGATATCTCAGTGAATGGTATGGAAAACCTAAATTTAGTTAAATTTCCATGGTTTCATATCTATATTGATTGTATATGATTTGTTGGAAACAATCTTTATTTAGTGAATGCTTATATCCTATGAAATCCTTATGAGAGCCATGTGACAAGTGAATGAGGCAAATGAAAAGGTGAATGAGGCGAATGAAACCCTAAGAGTAGGGTGTTAGCATGTGATGAATGAATAAGGCAAATGAAACCCTAAGGATAGGGTGTTCAATGAATCATGTTATGGTGATATGAAAGATCTCGATATGAGATGTGGTGATGCTTAACTGTTGAATTGTATGTTTCTAGTGCATTTAACTTTATATGCTTGTTCTCTCTGAGTTGATATCTACATACTGCAGGGCTTCTTATTTTCAATACATATCTCGTAAATTGCAGGTGATGAGATATGACATGTCCTAGAAAGGGATGTTACTGAGACATGATATATGTTGAATACATGAGTTATGATGTTTCTTATGATATGATATGGCAGACCGTGTGAGCCTTGTGAGAAATGTTAAATGAGTTATGATTTCTTTCTAAAATGTACCCATAATGTTAATGTTAAACTTAGGTGCCCTGAACACCGTAGAACCCCTTTGAGAGGTCTGCACCTTAGGGGTGAAACTCGTGTCCAACATCAACCGGTTGAGTAATTCTCGTGGCACGAGGACAGAAGGGTTATCCAACACCAACCGGTTGAGTAATTCTGGTGGTAACCCAGTGTTGACTCCCTGTGCCTGTGTACTCAGGTTAGAGGAGGAGTCTAGAGTACACTCTTTTGAGAGTGCAGTGAGGCCCTTGTGAGCCTGAGGCCCTTGAGCGCCTGAGAGTCCTGTGCAGACCAGGACGAGAAGTCAGACTTAGCATTTCCCGGGTGTGTCGCTAAGTCTTGTACGGTGTGGCCGTAGTGCACTGCGAGTCTCTTATGCAGAGTACACTGCATAAGATCAGGGCATAAGTTAAAATATGATCATATAGGTTCACAGAGTTCCTTATAAATGAAAGAGTTAAGGAAGACTAGAGCATAGTCTTCTAGTAGTTATTCTTTGGATGCAATATTTACATTCTTTGTTATTTCAATTATATTGTTTTAGAACTGCTCAGTGTAGTATTTATTGTTGTTAAATTTCATATCGTTTACTCAAAGTTATATCTGTAATCACATTAGTGCCTTAGACTGTTTCTTTGAAGTACTCATTCACTGAGCGAGTAGGCTCACCCCTCTACTCAAACATTTTAGGGTTAACTGCGTGGACTTGAAGATGGTCAGAGCATCAGTGTAGATCTTCCACAAGAGTTAAGTACAAGATTAGTTGAGTCAGTCGGTCCTTGTCACTCTAGGTCCTCAGTAAGAGATAAGAGAGAGAGTTGTAATTACAATGTGTAATATTATTCCTCTTTTGAAATTGTATGCTAATTAGTAGGTCTTATGTGCATAAGGTGTGAGAGACATCATGAATGTTTATACATGTATCTTTACAATTAAAGTCTGTTTAGTAAAAGAAATGTTCAGATTCCCTTGTTAAAATGATTTATGTGGTTCAATGCGAAGAAACAAGAGTTTTAAAGAAAGAAAAAAAAAGTTAAGGGTGTTCTTTGTATTACATATAAATCCTATCTTATGCCCTAATCTCATGATTTGAGGAAATTGTGAGATCGGGGTGTAACAATGTGAAATCCATAAATGTATGGAATATGGTATGTGAATCCTCAAATTATAAATATGGAGAATACTATTCCTAATAATGGAATAATGATTAATATTATGACAAATGTAACACTTAGAGATGTTAATAATGGATATCCTTATATTAATAGTTCCTAAATCAAGGATGAGTCCATAGTATTGGCAACAATTGTATAATCTAAGTGAATGACTCATGACCAATACTTTACATGATAAATGTGATGAACTGGTGCATAAAGTATTAGGATGGGGAATACCCTAATACAAGCTAAGTGTATGAACTCAAGTAAGATAAAGGTGTTGAGGGACGTTGTGGCATACAACTCATAAAAATATAATTAACTAATGTGGAAGCGTTCACTAAGCATCGAATTACCAAAATTTACTAAAAATTAAAACCTTTTTATCAATGAATCCATCAAAGGAAAACTTTCTGACATAGAACCAAAGTAACATAATTACATTCTTGTTCAAAGGTACATATTCTGTATCATCTCCTTCTGAGATTTACAAGCATTAACTATCATGCTAATCTAAAAACAGGCAGTATAAAATCTCGATGCACTGAGCCAAAATCTCAAAAGCACTAACTATTATTCCGAGGACCTGAGAGTACATAGATGACACATAGGACTCTATCTACATATGTACAAGGCATAACAGCCAGTGTCTCCACCTGAGACTTCACTGCTCTCCCTACTGCTGCTGTTACTGCCCTTCAACTACTGAAGGATTCCTGCCTCCTCGTCCGCGTCCATCTAAAAATGTGATTCCCATGGGGTGAGACAATTGTAAATTGCCCCAGCAAGAAATATAACTCTCCGCCAAAAACATTATTATTGCAGCTTAAGAAGAATAATATACACAAAGGAATCATATTTGTTTGGCAGCATATATTTTAATGTCTAATAGATTAGAACATTATTCTTTATTAAAAGCATAGCAGCTATAACTTGATAGAACAACATGTCACTTATCCTTTAAGGAATATGAAGAACATGTATCTCATTTATTCTCTATAGAATCATTACCAAAACATTAACTCTCTTCAGGCTTAGATCATATATCTAATGCCTGGCATTGTGATTGGGGATTCATGGCATGTAGCCATACTCTTTTCACAAAGTATTGAGATCTTAATCCCTCAACTCATCAAGCACAAATCCACTTCTTAACAAGTTCATCATCATGATTATAGAACCTGGGTATTTGAAACCTTAACTCATCATAGAACACTTGTTACCACTTATTAGGTAACTTTATACCTTCAGGTCATCTGACCAAGGACATTATAATTCTTGCTACACAAGTATTGCACACGGTTCACAAAGCTCATCTCACCTCTTATTACCCCTTAATAGGCAACAAGGCATATTATGGTTTATAAGGCTTACAGAACATTTTCAATGTACATGACATCATAGCACATACCTGGCTATGCTCATCTTCTCAACATATCTGCGTGATTAGTAATCATGATACAATTACATATTAGTACCATGCAATATAAGGGTTATCTTATTACATTCATAACCCATTAGTCTCCATTTGAGCTTCACATGGGATTACTCTGTGTTAGAACTTCACACAACATCACTTTGTATAAGGGTTTCACATAGCAGTACCTTATATTAGGTTTTCACATAGCATTACCCTGTATTAGGGTTTCACATAGCAGTATCCTATATTAGGTTTTCACATAGTATTACCCTGTATTAGGTTTTCACATAGCATTACCCTGTATTAGGGTTCACATAGCAAGGAATCAATATGGATAATCATAAGTATTCGATCATACTTATCTATTCTCATCATTCATCATTAAATGAATTATCAACACACAACAGGAGTTTCTTTTTCATCTTTGCCAGAATATGATTACATCATAGTTTATAGGTTTGGATTAACCTTTTCATAAGGCATGTTAGCCTACATTCAACAGGGTGCATTACATCGCAATGTAACCATTGTCATGACACATCTCATGTGTCATTCATCCAATTATCCTGGACTTATAACACATCAAGGTATACCAGTATTGGGGTGTTGGATGTGATATTTATCATATCTTGATGTATCACTTCCCTCAAAACCTTTATCTTACTTGAGTTCATACACCTAGCTTGTATTAGGGTATTCCCCATCCTAATACTTTATGCACCAGTTCATCACATTTATCATGTAAAGTATTGGTCATTAGTCATTCACTTAGATTATACAATCATTTCCAATACTATGGACTCATCCTTGAGTTAGGAACTATTAATAAAAGGATATCCATTATTAGCCTCTCTAAGTGTTACATTTGTCATAATATTAATCACTATTCCATTATTAGGAATAGTATTCATCATATTTATAATTTGAGGATTCACATAGCATATTCCATACATTTATGGATTTCACATAGTATTACTCTTTAATAGAGTTTTACATAATCATCCTTCTATATCAAGGTTTCACCTAGAATTATGTGAAATTAGGATTTCACAACACATCACCCAGTGATAGGTCTTCACATAGAATTAGTATCACTACCCTATATTAGGGTTTCATGCACCTTTCCCCATTTTAGGGATTAAGGTTTTCCATTCACATCTAAGTAAGATTTCTCTAACCTCATACCCAAATTAGGGTTAGGATGTACAATTTCTATTAAATTAGGGCTTCCTTCATTGTTACACTAAGTTAGGATTACCTCATCACCTTAGATTTATGATAACACTCAACTTTGCCCTAAATTAGGGTTTCACACATAGCTTTGTCCTAATTAGGGTTTCACACATAGCTTTGCCCTAATTGGGGTTTCACACATAGCTTTTCCCTAATTAGGGTTTCACACATAGCTTTTCCCTAATTAGGGTTTCACAAATAAATTTCACTTCAGAAAAGAGTCTACATTCAATAACCCACAATTAGAGTTCACTATTCATCCCAATTAAGGTTTCACTTAGAATTGCCCCGAATTGGGGTTAGGGCTCAATGATTATGGTTTCATGATCTCATTATTATGGATCAAACCCTTATCACATAGTTTACTCATAAAGAGAGAATTAGGGCTTAATTATATAAGCATTCATCTCTCTCATTCTCTCTCTCATCCTCTTTAGGATGTTAACTACTCCAAGATTAATCTAGGTCAACTCTTCACTTGAGTACACAAAGCTAGGGTTAACCTTCATAATC
Source organism: Alisma plantago-aquatica (assembly GCA_963693085.1). Taxonomy (NCBI): domain Eukaryota; kingdom Viridiplantae; phylum Streptophyta; class Magnoliopsida; order Alismatales; family Alismataceae; genus Alisma; species Alisma plantago-aquatica. The sequence goes on from OY856411.1 coordinate 886,252,668, forward strand.
ATCATGGGTCTACATATTTAATAATCACATAGCTGATTGACCTTTGATCATATTAGATGTCCAAATGGTCTAATCAATTAAACCATCAATTATATAAGGAATTCAAAAGAATTGACCAATTAAAATTTCAATTCCACAAGGTGATCAATTGGGTTAACCATTGAAATATTCAAATGCATTAAGTATCTAAACATGTTCACCATATTGGACCTTAAATTACATGATATATTCAAATGGGTTAACCATGTTGTTCTTCACAAAGTTAATTACTTAGACCCTCAATGATCTTGGTTCTCATAAACCAATTGGTTGAAAACCATTTGAACAAGTTGTACTTGAAACAAATTGGACAAAGTAGGTATTGAAACCGTTTGCAATTTGGGTCTCCAAATGGTTTGAGATCATTTGGTCCCAAATGGTCTTGAGACCGTTTGGACCCAAACGGTCTTGAGACCGTTTGGTCCAAACCTTCTCAAAACCGCATGGACTAAAAAGGCACTTCAACACTCAATCGATTCAATGTTTCAATCCATGGACCAATTATAAATTGAACCACTAAAGTATTCATCAATTGGACCACTGAATCACCATTCAATTAGACCTTCAATTTAGGGTTTTGAAACCAATTGAACTAGGTTTGATAATCAAGAAACCATCACTTAGGGTTTGAAATCGAGGATCCATCAATGGTTGGCATTGTGGAACCAAATCAATTGAAATCAATGAACTATCACCATCACATGATATGACCTGACCTCAAACGGTCTTGGATGACCACCAAATGGTCTTGAGACCGTTTGGTTGATCTCCAAACAGTCTTGAGACCATTTTCCCATTCCATCATCAAAATCCATGACATCCATTTAGGGTTTTGGACCATTGGATTGATTATCAAATCATCACTTAGTTGCAATTCAATTTAGTACCTTTGGACCTTCAAACACTTAGCCATACTTAACCCTAGACCTCCAAACGGTCTTGGGTGACCCCCAAACGGTCTTGAGACCGTTTTGGTGATCCCCAAATGGTTTTGAAACCATTTGGGTCAATCAACCCAAAACATCATCTCGATCAATTGGAAATTCAGCACTTAGTCGATTAGGGTTTGCAATTAAGTAATCATTCACAATTGAAAGATTCAAGATCAAACCAATTGAAACCATTGGATAAAAATCCAAGCACCACAGAATATATCTTCAAACGGTCAACCATCTCAAATGGTCAACCATTCCAAACGGTTTGGGAACCAAACCACCAAACGGTTTGGTGAAACTGTTTGGACTCAACATTGAAACCGTTTGCCCTAGATATTTGGGGAGGTGTATGCTTATGATGATGTCATCATCATCAAGCTCTAAACTCACGAAATCTGCTGTGATTTCCATGGAGATTGCATCAATCAACCAAACTTAAATTTGGAAATGTAGAAATGATCACCAATTGATAAGGAATTGATTGCAATAATAAAATTAAGGGTTCAAGTTATAAAACCCGCCTCCAATTGAGATCCAAAGATCCAAGATCACGGCAAAAATTGTGGATGCAACTTTTTTCACTATTCCAAGGGTCGTCCTCAAGCTTTGAGTGAAAAGAATTGGTTAGAATTGAAGAGGGGATCGAGATATGAAGGATTTATGCATTGATTTTTTATTTTCACCATGGATTCAAGGTGAAGGAAGGTCAAGAACCTTACCAACAGGTTGGGGGTCGTCCTCCTGATCCTCCACAGCTCCTTGGTCGTTCTCCAAGCAAGGGGAAATAAAGGAATCTGAAAAAGCCTTTGTTTTGGCTTGGAAAAGGTACTTTTTATAAGAAAATTGATGAGAGAGAAAATACTTTTTAAAAGTCTTTTAATTCCAAAGTTGTTGCCACCACTTCCCCCTTGGTTTATTTCATGCAAGGGAATCTATATACCCACCTAGCTCCCTTACATTATCCATGAATTAAGGGAAAAGAAATTAAGCACCTTGACCCTTATAATAAGAATATCCATATTTGAGTGGAAATTCTTTTTCTTATAATAATGGTGAGTGGAATTTCACCTCCTTAGGATATGATCATGCCTTTGCAAGGCTTTAAGATCATCCACACACATCTGAATCCAACCATTTTAATTTAGGTTGAAGGCCTTTTTATTAATACATTCATTTTTGCCCTAAATTGAATTAGGGTTTCAGTTAGGATTAAATCTTGATTATTTTAATATCAAGATTCTCTTTCCTCCAACTTAATTCAAATGAGGAGCCCCTCTAATTTTATTTGCTCTACATGATTCCAAGAAACATTAGGGACCTTATTGAAGTGGTAATTTTCATATTGAACCCTAGGTTTTGGGTAAATTGCACTTTACACCAAAACTAGATTTTAATGTACAAGGATTGCTTTACAAGCTTAATCTTGGTGCCCAAGCTTGTGAAAACCATACCACTACATCATATTCATTCTTATGATGTCTCAAAATCAGAGGAACATCTTGTCATGTAAAATTTGCAATTTAACCCTTCAACTTGGGTAATTTGCACTTTAGTCCAAAATAAGCAAACATTGCTTCAACATTGTTCAAATAAGACCAAAATTGAAACATAAGTTTCTCATGAGCCCTAATTACTTTTCCCAAGATAAGATTAAGCATATACTCACCTTATTAGGCAAAACATATAGGGTTAACACATAACCCAGGTCAAGGATCTTACAGAAGTGATACATCAAGATATGATAAATATCACATCCAACACCCCAATACTGATATACCATGATGTGTTATAAGTCTAGGATAATTGGATGAATGACACATGAGATGTTTCATGTCAATGGTTACATTGAGATGTAATGCACCCTATTGAATGTAGGCTAACATGCCTTATAAAAAGGTTAATCCAAACCTATAAACTATGATGTAATCATATTCTGGCAAAGATGAGAGAGAAACTCATGTTGTGTGTTGATAATTCATTTAATGATGAATGATGAGAATAGATAAGTATGATCGAATACTTATGATTATCCATATTGATTCCTTGCTATGTGAACCCTAATACAGGGTAATGCTATGTGAAAACCTAATACAGGGTAATACTATGTGAAAACCTAATATAGGATACTGCTATGTGAAACCCTAATACAGAGTAATTCTATGTGAAAACCTAATACACGGTACTACTATGTGAAACCCTAATACAAAGTGATGCTATGTGAAGTTCTAAACAGAGTAATCCTATGTGAAGCTCAAATATAGACTAATGGGTTATGAATGTAATAAGATAACCCTTGTATTGCATGGTACTAATATGTAATTGTATCATGATTACTAATCATGCAGATATGTTGAGAAGATGAGCATAGCCAGGTATGTACTATGATGTCCTATGCATTGAAAATGTTCTATAGGCCTTATAAACCATAATATGCCTTGTTTCCTATTAAGGGGTAATAAGAGGTAAGATGAGCTTTGTGAACTGTGTGCAATACTTGTGTATCAAGAATTATAATGTCCTTGGTCAGACGACCTGAAGGTATAATGTTACCTAATAAGTGGTAACAAGTGTTCTATGATGAGTTAAGGTTTCAAATACCCAAGTTCTATAATCATGATGATGAACTTGTTATGAAGTGGAATTGTGCTTGATGAGTTGAGGGATTAAGATCCCAATACTTTGTGAAAAGAGTATGGCTACAAGCCATGAATCCCCAATGACAATGCCAGGCATTAGATATATGATCTAAGCCTGAAGAGAGTTAATGTTGTGGTAATGATTCTATAGAGAATGAATGAGATACATGTTATTCATATTCCTTAAAGGATAACTGACAATGACTTCTATCAAGTTATAACTGTTATGCTTTTGATAAAGAATAATGTTCTTATCTGTTAGACATTAAAATATTTGCTTCCAAACAAATATGATTCCTTTGTGTATATTATTCTTCTTAAGCTGCAATAATAATGTTTCTGGCAGAGAGTTATATCTCTCGCTGGGGCAATTTACAATTGTCTCACCCCCGTGGGAATCACATTTTTAGGTGGACGCAGACGAGGAGGTAGGAATCCTTCTGTAGGTGAAGGGCGGCAACAACAACAACATGGACAACAGTGAAGTCTCAGGTGGAGACACTGGCTGTTATGGCTTGTATAGATGTAGATAGAGTCCGATGTGTCGTCTCTGTACTCTCAGGTCCTCGGAATAGTAGTTAGTGCTTTTGAGATTTTGGCTCAGTGCCTCGAGAATTTATATTTCCTGTGTTTAGCTTAGCAGGACAGTTAATGATTGTAAATCTCAGAAGGAGATGATACAGAATATGTACCTTTGAACAAGAATGTAATTATGTTACTTTGGTTCTATATGAGAAAGTTTTCCTTTGATGGATCCATTGATAAAAAGGTTTTAATTTTTAGTGATTTTTGGTAATCTGATGCTTAGTGAATGCTTCCGCATTAGTTAATTATGTTTTTATGAGTTGTATGCCACAATTAAGTGGTATCAGAGCTCTAGGTTTGCTGAGTCTATAGAGACATAGGACTAAGGTATTGAGTCTGTGTTAGTGTCCTCCAGTATACCCTATAGTGATTTCTGTTTATGCAGAAGAAGGGTGAAGTTTAAAAATGACTGGAGAACACGAGAAACACATTGCTAAGGGCAATGTTGTTGCACCAGGAGTGGGTGCATGGGACCAGGCAAGAGGAGAACAAGTGCCTGAGAATTCCCATCTTGACTTAATCATGATAGAGAATCCTATGTTATGCTCTTAAAGGGTAGGATAGGATTACAGTAATGCATATAGAAGACTGGATACCAGTATTACAACCTGGGTTACCAATCGTCAAAGTAGAAACTTTGGGCTTTGAAAGGATTCCTGAGTGACATAGTCATGTTGGAACAGTGGAAATGATGTAAAGATTAACATATGGAAAGAAAGTAGACTCTGCCATAAGTTTAGACAGATAAGTACATCTGTGATGATAGTGCCCAAGGAGGGGCAATAAGCTGAGAATTAAGGAAAGGTCTCTAAAATTATAGAGACATTTTCTTAGATATTCTGAAAAACCAAAGATTTTGGTGTCACTAGTGCAATAAATGCCTAGTGCACCAGGGCAGTAGCCACTAAGAGAAGGCAAAAGCAGCAACATGAGATAACTAGACACTATGTGTTTAAATCAACCTAATGTGGTAGGTGACCTTGAGGGGTAATACTTAAATGAAATATATTCAATCTGATATTTCATTTCCTAATTCTATGTGTTAAAGATATAAAAGTAGTTATTTTTGAACTTCTACATCTTACTCAGTATTTCTTAAAATGCTTTATAATCTCTCTTATCTTTGTGATATAAGATGAGATATAGAATTAATGCCTGGAGAAAAACTAGGAATGGAAAACCATGTGTGTATAATGATATAAAAAGTGAGGAATATGATAGAAAATAAAGTGCATACTACCTGATCTCAATACTTATATACCCTGGCCAGGTATATGATTATTGAAGATAAGGCAAGCATGAAACTCTTAGATTGTTATATTTATGATTACTCTGATCAAGTAGTCATTCTGAAACAATCAAGAGAGTATAATGAAACTAATAGGAAGAGCTATATGAACATTCCCAACTAAAAGGAAAAGCTATGTGAACATTCCCAACTAATAGGAAGAGCTATGTGAACATTCCCAACTAAAAGGAAAAGCTATGTGAACATTCCCAACTAATAGGAAGAGCTATGTGAACATTCCCAACTAAAAGGGAAAGCTATGTGAACATTCCCAACTAAAAGGAAAAGCTATGTGAACATTCACAACTAAAAGGAAGAGCTATGTGAACATTACCAACAAAAAGGAAAAGCTATGTGAACATTCCCAACTAAAAGGAAAAGCTATGTGAACATTCCCAACTAAAAGGAAGAGCTATGTGAACATTCCCAACTAAAAGGAAAAGCTAAGTGAACATTCCCAATGACATAGACTTTGCTAAGTGAACTTTATGAATAAAGGATTGCTGAGTGAATTATCTCTGTTAGATATATATGTTTCTCTTTTGGTAAATATTCTTGGATGATGATAGAAGTATACTCTTTTATGCTTCTTCCTTTCAATAATATGGACATCAAATGTTAGGGGTTTATGCTTTGCATAAACATAAACCTTGATAAGGTGGAATTAATGAAAAGAACTTTGTGTGGATTACAGAATCCATGATATCTCCATGATATTAAGATATTATGTGGAGACTTGAGGGTATGACAACTGAATAATTTGTCCCTCCCTTTTTCCTGGGATTTTGGGGATGAAATCCTTGTTAGGGGTTTATAATTTGTAACATCCCTGACCTGGGTTATGTGTTAACCCTATATGTTTTGCCTAATAAGGTGAGTAGATTCTTAATCTTATCATGGAAAAAGTAATTAGGGCTCATGAGAAACTTATGTTTCAATTTTGGTCTTGTTTGAACAATGTTGAAGCAATGTTTGCTTATTTTGGACTAAAGTGCAAATTACCCAAGTTGAAGGGTTAAATTGCAAATGTTACATGATAAGATGTTCCTCTGATGTTGAGACATCATAATAATGAATATGATGTAGTGGTATGGTTTTCACAAGCTTGGGCACCAAGATTAAGCTTGTAAAGCAATCCTTGTGCATTAAAACCTAGTTTTGATGTAAAGTGCAATTTACCCAAAACCTAGGGTTCAATATGCAAATTACCACTTCAATAAGGTCCCTAATGTTTCTTGTCATCATGTAGAGCAAAGAAAATTAGAGGGGCGCCTCATTTGAATTAAGTTGGAGGAGAGAGAATCTTGATATTAAAATAATCAAGATTTAATCCTAAGTGAAACCCTAATTCAATTTAGGGAAAAAATGAATGTATTAATAAAAGGGCCTTCAACAAAAATTAAAATGGTTGGATTCAGATGTGTGTGTATGAGCTTAAAGCCTTGTAAAGTCACGAGCATATCCTAAGGAGGTGAAATTCCACTCACCATTATTATAAGAAAAAGAATTTCCACTCAAATATGGATATTCTTATTATAACGGTTAAGGTGCTTAATTTATTTCCCCTTAATTCATGGATAATGGAAGGGAGCTCGGTGCAGATAGAGATGCCCTTTCATGCAAGAAACCAAGGGGGAAGTGGTGGCAAAAATTTTGGAATTAAAAGACTTTTATAAAGTATTTTCTCTCTCATCAATTTTCTTATAAAAATGTACATTTTCCAAGCCAAAACAAAGGCTTTTTCGGATTCCTTTCTTTCCCCTTGCTTGGATAACGACCAAGGAGCTGTGGAGGATCAGGAGGACGACCCCCAACCTGTTGGTAAGGTTCTTGACCTCCTTGCACCTTGAATCCATGGTGAAAATTGAAAATCAATGCATAAATCCTTCATATCTCGATCCCCTCTTCAATTCTAACCAATTATTTTCACTCAAAGCTTGAGGACGACCCTTAGAATAGTGAAAGGAGTTGCATCCACCATTTTTTCATGATATTGGAGCTTTGGAGCTCAATTGGAAGTGGGTTTTATAACTTGAACCCTTAATTTTATTATTGCAATCAATTCCTTATTGATTGGTGATCATTTCTACATTTCCTAAATTAAGTTTGGTTGATTGATGCAATCTCCATGGAAATCACAGTAGATTTCATGAGTTTGGAGTTTGATGATGATGACATCATCATAAGAACACACCTCCCCAAATATCTAGGGCAAACGGTTTCAATGTTGAGACCAAACGGTTTCACCAAACCGTTTGGTGACCAAACAGTTTGCAAACCGTTTGGTAGTTTGGTTCCCAAACCGTATGGAATGGTTGACCATTTGATATGGTTGAACGTTTGAAGATATATTCTATGGTTCCTGAATTTTGATCCAATGGTTTCAATTGGTTTGATGTTGAAGGTTTCAATTGAGAATGATTACTTAATTACAAACCCTAATCGACTAAGTGCTGAATTTCCAATTGTTTGAGATGATGTTTTGGGTTGATTGACCCAAACGGTTTCAAAACCATTTGGGGATCACCCAAGACCGTTTGGAGGTCTAGGGTTAAGTATGGCTAAGTGTTTGAAGGTCTAAAGGTACCGAATTGAATTGCAACTAAGTGCTAATTTGATAATCAATCCAATGGTCCAAAACCCTAAATGGATGTCATGGATTTTGATGATGGAATGGGAAAATGGTCTCAAGACCGTTTGGAGATCAACCAAACGGTCTCAAGACTGTTTGGTGGTCATCCAAGACCTTTTGAGGTCAGGTCATATCATGTGATGATGATAGTTCATTGATTTCAATTGATTTGGTTCCACAATGTCAACCATTGATGGATCCTCAATTTAAAACCCTAAGTGATGGTTTCTTGATTATCAAACCTAGTCAAAATGGGTTCAAAACCCTAAATTGAAGGTCTAATTGAATGGTGATTCAATGGTCCAATTGATGAATACTTTAGTGGTTCAATTTATAATTGGTCCATGGATTGAAACATTGAGTCGATTGAGTGTTGAAGTGCCTTTTTGGTCCATGCGGTTTTGAGAAGGTTTGGACCAAACGGTCTCAAGACCGTTTGAGTCCAAATGGTCTCCAGACCATTTGGTACCAAAATTTCTCAGCACCGTTTGGGACTAAATGATCTCAAACCATTTGGAGACCCAAAGTGCAAACAGTTTCAATACCTACTTTGTCCAATTGGTTTCAAGTACACCTTGTTCAAATGGTTTTTAACCAATTGATTTATGAGAACCAAGATCATTGAGGGTCTAAGTAATTAACTTTGTGAATATCAACATGGTTAATCCATTTGAATATCTCATGTAATTGAAGGTCCAATATGGTGAACCTATTTAGATACTTAATGCATTTGAAGATTTCAATGGTTAACCCAATTGATCACTTTGTGGAATTGAAAGTTTAATTGGTCAATTCTTTTGAATTCCTTATATAATTGATGGTTTAATTGATTAGACCATTTGGACATCTAATATGATCAAATGTCAATCAACTATGCGATTGTTAAAGATGTAGACCCTTTTCTGAAGTGAAATTTATGTGTGAAACCCTAATTAGGGCAAAGCTATGTGTGAAACCCTAATTAGGGCAAAGCTATGTGTGAAACCCTAATTAGGGAAAAGCTATGTGTGAAACCCTAATTAGGGCAAAGCGATGTGTGAAACCCTAATTTAGGGCAAAGCTGAGTGTTATCATAAATCTAAGGTGATGAGGTAATCCTAACTTAGTGTAACAATGAAGGAATCCCTAATTTAATAGAAATTGTACATCCTAACCCTAATTTGGGTATGAGGTAAGAGAAATCTTACATGGATGTGAATGGAAAACCTTAATCCCTAAAATGGGGAAAGGTGCATGAAACCCTAATATAGGGTAGTGCTACTAATTCTATGTGAAGACCTATCACTGGGTGATGTGTTGTGAAATCCTAATTTCACATAATACTAGGTGAAACCTTGATATAGAAGGATGATTATGTAAAACTCTATTAAAGAGTAATACTATGTGAAATCCATAATTGTATGGAATATGCTATGTGAATCCTCAAATTATAAATATGGAGAATACTATTCCTAATAATGGAATAGTGATTAATATTATGACAAATGTAACACATAGAGAGGTTAATAATGTATATCCTTATATTAATAATTCCTAACTCAAGGATGAGTCCATAGTATTCGCAACGATTGTATAATCTAAGTGAATGACTCATGACCAATACTTTACATGATAAATGTGATGAACTGGTGCATAAATTATTAGGATGGGGAATACCATAATACAAGCTAAGTGTATGAACTCAAGTAAGATAAAGGTGTTGAGGGAAGTGATACATCAAGATATGATAAATATCACATCCAACCCCCCAATACTGGTATACCTTGATGTGTTATAAGTACAGGATAATTGGATGAATGACACATGAGATGTGTCATGTCAATGGTTACATTGAGATGTAATGCACCCTGTTGAATGTAGGCTAACATGCCTTATGAAAAGGTTAATCCAAACCTATAAATTATGATGTAATCATATTCTGGCAAAGATGAGAGAGAAACTCATGATGTGTGTTCATAATTCATTTAATGATGAATGATGAGAATAGATAAGTATGATCGAATACTTATGATTATCCATATTGATTCCTTGATATGTGAACCCTAATACATGGTAATGCTATGTGGAAACCTAATACAAGGTAATACTATGTGAAAACCTAATATAGGGTACTGCTATGTGAAACCCTAATACAGGGTAATGCTATGTGAAAACCTAATACATGGTACTGCTTTGTGAAACCCTAATACAAAGTGATGCTATGTGAAGTTCTAAAACAGAGTAATCCTATGTGAAGCTCAAATATAGACTAATGGGTTATGAATGTAATAAGATAAACTTTGTATTGCATGGTACTAATATGTAATTGTATCATGATTACTAATCATGCAGATATGTTGAGAAGATGAGTATAGCCAAGTATGTGCTATGATGTCCTGTACATTGAAAATGTTTTATAGGCCTTATAAACCATAATATGCCTTGTTGCCTATTAAGGGGTAATAAGAGGTGAGATGAGCTTTGTGAACTGTGTGCAATACTTTTGTAGCAAGAATTATAATGTCCTTGGTCAGACGACCTGAAGGTATAAAGTTACCTAATAAGTGGTAACAAGTGTTCTATGATGAGTTAAGGTTTCAAATGCCCAGGTTCTATAATCATGATGATGAACTTGTTAAGAAGTGGAATTGTGCTTGATGAGTTGAGGGATTAAGATCCCAATACTTTGTGAAAAGAGTATGGCTACAGGCCATGAATCCCCAATGACAATGCCAGACATTAGATATATGATCTAAGCCTGAAGAGAGTTAATGCTATGGTAATTATTCTATAGAGAATAAATGAGATACATGTTCTTCATATTCCTTAAAGGATAAGTGACATGTTGTTCTATCAAGTTATAAATTCTATGCTTTTGATAAAGAATAATGTTCTAATCTGTTAGACATTAAAATATCTACTTCCAAACAAATATGATTCCTTTGTGTATATTATTCTTCTTAAGCTGCAATAAAAATGTTTCTGGCGGAGAGTTATATCTCTAGCTGGGGAAATTTACAATTGTCTCACCTCCGTGGGAATCACATTTTTAGGTGTACATGGACAAGTAGGCAGGAATCCTTCAGTAGGTGAAGGGCAGCAACAACAACAACAGGGACAACAGTGAAGTCTCAGGTGGAGACACTGGCTGTTATGCCTTGTATAGAGGTAGATAGAGTCCTATGTGTCGTCTCTGTACTCTCAGGCCCTCGGAATAGTAGTTAGTGCTTTCGAGATTTTGGTTCAATGCCTCGAGATTTTATACTGCCTGTGTTTAGCTTAGCAGGATAGTTAATGCTTGTAAATCTCAGAAGGAGATGATACAGAATATGTACCTTTGAACAAGAATGTAATTATGTTACTTTGGTTCTATGTGAGAAAGTTTTCCTTGGATGGATCCATTAATAAAAAGGTTTTAATTTTTAGTGATTTTTGGTAATCCGATGCTTTGTGAACGCTTCCACATTAGTTAAATATGTTTTTTATGAGTTGTATGCCACAATCATGATGCCTAATCCTAATATGCTCCAAGAAAGTGGGAGATGGTGTACCCAAGGTTGTATGATGATTATTGAATTGGAAACCCTGATTGTCTATATGGGAAAACCCTAACTCTAATTCTCAAATATATATTATACTTGTTGAGCTTACTTGAATGAATCTCATGAGTTGACATTTTCTCTCTCCTACTTGTGTACTCCTAACCTTGTAGTTGGATTTAATAACATAGCTAGTGAATGCTATGGTGTATTTGAAATGACAGAGGGTGATGATTATGAACATGTATGAGGCATGTTGAGATAAGTGATGATGTGATTTTAGTCTAATGACCCGGCATAGGCCTTATGTTTAATGTGAAGTGATATCCTCCAATGATGAGATGATGGATTTTTATCCCCTGATGATGTGACAAGTATGATGGTCTTGTATGTTAGTGATATCTAGTGATGATGTGACAAGTGTAAACTTCATACATTTTATATCTTCTGGAGTTGTAACATATCCTTATCTTTATAAAAATTGTTTAGGGTTTGTACGTTGTAACTTGATTGATGTAAAAAGATGCCCAGTTGGCTTAACTAATCAAGTCAAACCCTAATCATATAGTGCCTTGTGTCATAGATCCATTCGAGTTAGAACTTTGATGGATGGTTCAACGGGTACTCCCAAGGGAAAACCCAGAGCACATACTATTGAGTACGTGAGGTGCAAGTGACTATATGTCCTTGACATCTTAATCTCATGTGCTTTGAGAATGATTATGGTTGGGTCTCAGTGATGATGAACATGTGATATGATGTGATAGAGGATAGATGCGGTTGTACCTCACTTATGGGGTTATATACCCCCTTTTCTAGCGATATGACCTATACCAAGGTGAGCTAGGTGTTTACAGGACTATAGCTTTGGCTATAAGTTATTGTCTATAGGACTATAGCTTTGACTGTGAGTTGTTGTTTTTCAGTCTGATTGATATGTCACTGCGGTGCAGACTCAAACTGAATGAGTAGTGTAGGAGAAGATCATGGAATTAGCTCTTCCATCGATCTAATATGGAACTGATTTTGACTTAGTAGTGGTCAGTTGGACTTGGGTTCTACGAGTCATATCCTCAGGGTAAATAAAAGATGTAACACATCCATGTAGTATATTTGCTTAGGGTTAAACACAACTCACATTGGATGAGCTTTTTCCTTATTCTCTTGTATAGTTTAGTTGAATTATAATGTGGTAAGAGAAATCAACTGTTATACATTTTCTTCATATTTCTTCTTAAAGTTTAAGATGTTCTACTGCTCAGTTGTAGATGCTTGAATTTCTTAAATAGTGTTATTTGCTTTACTCATATCATTTAGTTGAATCTGTTCAATCTGATAATAATGTTTCTTTCTATTTTTAGCTATATTGTGCTTATAATAGTTGCTGGCGGAGAGTTATTTCTCTTGCTAGGATGTTGGTCTCACCCTGTGGGTTTCCACATCTTTTAGGTGGTCGTGCATGATGAGGTAGAGATTGTGTAGTTGAGGTTGATCAACAAGAGGAGTAGTAGTTGTTAAAGGTTGGATATGTTGCTAGTGTTTTGTAGTAGAGTCCTATCCGTAATCCTTGTACTCTCTGGTCCTTGGGGGTGTCTTGTAGACATTGTATATCAAGACAAGTTTTTGGCAATATGTCATGGTTATACAGAGGATGTTATATGTCATAGGTTTTTAGCATGATGGCCACTACAATAATGTGTGCATAATTATGGCATGTTATGTAACACAAGTGGCAATGTTTATGGACTTAGATGTGATATGTTTCAGCTTGAGATGTTGTAATGTGATCGGTTTTAATTTATCTTTTTTTATGGTAATCCTAGATGTTAGTGATAATTCTACGCTTTGTTTGAGTAATCTCACTTTGTGTGGCGATGGGCGTCGTAGTTTATGTTGGTATCAGAGCTTTATGTTCACTAAATCTACATGGACATAGGACTAGGGTCTGTGTCTGTTCTGGTATCCTCAGACATATTTAATGATAACTTCTGCTTATGCAAAAGTAGAAGAAGAAAAGAAAAGGTATGCATGTAGAATATGAAGAACATGTGGAGAGCAGTGTTGCTGCAGCAGGACGTGGTACCAAGAGGCATGAAAGGGTTGATTGAGTGCCCGAGGAGCCTTGGTTCGACCCAGTAACTGTGGCCAATCCCACTTTTCAGTCCATGTTTGGAGAGTTCATAGCCACGCTGATGCATATGGCAGATAGGATACATGTACCCCAAGCTAGGGCAGTTGTCCCCAATATGGAATCCCATGGTTTTGGAAAGACCTTTGAGAGGTTGAGGCATGTGGGGGCATTGGAGTATGTCAGTATGGAATATCCAAAAGATGCTGACATGTGGTTGATCGAGTTGGAGAAGGCCTTCAAGATCCTCAATATCCCCAAAGAGGATAAGTGAATCATGTGGTATACCTATTGAAGTGTAGTGTTGGTCGTTGGTGGGCCATCGAAGAGGAGAAAAGGCCAGGTGTTGTGATAAGTTGGGAATATTTTCAGTGAGAGTTAGTGAGTTGATACTTCCCAGAGACCTATCTAGATGAGAAGATCACACAGTTTGAGAAGATCTGACAAGAATATATGAAAATCAATGCGTATGAGGCCAAGTTCATGGATCTTCTGAGGTTAAACCCGCATATGGTTGTTATAGATAAGTATAGGATTAGACATTTTGAGAAGGGTTTGAGTTCTGAGTTGACGACATTGGTGTCAACTTTAGAGAATAGAGAAAAATTTGCCACATTTGTGGAGTCTGTCAGGAGGATAGAATGGTCAGTTGTGGAGAAGAAAAAGGTGAAAGCCAAGAAGAGACCTGCATAGTACCAAGGAAAGTCATCTGGAGGCTTCAAGAAGACTAGGTTTTTAGCACCTCAGTCCCACTAAAGGTCGAAAATTTAGTCTCAGTAGTTTTGTAACGACCCCACCTTCCGGTAACCCGCAATTAAGGGAGACTAGAAGGTCGGAGCCATTATCCTAATTAACAGGATCAAAGGATCGACAAATAATCAATAACAATTATCAAATTCTACCAACTATACTGAAATCTGGAATAAATTAAATTTTTTTGCATACCTTTGAAACTACTTGGATTACTAAACTTCTATCCATATGAAAGAATATTCTAACTAATCCTCCTTGATCATTAATCCTCATTAAATTCCACATATGCCACTTTACTATTAATTCTTTTTACTTGTACCTAAAACACCGACAAACAAAACGTCGGTCAGCATAAAGTTGGTATGTGGGGGAAACAATAATCGTGCAACTATGATAACAATGTAATCAGCCAAATATCACTTAACAACCAAGATTACATTTTAAGCAATACTACTCAATCCTTACCTATCCCCAATCTCTGTGCTGTCCCTGTAGTGGACCTGGATGCTACCTTCCTCATGGTAGATCCCCATTAAACCCCGCATGATCCTACCTAATAGGTAGACCAATATCTAGGGTTGAGTCGCATGGCACTACCCATAGGTAGACCAATCCCTAACTCATGGTGTACTAAAGAGTCGTATGGAACTACCCATAGGTAGCTCAATCCCTGACTCAAGGTGACTTGATGGACCTACCCCATTGGTAGCCATGTACTAAGTCATCCAATGACCTGATGGGCCTACCTCATAGGTAGCCATGTACTAGGTCAAACTATTAGGCCACATAGGGGATTAGGATCTGAGCTAGTAGGCTCATATCTTAAGTGATAGTCATATCCACATTATAGTTTGCATGAATTAAATTCATCCAACAATTTAATTCAAGTCATCGAGGAAAACTTCAGGAAACCTCAAAAAATTAATTCGAGATATTCATAAGCGTAACCACATACCTGTCAGGAAGATTTGAGACAGAATCAACAAAGAAGGGAAATCCAATCAAGCAAGTACAAGAATCTTGAAATCACATCCAATTCCTTTTTATCAAAATCTATTCAAACCATCTTGCTACTTAAGGTTTCTATTCCTTTTTAGGATTTCTACCTCATTTAGGGTTTACTTTGCAATTAGGATTTTTACTTTATTTTACTCTTTTAAACCCTAATTTCTCATCTATCCTTCACGAAAGTTATTAAGGTTACCTTTTAACAACATATAACCTTAATTTCAGAAACATCACAATTAATCATCAATTAAGTCCATTAAGCCTCTTTTACATTAAAGCTACCATTTTTATCCTTTTAATACATGACAAGATCATTATGCTCCTTTATCATAAATTCAAAGTTAAT
This sequence comes from Alisma plantago-aquatica, assembly GCA_963693085.1. Classification (NCBI taxonomy): domain Eukaryota; kingdom Viridiplantae; phylum Streptophyta; class Magnoliopsida; order Alismatales; family Alismataceae; genus Alisma; species Alisma plantago-aquatica. The sequence goes on from OY856411.1 coordinate 886,268,536, forward strand.
TATAGTCTAATTCACATATGAACTCAATTTGCCATTAATTCTATCTTTATCCATTAGAAAACCCTAATTACTACATTAAGGGTATTTATCCACAGTTAGGAACTTTTATACTTGAAATAGCTTAGAATAATCAAAACTTTGTATTATTCACGAATTCGAATAATTAAAGCCATTAAGAGTCGCATTTACTAATATTAGGGTTTCAAGGCCCATTAAATCATATTTATGCACAAGAAACTCTAAATTAACCAGTTACATACAAAGTTCATCCTTTTTGTGTTTAATGTACCTTTTTACAATTAACAGGTTAATATCAACTTTAATCATCCATTAAACCCTACTAAATACATTAATCATCTCCAAATAGGGTTTCTTAATCTTTAATTCATTAAAGCAGATATATTACATTACTTTTCGAATTGCAAGAGAAATTAGCCTTCAAATATATTTTTATTGAATTCCTCTTATTTTTCTGAGCAAAATTCATATATTACACGTATCCATCCGAGCTTTGGTTAATTAGATATGAATTATGCAAAATTGACTTACTTTGGGCCAATCCGAGCGCGCCAAGTGTCCCGCTCCATGCAACGTTGTTTGATTCAATTGAAAACATAATGGAATGAAGACACTACCCCTGCGTAAGTGGTTCGTCCTTCAGCCCGCGGAGGGGCTGAACGGTCCAATGACCGGCCCATCTTCAACCTTGTGCAACCTAGCGATGTTATCGATCTACATCTCGATTGCGGGTGCGCCCCCTCCATCTGAGGACTCACAGACCGCCGCCTATGGCTGCCCAGGCTCCTTTTCCCTCTGACGCACCTAGGGCACCACCCAGGTCGTGATATAACTGGCCAAAGCAAGAGCATCCGACCTGTCATGCGTGGCCGCCGTTACAGCCATGCAGCTACAGCTGCACACAAGTCAGGGCTTGCCCTTGATGGCGGAGCTATCCCCAGGTTCTGTGGAGCATCAGGCTCCCCCTCAAAACTCCATCTTGCCGTCTCATGGCTTTAGGTTCATGTCGTTCCTATTTGTTAGGGTTTGTAGGGAAAGGAACAAGAAGAAGAGAGGGGATACATGGAACTCCTCAGAATTCATCCCTGAGCTCTACCCCTTATATAGGGGAGGGTTTTTGCACCCCAAGATGTGCATCCATAAAGATGCAAGGTATTTTCCCAATAGGAATCCAATTCCTTCATTAGGAAGCATGCTTTCTCTCTCCTTACTAGCCCTTTGATATTTCTTATTTCTTGGATAATTAGGAATTCGAAATTCATCTCACTTATTTTCTTTATTCTGGCCTTTTTAATCCATTGGCACGAATTTCTATTTTCTTTTAATAGAAATTACTTCATTTTTAACAATACCCCAAAAACATTCATTATGCATCATATTATTTTCTTATTGGACATTATTGGTATTTTCTCTTTCCTCTTTTTTTATTGGGACTCCTTTTAACATTAGGAATCCTTGGGATATGAAATTCCATCAAGGATAACTCAATTATACTTCTTTCCACTTATTTCCCACATTTTATCATTGTTTTCAATTTCTGTCTTAATAAAGAAATACTTAATTGATCTTTTCTTTTCTTTTTGCATTATCTTTGCAACTTTGGACTCCTTGGGACCCAAGGAACCCAAAAGGCACGAAATCCACCTTTGTATTAAATTCTTTTGCCTTCTAGAGGTTTCTACATTTTTCTTTTCTCCATTTCTTATTTATAATGGGGTTTCTTTTGTATTTTCCTTGTTATTGGGCCCAAAAGCCAATAAAGCCCACAAAACAATCATCAAGGCTATTGTAAACGAAATCCATTTATTCAAAACAAATCATATCTTTATTTGTTCAAATATATTTAATATGAGAAATTACATTTCCCACCAAAAGAACCCAAAACTGCGGGTTGTAACATCCTTCCCCTCTTATGGGAATTTTGCCCTCAAAATTCCATCAAGCAAACAAACATTTCAGGATAAGACTTTTCCATGTCCATCATTGGCCCCTATGTGGCTTTACCTTATCCATGGCGCTTCCAAAGAACCTTTATCATCACATATTCTTTTCTCTGAGATCTTTCACCTTGGCATCTATAAACCTCACAGGTGACTCACGTCATTTTAGCCTCCCTTGGGGCTCACTAGGTTCATTGCTCCGCACCTGGTCTAGGTACCTCACATAGTGCTCTAAATTGGACACATGGAACTTATCACACATCACATTATGTTGAGGGGTAAGGGCCAAAACTTAACCTTATCCACCAAACCATGTCAAAAGAATCCATGCATCGGGGACTCAGCTCTCTTAGCTATAACTTAGTGGGGTCGGATTTATGTCACATATTCCCCCACAGTGAACTACATGTCAGTCTACTTTGCATCAACTTACGACTCATGTCATCCCTGGGCTCCTTACAGCCATTGCACGATCAAAGCGACTTCATCTGCACACACTGTGGTCCTTTCTTGACTTTCATGAGGTCCCTTCACCAACATCATCTTAATGAAGTGGTGACCGACACAACCTCTATTACAGAGCTTCCTTACAACCTGATGCTGGATATGGTGGTTATCATCATATTTTATCGAAGACAAGAATTATCTCCATGTATCATCCTGAACGAGCACACATGCTCTCATCAGACCCTCTAGTCTGGATCACACTAACCATCAATTAGGGGTTCTAAGCCACTAACATCGAGTTCTTCATGTACCTACTTCCACCTTATGGAAGCGAACCTTTAGGTTATACTCAATAACTTTTAAACCCACATCATAGTGTGTAGTTGAACCATCTCTCTCATATGTAGTTCAACCAGATCTATCCCTTGACAATACTTTTTCTTTCTCATGTCATCTAGGTAAGGTGAGCTACCATAACCCATGTTGCATCTTGACCTTCCTTAGTCTAGGGGAGACTTACCACGACATCCATAGTGATGAACTCCTATTCCCTCTCTGGGACTCTTTTATCGTCTATAGTGATACACTAGGTTATTGATGTTCGTCCTTCACCTGCTAACTTGCATGGAAACATACCCCATGCAACTTCATCTTAAGCATCCAAAGTACTATTGTCACTTATTATCCTGGTAGTACCATGGTATATGGTGATCTTAAATCATGAACTCCTCTATGGTCATGATTCCCTAAGATCGATTTCTAAACCACTCTAATCGGGGTTTCATAACCTTCCAAAGAAGAGAATCTGAGGTTCTACAACCATCCTTTTATCATGATAAGCCCAAGGCTGGCTAACAAACAACCATTAACTTGTTAGACATATCTTGTCACCTCTGAGTGTTAGCCAAACTTGTCTCCTTTTTCCAACTGGGGGTTATCCTATCGACCTCATCCAGAGCATCCATTATCACTTCACATCCTTAGGTGTTAGGTAACGTTAAAGACATTCACCTCCATGTATTTCACTTATTACCTCATCTGAAACTCTAAGTCTATCTTCCTCAAGAAAACTCTGATCTTATTCTCTTGGTTTTTCAAACTCAACCATGTATAAATCATAGCTCATGACAACAACATCCTCATAAGATGACTACCTTATTTCTCTTAATGTTTGTAAACCATCCATGTATCATTCACTCCACCAGGGTAGGTTATCATCTCTGTCCTCATACCTCATAGCAACGTTCCAAGTTGCATCATCTTTTATCCTTGGTGTATGGCAGGCGTATTGTCCTATCCCTCACTCCCATAACAAGAGGAAATACGCATTTGGATGTAGTCCAAATACAGAGTTCTTCTTGTTCCAAGAGTAGGGATGGTACATCCCACCTTCCAGTACACCTTTAAATCTAAGTTGAAATGTGCAACTTATGCCTCTACATCCCAAACATCTTGATATCAAAGTTACTTCCATGGAAACTATTCTCAAACCTACTTCGGTTCACACACAATCCTTGGTCATCTCCTCTAGGTCTATAGGGTGGTGGTACTTTTAGGGTCATCCCTCTTCCCTTATGCATCCAGAGAGTGCCCTACTCATCCGCCCTTTGGGTCCCATGAGTTCATGAAGGTGATCAATCTCCTAACCTATGGCCCTCAGACAATGATAGTTGTTTCCTCCTAAACCTATGTTCATGTGCAACTAGGGAATTAGGCAAATCCTACTCCCATCGATCTTATCCCTACCTGACCCTAGGATAGACTTAGGATTCTAACATAGTACATGTACAACTTAGAACCTTACCCAAGCCTTCATCATCTCTCTCTCTCTCTCTGCATTCATGGGCTGACTTTCATCCTTTCATAGGGGTCATGGCAACCTACCTACCTTGGTCAGGCCCCATACCTGTTACCTCCATGGTAACACAACCACATGTGCTTAGAGATGGTTATCTATGGGTCTTACATGTTCATTCCCAAACCATGTACTTTCACTTGCTTCTCAAGATCCTATGAGACCTCTTTAGGTTTCCTCAAAACCCACAAAGCTGGTATACACCCTACAAAAGGTCCTTCTCCCAGGATGGGAGGAAACTACACCTATTGATAACAAAGGTCACAAACACCCTTATGTATCAGGTTTACATCCACATGAGCATGGTTAACCCTAGCAAGCTACTAAGGAACAAGCTGACCACCTACTAAACCATGTTGGGTCATATTGGTTCTCATCCTCAACACTGGATCACGATCATACCTTCCCATGTCATCCACTTATCCGTGAGGGGTTCATCAAACATACCTTTAAACTTAAGGAGGTTCCCTCACTTCTAACCATGAGGAGTACCATGCTCGAATATATAGAAACTCAAATCTCGTCATGAGCATCAGGTACACCACTTCCCTTCTTAGGCCTAGGAACCCTAGGTTCACTTTTCAGTGTCGAAGTGCATGCTCAACCTCTTAACTACGAATCAGGCATGTGTAAGGCATGCCATGCACTTCATGTCATCCTTCAACTCGAGCAACACTTCAGAGTTGAGTCCTCCTAAAGGAAAACCAACAAGGTACAAGGCATCACTACCTATTACTAAACCTCTCCATGATCTAAGGAACTCTTTTCCCATCTCAGAAGGTAAACATCTATACCATAGGCACATAGGTACTAGAAGCCTCATCCTCTCTCTAAGGTTTGGTTCCTCTAAAGGAAACCAAGATATCATCCACTTAGGTCGCATCATCCTCAACTCCCTACTTTTCCTCATATCTCAGAGTCTAGGCTTCCAACCTTCTTGCTTGGGGTCCTGCTCTCTCTCTAGAGCTAACCCTACAAACAACCTAACTATTAGAGATCCTCTCTTCATGAAGGTGGATCAAGCTCACAAGCATACCTCTACATGGTGTAGCCTATGTTCACGCTTATGTTTGCTCAAGGTTAACCATATCTATCCTAGCCAGGGTTTCAACCTACTACTCATACTACTGACGTATTCTGGGTGCTTACTATGCCATGATCATATAAGCTCATGGGGTTTCCATAGGTTCTTCTCTAACCTCAACAATGAAGGAGCTATCCTTCACTCTAACATGCACGACCCTTCCCAGGGTTGGGTCGCCAAAGGTACTCGGTCATCCAACCTCTCATGGCTCATATGGCATCCAAGGTATGTCTATCCAAACACCTCATCATGTCATATCTCTCTCTAACCTTCACTTAGGGTTAGGGTTTACACCATCCTCAGAGGATGTGCTAGGTCTCCACTTATAATGGAGGTCTCTACCTCCAAGACTAACTCTCTCTTTACTTATCCTCCTGATGAGAAGGTCTAGCCTCAGGTAACCCGAGGGCATGAAGCATGTATCTATTCTTTAATTTACGATTAAACTATTAAGCTTATGTCCATGACATCTTATTTACATGTTTTTTATTAATTTGGTGGAGGATTCCTTAAACCTTATCAACCTTACCCATACCTCAAGAGGGTGAGAAAAAGAGAGAAAACCCTAATCCTTAAGGTCCTTAACAACATTTGAGTTGAGAAGGGGTGAACAAGATGAGAGAGTCCTAAATGTATCTTATTTCGAGTAAGATCCTAAGACATTGGCCAGGTAGTCACACTAATCCGAGAGTCCTCATATTTTGACTAGTGGTACGGAGGAAAATCTTGCCAGCCCCTGAACGTGATCCTTTTCTAGACACCTCAGTCTTTCGAAAAATCCTCTAATAACTCCCTTGGGTTCTACGGAGTTTGTAAAATTTAATAATTATTAAAGATTAAATGAGGAACCTATTCTCTAATACCAAATGTAACGACCCCGCCTCCCGGTAACCCCCAATTAAGGGAGACCAGAAGGTCAGAGCCATTATCCTAATTAACAGGATCAAAGGGTTGAAAAATAATCAATAACAATTATCAAATTCTACCAACTATACTAAAATCTGGTATAAATTAAAACTTTTTGCATACCTTTGAAATTACTTGGATTACTAAACTTCTATCCATATGAGAGAATATTCTAACTAATCATCCTTGATCGTTAATCCTCATTAAATTCCACATATGCCACTTTACTGTTTGTTCTTTTCACTTGTACCTAAAATGCCGACAAACAAAACGTCGGTCAGCATAAATTTGGTATGTGGGGGAAACAATAATCGTGCAACTATGATAACAATGTAATCAGCCAAATATCATTTAACAGCAAAAATTACGTTTTAAGCAATACTACTCAATCCTTACCTATCCCTAATCTCTGTGTTGTCCCTGTAGTGGACCTGGATGCTACCTTCCTCATGGTAGATCCCCATTAAACCCCGCATGATCCTACCTAATAGGTAGACCAATATCTAGGGTTGAGTCACATGGCACTAGCCATTGGTAGCCCAATCCCTAACTCATGGTGTACTAAAGAGTTGTATGGCACTACCCATAGGTAGCCCAATCCCTGACTCAAGGTGACTTGATGGACCTACCCCATTGGTAGCCATGTACTAAGTCATCCAATGACCAGATGGGCCTACCTCATAGGTAGCCATGTACTAGGTCAAACTATTAAGCCACAGAGGGGACTAGGATCTAAGCTAGTAGGCTCATATCTTAAGTGATAGTCATATCCACATTATAGTTTGCATGAATTAAATTCATCCAACATTTTAATTCAAGTAATTAAGGAAAACTTCGGGAAACCTCGAAAAAAAAATTCGAGATATTCATAAGCGTAACCACATACCTGTCAGGAAGATTTGAGACAGAATCAACCAAGAAGGGAAATCCAATTAGGCAAGTACAAGAATCCTGAAATCACATCCAATTCCTTTTTATCAAAATCTATTCAAACCATCTTGCTACTTAAGGTTTCTATTCCTTTTTAGGATTTCTACCTCTTTTAGGGTTTACTTTGCAATTAGGGTTTTTACTTCATTTTACTCTTTTAAACCCTAATTTCTCATCTATCCTTCACGAAAGTTATTAAGGTTACCTTTTAACAACATATAACCTTAATTTCATAAACAACACAATTAATCATCAATTAAGTCCATTAAGCCTCATTTACGTTAAAGCTACCATTTTTATCCTTTTAATCCATGACAAGATCATTATGCTCCTTTATTATCAATTTAAAGTTCATTATAGTCTAATTCACATATGAACTCGATTTCCATTAATTATATCTTTATCCATTAGAAAACCCTAATTACTACATTAAGGGTATTTATCCACAATTAGAAACTTTTATACTCGAAATAGCTTAGAATAATCAAAACTTTGCATTATTCACGATTTTGAATAATTAAAGCCATTAAGAGTTGCATTTACTAATATTAGGGTTTCAAAGCCCATTAAATCATATTTATGCACACGAAACTCTAAATTAACCAATTACATGCAAAGTTCATCCTTTTTGTGTTTAATGTACCTTTTTACAATTAACATGTTAATATCAACTTTAATCATCCATTAAACCCTACTAAATACATTAATCATCTCCAAATAGGGTTTCTTAATTTTTAATTCATTAAAGCTGATAAATTACACTACTTTTCGAATTTCAAGAGAAATTAGCCTTCAAATATATTTTTATTGAATTCTTCTCATTTTTCTGAGAAAAATTCATATATTACGCGTATCCATCCGAGCTTTGGTTAATTAGATATGAATTATGCAAAATTGACTTACTTTGAGCCAATCAGAGCACGCCAAGTGTCCCACTCCATGCAACTTTTTTATTCAATTGAAAACATAATTGAATGACAAAACTACCCCCGCGTAAGTGGCTGATCCTTCAGCCTGCGGAGGGGTAGAACGGTCCAATGACCGGCCCGTCTTCAACCTTGCACAACCTAGCGATGTTGCCAATCTGCAGCTCCATTGTGGGTGCACCCCCTCCATCTGAGGACTCACAGACCATCGTCGATGGCCGCCCAGGCACCTCTGCCCTCCGACGCACCTAGGGCACTGCCCAGGTCATGATATAACTGGCCAAAGCATGAGCATTTGACCTTTCATGCGTGGCCGCCGTTGCAGCCATGCAGTTGCAGCTGCACGCAAGTCAGGGATTGCCCTTAATGGTGGAGCTATCCCCTGGTTCCATGGAGCATCAGGCTCCCCCTCCAAACTCCATCTTCCCGCCTCATGGCTTCAGGTTCATGATGTTCCTCTTTGTTAGGGTTTGTAGGGAAAGGAAGAAGAAGAAGAGAGGGGATACAGGGAACTCCTCAGAATTCGTCCCTGAGCTCTACCCCTTATATAGGGGAGGGTTTTTGCACCCCAAGATGTGCATCCACAAAGATGCAAGGTCTTTTCCCAATAGGAATCCTATTCCTTCATTAAGAAGCAATCTTTCTCTATCCTTACTAACCCTTTGATATTTCTTATTTCTTTGATAATTAGGAATTCAAAATTCCTCTGACTTATTTTCTTTATTCTTAACTTTTTAATCCATTGGCACGGATTTCTATTTTCTTTTAATAGAAATTACTTCATTTTTAACAATACCTCAAAAACATTCATTATGCATCATATTATCTTTTTATTTAACATTATTGGTATTTTCTCTTTCCTCTTTCTTCATTGGGACTCCTTTTAACATTAGGAATCCTTGGGATACAAAATTCCATCAAGGATAACTCAAGTATACTTCTTTCCACTTATTTCCCACATTTTATCATTGTTTTCAATTTCTTTCTTAATAAAGAAATATTTCATTGATCTTTTCTTTTCTTTTTGCATTGTCTTTGCAACTTTGGACTCCTTGGGACCCAAGGAACCCAAAAGGCATGAAATCCACCTTTGGATTATATTCTTTTTCCTTCTAGAGGTTTCTACAGTTTTCTTTTCTCCATTTGTTATTTATAATGGGGTTTCTTTTGTATTTTCCTTGTTATTGGGCCCAAAAGCCCACAAAACAATCATCAAGGCTATTGTAAACGAAACCCATTTATTCAAAACAAATCATATCTTTATTTGTTCAAATATCTTTAATATGATAAATCACATTTCCCACCAAAAGAACCCAAAACTGGGGTTGTAACAAGTTTCCAAGCAAAGACATAGGTTGTACCTTTCCATGGGAAGGAGCTCACAATGCTTCATCAGTGTCAGTGATGGGGCCATTTGGGTTGTGGTATGAGAGAAAGACCTACTATAAGTGTGGACATGTTGGGCATACAAAGTGGTTCTACCTTTTGACGGATGAAGAGGTGACACAATAGTCAAACAGAGTCAGCAAGGGTCGCATTAGTGGCAGTTTAGCAGTGGTGGAGGCCAAGGACATAGTTAGGCATCGCAGGCTGGTTCCTCTGGACAAGCCAGTAGAGGGTGGGTGCGACAATAGGAAACAACTCAATTCTATGCTATGAGTCAGCCAAAAGGAGTAGTCAACCTGAGGGTCATGATAGGTCAGATGAAGTTATTTCATTCTGATTTGTCTTCTTCATGCTTTATATCTATTTTAGTTGACCTGGGCGCAACATACTCTTTTGTCACTAGAGAAGTGATTGCTAGCTATTCTTTGCCTATTCGTCATAGATGTGATAGTCTTCATTTAGAAACCCCTTTGGTTGGTTCTACCGAGTTGCGAGAGGTGTGCCCATGTTGTGTTCTTTCTTTCTCAGGTTGTAGCATTCAAGTGGATCTCATACCTCTTGACATGCATGGATTTGATGTGATCCTTGGAATGGATACTTTAGAGAAGAATCAAGTGGCCTTGGACTATAGTTCCATGGTGGCAACATTTTGTGATGGTGATGTTATGTGGATCTTCCAATGAAATAGGAATATTCTTCCAACATGTTTGGTGCCAGCTATGACGATAGAGAAGATGATGAGACTAGGTTGTGATGCATTTTTGCACACATAATAGATACCAAGGTGAGGAGTCCTGCTATCTAGGGAGTGCCAGTTGTTTGTGAGTTTTAAGATGTGTTTCAAGAAAATAAAGTCAAGTCCTCCTTCAAATATAAAGGATTCCTTAGTACCAAAAGAGTTGTTGAACTAATGAGTTCCCAGATGTTCCCTCTCATAGAAAGATTAATTTTGAGATCAATCTGGTTCTCGGAACACAGTCGATAGCACAGACACTGTACATAATTGAACTAGCTGAGATGAAAGAGCTAAAGAAATATTGTAGGATCTTCTTGAGAAAGGATTTATTACCAGATCAAGAACGTCTCCTTGGGGTGCTCTCGTGTCGTTTGTAAAGAAGAAAGATGGATTCATGAGGTTGTTCATTGACTACTGACAGTTGAACAAGGTGATGATCAAGAACAAGTATCCTTTGTTGTGGATAGATGATCTATTTGATCAGTTGTGGGGTGTTTTATTCTTCTCAAAGATCGACCTAAGGTTAGGATACCATTAGTTGTGGATCAAGATGGATGACATACCGAAGTCATCTTTTAGGACTCTGTATGGTCCCTATGAGTTTGTGGTTATGTCGTTTGGGCTAACCAATGCACCAGTAACATTCATGGACTTGTTGAATAGGGTTTTCAGGCCTTTCCTTGACAAGTTCGTGGTTTTGTTCTTAGACGACATATTGATCTACTTTAGATATGTGCAACAACATGAGCAACATCTACATTAGGCATTGACCTTGTTGAGATAGCATAAGTTGTACGCTAAGTTCAGCAAGTGTGAGTTTTGGCTGAAGGAGGTGTCTTTTTTGGGACATGTCATATCAATTGAAGTTTTGTGTGTAGATCCCAACAAGGTTCCGTCTATGTTAGAGTGGGAGAATTCCAAGACCTGATAGAGTTTTGTAGTTTCCTTGGCTTGGTAGGCTATTACAAGAGGTTTATCAAGAACTTCAGTGCAATGGTGCTACCCCTAATGAAGTTGACAAGGAAGGAAGTGATGTTTTTCTGGGATGACAAGTGTTAGTGTTCTTTATAGTTGTTGAAGGAGAAGATATCGGTGCACCCATGTTAGTGTTGCCTGAGCAAGGGAAAGGATATATTGGATTTTGTGATGCTTCGGAGAGTGGTTTGAATTGTGTGTTGATGCAAGATAAGAATTTGATTTCTTTTTCTTTGTGACAGCTTAAGAAAAACGAGGAGAGATACATGATGCATGATCTGGAGGTTGCAGTAGTGGTCCATGCTTTGAAGATATGGAGGAACTAGCTTTATGGAGAGAAGTGCCAGATCTTCACTGACCACAAGAATCTCAAGTATATCTTTTCAGAACAAGAGTTGAATATGTGAAAGTGATGCTAGATGGAGTTAATTAAAGACAATGATTGCACTATAGACTACCATCTAGGGAAGGAAAACATAGTGGAAGATGCTTTGAGTAGGAAGTCTTCTTTGTCATCATCCATGGACAAGACACATTTATGCTCTTTGGTGTGTCATAAGAGAGCATGTTGATCTCCTTGCGTATGATGAATGTGAAGTTGGAGGTGTCCATGTTAGCAGGACTATTGGCACAGTTACAGGTGAAGCCTACTTTAAGGCAACATATCAGATATGCACATCGTGATCATACTATGGTACTGTAGATCTGATTAGAGTTTGGAAATGAGAGATGTGATGGCTTCCATGAATCATAGGATGGGACAGTATGTTACCATGACAGAGTATCTTGATCTTATGATATGAGGAATTGTTTCTTGAAGAGGCTCACTCTTCAATTTACACCATCCATCCAGGTAACAGCAAGATGTATCTCAACTTGAAGGATTTGTATAAGTGGCTTGGCATGAAGCGATACATAGCTGAGTTTTTGGCTAAAGTACGTAGTGTATCAGCAGGTTAAGGTAGAGCATCAGAAACCTCCAAGGGTTTTGCAACTGTTGCCTATACTATAGTGGAAATGTAATCACGTTACGATGGACTTTGTGGCTGCACTTTCTTAGGACAGTGAAAGGTCATGATTCCATATGGGTGACTGTTGACAGGTTGACTAAGTCAATACATTTTCTTCCCGTAAAGACAACATATACAATAGAGAAATTGGAATAGGTTTATGTTGATGAGATTGTTCATTTGCATGGTATCCCGACTACCGTCATGTCAAATAGAGGACCTTATTTTACCAGTCACTTTGGGGAGCGTCTGCACACAACATTGGGTACGCAGTTGAGGTTCAGCACAGTGTTCCACCCACAGATAGATGGACAGTCTGAGAGGACTATACAGACTTTAGAAGATCAATTGAGAGTGTGTGTCTTGCAATTTTTGGGTAGTTGGGATATACATCTCAGCTTGATAGAGTTTGCATACAATAGCAATTATCAGAGGAGTATTGACATGGCACCATACGAGATTTTGCATGGGAGACATTATAGATCTTTGTTGCGTCGGTATGAGACCGGTGAATATCAACTTTTGGGTCTTGAGCTTCTACAACAGACCACAAAGAAGATAAATATGATTGGATAGTAGTTGAAAGCATCCCAGGAAAGACAGAAGTCTTATGTTGATAATTGTCATAGTCTTTTGGAGTTCCAAGTGGGAGACAGAGTGTATCTCAAAGTCTCTCCTTAGAAATGTGTGCTGAAATTTGGGAAGAAGGGTAAGTTGTCTTTCAAGTCTATGGGACCTTACCCTATGGTGGAACGTGTTGGGAAGGTAGATTACAAGTTGAAGTTTCCACCTGAGTTGCACAAGTTGCATCTAGTGTTCCAAGTTTCTATGTTGAGGAAGTGTCACCCTGACACTAAGTTGGTTTTGCAGCCAGTGGAGGTTGAGTTGGATGAGGATGTGTCGTACGTGTAGAGTCATGTGTTGATCCTGGATAGGAGGATAAAGAAGTTGAAGAAGAAGGATATCATTTTGGTTAAGGTTTTTTGGAATCACCGTGGAGTGGAGGAAGCCACGTGGGAGCTTGAGGAAGAAATGCACAGGAAGTACTCGTCTCTTTTTGCGTAGGATTTGGGGGCAAAATCCTTGTTAGGGGTTTATGGTTGCAAGACCCTTAACCTAGCTTAATGCTTAATTTTTCTTACTTTTCTTACTAAGATGATTGAACCTTAATCTAATCTCTTGAGCGGACTTAATAACATGTGACAAGCCTCTATTTTCAGTTTGGTCCTATTTGGTTGATGATTGAAGTAGTTATGCTTGATTTGTACTAGGTTGCAATTTACCCATGATAAGGGTCTATCTTGCGATTTGTCACATGTAGGTTGTGTTTCTTGTTCCTTAGAATCATGAAATGGAGAATGATTCTATGGGGAACCTTGTTGGATCATGGATGATGAGATGGTGTCATGTGTATCATTTTAGGGTTTGCTTGGCTATGCATGAGTTGCATGGATGGTGGTGTCAACCATGTGTGTTGTTGAGTGTTGTAACCAGTTTAGCGACCTTGATGTTGTGTTTAAAGAGTGTTTCGACTGATACACCTTGTCTTAATGGAGTTTGTAGTGACCTAGGTGTTTTGGCTTGGTTGAGGTCGCTAGAGTTTCCCTTGTGTAGTTGTGTGTTGCGACCTACCATGGGTGGTAGAGTTTTGCGGTCAATACCCTTATGTTTTGTTTCAACCTTGGGTGTGTTGTGGACCTAAGTGGTCACTACAACACCTTGGTTTTATCACCCTTCATTGAATGCATGTCTTGAGTGGTTGCATGGTTTATCTTTTGAGGGACAAGTTCCCTAATGGTGCTCTAACTTCTTTACACCTCAGATATTTACCTCCCTTCTACCTCGTAGGTATATAAGCCCTCTCTTTCACATGAAAGAAATCCTTTTAGAGCACTCTTCTTCCTCTTTATTTCTTGAGCTGACCTTGGAGCTTGGTGGATCTAGAAAGGGCTGAGCTTTGGTGGCCGATCATCCTTGCACGTGGTGATCTTGAGCTTGATCATCTTCTTGTGGTGATCCTTGGTGATTCTCTTCTTGGTAAGTGGCTCTATCACCATGATCTCATTTCTTTTGCACCCTAGCTTCCTTCTTCCTCTCTTGGCACTGAGACTATTGTTTGACCATGGTGGTTATCTTGAGGATCTTCTCTTCACAAAGGTCAAAGAGTATGGTTTGACCATGGTTGTACCTAGTGGGATGAAGCTTCCTCCCTTCTTCTTTCTTCTCTTATTTGGCATAGGGTTTGAGTTTCTTCCTCTTGAGATTCTCTTTGTCCTTGGTGTTCTCTTCTTCTTGTGGTGACCTTGTGGTTGTCAAGTTGATCTAAGTTGGATCTTCTTTTCTCTTTCTTAGAGCTCGTGGATTTTGGAGCATGACCTTCATCATAAGGAGTGTTGTATAACTTTTCCCTCTTCTATTTTTGCACCATATTCTTGCTTGCATGTTCTTGATTTCATCTCTAAAGCATGAACCTAAGATCATAGATGATGATATAATGATCTAGGGTTTTAGATTTTAAAGTATACTCTTATTGATTACTCTTTCTCCTAAACCCTAATTTAATGCACCCAATTTGTAAGTGATGGAGGAGTTGTTGTTTCGACATACACCATGTTCTTTGGTTCTATTACCATGCTATGTTTCAATTATGAGAATATTTTGGAGGTTTTGACTCTTACTTATTTCAGTTGAACGCTCGATTTCCCTCTTGTTATCTTGGTTTTTCACATGTCCACCTTGGTGACATTTCTTAGGGTTTTGATGTTCCTCTTTGCATGGAGTTTTTCCTCTTGATGGTACCTCATTTTTTTGATTCTTAACATCTGTTTGAATCAAAGGTTAAATCTATTTTGAAGTAGGTTATTTTCTATTGGAGTAGATTGACCTTAAGGTATCTACATTTTCTTTGTGTCATGTTTGAGTTGGTTGATACATGTAATAGGTCGGTTGTTGTGGGCACAACAAACCCTAACCCTAGTTGCGGGTTGGCCTCTACACTTTGTTTTCTAATGGTCATAACATGAGATTGGTTTGAGTTGGTTAGTACACATATGGAGGTGTGTTGAGGGCACTACATGGCTAACCCTAATCACCCTTGTTCGCTACACCTTGAGTTTTGTTGGTTGTAACAATCTTTTGCTTTCGATACATATGTTTTGGTTTGATGGGTCGATACATGTTTTTGTTTCGGTATCAATAGAGGTTGACACCCATGTGTTGTGGTCGCTACCCTTAGGGGGTTAACTCTAATGGTTACAACACATGGTGTATGTGAAGTGGTCACTATAGTGTGTTGACCTAGTGGGTCTCTACATGTATTATAAGGTGTTTTGATCGCAACAAGGTACTAACTTAATTGGATTGATTGATTGATCATAACCATGATTTCAATATGGTGTACCTAATGTTGTAAGATGATTATTGAATTGGAAACACTAATCACCTATATGGGAAAACCCTAACCCTAGTTATCAAATATATGCTATACTTGTTGAGCTTGCTTGAATGAATGGCATGAGTTGACATTTTCTCTCTCCTACTTGTGTACTCCTAAACTTGCAGGTGGAATGAATAACATAGATAGTGAATGCTATGGTGTATTTGAAATGACATAGGGTGATGATTATGAACCTGTATGAGGCATGTTGAGATAAGTGATGATGTGATTTGTGTCTTATGACCTAGCAGAGCCCTGATGTCTAATGTGAAGTGATATCCTCCCATGATTAGATGAGGGATTTCTATCCCCTAATGATGTGATAGCGTTGATGGTCTTGTACAACAGTGACATCCAGTGATTATGTGACAAGTGTATACTTCTTATGTTTTATGTCTTCTGAAGTTTTAACATATCCTTATCTTTGTAGAGTTTGTTTAGGGTTTGTAAGTTGTAACTTGATTGATGCTAAAAGATACCCAATAGGATTAACTAATCAAGTGAAACCCTAATCATGTAATGCCATGTGCCATAGACCCATTCCAAAGTCAAAACATTGTTTGATGGTGAAACATGTACTCCCAAGGGAAAACCCAAAGTGCATACTATTGAGTATGTGTGGTGCAAGTGACTATATGTCCTTGACATCTTAATCCCAAGTTTTTTAGAATGAGTATAGTTGGGTCTTGGTGATGATGAGCATGTGATAGAGGACAGCTATAGTTGTATCATAGTGAAGGGGATTATACCCTTGTTTCTAACGTCATGACATGTATAAGGGTGGGATAGGTGTTTATAGGACTATAACTTTGGCTATAAGTTACTGTCTATAGGACTACAACTTTGACTGTAAGTTGTTCTTTTGCATTCTAACTGATATGTTACTACGATGCAGATTCAAAATCACCGAGTAGTGTAGGAGAAGATCATATAATCTGACTCTTCCATCGATATTATATGGAATTGATTTTGACTTAGAAGTGGTCAGTTAGATTTGGTTCGTACAACTCAAATCCCCAGGGAAAATGAAAGATGTAACACAGCTGTATAGTATATTTGCTTAGGGTTAACCATGATTCACATTGGATGACCCTTTACCTTATTCTCTTGTACAGTTTAGTTGATTTATAATGTGGTAAGAGAAATCGACTGTTATACATGTTCTTCATATTCCTTCTTAAAGTTTAAGATGTTTTGCTGCTTAGTTGTAGATGTCTAAATTTCTTAAACAATGTTATTTGTTTTACTCATATCATTTAACTGAATCTGTTCAATCTAATAATAAGTTACTTTCTTGATTTAGCTAATTAGTTCTTATAATAGTTGCTAAAGGAGAGTTATATCTCTCACTAGGACATAGGTCTCACCCCATGGGTTTCACCATCTTTTAGGTGGTCTTGTATGACGAGGTAGAGATTGTGCGGTTGAGGCTGAACAACAAGAGGATCAATAGTTGTTAAACATTGGATATGCTGCTAGTGCTTTGTAGTAGAGTCCTATGTGTCATCCCTACACTTTTAGGTCCTTGGGGGTGTTTTCTAGATGTTGTATATCGACACGAGTTTTTGGCAGTAGGCCATGGTTGTAAAGATATGGCTTGTATATGTGGACAAACTATTATATGTAATAGGTTTGTGGAATGATGGCCACTGAACAGTGTTGTGTACAACTTTATGACATGTTATGCAATACATATGACAATGTTTATGGAATTAGATGTGATTTGTTATAGCTTGAGATGTTGTGATGTGATCAATTTTAGTTTATTCTATTTTATAGAAATCTTGGAGGTTAGTGATAATTCTGCACTTTGTTTTGAGGAATCTCGCTTTGTGTGGTGATGTGTGTCACAATTCGTCTCATCAGTGGGTGAATTGGTTTCATGTACCTATGACCCCACATCTTTGTGATTGTCTTGTATAGTCTAACACCACTCAAGAGCATCCAATAAAAAGGGATGGATGAGAAGATAGGCATAGATTTGTTGTCTACACTTAGGCTCAATTTCGTCATTCTTGCTATTGATTTGCCGAAGTGTGAGCTATTTGATTCAGTTAACCCTGACCTTGGCAAGGGATCGTCTAAGTACACCTCAGTCTCCCTCTAAGGATGGAAATGATTTTCCTTGGCATGGAGGTTTGATCTGGGTCTTTGTCTAAGAGCCAAGCGTGAAGATGATCTGTTGTGTAACAACCACGATTCCAGACTCAATTCTTGGAGAAATGTTACATGATTGTCCATGGTGTCGTAGTCCATAGTTGGATGCCCAAAGGGAATAGTTGTAGTTTCTCCAATTTTTGACTCACATTTGACCGTAGATCTGGTACTTGCAACCTACTAAGGTTTTAGCATAACACAATCTTAATAATCACATCCCATTCAAGGGCACATTGGTCTTTCAAGTTTTACTTTTCCTTTTTATTTTCAAATAAATCTAACTAACATTTTTACCTAATTAGGGGTTCATTCAAATAATAAATATAAGTATATTTTTAAATCATAAAGATATAAAGGATTTAATGGGATAGGTTTTGAGTTTGGATGTCTAGCTAAAAGTAGGGTCATTCATAAGTAAGAGAATCAATTAACTTTATATTAATTGAATGCACATATATTGTGATTAGGTTGTGAAACCTTAAACCAGAGCCTAGAGAGTGTTACTAAGTACATAAGTATAATTCTAAGGTATGTACATCATCTATTTTATTTTGGAAATTATCGGATTGAAACCTATATTCATTTAATAAATCATCTCTTGAACTGTTAATTCTACTTGAAATGCAATATCTTAGATTTTCATATTTCTTGAACTTAATTCCTTATATTCTTTTGGTTGTTGAACTAGTCTACTTATATGGGTCCTTGGACCCCACCTAGTTTGATTGCCTTTATATGAGAAGTTGACTGAAATACTAGTGTCATGCTATTTATATATGTTACATATTTGACTAGAATATAATAGTGATAGTTATGTACAATCCTACTTATAAATGGTTCATGTATTCCACCCCGAGTATGCATTTCCACTCTTATTTTTTAGTCTATGAGCCTGTGATGTTATGGCCCTACTTTAGCTATATTTAGTTTACATTGTTATGCATGCAAAAGTTCAATGCTCTAAATTAATATTGTGGTTAATTGATTTGGCAAGACATTTGATTTCCCATACTTGTACTTTGAACTTAATATGCTTCATTTCTCTTACTAGTCAATGCATCTGCTTTGCACATGACATGATTTTAGGTTTTTTTTCTTTACAATTCATATTGGTAAACATATTGGAACTTGTACATAATGAGACTTAGAGATACTAATGGATTAGTTTTGCATTTGAAGTTATGTATTATTTATAAAAGTCCATTTAGCTTTTATTACTTTCTTTTATCTTCTACACTGGGCTACATGTGCGTATATGGTTCTATGCATTAAAATCATGTATATCACCATCTTTACTATATTTATCATCTTTTTATTTTTCCATTATCTGTTCACATGAAGAAAAATGTTATATCATGTTGCACTACTTCAATGCAACACCACATTTCACCCGACATTGCAACGGTGGTTATCAATTACAAGTACTTCTTGATTTTTTGTTCTCCTGAAATGTTCATGGTAGAGTTTTAATCTTTATTGTTTCATAGATATATTTCAATAGCTTCTAAAATTCAATAAGGATATGTATAGAATGACAAGTGCATCTAGTAGTATACTTGTTCTTGTTTTCAGTCCAAAATGTCATGATAATTAATAGATCAACTTAAATTACAAAAATATGATAAGGTTTCAATATCTCTCTAAACTTCTTGTCTATTTAGTATATACATATCAAAATTGATGCTATAGAAAACCTACAAACAACATAAAATTTTCCATATTGATTAAATAACTTAATGTTTTTCAAGTTACTAATACTTTCAATAAATGAATGGTTGTTGTAATAAATATATGGGACATGTGTCCTAGGAATATCACATGTACAAAAATCAGTTCTCATCTTTCAAAGTTAGATACGGTTCAAAACCTTATTTTATCATTACCTCAAGATTATTAATATCATTTCAACTAAATGTATTAGGGATCATCACCATCACATATCAGAATTTTGAGAAAATTAAGGGAATGTCGAATATTTAGAAATTTTGTAAAAATATTTGATTTGTTAGTTTAAAGCAATGCAATAAACTCATATTGTTTAAGGAAATTATTTTAGAAACAATCACCAAATAAAGGGATGTCAGATTCATAATGTTCCTACATACAAGTTATCGACAACATATCTTGGACATCCATGAACTATGGAAAACTGGAAGAGACATTAAGTTTGTGGGAAAAGATACTTTGGAGTCTGAAATATATGCTTAATATTGGTGAAGATAGTAGTAGAAGATAACTTCACACAAACCATTGTTCTATCAGATTCAATCAACATAGTGGACGAAGCTGGAAAATAGAAAAAAGCCTCCTCTAATCAATTATTACAACCCTATAACACAAATGATAAAAATTTAATTCTTATCATTCTCTATTCTTAAGCTATTCATGCGCTAGTAAATAGTATAAAATAATAATCTTATTGTTAGATATATTGATAATGTCAAAATATTCATGTTTTTATCTATAGATTGCTGTATCATCATTTGTATTTTACATTTACCTATAGTAAATTGATTGGATTCAAAAGTATCCCAAAATTGAGTGATTCAAGCCATTACTTATTCTAACACACAACATTCTATATACATTCTATAGAATGAACATGTTATAGATATCATTTTGTAAATTGATTTATGAAATGACTCTATTTTCAAAATTGTAAGAACGATCTTTGTTCAATGAGGGTGATTATCATTGTAGAAGTATGTGTAACATCATATTTGACCACATCTACCAAAACAAACATTGATGGGAGTAATTAAATTCATAAAAAGAGAGATAACTTTGGTGAAATAACCTTAATTAGTTTGTAAAAGTTACTAGATTTGATAGTTGACTTGGTAACACAAATATCTACTAGACTAATTATAAACAACATTGTTCTAATTTCACTATTGGTTAATAAAGGAATTTTTTATTTTTGTATAATTGTAGATGGGATAAATAATGAAATAGTTGGTTGAACACTAATAAAATTTTATTTTGAATCAAGTTCACATTTAATATCTTAATATAGTTGGTTCATGTGCGGGTGATAAAAAATATGAAATATCTAACTTTTTTACTTGCAAAAATTAAACCACATGAAATTTACTTTCTAAGTTCACATAATTCAATGCATAAACAAATGTGAATAAGAGATGATGAGAAAAAGAAAGTTATAGCATAGCTTATATTAGAATGATTTTTTAATTTTTACTTCAAAAGTAAACAAGTCATTGGATGAACATGCATACAACATACACTATATATTATAAAACTAAATAGTTGATATCCAAGATTCTTTTTAGTTTTCTTAGAAGTGATCATATCTAAAACCAATTCTGGCAATCAAAGAGAATTTGTCTTATCAAAAGATAATTAAGGAAGACATGCTTCAGTAACAAAATGGTATATTCTTGAGGAGTTGGGGATAAAAGTCTTGTTCTTATTCAGATTGTACCACCAATGTAGCTAATGTGCAAAGGGAATTATGTATAATCACTCAAACCAAAAGACAATATCGGAGAATGCCACCAATAGATTATAGTTGATTCCACAAGTTGTATTAAAGTATTGGAAATTGATCCTTCTTCCTTGAGGGTTGGCACAAAACATGAGGATTCTTACATTATTTGTTTTATAAAACAAAAAAAAATGTGTTTCCTTAACATGTGAAGATACAATTGCATTTCAATTAATTGTAATTATGAATATTATTTTTGGAACAATAGGATTGGATTAGATAGAACACTTCATGCAAGAAAAACTAAAAATCTAATATCACAATCAAGAAAGTAATTGAACACATAGGCAATATACATAGTTAATATTATAGTCATCGAATGGCTACCACTACATAATTTGAAAATAACGAAATATATGAGTTCTTCTTTCTCATGTACCACTCTGGCATTAAATCAATTATAATGGCCAATGAAATTATTTTGTATTTTCTCTTAGAAATCACATTTGTAACTAACTAACAATATTTGAGCAAGAGTACATTTTCATGTTATTTCTCTCCTTACAAGAGTGTTTCTTAATTGTTGAAAGGTAGACAATGTAAAATCAACACATGCTAATCTTGTGGATTTGATTGGAACCCAACAAGAGCATCAAACCTAGATTGTTTTATCACTAAACACATCTAAATCTTATCCACTCATGTTTCCTTGCACTTTATATCCCCTTAAATTGAAAACTAAAAGTATATCAAAACTTCCTCCATCTATGATGAAGTTCAAATCTAAACACCCATGTCTACTATGTTGTCTAAACAACACAATTTTGATCCTAGGCACTCTTCGAGATTTTGTTTTATTTTAAGGGGGGTGGGTATGTGAAATCTTTCATATCACTATTCTTTTCAGTGACAACACGGTCACGAACAATCATATTTATTGTCTCCTAAAGTTGTTTGAAGCCCTATCACTGCAAATAATAGTATTTTTCATGTACAACAGAGGCCGCAACATTAATAATAGCATGATAGATTGAGAAGGAAAAACCCAAGTAGTAATCAGGACAAAGTTTTGTAGGAGAACAACTTCACCGTCTTTGTGGGAATTCCTACTATCAACCCACCCCATCTTTAATCATGCATCATAATGTGTGTGTAATCATTATCTAATTATTTTCATTTGTTTAGTACACTGCTTCATGGTGATTCTGAATGATTTACCCTCAAGATAAAATAAGAATATTTACTTTTATTAATTCTTGGTAATGTTCCTCAATGATAACTCCCTTCTACATGGATTTTGTGCTACTTCTTTGGATGAAGACTTGCATTGTTTCTTCTCAACCAAGTAATCTACCATAGAATCAGGGGTTCTATGAATTGTGGTTGAGCACCACTCTCATAAAACACAATACACACCTCAATTGACAATGGAATTTTTCCTGGATTGGTTATAAATAACTTGGAACACATCCTGCAATGTGTATAAATGGGAATATATATTACCTTGTCAACCTCCTCTTCGATAATGAGAACTTAAATCATCCCTTACATAGCTTCTACAACAACATGTCATTGATCTTTCATCACTGTGATGGTTCTCTCTGGTGCTAAGGCGTCCCCATATCCCATATTTGAATGTCTCTTCAAGTATGTACCAGCTACACGCTCAAATTGGAGGGACAATGTTATCATAAGTTGTAAAGGTCATCTAGGTCAAAGCAGTGCGTCAAATTGGAGGGAAAATGTGTATGAGGTAGATGGCTAGTTCATAACCCAGGGCAATGGTGGGTCTAGCAAACTCACGAGGGTGGTCACACCACATTAACTGTAAATTATTTTTAATAGAGTGAAACAAAAAATGAGACTCATTGCTATTTTGAAGTTGATAAGGTTAATATGTTGAATTTCAACTAAAATAAAAAGGCAAAACTTCATTGAACACGTTGTTATAGTAATCTGTTAATTTTTTTTTTCATGACCAACATTCCAATACGCAGTTTTAACCATTGAACTATAATAGAGGGTGAGCAACAATTTTAACAATGCAGCAATAATGTTGTGTATGCATCAAATTGTCAACACATAACTTCATACTGATTCAATGTCAATCTAATCTATTTTAAAGTTTGTCAAAATGGTTTTAAATAGGATGGTTGCTAGAGAAAACAACTTATAGGTTGATACAAAAATCCTGACATCGTTTTCGGTCTAGAACACATGCTGACTTGTTCATGTTGTGTAACGGACAATACCCACTTTTTTGTTGAACTTATATGATTTGGCATACATTATTGATAATGAGAAGTAGGTGCACTTCAGCATGTTTTATTTCGCCGTCATATACTTTCACGTTATTTTCTTTTGTTTTCATCTAATCTTTCTCCAATTTTCTTCTAATATCATATGTTTCGACTTGTTATTAAGTAGTTATCAGAAGGAAAAGATTATCATGTTTTCTTAAAGACGACATAAGTAAGATATATGTATTCTAAACATTTAAGTTAGATAAGGAAATCATAGTCATGTTAAAAAATAAACAGTTCAAACCAAGTATTTATGTCAATTAAGGTACATAAATATGAAACGACATAAGAAGGAACGATGCAAATTGTTCAATTCTACTTAGTTGATTATCATGTTTTACTTCTATCTTGATTTGTTTGACTTGCACACAACATGCTATATATTTAAGGATGAAATCCCAATTGTTCCACCACATAAGTCACTTGTTACTGATACCACTGCGACTCATTCCCCTCAATCCATACAGGGTATAAAATGTATATTGACTTACACTCACCGAGCTATATGTATAAGGATCAAATCCCACATTGTTATTGATACCACTAAGACTCATTCCCCTCGGCCTATTCGGGCAAAAAAAGTATGTTCTCAATAGAATGTGACCTACTAACAATTGGCTTCACACTTGGATGCTCACGTCTGTCATCTACTTAGTCGTACTAAGAAAGATGATCATTATGCTATATTTGGTACATGGTGAATGAAGGGGAGGGGAAGGGAGGGGAGGGTAAGGGAAGGGAAGGGAAGGGAGGGGAGGAGAGGGGACATTTATTTTAGTCTGTTTGGTTAGCATGTGGAGGGGAAGGGGAGAGAACATAAAAAATATAAAAAAACATGTCACTTTTTTAATAAGCCATATTTTTGTAGAAGGTTATATACACCATACACATACTAATACATGAAAAATTAAGATAAACTAAATTCACATGTCTCGTGATCAAAATAAAATTATTCATACAATTATTTTGTAAATGAAGAAGATGCACTTCACATGTCTAAACATCATTGAATTCTACATTTTAGGAGTTTGACGGCGTATCTGCCAATAATGCATAACCGTCTTCTGACGGAAAATAAAAAATAAATAGCCAACATTTCAGGATGTTGTACAAGATATATTTTATATGAAGATATACTTTACCACTTCTCTTTTTATTACCATTGTGGTTATACGTGTAGTTCCCTCCATATTTATATTTTTTCCTCCATTTATTTAAGTTCCCTCCATAACTTGAGAGTTTCCTCCATTTTCCTCCACAATTCTCTCTATCTTTCTATGTTTATTTATGTTATTATGTTTGTAATTTTTATTTATCTCAAACCTTACTATTTTCTAACAATATTTTTTCTAGACTTTTTAAGATTTTCCTAAATTGTGCGCTACATTTATTCTAGCATTTTAATTTATTTCTTTCCTCTAAATTTTTCTTTGAAATTCTCACCAACATTTCTAAATGGTGCACTATAATTCTCTCATCTCACTTGGAGGGATATGTGTATTTCTCGCCATATTATTTATATTTTCCCTCCACATTTCATATTTCCCTCAAGCTTTATAATAATTTTCACGCCAAATCTTTCCCCTTCCCCTTGTATCCACTCCGATTTGGTGGGGAGAAGAGTGGCTAAAAATACACTTGATTCTTTTCCCTCCATTCTCCTTCAATCCCCTTCATTCCCCTCCCTTTCCCTTCACCATATGCAACCAAACAAGTTAAGTCTTTTCTCTTCCCTTCCCTTTCCCTCCATTCACCGCGTACCAAACAAGTCGTTAATGATGATAAAATCCAAATATGCCAAGGTCTAAAGAATCGAGAAAATGTTATATAATATCATACAACCTAATTTTCCAACCCAACGTGACTGCTGAATTGAGCCATATGCTGCCTTCATCTACATGAAAGGTCACATGCTCTACTCATTATGTCAATGAATTTATGTAACGTTAACCTTTTGGGTGAGACCTTTACAACCCCTTACACATTCTTACACACACAATATCTTTATCATTACCTCTATAGTTCTTATATACTCTTGTTTATAAACCTAAAAACATAGAACTTAAAAGGATTTGTCTTTCATATTGTGCCTCACCCAGTTGTAAGTTCTGGCTCTGCCACTGCCAATACACTGTCATTAATTTGAAGCATATGCTTTACTGTAACCTAATATTTCTTTGTGTTTGCATTTAGTGTAATTTAGGATACCAATGGCCGCTACGATGGACAATAAAGAAAACCTTGATAACTTAGGTTATGGCGAGGCCAGACCTCCACAACTAACGTGTTTGAATATTGGTTAAGAGAACAGCAAAGTCTTAATAATAAAAGTGAGTACAAAGAAGAACTGCAGTAATTTGAAAGGACATCGAAGATGTCTGATTATTATCATTCCAGAAATGAGATGCATGTCGCCCTTCACAAAAAATATTTTCTGTGATTTACTTAAACATGACAAAAGTGTATATAGAGAATAAAATGGTCCGTTGGATTAAAAATAGTAGTACCTTGTACCAGCTCATTAGATAACCACATGTTGTTTTTTATAGTAGCAGCATACTTGAATACCATAAAGTTGACCTTGCGGAAGAAATTAATGATAGCTTTGGCACCTTTAACAAAAGGCTTATGGATGTTTATCGTATCAAATAATGATGCGATAAAGAGAATGTCTTCATGTACGTTTTGTATTTTGAAGGAGTTGGACCAAGTTATAATTTGATAAGAAAGGAAAGTAGTTTTTCTAATATCCAATCTTATCGGGCCTGCAATCAATTATGGCTGATCTTTTTGTAGTCGTAAATGTTGTCAATAGTTTTGCTGACTGTGTTGATCACCAGACTACTTCATCCGCTCCAAATATTTTTGGTTTGACAAAGAGATTAGTTTGCGTACATATACATAGCAGTGCCCTTATTGCTCTTGTGTTCAATGCTTGTGTGGTTACGCCGAACACACTGGATTCCGATAGACATAGATTCACACTCAAACATACCCCTCCCTGATTCCTCCCATGCTCAGGGATAGGGTTTGTCATACCAACAGTGGAGGAAGACCATGTCACGAGAAGTATTGCAAGCTTATTCAGATGCGGAATGAAACTGTCTACGATGCTCAGGGATAGGGTTTGTCATACCAACAGTGGAGGAAGACCCTGTCACGAGAAGTATAGCAAGCTTATTTCCGATGCGGAATGAAACTGTCTACGTACTATATACATTTCCCAAATGAAGTTGTTTTAGGGGAAGGAATATATCTTCTGGAAAGATTTATGAAGTCTAAGACTCGATTAAAGCGCAAAACACAAACGAGTCTTAACGTAAATTCTTGGTCATTGGTGGTAATGTTTTACACAGTATGGGACACTATTAGGACGAAAACGAGTCTTGATGTTTAGTATGGTTATAGTAGATTGTGATTCTCTTGAACTTATCTAATTGTAAATAGCTCCCTTATCGTTAGAATGCCTATTTTAAATTTATAACCCAATATAATGTCTAAATATTTATTATATGTGCATACGTAATATTTATTGACTTATACCTTAATTCTAATATTTTGGGTCACGTTCCTTTCCGCACAGTTATGGAGCAGACTATTGATATCTTAAAGGAGGAGCATGTGCTAGAGGACTCATGATTTGAGAAAACTATTCGATAGTGTTTTGTGAATGCTTTTAGGATGTCTAGGTTTTTCCCATTGCAACCGATCCACCTAGTTATAGTTTCATTTCAGTTTTCTTTGTTCCATGTGGACAAATAATTAGAATTATATGTAAGATGTAATAATTTAATTTTCCTCTTTCCTCTTGTATGACTTTGTTGCTCTGGTTATCCATGTTATGTTGAAAGTATTTTAGCTTCCCTTCTACCTAATTATTGTGAATTAATTATTGGAGTAATGCTAGAGAACTCTTAGAGTATAAGTTAGGGAATGGTTCCCCTAGTGGGTCCCACTCCTTACAAAATGGTATCAAATCACTTAGAATTTATATTCCATCATATCATAAATTTATGTTAGGATTCGTACCTTTGTCTATCCATTTCATGAGAACCAATCTGTTTGGGGACAACAACGGGGAGGCATCCCAGTCTCATGATGGATTGGATGGGTATTCTATACCGTTGATCCTACATGTTAAGATGCCACGTGGATCCACCATCGACAACTGCGGGTATGCAACCCACCTCTGGGAGCCACCATGTTGCACTAGTACAGATATTGTTTGATATATGCCCAGAGTGTCAATTATTTAATGATTGTAAAGGCATATATTGTAAACACTTTGATTAATAATAAAGGCAAACTTCTTTTTATTTTGTTTTATCCAATTATGAGATATTGATGTAACGTAATAAATGTCTAAAGAATGATGGTGCTCAATGACGTATATCTTCAGGTTGAGGACCTGAATAATGAGATCATACATATGCTAAGAGTATATACGTTCTTGATATATCCCCAATAGGTTTTAATTATGGAAGATAACAGACAAAAATAACACACAATACTATAGCGTGTGTTGGTTGATGACAGAATCTCACTAGTCATGATACGTGATATCAAACCAAACACATAGATACTTATTGGTGAATAGTGTATCAGACAGTCTCACCTTGAGAGTGATACATGGAAGCCACTGAATTATAGTCAGAATCAGCTCTCAAAGTGATTGTAATAATTTTGGTCCGTAGACCTAAAATTGCTACAGTCATCACAGGTTGTCTGATGTACTTTGACATCATCAAAGGTTACCTTGAGTAAGGGTTGTCATAAAAGTGATGATCATATGCGTTATGACACATGGAGATTGATTGTGAGTAATGTCGATGGAATTTGTCCCTCCTATAAGACCTTGACATCGTGGACACTTGTTAAGCGAGATAGTGAAAAGGATGGCCATGTAAAAGTGATACAATATACGATATTGAGTTCACATATATCTCAGACAATCTGCTCTAGTTCAAGGAACATGGATTAACGTTTAGAGGATGATGATTCCATGCCTCGAGTTTAATATGGATATTAGAGATAAAGGAACTATACGATCACTATAACACTGACCACAGTTGTAGGTTGAAGTTGTTCTCCAACTTTTTGGATTACTTGGATAGCAATGATGTCTTTCTAGATACCACTCATTATTTGTGATTTCATAAATAAGTTATGAACATTCACTATCAGTATAACTTGGGACCTATGTAGCCACACACATAGGATACATCTGGAATAGGAGTTTATTAATGAATGTGGCTTAAACTTGATTACTAAAGTGTTAGGTAATCAATTGAAACAATATTGGAAATCAAGACTCTAAATTGACTAGACTAAGTGAACTGACCAGATCATATGCCTAAACTGAATGGTTGAGCTTGTAAACTGACCATTTGGCTGATCAATATGATCAGATCAAGGATTGATATTGATGTCATGTTGTGTATTAATCATATATTAATTACCAATACAATTGTGATTGAGAAATATTAGGAAACAACCGGTTCAAGAGTTGAACTGATCGGATCACACATGAATTAACCATCTCAGCAGTGAACCAACTGGTTCACCATTTACAACTTCTAAGAATTAATGAAAATTCATCTTTTCAACTCCCTCTCAGAGTAGAAGTCATGCAAATGACCCTCCTATAAGTAGAGGGTTAGTGTAGGCTTCCCAGAGGTACAACAATAAGCTTTGATAGTTGTTTTCTTCTCACAGTTGTGGTAACATGAGAATCCGAGCAAGTCCTACCTGTCAAAGGGAGGGATAGCAAGGGAGAGATAATTGGGAGAGCAAGTCGACGCCAACATGTTGACCAGAAGGGACAACTCCTTGTATATTCATCTAGAACAATAGGAGTTCCTAGTGGCATGCGTGGACTATTATAGAGGCAAGAAAACCTTTGCCACCCACTAGGAGAACACAGTGAGCCGACGTCCATGGTGATCAACTAGGAGGCCGACATCGACAGCAATCCAAGTGAAACTTAAGAAAGTAGCATGCTATAACAACATATAGTCATTGGACTTTCTCAAAGATCAGGTATATGTCTTGCAAACCCTATTTCTCATTACAGAGTTGTTGCACGATCTAATCTCTAAAGGGGAATATGGCACTAAATTTTTTTATTTCCACTGTCATATCTGATGTCATATCACCCAACAGTGGTATCAGAGCCACGTCAGTTTACTGTATTTTGAGATTTAATCTATATAATCATATTTCTATTTTTTCATTTATTTGTTGCATAAGATGTGAATACCTAAAATGATTAATGTGCATATTCTATTAAATACCATTTACGATTCCAACTATATATATATATATATATATATATATATATATATATATATATATATATATATCTGTGTGTGTGTGTGAGTGAGTGTGTGTGTGTATGTGTGATATTTATGCAATTTACACACGTCACCCTAAAATTGATTTTGATGGTGGATGTTAAACATGGTTATGGCAAATAACTCCTTTAGATCATTATGCTTAGTTGTCTAGTTGTTGTTCCTATTTTATCTTGGTTACCATACCAACCTATATCTTCTCTTCCATATGTAAA
Organism: Alisma plantago-aquatica; assembly: GCA_963693085.1. Classification (NCBI taxonomy): domain Eukaryota; kingdom Viridiplantae; phylum Streptophyta; class Magnoliopsida; order Alismatales; family Alismataceae; genus Alisma; species Alisma plantago-aquatica. The sequence continues at coordinate 886,298,658 of OY856411.1, forward strand.
AGTGATGAATGCATTTTCATCCATCTTTCTGCGTATTTGTCTTTGTCATTTTCATTACATTTTCTTATTTTTAGTAAATTTTGGACTAAATTGTAAATTTTCCACTTCTTGATTATTTATGCAAATACTTACCCAACTTTCCTTAATATTACAAGGATTTTCACCACAGTATGATTTGACCCTCTGAATCAGTGAGACAGTCATCTCACTAGACTCGGACGGTCGGCTCACACGTACAAAGACCCTCGTTCCAGAGCCAGACGGACACCTTGGCCTTGGCTCAATCAACTAAATTATCAAGCCAGACGCTCGTCTCAACCGGATGAGATGATTGTCTCATGCAGTCATATGAGCACTCTAACACAGCTAGATAGATAGGTTTCCCATACCTAACCTCACATCACAAAGGATAGGTTTCCATAGTCTTGATTTCAAGCATGGCGGTTCCAGACGCCCATTTTGTTGTCTTAGTTCGAGACCAAGCAATGAGAGATGGGTGTTGCCATTAGGATTCAGCCGCCACTTCGAAGTCAAGCCATGTCTCACACAGAACGCACGGCTCACAGACATGAAGCGGCCATTAGGTACGTTTCTTCAAGCCCAAGAAATCTTCTAGATGGGTGCCACCACTACTGTCTTTAGGGTTTTGCATGGAACATTCTAGACAAGCACCCAGTCAGCCCCAAACAACCTCTCTCTTGGAGAGACAGTCATTTAACGACACGTAGGCAACACTATTCAGCAACCATCACTTATTTTGTTCTCCCCCCTCAAGGTTTCCGCCCCTCCTTTCCCTATAAAAGTAGGGGGAACTCCACTAAGAAAAGGGTCCCAAATTTTATAGGTAATTGGTAGAGAAATTCTGTTATCTTCTTTCTAGTGTAATTTTACTTTCAAGAGTAATAAAGATTGTTCTTTTATTCTACATCTGAATCTCCCTTTTCTCTGGTTCTCCTTCTCACTTTTTCTTTTTGGAGCAGGAAGAAAAATGAATGAGTTGTTTAATTGTCATCGTCTTGGACTCTATAGATATCTGGAATTGCGGTCTGTGGCTCTCTTACTTTCCTTCCTTGTTTCTCCCATCCACGCCATGAATAGTGAGTAGTTTTCTTATCGAGGTGAGGGTAATAGACCATTATCCATGTGATTATCAGATTCAGCTTTTACACGACTACTTAGACTGATGTTTTTCAATTTAAAAATTACAGATTAAATAACATAATTAATCATTTTTATCCATTGTTAATCCCGACGGATGTGCCCATCAAAACTGGGATTTAGAACGCCTAAACTGACTTCACGAGGATTTGGATGCGACCGTTAAAAAATTCTCATTAGGATGAAGAACAAGGATATGTGAACATCAAGACCAATGGGTTCACGTGGAGTTCCTCTTTTGCATTTTATTAATGAATAAATTACATTCCTGCTTCTTTCTTGTTTGTCATTTGTCGCTCTATTTTTTTTCACAAGGGCTAAGGTGGTGAAACTCCTAAGTCTTGATGCCTTCCTTCTTTATTTTAAACATTTTTAAACGTTTGCTTTTGATTCACCTTTTAAATTTCAGCACTTTATTTTGTTTAGATAATCTTGTGTGCTAACAATTTCCTCTTTTACTCTTTTTTATCTTAGAATAATATTTTTCATCTTTGCATTAGTGTAATCCATTATTCTTCTTGCAATTTACTTTCTTACGTTAGATAAATCAAACTCCTCAAATTAGAATTTATTTTCTGTCAATCTACCAAAAATACAAAAAAGAAATAATTTCAAAAATCAATGGGGTCTAAAAGAAAGAATCTTACAAATGTTGTCATATGGGATCGACCCTTCTATACTAGCCTTAATCGGAAAGTCAAAAAGTATTAAACTCTAGGATAAAAGTTTTTAGTGAATTGGTGTGCTCTTCGACACGTATCAATTTTGGATCCGTTGTCGGGGACAAAGGATCGTTTTCTTGAACCCCAAAAGTTTTGAAAAACTTTTTTTAATTTTATATGCCTTCCGAGTAACATTCCAGAAGTGCGATCTCCTCTTTCTACTGAGTTTCCATTCTAGCAGTATGTTTTTTCTAAAAATTAATATATATGTGTACATGTGCATGCACATCCCTTCGAACGATCTTACGCCACCGCCGGTTTTTGATCATGAGCCAAAAAAGACTTTCCATCGCTTAAATCAACAAAATTGACTTAGGATGGATGAAGAGGAGGCTTCCCATAGGATTGAGCAGGCACTCATCGATCAAAGAGAGTTGATGATGGCTGAACGTGTAGCTCAAGAAACCAGCTTGCATGCAACCTATACCGCTGAGCAAGAAGCTATAGCATTTGCTCAGAGGGAGGCCAAGAGATAAAAACAATTAAAAGATTTTTTCACTCCAAAAACCGGATATGCACAACACCCAATTGTGCCACCTATGATTATCACCACTCAATTTGAGAACCACACTTAGTGGATCACCATGGTTCAGGCCAATCCCTTTTTTGGGAATAGAGGTGAAAGTTGTCAAGATCACCTCCAACATTTCATAGACCTTAGTTCCTTGACAAAGATCTGAGACGTTTCTAAAGACACCATTAGACTTAGACTTTTCAAATACTCTCTTTCAGAAGTAGTCAGCATTTGGTATAATTCCATGAAGAGTGAAAACCCTGTCACCACTTGGGAAGCACTTCAAACAAAATTTTTGGATAAATACTTCCCCACTTCCCTCACCTATGAGATTAGAGGACAAATCCTATTATTTTCAATGGCCCCTGGAAAAACATTAGGTGAAGCTTGGGAGAGATTTAGGGAACTCCTCCTTCACTTTTTCCATGATGACATGTCACAATCTCATCTCATTGAGATATTTTATCGTGGTGATGATGATGACACCAAGAAATTTCTTGATTCCTCATCTGGAGGAAATTTCATGTTCCAAAACCTAAGCAGCGCATGGGAGGTAGTTAAAAGAGCATATGAAACTCAAGCTAGATGAGGAACTGGTGGGGTCTTAAAAGTGGCTAACGTTGGGGTAAACCCAAACATTCATACTATTGTCGAAGCTCTTAAATTAATCTCTTTAAAATAGGACCAATTAGAATCCTCATTTAATGCATGTGAAAGACAACCTCAACAAGTGAGGGCTGTTGAATCTTTATGTAGGATATGCCAAGGGTATGATCATGCTTCCCTCCAATGTCAATATCTCTACAACACTCCTATGCAGCTTGATGTTGGTCAAAAAGTGGAGGACCTCAACTCTATCCATAGTATCCTGGGCTAAGATTACTACAATCCAAACCAAGCTAGAAACCATCCCATGTTGCAGTATGAAAACCACTCGGGAACTGAAAACTCATCTCAACTCCCCTCCCCCTCCACAAAGGCCCCCAAAATCCCAAGCCAACTATCGCCCACCACCAGGTTTTCCATACAGCAACAATCAAAGGAATTTTGGGAACCAAGGGAATTTTAGGGGAAATTTCAAAACTATGGACCTTATCAAGGACAATAATATCAAAACCATCATCAACCACCACCACCTAAATAGAATGCACCTACCCCTGTGGTAGAGGATAGGATTTTAGCCTTAGAGCAAATCATAATAGCGCACCAAAAATCGACTGACGCTCAGTTCGCTCATCTTTTTGCCCCAAAAAAACCATCTATAGGACCTTCACTAGACAACCCGAGAACAACCCAAAACATCCAAAATAACTAAAGGTAGTTTCCACCCATTCAGGGAAGATGCATACTCCTTCACTAGAGAAACTTGTAGTTGTTCCCTTTGACTTTGAGGATGATGACACATTGGTCATCAAAACTCCTCCCTCATCCACCCCCATCGTTCCTACTCCTTCCATTCCCTCTCCTGTGGCCCCACCTATGGAAATTGATGAGCTGAAAATTCCCATTACAAACCTCGTCCCCCTTATCAGGCCCACCTAAAGTGTACTAGGTTTGACACCCATTTTGTGAAAATTAGGGAGGCCATGAAAAAGTTGCATGTTGATATTCCCTTTCTCAATCTCTTAGTTGACATGTCGGTCTGGTACAAATACAGGAAATCCCTTTTGACCAGAAAGTACCACACCGACGAGCATGAGACAGTTATTCTTGCTAGGACTACTTCTGATATTATCCAAAGAAAGATTCTTGAAAAGAAGAAAGACCCTAGATCCTTTGGGATTGGGTGCTACATAGGTGATAATGCATGTAAGAAAGGTGTTGCAGACTTGGGCATGAGTATTTCTATTATACCCTATAGTCTTTGCAGGAGGCTAGGTTTTGTTGACATGCTCCCCGCCACCATGAAAATCCAATTAGCTGACTCATCCATGACAAAACCAGTGGGTATCATTGAAAACATACATGTAAGAGTTGGGAAGGATTCCTATCTCACCATTATCTTTGGCCATCCCTTTTTGGCCACCGCTCATGCCTTGATTGATGTTGAGGCCAGAAAAGTTTCAAGCACCTAGGAAAACAAACCCTTAAGTTTAGGGTACATGAAAGCATGCACAGACCAAGCCTCCAAGAAGAGGTCTATCTTCTTGATTATATTGAGAAGATGCAAAAATTAAGACAAGAATGGGAACTAGTTGCCCTTGTGACCCCTATTAACTGTGGATTTGAAGAAGCTCAATTGGAGAAATTCAAACATCATCTTGACACTTATGAGGAGATTCATGATGAGGAGTTTGAAGACCTAAAAATTGTCTACATTATGGATGCCAAACCTGAAACCCCCAAGGCACCTTACATTAAACCCCTCTCTGAAGGTCTTTAGTATGCCTTCCTTAATGCGAAAAATCTTTATCCTATTATCATTAACTCTGATCTCACCCATGAATAGTAATCCAAGCTAATGATGGAACTTAGGAAGAGGAAATCTTCCTTAGGATACAAGATGGCTGATTTGACAGGAATAGATCAATCTGTTTGCATGCATAAAATTACTATGGTAGAAGAGTACAAACCTTCTAGAGACCCTCAAAGGAAACTGAACCCCAACATGAAAGAGGTGGTGTATCTATAGGTTATCAAGATTTTGATTTCAGGGATCATCTACCCATCTCCGACTCCCCTTGGGTTAGCCCAGTTTAGGTTGTCCCCAATAAAGGGGGTACCACAGTTGTGTAAAATGACAATAATGAGCTTATTCCCACTCGCACCATCACATGGTGTAGGATGTGTATTGACTATAGGAAAATGAATAAGGCCACTAGGAAAGGTCATTTCTCCCTTCCCTTCTTGGATCAAGTACTAGAGCACCTCGCCCATCAATAATATTTTTGCTATCTTGATGGCTATTTAGGTTTCTATCAAATTCCCATTCATCCAAACGACCAAGAGAAAACAACTTTCATTTTCCCTTTTGGGACTTATACATTCAAGAGAATGTCATTCGGTTTGTGCAAGACCCCAGCCACCTTTTAGCAGTGCATGTCCTCTATCTTTGTCGGATTGACCGAAACTATCATGGAGGTTTTTATGGATGCTTTCTCTATCTATGGAGATAGTTTTGAATCTTGTCTCCATCATTTATCTCTAGTTTTGGAAAAATGTGAAGAAGCACACTTGATTCTCAATTGGGAGAAGTGCCACTTTATGGTGATGCAAGGAATTGTTCAAGGCCATAGGGTGAGCAACCGAGGCATTGAAGTGGATAGAGCCAAGATCGAGGTCATCTAAAAATTCCCACCACCTTCCTTCGTCAAGGATGTTCGTGCCTTCCTTAGAAACATGGGTTTTTATAGAAGATTCATCCATGATTTTTCTATGAGTCACCAAACCCTAACCAATCTCCTCCAAAAAGACATTCCTTTTATTTTTTATAAAGCTTGCATGGCCAATTTTCTTTGTTTTAAGGATGCCCTCATTTCTACTCCCATCATAAGGTCCCCAGACTGGTCCCTACCCTTTCAGTAAATGTGTGATGCGAGTGATTATGCCATTGGTGTTATTATAAGAAAACGTGTTGATAAAAAGCCCAATGTGATCTACTATGCCTCCAAGACCTTGGATGAAGCCCAACGGAATTACACAACTACTGAAAAGGAAATGCTAGCCACAATATATGCCTTTGATAAATTATGCTCATATTTGGTAGGTTCCAAAGTCATCGTTTACACAGACCATGCGACCATCAGATAGTTGATGACCAAAAAAGGATGCCAAATCCTGCCTTCTTCATTGGGTTCTTGTACTTTAGGAATTTGACCTAGAGATCTGAAACAAAAAGGGTTGCAAAAATGTTGTTTCCGACCATATTAGTTGCCTTGATTTCTTCGATGATGATAGCATACCCATAAATGACTCCCTTCTTGATGATAAATTGTTAAAGATGGAATCGTAATATACTTGGTTTGTGGGTTATGTAAATTTTCTAGCCGCAGGTGTATTGCACCCCAAATATAAGGGACATTCTAAGGATACATTTTTCCATGATGTAAAACATTACTATTGGGATGATCCATATATTTATAGATTATGTTCGGATGGAATTTATCGCAGGTGTGTTACTGAGGAAGAGGCTCATGACATACTTGAGCAATGCCATGTTGGTCCCACCATAGGGCACATGAATTCTCAGAAAATGGCTAGGAAGGTCTTACAATCTAGGTTCTTATGGCCTACTATATTCAAAGATTCATACCATTTTGTCCTTGCTTGTGTTGAATGTCAAAGAACCAGAAGCATATCTAAGAGAGACCAAACGCCCATGAGATTATATGGGCCCGTTCCCTTCTTCTTCCGGGTACAAATATATCTTGGTGGTGGTTGACTATGTTTCCAAATGGGTTGAAGCCATCTCCACCAAAACATGTGATTCCAAGCCTATGAATAAGCTCTTCAATGATATCATTTTTCCTCAGTTTGGGGTACCTCATACCATAGTATATGATGGAGGTTACCACTTCCTAGAGAAGAGCTTCGAGTCCTTGTTGAAACTATATAGAGTCCACCACAAGGTTTCCACCCCTTATCACCCTCAGACTAGTGGTCAAGTTGAGGTGTCAAATAGGCAAATCAAGTTATCCTAGAGAAAATAGTAAATCACACTAGGACTGATTGGGCTTTAAAACTCAATGATGCCTTGTGTGCATATAGGAAAACCTACTAAACTCCCATAGGCACCACTCCCTTCAAATTGATTTATGGGAAATCATGCCATCTACCCATTGAATTGGATCATAATGCCGATTGGGATATGAAAACTCTAAATTTTGACTTAATTGTAGTAGGTAACAACCACTTTTTACAAATGCAAGAGTTAGATCAGCTCTAAACAACTGCTTATGGAAATACTAAGATTTACAAAGACAAACCCAAACTATGGCATGATGGTCATATTAGGCGAAAGGACATTAGGGACGGCGATCAAGTTCTAATGCACAACTCTAGATTAAGACTTTTTCCTAGAAAACTTAAATCTAGATGGTATGGGCCTTACCTTGTCAAGCATGCCTACCCTCATGGTACTTTTCTTCTGTGGCACAAGGTTCTGGGGGAATTTAAGGTCGACATACATTAGCTTAAATGATACATCACTGTTGAGTATTTTCTATCTTTCGAGGCACATCAACTCTCCTTACTCAAAGACCTCGACTTGCATGAACCCCCTCCTCCCCTCCTGAGCCTAAAATGGCTCCATGATCTAGCTCTGTCGAGCCTGCAACATAAACCCATACACTTATTGGGAGTAAACCCAATCATTTATTGTTTACAAATTTCTCCTATATTTGTCTTAGCTAACACTTGTTTGCAATTTTAGTGTTAATTTTCAAAAAAAAGGGTTAATAATCGACTTGTTTTCCAGATGAGAGCTAGCTGCAACACCATGCTAGACAGGCGTTTGGATAGGATGAGACGGTCAACACATCGACCACTACATTGTGGTCATTTCAAATTTGGAATTGATGTGGCTTCAAAGATAGATGGGCATCTTGTAAGAACGAGACAGTCATTTTTTCCACAATGAGGGACATATTAGCCCATTCAAATTTCAAACCACCTCGAAAGGCACAGATTCCGCTTCGACCTGCAAACCTCCACTGGACCATTTGGTGCAATTGAAACGTCCTTTACACTGTTTAGTTCTCCTTTAAATCTCCCCTTCGGTGAAGATCATTTCATCCTTGCACTCCTACTCCTCTGCCCATATGGCCGCCATCTCCACAAGATACCCAGTATACCTACCCAGTCGGGTGCTCTTTACCAAAGCAATGATTGGCTCATGCTCACTCTTCTGCTCCTGCCAAGCTCCCTTTTTCCACCATTAGCCAGCCACCTTCTTACGCAACTAGTCATCTCACCACCTCATCCTTTCTTCGTCGAGCAAAAGAAGTGGCCAGTCAGTCGCTTGCTCCTTCCCTCATCAGCATGCCCCTAAATAGCTAGTCATTCATTCCATCGTCAGATGACCGTCTCAGACCCGAGGCGCCCATCTCTCTCACCCACATCGCCACCGGTTGTTATTGTTATCGTACAATGACCCCCCCAGACGGGCATACCAAGCAAGCCAGGCGTCCATTGCAGTAATCTCTAGATGACCATCTCGGGAGGGGGGGAGACAACCTTCTCGCACTGCTCTAAGATTTTCCTCTGCTCCAGTGAGACGCCCACTCCATTGATCCAGTCGGTCAGCCGCCTCATCCCCATGAAATGACCGTTTGGCAACAATCAATCAATTGTTTCACTTTTGTTTGTAACAAATCATCAACATGTCAGAAGGTGGGTTAAGATGTAGCTTCCTTGACATTTTTGTAAGGGCAAGCACCCCACAAAACTTGCAGTTTCCCGAGAGCCTACTCGTCGTTCCACTGTGAAGTCAGGAATTCACATTGAAAAGCCAACTGGAGAGTCGTCTTCAGAAGTGGCGTCAAAAATGCAATGCGATATTGACGAGCTCAAGTTCATCATGGCGTCTGAGTAGGGACGATCTGCATCACGTCGTGACTCTGACTCTATTGTGCCTCACTCATCGTGCATAGATCCTATTTTGGAAAATTGTGCACAATTTGTCTATGTTGAACACTACAAAAGGTTCAAGATGACCACCTCGATAGGCATCTCTCTACCTCATTGGGCCTACATCATCACCCTTGATATGCTTGGCATTTGAGAGGAGGTCAACAATATCCTAAAGAAGAATCACATTGTTATCTTTCCATATCATGTTACTCTAGTATATAGCGACTTGAATTGGAGTTCATCATTACTTATCGCAGATACCACAATTCGTGTGGTCAATCCTATTGCAAAGCCCGAGCATTTTGTGAGGAATTCTAGATTTCTTCCAGGCAGCTGACCTCCATGATACTCGTACCGCTGACAATTCTCGGCTCACCCAATGCATGGAGTGCCGCCACGACATCCATCCTGACAACTACAATTTATAGAAATTATGGGCACACATCATGGGGATTCCAACTAAACTACCTGGTAGTATGAAGTCTTCTAGCATTCATAACATGTTGGTCTATTACCTTCAACGCATTCTAGCCCACACATTCTTCAACAGGGAAGGTACTCAGGGTGCCATCACTCTTTCGGAGCTATATACATTATGATGCCTCCTGAACACTGTGCCCTACAACTGGGTTTGTGCCCTAATGGACCATCCTCACTACCAAGCCACACACACCACTTCTTCCTCATATGGTATTGGTCATGTAGTCACATACATTATACTTTTCTAGGGTTACACTCATATCCCATTCCATCCACTAGCCCTAAAACACCACTTAATCGACCTATCCTACTTAAAGGAGTCCAAGTTCATTCATCCTAGTACTAATGGAGTCTACCACTTGCTTTTCAAAGACACTTAGGTGGTGCTCAACCTTCCCCTCCACGCTAGGTTTGTAACAGTCAACCTAGTCTTTGACTTGAGAAATATTCCCACCCATGTGGCATGATTTCTTCTGGAGGATCCCAATCCAGATGATGTCCTGGATCCTACTACCCATAGGTGGAGTGTCTCCATGGAGGCACATGGTGAAGAGACCGGTCCTCCTTTGCCACCTTCATGACGCTACACAAGGAGACGCTGAGGCAATGAGGAAGGCCCCAAGGAGCCTTATGGCTTCTATGAAATCTACAACTAGTTGGAGGAGATTTCGCGAGAGTAGCAGCATCAAGGTCATCAACTCAACCACATGTATCTGATGAAGCGCTCCCATGAGTCATGGCATGTGCATCAGGGCCACTACGATCCCAACAGACCTCAATATGAGGAGTATAGGGCCCATCATGTTTACCCTGACCCCAACTCCCCCTATTGGGAAAACTACTACTACAACCCTCCATCGTCTTCACAATTTACACTGCCTCAGTGATTCTCTTCCCTCCATCTATGATTTACATTTTACTCGAGATGAGAAAAAATCTAATTTTGGGGTGGGGGTGGGTGGTATGATTCTATTCCACCCTCCTATTTTTTCCCTTTTTATTTATTTTGCTTTATTTTTCCTACATATATTTGCTTTAGTTTTGGCCCTTATCTAGTCAACCATCAATTTTTGTTTCATTTAGTTGTTAGTGCCACTATCTAGTCATCCATTGCATACTCATCTATCATTGTATCCCTTTGAATTTAGTAAATCTTTTGCAAACTTTGTTACAAATTTCCATGTCTGAAACTTTTATGTCATCTCAGACCCATAAGGACATCACTCGGTGGAATAGTTGGTAAGTTATATGGAATTGATCAGAGCAAAGCATAATATTTACTTATTTTTAGTCAAATAGATTATCTTGTTATAAAACTTGCATGATGTGAATTATAGAAATACTTTAACTTGAGCAATGACACTCTCTGAAAAGAAAAATATATATATATGAATGAAAAAAAAAATTAAAGCACGAGAACAACTTTTTCTTCCCTCTACTTTCCTTCTAAAAAAGAGAAGCAAAGAATCACCCTCAAATAAAAATCGAGTCTAGGGTGGTATGTTTACCAAAAATAAATTCCATACCCCAAAAAGGGACATACCATTAAAAGATGTCAAAGCGCACAAGAAACAATTTTGACCAATGTAACCACAACTCCGCAATTCAAAATCTGGATTCGAATAGAGGAGGGATCAAAGAAATTAAAATTGTTATTTCTTCTTCACTTGTTTTGTTGGTATAGTATGCCTAGAGATCCAATCATATGATGATTGCAATGAGGCATATGATACTTGATTTGATAATGATAAAGGTCATTACATCTATTATGTTTGTCACAGTCATGAGATGATGACACATACATGATAGATTTCTAAAGAATGATGTGACTCGATGACATATGTCTTCAGGTTGAGGACCTGAACATTGAGATCACATGTCTGATAAGAGTACATACATTCTTGACATGTCCCTAGTCAGATATTACTGTGGAAGCAAAATAGACAACAATAATACATAAGACTAGAGTGTGTGTTAACTGATGACAGAGTCTCATTAGTCATGATATATGATATCAAGTCAAGCACACAGATATATGTTAGAGAACAGTATATCAGACAGATCCACCGTGAGAGTGATACATGGATACCATGGAATGGTAGTCACAATCATCTCTCATAGTGATGGTGGTGATAGTGATTCTTAGACCTGAAATCACTACACTCGTCACATGTCGTTGGGTACACCTTGACATCATCAAACACAGTCCTAAAACATGGGTTTTTATAAAGGTGATAGTTGCGTGACTTTAACACATGAGGATAGACTGAGTGATAGACATGGGATTTTTCCCTCCTACAAGGAGTATGATATCTAGGGCACCTTGATAAGTGAGACTGAGAATTGTATGGCCATACTCATGTGATTCAATATATGATACGTGAACTCACATGCATCTCAGACAGCCTACTCTAGGTCAAGGAACATGGATTGAATGTTGAAGTGGATGACATTCCATGCCTCAATTTCAATCCATATGTCAGTGACAAACGAACTATACGATCATTGTAATATTAATCACAAATTGTAGGTTGAAGTTGTTCTCCAACTTTCTGAGTTACTTGGGTAGCAATGATGGGTTACTAGATTCCTCTCATCACTTGTGATATCATAAGTTGTTATGAACATTCACTGCCAATGTAAATTGGAACCTACAGGGTCACACACATAGGACACCCCTGGAAGAGGAGATTGTCCATAAATGATGTTTAGATTGAGACTAAAGGTGTTTAGGTACTCAATTAAGCATACAATTGACAGACTGGACTCGGAACTATCAAGTTCAAGTGTTGAACTAGCTGGTTAGAGTGTCAAGTTGATTGGAGACTGCATTAGCAATGTAAGGACTCCCAAACCGACTGGTTCACCCTTGTGAGCCGATCGGCTGGTGTGAGCCAATTGACCAGTTCATTTGGTGAACTAGGCAGATCACCATCTTGCCAACTAAGGAAATTGGGATGTTCCCAGTTGGAGGAAAACTTTCACATTTCACTTGTTCCATTCGATTGAAATAAGGATTAATCTTTGAATTAATTGGAAATGATTGTGGAAAGAAAATTGTTGGTAATCCTGGGAAGTGAAACAACTAGTTCACTAGGTGAACTGATCATCTCACACTCCAAACTATTTGGTTCACTTGTGAACTGACCAGTTCACCTGCTACAATAAAAACTATTAATGGAATTTCTAGATCCTTCTACTCCCGAACAGACTAGGAACCCTGACCCTGCCCTCTACTATAAATAGAGGGGTATTGGGGACTTCTCAGAACACACAACTTAGAACATCAATTGCTCTGCAAAGTTGTTGTCCTCTCTGGTTCTGGTAATCGTGAGAGCTTGAGCAAGTGCTACCCGACAAGGGAGGCATAGTGAGGGAAAGACAATTGTAGAAAAGCAGTCTGAGTTCGGGAGAGCAGGTTGGTGCTAGTACACCAACAAGAGGGTCGCCTCCTTCCTATCAGTTCTTCAAGAACAACAAGAGTTCTAGGGTATCTATGTGGACTGTTTGTAGAGGTAAGAGTTGTCTACCGCTCAAGAGGACACATCAGACGTAGTCTGTGGTGGAGACCACAGTCCATGGTGAAGACCAAGAGCTACATAGACACCTTCCAAGACATGTCATTGAAGACTGCACATGGCTGTGAGGTATTATCACTGGGCAAGCCCAAGAACCATGTATATCTCACTAAACCCATCCTTCCCATTACATAGTCGTTGATGTGATCTCATGTTATGGGTTTTTGGCCAGTAAATTTTTTGTTTTTGCTGCCTACTCTGAGGCCATAAAACCCAATAGTGATATTAGAACCACGTCAACGTACTGTGTTTTGGGATAAATTGAAATGATCAGATTTTGGTTTTATCGTCATTTATTTATTGCATAAAATGTGAATATTTAAACTGACTAATGTGCATATCCGACGAAATACCACATGTAACCACAAACTAATATACATATATGATATGGTATATATGCAATTGATACGTGTTACCCAAAAATAGTTTTAGTGATGGATGTGTAGCGTGGTTGTGGCTTATAAACTCTATGTGTGCTTGGTTGGTTATAGTTGTTTGCATATCAGTTTGCATACTGAGCCTCAACCTTCTATTCCAGGTGTAACTCAAGATAACTCGAGTCTTCTCTTCTACCTTTTCTCCCCTCGAATGTAACTTGAGGTTTCCCAAAGATTATTGAAAAGTAGAATAGTTTATTTTCTGTTACATCAAAGAAGAAGATGCTCAACACCAGACGAGCTGACTGCCTTGAGAACAGAGGAGGATTGCAAAGATGGAGCCGAATCGACCAGTTGATGGACCAACCTCTTGTTGGAGGTTTCCAGACATTGGAGGCCAAACCGACCAACCAACTGACCAAGAGGTGAGCCGATCGTGTAATAGGATGAGTCAATCAACCCAAAATGGTTCAAGGACAAAGATCTTCATCAACAGCAGGTTGCATATGATGTAGACCTTAGATGACCGTAATTCCTTGTGGCTCCAAGGAATTATAACAGGATGACAATAATCATCACTTTTATCGATATTTCATGTTTCTCGTTGTGGTTATATCATATATATGATACATATTATAATAATGTGGTGATTTTATATGTATATGTACTCATATAAAATCCCTCAAATACATTATTAAAGTCTTAGATGCCTTCCATAAGCGGAACACATGAAAATATTGATCGACCAAGCGCATATTTGCACAAAGCAAAGTACACCATCCATCTCATGGAAGTGTGATGGTAGATATGTAGATTTGCACAAAGTATGGTGTAAATCTATCATGTCAGCTTTTAGGTCAGACTTAACTGGTGACTTGGAGAGCCCAAGACCAGAGGTATGCAGATGATTATGGCAAAGAGTTGCACATATCATCTATCCAAGAGTTTCATATGATGCAATTGGCATGATGGCCAACCTAAATATTCAAGTTGTGGGCGATTAGCCAAAGCTGACTCATAATTTGATGAAATAAGAATCTTGGCCACTTGAAGATTGTATGTTGTAATATTCCAAATTAATACCTGAGGGTTATCAATTTGAACAAAATAATGGGAGCAATAATAATTAAAGGCCTAATTAATATTGTCAAATTTATCAAATCAAACAAATCAAAAATGTTTTGAAAAGTTGCAAAATTCTTTTGTAGAATCCAAATGACAAACACTAATGTTTTATCATTGCGATCAGTTCATAAATGGATAAACTTCAAATCTAGTTTGGGACCTTTGAGAAGTGTTCTCAATGGTGATCATAAACTCAAAAGTCCTTGAAAGACTAGAGCCAGTTGAACCACTCCAAATGCGCCTAAGGCTAAAATTGGATGCTTACTTGAAGTATGCCAATGATGCCTAAGACATCAAGAACCTTATGCTGAGCTATATGAACTATGAGTTGCATAAATATCTTGAAGCATGGACATTCTAAAGATGGTTATACATCTTAAGAATCATGTAAAGCGTGAAAGGTATAATGTCTTCAAAGTGATGTTTGAGTATAATCAGATAGATGGAAATCAAGTATAATATCATATGCTCAATATGATAGTGCATACAGATTAATTGTGACTTCTTATAGGTCAAGAGTTAACCAAACATATGATTCTACAAATCATTGTGTGAATCATATAGCTATAAACTTGTCCGAACCATTGTCTGAAGTGTTTGGCATGTTGATGCCAAAGCATGAATGAATAAAGGACAAAAGTTGTGATAATGATCGGCAGAGTGAAGTCCATAGGCTAAAGCAAGGTCAAGAAGTGTTTTGAAGCCAAGCTAAGGTCCAAATCTTCATCACTCAAGGTATGGAGAAGGGATAAGTGTAAAAGGAATATGTCATTTTTCACTTATAAAGATAAGGAAAGAAAGTTCCACCATTGTCACCTGTTTGACATTGGAAAGGGAAATAACCTCTTTATAGAGGATCTCGGAAAGATGAAAGAGATAGAGATCTCTACTTCAAGACCATAGAAGAAGTAAGCTAGAAAATGTGTGGAGCAAGAGTTGCTACCATTAGAGTTACAATATGATATTCATGGGCATATAATAGAAATAGTGAATTGATATTATACATCTACCATCAATGAAATCTTCATACATCTTGTATGGACAAGAATGTAATGGACTAATATTTCATTTCAAATATATGATCTATGATGGCAATGCCTATGTCTCACTAACTATACTTGATAGTTGAAGAGACAAATTTGTCAAACTTTAATGACTATAATGATGTCATATGTAGTGCATAAATGAGAATTGCATTTCTAGAAATCCATATGACGGATATCTAGACTCATTTTAGTTATTGAACCAATCGAGACATGCTAATGTCATTCATTGAGCAATATGACAATGTTTCTTCACTAGATGTAGTGGGAGAATGATTATTCTATTAAGGATTATACATATTGATGTATATAGACCTTTTAGAATAAATGCTAAAGGTAAACAATATAACTTCAATATATTTACTAATGACCTCAGTAGATATGGTAGTTTGTATTTAATAAAATACAAACAAGATTCTCTTGAAGTATTCATGAGATCACAAATGATGTACATTACAAACTTGGTATAAGTATTAAATTTCAATATGATCGATATGGAAATACTATGAACCAAGAGTTTGAGAATATTTTGGAAGATCATGATAATGTATCATGATGGACTCCATCTGAAACACAATGATAGTGTATCAAGAGAAGAGTATCAGAAAGAAGGAATCACACCTTATTGATTCAGAGTGTGATTACTAGTTAAATCTTCAAATTTCCTTTTGGGCACATCCTTAACACTGGGAATAAAGAGAATCACAAAATGTTGTGGAATCTCAAAGTTCCTTAGGTAACACACAAAACTCATGGTTCTGGTAGAAAACTCCTAGAGATTGAATGATATATGATATCTTATCGACGAGAAGGTGGTGAGTTGATCATATGATGAGTCAACAGTCTACCTAGAAGCTAATGAGAGCCAAAAATAGAGATAGGGCTTGAAGCCATGGAATCCAAGATGGACTCCATGTACATCAACAATGTATGACCTTGGTTCATCCACCTGAAGGTGTAAAACCCATAGGGTACTTTTGAATCTTCCAGAAGAAGACTGACATGGAGGGTAAGTTTTTTGAAAATAGTTTCTAACTAGTTCAAGGTATTGAACATGGTGAACTCTTTTCAACGGTTACCAAGGATAAATCCATCAGGATAATGCTTGTTATTGTAGCTTGATATGACTATGAGATTTGGCATATGGATGTTAAAAACCACATTCCTTAAATGGAACATTGTGCAAGATGTGTATGTAACACAGCCTAAAGGATTTATAATCCAATAATGCATATAAAATCTATAAAGTTGCATAGATCAATCTTTGTATTGAAGAAAGCACCTCAAAACTAGATTTTCAACTTGAAAAGATAGTTAAAAAGTTTGACTTGATTCATAATGAAGATGTAATGTGTGATTATAAGAATCTAGTGGGAGCATATATATATTCCACATATTGATGGGGAGTATCATCCTTATACTACAAAATCTGGCAACGAAGTGCATTCTAAAAGTTTTTTTAGAGAAGCATCCTATGTGATAGAAATTAAGATTTGTAGAGATAGATCACGAGGGATTCTTGTCCTAGGAAAGAGAACATACTTTAGCTAGATGTTGAATGAGTTCATCATGGTGAGAGAGAACTTTTCCATGTTCCATGGAGTTAATATCTCAGGAGCCAAGTGTCCCAATTCTTATGAAGAATAAGAAACACATGGATAGATGTCATATGCATTCACAATTAGATCTATCACGTATGAACTCATCTCGTTAACTAGTATGTATTGGACATGACAAGACAATATGAATGAATTATCTTATATGTATTGGACATGAAAAGAATATACAAACTCATCATCTTGCATGTATTGGACATGAAAAGAAGATATGAAATCCTCATCTTGTATGACAAGATGATATAAATATCCAATTATCTCATATGTATTGGACATGACAAATGGATATCTGTCAAACTCCAGTAAGAGTTACTGGAATACCATAAAGGACAACTTTGTGTACTTGTGAAGTACTAAAAGGATTATTTCTTTAGTTATGGTAATAAGGATGAGTTGGTTGCAAAGAGTTACACTGATGCAAGCTTATGAAATGACAAAATTGTGTTTGACCTTAGAATAAGAATTGTTAGTTGGAAATGTTCCAACATAAAACAATTGATTAATTCTACAATAAGAAGTTGAGTACCTTAGTGTTTTTTTTGGTCGGTAAAAAACTCTATTACTAAATTTTGATGCCAAAACCTTGGGTTCAAGAGAACTTGTGCCCCCATTACAACCAAGGTGAGTAAACACCCCAACAACAAAAGAAACAAAAACTGAGAGAGACTAATCTGCTAAAATAAACCTAATAACTGGAAAGAAGGGAAAAAACCCAACCCTGCTAGAACAAGCAGATACCTGAAGATACATGAAGAAAACAATTCTAAGCTACACAAGCCAACACTGGCATTTGGCTCAATCACTGAAAGTGTGACGACATGAGTAGTTGAATAGTAACTTTAGAACCACTGGAAACCACAAGAATAGAAGAGCTGGTAGCTTTGCCCCCTCTTCAGCCCAACCCCTCATGATGCACAGAATGCATTGAGGCATGATGCCGAGCACCTTGAAGGTGTTCCAATTCAATTGTAGTAGAGTAAGCGAGATGTAGTACAGGGTCCTTCCATTAGCTGACCATTGATAATTGTCTGTGAGTTAGACACCTACCTTTCCTCCACTGGCATTAGAATCATTCATTGAAACTGTGGGATCCAAGTAGGTATCCAACCCCTCTCCATTAGTCGACAACCAACTGATTACTGGGATCCTGCACGGTCCATCTTCATGCAGTAACAGGGGGGATTCAAGGAGAGGAAGAAGAACAATCTGCCCCCCTTTGAACCCAACCCCACGTAAGCCACCTGTTTGCACAGTGGCCCCTCCTTGAACACCTAGAGGGCATTCGAACTCATGGCTTCAGAGGAGCACACACAACGTGGGAAAGATTGGAATCTGCCCCCCATCGCCACTGATGGGTAACGAGGATTCCATGGAGGAATCCAGCATCACATACTAGTGGGAAAGAACCACCCGTGAGCAGCAAGAAACGACCCAAGCCGCCCTACGAGCTACACCGAACTTGAGGGCACTTATCATTCCTCAGCCACCCATCACCATAACCCAAACTGAAGGAGAAGGCCTGGAAGCATGGTACCTTGGTGGAGAGAACACACCGCCGGAATGCCTAGCAGGGCTCTGCCGCCATCTCCGTCGTCGGGGCGCTTCTGGGATGATGTCGTTGTTTGCCTTTGCCCTGGATAGGTCCATAAATTGGACCGGGGAAGGAGGATCGCTGGTATCTGACAAGGGGATCGAGGAACCCCTCATCTTTGCCTGGACAAAGCAGTAGCACAGAGAAGCAGACCTACAATACAACTCCTCTCTACCCGTCACTCTTGAACGAGGTGGAGTCGACTAGGTCAAAAATGCTGCTTCATGCCCTGGATCAACCTCCGACACAGCGCATCCCATCGCCTCCACAACCCATCTATGAGGCGACCCAAAGACATCGACTGGGAGCGCCGCTAGTTCTCCATCTCCAGGATCTCTACTGTTCAAGCTAGGACCAAAGCCGATGGGGCCAGGGGAAGGAAAGCAGCAAGGCGCTGCTCCCTCCCCCCAATGATAGCCACCGGAAGGGTTCTTCTACCTAGAAACTCAAGTCAAAGTAGTACCTTAGTGTTATGAACACTGTAAAGGATATTGTATGCATCTAGATGTTCATATGGATGAACTTATGAGGTTTTGATCATTAGTGACTCAATAGTAATATTGTGACAGCAATGGAGCTATTGGTTAGGCAAAGGAATTTCAGATAGCATAGTACAACACTTACATCCCATACAAGTTGTCGTATAATGAGGGGATGTGAAACATTCAATATACCAACTTGAAGCAAATGTTACTTACCTTCTATAAAAGCAATTGTGCAGTAGAAACATGATGGATAGGTTAAGATCAATTGGAATATGATTTGTGGGTGATTGGCTCTAAGTGCAAGTGGGAGTCTGTTGGTATAGTATGCCCAGAGAGCCAATCATATGATGATTGCAATGAGGCATATGATACTTGATTTGATAATGTTAAAGGTAATTATGTCTATTATGTTTGTCTCAGTTATGAGATGATGACACATGCATGATAGATGTCTAAAGAATGATGACATATGTCTTCAGGTTGAGAACCTGAACAATAAGATCAAATCTATGATAAGAGTGCATACATTCTTGACATGTCCCTAGTTGGATATTACTGTGGAAGAAAAATAGACAAAAGTAATACATAAGACTAGAGTGTGTGTTGACTGATGATAGAATCTCATTAGTCATGATATATGATAGCAAGTCAAGCATATAGATATATGTTAGAGAACAATATACCAGACAGACCCACTGTGAGAGTAATACATGGATACCATAGAATGGTAGTCACAATCATCTCTCATAGTGATGGTTGTGATGGTGATTCTTATTGCTAAAATCACTACACTCCTCACATGTCGTTGGGTAAACTTAGACATCATCAAACGCAGTCTTGAAACATGGGTTGTTATAAAGGTGATAGTTGGGTGACTTTGACACATGGGGATAGACTACGAGTGATAGACATGGGATTTGTCCCTCCTACAAGGAGTATGATATATAGGGCCCCTTGATAAGAGAGACTGAGAATTGTATGACCATACTCATGTGATTCAATATATGATATGTGAACTCAAATGCATCTCAGATAGTCTGCTCTAGGTCAAGGAACATGGATTGAATGTTGAAGAGGATGGCATTCCATGCCTTGAGTTCAATCTGGATGTCAATGACAAAAGGAACTATACGATCACTATAACACTAATCACAAATTTTAGGTTGAAGTTTTTCTCC
This sequence comes from Alisma plantago-aquatica, assembly GCA_963693085.1. Lineage (NCBI taxonomy): Eukaryota > Viridiplantae > Streptophyta > Magnoliopsida > Alismatales > Alismataceae > Alisma > Alisma plantago-aquatica. The sequence continues at coordinate 886,319,095 of OY856411.1, forward strand.
AACATTCTGAGTTACTTGGGTAGCACTGATGAGTTACTAGATTCCTCTCATTACTTGTGATGTCATAAGTTGTTATGAACATTCACTGCCAATGTAAATTGGAACTTATAGGGTGAGACACATAGGATACCCCTGGCAGACGAGATTGTCCATGAATGATGTTTAGATTGAGACTAAAGGTGTTTAGGTACTCAATTAAACATAAAATTGACTTATTGGACTCAGAACTATCAAATTCAAGTGTTGAACTAGCTGGTTAGAGTGTCAACTCAATTCGAGACTAACTAGAAATGTCAGGACTGCCAACCGACTATTTCACCCTTGTAAGTCAATCGGCTGGTGTGAGCCAACCGACCAGTTCACTTGGTGAATCGAGCGGCTCACAGTCCTACCAATGGAGGAAATTGGGATTTTCCCGGTTGGAGGAAAACGTTCATGTTTCACTTGTTGAATTTGATTGAAATAAGGATTAATCTTTGAATTAATTGGAAAGGATTGGGAAAATTCAATTGTAGGTGAGTCTGGGAAGTGAAACGATCAGTTCAATAGGTGAACTGATTGACTCACACTCCGAATCGACCATTTCACTTGTGAACCAACCGGTTCACCTACCACAATACAAACTATTCATGGAATTTCTTGATCCTTCTACTTCCGAACAGACTGGGTACCCGACCCTGCCCTCTACTATAAATAGAGGGGTACCGGGGGCTTCTCAAAACACACAACTTAGAACGTCAGTTTCTCTACAAAGTTGTTGTCCTTTCTGGTTTTAGTAACTGAGAGAGCCTGAGAAAGTGCTACCCACTAGGGAGGCACAGTGAAGAAAAGATAATTGTAGAAAAATAGTCTGATTTTGGGAGATTAGGTTGGTGCTAGTACACCAACAAGAGGGTTGTCTCCTTCCTGCTAGTTCTTCTAGAATGGTAGGAGTTCTAGGTTTTCTATGTGGACTATCTGTAGTGGCAGGAGATATCTTCCGCTCAAGAGGACACTTCATCCACAGTCCATGGTGGAGGCCAGAGTCCATGGAGAAGACCAGGAGCTTCACAGACACCGTCCAAGACATGACATTGAAGATCGCACATGGCTGCAAGGTATTGTTATTGGGAAAGACCAAGGACCAGGTATATCTCACTAAAACCATCCTTCCTATTATATAGTCATTGATGCGATCTCCTGTTATGGGTTAACATCCAGTAAAATTTTTGTTTCCGCTGCCTACTCTGAGGCCATACAACCCAATAGTGGTATAAGAGCCACATCAATGTACTGTGTTTTGGGATAAATCAAAATGATCGGATTTTGGTTTTATCATCATTTATTTATTGCATATGATACAAATATTTAAACTGACTAATGTGCATATTTGACTAAATACCACATGCGACCACAAACTAATATACATATATGATATGGTATATATGCAATTGATATGTGTCTGCCTAAAACAATTTTGATGATGGATGTGTAGCATGCTTATGGCCTATAAACCCTATGTGTGCTTGGTTGGTTATGGTTGTTTGCATCTCGGTTTGCATACTGAGCCTCTACCTTCTATTCCAGATGTAACTCGAGATAACTTGAGTCTTCTCTTCTACCTTTGCTCCCCTCAAATGTAACTAAGGTGTCCCAAAGTTTATGTAAAGGTAGGATAGTTTATTTTTTGTTACATCAAAGAAGAACCGGACGAGCCGAACGCCTGGAGGACCGAGGAGGATTGCTAAGATGGAGCCAAATCGACCAGTTGATGGCCCAATCGCTTGTTGAAGGTGTCTAGCCATTGGAGGCTAGGCCGACCAACCAACCGACTAAGAGGTGAGCCGATTGTGTCATAGGATGAGCCGATCAGCCTAGAATGGTTCAAGCACAAAGATCTTCATCAACAGTACGTTGCATATGTTGTACACCTTAGATGACCGTAATTCCTTCTAGCTCCAAGGAATTATAATAGGATGGCCATAATCATCACTTTTATCGATATTGCATGTTTCTCGTTGTGATTATATCATGTATATAATACGTACTATAATACTATGGTGATTGGATATGTATATGTACTTATATAAAATCCCTCAAATATAATATTAAAGTCTTAGATGCCTTCCATAAGTGGAACACATGAAAAGCTTGATCAACCAACTGTAGATTTGCACAAAGCAAAGTACGGTGTTCATCTCGTGGAAGTGTGATGGTAGATATGTAGATTTACACAAAGTATGGTGCATATCTATCATGTTGACTTTTGGGTCAGACTTAACTGGTGACTTGGAGAGACTAAACCTAGAGGCATGGAGATGATTATGGAAAAGAGTTGCACATATTATCTGTCCAAGAGTTTCATATGATGCAATTGGCATGATGGCCTACCTAAATAGTCAAGTTGTGGGCGATCAGCCAAACCTGACTCATAATTTGATAAAATATGGATCTTGGCCACTAGAATATTGTACACTACAATCTTCTGAATTGATACATGAGGGTTATCAATTTGAACAAAATACTGGGAGCGATAATAATTAAAGGTCTAATTAATATCTTCAAATTTATCAAATCAAACAAATCAAAAATGTTTTGAAAAGTGGACAAATTCTTTCATATAATCCAAATGATAAACACAAATGCATTATCATTGCGATTAGTTCATAAACAGATAAACTTTAACTCTGGTTTGGGGCCTTTGAGAAGTGCTCTCAATGGTGAGTGTAAACTCTAAAGTCCTTGAAAGACCAGAGCTAGTTGAATTCCTCCAAATGTGCCTAAGGCTAAAATTGGATTCTTACTTGAAGTATGACAATATGCCTAAGACATCAAGAACCTTATGCTGAGCTATATGAACTATGTGTTGCATAAATAAGTTGAAGCATGGACATTCTCGAGATGGTTATACATCTTAAGAATCATGTAAATCATGAAAGGTATGATGTCTTCAAAATGATGTTTGCGTATAATCAGACAGACAGAAATCAAGTATAATCTCATATGCTCAATATGATTGTGCATAAAGATTAACTGTGATTTCTTATAGGACAAGAGTTGACCAAACATATGATTCTACAAATTGTTGTGTGAATCATATAGCCAGAAAATTGGCCAAACCATTGTCTTAAGTGCTTGCCATGTTGATGCCAAAGCATGAATGAAGAAGGGACAAAACCTATGATAATGATCAGTAGAGTGAAGTCCATAGGATAAAGAAAGGTCAAGAAGTGTTTTGAAGCCAAGCTAAGGTCCAAATCTTCATCACTCAAGATATGGAGAAGGGATAAGGGTAAAGGGAATATGTCCTTTTTCACTTATAAAGATAAGGAAAGAAAGTTCTGCCATTGTCACCTGTTTGACATTGGAAAGGGAAATAACCTCTTTATAGAGGATCTCAGTAAGATGAAAGAGATAGAGATCTCTATTTCAGGACCTAAGAAGAAGCAATCTTGAAACTGTGCGGAGCAAGAGTTGCTACCATTACAGTTACAATATGACATTCATGGGCATATAATATAATTAGTGAATTGATATTATACATATGCCATCAATGAAATCGTCATACATCTTGTATAGACAAGAATGTAGTGGAATGATATTTCATTTTAAAGATATGTTCTTTGATGGCAATGCCTATGTCTCACTAACTATACTTGATAGTTGAAGAGACAAATGTGTCAAACTTGAATGCCTATAGTGATGTCATATGTAGTGCATAAATGAGAATTGCATTTCTAGAAATCCATATGATGGTTATCTAGACTCATTTTATTTTATTGAACCAATAGAGACATGCTAATCTCATTCATTGAGAAATATGACAATGTTTCTTCACTAGATGTAGTGGGACAATGATTATTCTATTAAGGATTATACATATTGATGTATATAGACCTTTTAGAATAAATGCTAAAGGTAATGAATTACACTTCAATATATTTACTAATGACCTCAATAGATATGGTAGTTTGTATTTAATAAAATACAAACATGAATCTCTTGAAGTGTTCAAGGAGATCACAAATGTAGTACATAACAAGGTTGGTATAAGTATTAAATTTTGATATGATCAATATGGATATACTATGAACCAAGAGTTTGAGAACCTTCTAGAAGATCATGATAATGTATCATGATGGACTCCATCTGAAACACAATGATTGTGTATCAGAAAGAGGGAATCACAACTTGTTGAGTTAGAGTGTGATTACAAGCTAAATCTTCAAATTTCCTTTTGGGGACATGCTTAACATTGGGAATAAAGAGAATCACAAAATATTATGGAATCCCAAAGTTCCTTAAGTAACACATATAACTCATTGTTCTGGTAGAAAACTCCTAGAGCTTTAATGATATATGATATCTTATGGACAAGAAGGCGGCGATTTGATCATATGATGAGTCAATAGTCTACCTAGAAGCTAATGAGAGCCAAAAACTAAGATAGGGCTTGAAGCCATGAAATCCAAGATGGACTCCATGTACATCAACAAAGTATGACCTTGGTTCATCCACCTGATGGAGTAAAACCCATAGGGTTCTTTTGGGTCTTCCAGAAGAAGACTGACATGGAGGGTAAGTTGGTTGAAAATAGTTTCTAACAAGTTCAAGATATTGAACATGGTAAAATCTTTTCAATAGTTGCCATGGATAAATCCATCAGGATAATGCATGCTATTATAGCTTAATATGACTATGAGATTTGGCATAATGATGTTAAAAACTGCATTCCTTAAATGGAATATTGTGCAGGATGTGTAAGTAACACATCCTAAAGGTTTTATAATCTAATAATGCAAATAAAGTCTATAAAGGTACATAGATCAATCACTGGATTGAAGTAAGCACCTCATAACTAGATCTTCAATTGTACAAGATAGTCAAAGAGTTTGGCTTGAATCAGAATGAAGATATAATGTGTGATTACAAGAATTTAAAGGGAGCATATATATATTCCACATATTGATGGGGAGTATCATTCTTATACTACAAAATATGGCAATGAAGTGCATTCTAAAAGTTTTTTTTAGAGAAGCATCCTATGTTATAGGAATCAAGATATATAGAGATAGATTACATGGGCTTCTTGTCCTAGGAAAGAGAACATACTTTGGCTAGATTCTGAATGAGTTCAGCATGGTGAGAGAGAACTTATCCATGTTCCATGGAGTTAGTCTCTCAGGAGCCAAGTGTCCCAATTCTTATGAAGAATAAGGAACACATGGATAGATGACATATGCATTCACAATTGCATCTATCACGTATGAACTCATCTCATTATCTAGTATGTATTAGACATGAAAAGAAAGTATGGACTTATTATCTTCTATGTATTGGACATGAAAAGAATATACGAACTCATCATCTTGTATGTATTGGGCATGACAAGAAGATATGAAATCATCATCTTGTATGACAAGATGATATAAATATCCAGTTATCTCATATGTATTGGACATGACAAATGGATATCTGTCGAACTCCAGTAAGAGTTACTAGAATACCATAAACAACATCCTTGTATACTTAGGAAGTACTAAAAGGATTATTTCTTTAGTTATGGAAATAAGGAAGAGTTGGGTGTAAAGTGTTACACTGATGCAAGCTTCCAAAATGACAAAATTGTGTTTGACCTTGGAATAAGAATTGTTAGTTGGAAATGTTCCAACATAAAACAATTGATTAAATCTACAATAAGAAGCTGAGTAAATTAGTGTTACGAAAATTGTAAATGATACTGTATGCATCTAGAAGTTCACATGGATGAACTTATGAGGTTTCGACCATTGGTGACTCAATGGTAATATTGTGACAACAATGGAGCTACTAGTTAGGCAAAGGAATTTCAGATAGCATACTATGACACTTCCATCTCATATGAGTTTTTGTACAGTGAGGGGATGTAAAACATGCAATATACCGACTTGAAGCAAATGTTGCTTACCCACTATAAAAGCACTTGTGCAACAGAAACATGATGGAAATGTTAAGATCACTTGGAATATGATTTGTGGGTGATTATCTCTAAGTGCAAGTGGGAGTCTGTTGGTATAGTATGCCCAGAGAGCCAATCATATGATGATTGCAATGAGGCATATGATACTTGATTTGATAATGACAAAGGTAATCCTGTCTATTATGTTTGTCTCATTCATGAGATGATGACAAATACATGATAGATGTTTAAAGAATGATGTGACTTAATGACATATGTCTTCAGGTTGAGGACCTGAATAATGAGATCATATGTATGTAAGAGTACATACGTTCTTGACATGTCCCTAGTCAGATATTACTGTGGAAGAAAAATAGACAACAGTAATACATGAGACTAGAGTGTATGTTGACTGATAATAGAGTCTCATTAGTCATGATATATGATATCAAGTCAAGCACATAGATATATGTTAGAGAACAGTATATCATACAGACCCACCGTGAGAGTGATACATTAATACCATGGAATGGTAGTCACAATTGTCTCACATTGGGATGGTGGTGATAGTGATTATTAGACCTAAAATTACTACACTTGTCACATGTCGTTGGGTACATTTAGACATCATCAAATGTAGTCTTGAAACATGGGTTGTTATAAAGGTGATAGTTGGGTGACTTTGACTCATGGGGATAGACTGTTAGTGATAGAGAAGGGATTTGTCCCCCTCCTATAAGGGGTATGATATCCATGTACCCTTGATAAGCGAGACGGAGAATTGTATGGACATACTCATGTGATTCAATATATGATATGTGAACTTAAATGCATCTCAAACAATCTTCTCTAGGTTAAGGAACATAGATTGAATGTTGAAGAGGATGACATTCCATGCCTTGAGTTCAATCCATATGTCAATGACAAAAGGAACTACATGATCACTGTAAAACTAATCACAGATTGTAGGTTAAAGTTGTTCTCCAACTTTCTGAGTTACATGGGTAGCAATGATGAGTTACTAGATTCCTCTCATTGCTTGTGATGTCATAAGTTGTTATGAACATTCACTGCCAATGTAAATTGGAACCTATAGGGTCACACACATAGGATACCCCTGGAAGAGGAGATTGTCCATGAATTATGTTTAGATTGAGACTAAAGGTGTTTAGGTACTTAATTAAACATACAATTGACTAACTGGACTCAGAACTATCAAGTTCAAGTGTTGAACTAGCTGGTTAGAGTTTTAGGTCAATTGGAGATAGTACTGACAATGTCAGGACTGCCAACCGACTAGTTCACCCTTGTGAGCCAATCGGCTGGTGTGAGCCAACTGACCGGTTCACTTTGTGAACTGGGTGGCTCACAGTCCTGTCAACCGAGGAAATTGGGATCCCAGTTGGAGGAAACTTTCACATTTCACTTGTTCAATTCGATTGAAATAAGGATTAATCTTTGAATTAATTGGAAATGATTGAGGAAAGTAAATTACAGGTAATCCTGGGAAGTGAAATGACCAGTTCACTAGGTGAACCAATTGGATCACACTACCAATTGACCAGTTCACTTGTAAACTGACCGATTCACCTGCCACATTACAAACTATTCATAGAATTTTTGGATCCTTCTACTGTCAAATAAATTGGGAACCCTGACCATGCCCTCTATGATAAATATAGGGGTACTGGGGGCTTCTCAGAACACACAACTTACAACATCAGTTGCTTTGCAAAGTTTTTGTCCTCTCTGGTTCTGGTAATCGAGAGAGCCCGAGCAAGTGCTACCCGACTAGGGAGGCACAATGAGGGAAAGAAAACTATAGAAAAGTAGTATGAGTTCTTCAGAGTAGGTTGATGATAGTATGCCAACAGGAGGGTCGTCTCCTTCCTGCCAATTCTTCTAGAATGGCTGGAGATCCAGGTGGTCCACATGGAATAACTGTAGAGGCAGGAGATGTCTGTCACTCAAGAGGACACCTCAGTTGCAGTCCATGGTGGAGGCCAGAGTCCATGGCAAAGACCAAGAGCTGCACAAACACCGTTTAAGACATGGCATTGAAGACCGCACATGGCTGTGAGGTTTTGTCACTGTGCAAGCCCAATGACTAGGTATATCTCACTAAAACTATCCTTCCCATTACATAGTCATTGATGTGATATCCTGTTATGGGTTAATGGTCAGTAAAATTTTGGTTTCTGCTGCCTACTCTGAGGCCATAAAACCCAATAGTGGTTTCAGAGCCATGTCAACGTACTGTGTTTTAGGATAAATCGAAATGATCAGATTTTGGTTTTATTGTCATTTATTTATTACATACGATGTGAATATTTAAACTGACTAATGTGCATATCTGACCAAATACCACATGCGACCATAAACTAATATACATATATGATATGGTATATATGCAATTGATATGTGTCGCCCCAAAACGATTTTGATGGTGGATGTGTAGCGTGGTTATGGCCTATAAACCCTATGTGTGCTTGGTTGGTTATGGTTGTTAGCATCTCGGTCTGCATGCTGAGCCTCTACCTTCTATTCCAGATGTAACTCAAGATAACTTAAGTCTTCTCTTCTACCTTTGCTCCCCTCAAATGTAACTCGAGGTTTCCCAAAGATTATGTAAAAGTAGGATAATTTATTTTCTATTACATCAAAGAAGAAGATGCTCAACACCAGACAAGCTGACCACCTGGAGGACCTAGGAGGATTGCGAAGATGGAGCTGGATCGACCGGCTGATGGCCCAACTACTTGTTGGATGTGTCTAGAAATTAGAGGCCAGACCGACCAACCAACCGACCAAGAGGTGAGCCGATCCTGTCATAGGATGAGCCAATCAACCTAGAATGGTTCAAGCATAAAGATCTTCATCAATAGCAGGTTGCATATGATGTAGACCTTAGATGACCACAATTCATTGTGGCTCCAAGTAATTATAATAGGATGGCTATAATCATCACTTTTATCGATATTGCATGTTTCTCGTTGTGGTTATATCATGTGTATGATACGTACTATAATAATGTCGTGATTGGATATGTATATGTACTTGTATAAAATACCTCAAATACAATATTAAAGTCTTATATGCATTCCATAAGTGACACACATGAAAAGCTTGATTGACCAAGTGCATATTCTCACAAAGCATAGTATGTCGTCCATCTCGTGGAATTGTGACGGTAGATATGTAGATTTGCACAAAGTATGGTGCATATCTATCATGTCATCTTTTGGGTTGGACTTAACTAGTGACATGGTGAGCCCAAGCCCAGAGGCATGCAGATGATTATGGCAAAGAGTTGCACATATTATCTATCCAAGAGTTGCATATGATGCAATTGGCATGATGGCCTACCTAAATAGTCAAGTTGTGGGCGATCGACCAAAGTTGACTCATAATTGCATAAATAATGGATCTTGGCCACAAGAAGATTGTACGCTACAATCTTCTGAATTGATACACGAGGGTTATCAATTTGAACAAAATAGTGGGAGCGATAATAATTAAAGGCCTAATTAATATCGTCAAATTTAGCAAATCAAATAAAACAAAAATGTTTTGAAAAGTTGCAAAATTCTTTTGTAGAATCCAAATGACAAACACAAATGCATTATCATTGCGATCAGTTCATAAATGAATAAACTTCAAATCTAGTTTGGGACCTTTGAGAAATGTTCTCAATGGTGAGTGTAAACTCTAAAGTCCTTGAAAGACCAGAGCCAGTTGAACCCCTTCAAATGCGCCTAAGGCTAAAATTGGATGCTTACTTGAAGTAAGCCAATGATGCCTAAGAGATCAAGAACCTTATTCTGAGCTATATGAACTATGAGTTGAATAAATAGCTTGAAGAATGGACATTCTCGAGATGGTTATACATCTTAAGAATCATGTAAAGCATTAAAGGTATAATGTCTTCAAAGAGATGTCTGAGTATAATCAAATAGATGGAAATCAAGTATAATCTCATATGTCCAATATCATTGTGCATATAGATTAACTGTGATTTCTTATAGGTCAAGAGTTTATGAAACATATGATTCTATAAATCGTTGTGTGAATCATATAGCAAAGAACTTGGCAAAACAATTGTCTGAAGTGCATGGCATGTTGATGCCAAAGCATGAATGAAGAAAGTACAAAACCTATGATAATGATCAGTAGAGTGAAGTCAACAGGATAAAGCAAGGTCAAGAAGTGTTTTGAAGCCATGCTAAGGTCCAAATCTTCATCAGTCAAGATATGGAGAAGGGATAAGTATGAAGGGAATATGTCCTTTTTCACTTACAAAGATAAGGAAAGAAAGAGCCACCATTGTCACATGTTTGGCATTGGAAAGGGAAATAACCTCTTTATAGAGGATCTGGGTAAGATGAAAGAGATAGAGATCTCTACTTCAGGAGCTAAGAAGAATTAAGCTAGAAACTATGCAGAGCAAGAGTTGCTACCATTACAATTACAATTTGACATTCATGAGTATATAATAGAAATAGTTAATTGATATTGTACATCTTCCATCAATGAAATTGTCATACATCTTGTATGGACAAGAATGTAATGGATTGATATTTCATTTTAAAAAATGATCTTTGATGGCAATGCCTATGTCTCACTAACTATACTTGATAGTTCAAGAGACAAATGTGTCAAACTTGATTGCCTATAGTGATGTCATCTGTAGTGCATAAAAGAGAATTACATTTCTAGAAATCTATATGATGTTTATCTAGACTCATTTTGGTTATTGAACTAATAGATACATGCTAATCTAATTCATTTAGCAATATGACAAAGTTTCTTCACTAGATAAGGTGGGAGAATGATTATTCTATTAAGGATTATACATATTGATGTATATAGACCTTTTAGAATAAATGCTAAGGTAATAAATAGTACTTCAATATATTTACTAATGACTTCAGTAGATATGGTAGTTTGTATTAAATAAAATACAAACATGGTTCAAGGATATCATAAATGAAGTACATAACAAACTTGGTATAAGTATTAAATTTCAATATGATCGATATGGAAATACTATGAACCATGTGTTTGAGAACCTTCTGGAAGATTATGATAATGTATCATGATGGACTCCATCTGAAACACAATGATAGTGTATCAGAAAGAAGCAATCACACCTTGTTGAGTCGGAGTGTGATTACTTGCTAAATCTTCAAATTTCCTTTTAGGCACATGCTTAGCACTGGGAATAAAGAGAATCACAAAATGGTGTGGAATCTCAATGTTCCTTAAGTAACACACTAAACACACGGTTCTGGTAGAAAAATCCTAGATCTTGGATGACATATGATATCTTATGGACAAGAAGGCAGTGAGTTGATCATATGATGAGTCAACAGTCTACCTAGAGGCTAATGAGAGGCAAAAAGTAACATTGGCTTGAAGCCATGAAATCTAAGATGGACTCCATGTACATCAAAAAAGTATGACCTTGGTTGATCCACTTGAAGGATTAAAACCAATAGGGTACTTTTGGGTCTTCCGGAAGAAGACTGAAATGGAGGGTAAGTTGGTTGAAAAGAATTTCTAACGAGTTCAGTCTATTAAACATGGTGAAATTTTTTCAGCAACTACTAAGGATAAATCCATCAGGATAATGCTTGCTATTGTAGCTTAATATGACTATGAGATTTGGCATATGGATGTTAAAAACTGCATTCCTTAAATGGAATATTGTGCAGGATGTGTATGTAACATAGCCAAAAGGTTTTATAATCTGATAATTCAAATAAATCCTATAAAGCTGCATAGTTCAATCTTTGGATTGAAGCAAGCACCACAGAACTAGATCTTCAACTTGACAAGATAGCCAAAGAGTTTGACTTGAGTCAGAATCAAGATTTAATGTGTGATTACAAGAATTTAGTGGGAGAATATATATATTCCACATATTGATGGGGAGTATCGTCCTTATACTACAAAATCTGGCAACAAAGTACATTCTAAAAGTTTTTTTAGAGAAGCATCCTTTGTGATAGGAATCAAGATCTGTAGAGATAGATCATGAGGGCTTGTGGTCCTAGGAAAGAGAACATACTTTGGCTAGATGTTGAATGAGTTCAGCATGGTGAGAGAGAACTTGTCCATGTTCTGTGGAGTTAGTCTCTCAAGAGCCAAGTGTCCCAATTCTTATGAAGAATAAGGAACACATGGATAGATTCCATATGCATTCACAATTGGATCTACCATGTATGAACTCATCTTGTTATCTAGTATGTATTGGAAATGACAAGAAAATACGAACTAATTATCTTGTATGTATTGGACATGAAAAGAATATACAAACTCATCATCTTGTATGTATTGGACATGACAAGAAGATATGAAATCATCATATTGTATGACAAGATGATATAAATATCAAGTTATCTTGTATGTATTGGACATGACGAATGGATAACTATCAACTCTGGTAAGAGTTACTGGAATACCATAAAAGACATCTTTAAAAGGATTAGTTCTTTAGTTATGGTAATCAGAAAGAGTTGGGTGTAAAGAGTTACACCGATGCAAGCTTCTAAAATGACAAAATTGTGTTTGACCTTAGAATAAGAGATGTTAGTTGGAAATGTTCGAACATAAAATAATTGATTAATTCTACAATAAGAAGTTGTGTACCTTAGTGTTACGAACACTGTAAAGGATATTGTATGCATCTAGAAATTCATATGGATGAACTTATGAGGTTTTGACCATTGGTGACTCGATAGTAATATTTTGGCAACAATGGAGCTACTGGTTAGGCAAAGGAATTTCTGATATCATACAATGGCACTTCCATCTCATACGAATTGTCGTACAATGAGGGGATGTGAAACATGCAATATACCGACTTGAAGAAAATGTTACTTACTTGCTATAAAAGCACTTGTGTACCAGAAACATGATCGACATGTTAAGATCAGTAGGAATATGATTTGTGGGTGATTGGCTCTAAGTGAAAGTGGGAGTTTATTGGTATAGTATGCCCAGAGATCCAATCATATGATGATCGCAATGAGGCATATGATACTTGATTTAATAATGATAAAGGTAATTCTATCTATTATGTTTACCTTAGTCATGAGAGGATGACACATACATGATAGATGTCTAAAGAATGATGTGACTCGATGACATATGTCTTCAGGTTCAGGACCTGAACAATGAGATCATATGTATGATAAGAGTACATGCGTTCTTGACATGTCCTTAATTGATACTATGGAAAAAATAGACAACAGTAATACATAAGACTAGAGTGTGTGTTGACTGATGATAGTCTCATTAGTCATGATATATGATATCAAGTCAAGCACATAGATATATGTTAGAGAATAGTATATCAGACAGACCCACTGTGCGAGTGATACATGGATACAATGGAATGGTAGTCACAATCGTCTCTCATAGTGATGGTGGTGATAATGATTCTTAGACCTAATATCACTACAATCGTCACATGTCGTTGGGTACACTTAAACATCATCAAACCTAGTGCTGAAACATGGGTTTTTATAAAGGTGATAGTTGGGTAACATTGACACATGGGGATAGACTTTGAGTGATAGACATGAGATTTGTCCCTCCTACAAGGAGTATGATATCTAGGGCCCCTTGATAAGCAAGATAGAGAATTGTATGGCCATATTCATGTGATTCAATATATGATATGTGAACTCAAATGCATCTCAGACAGTCTGCTATAGGTCAAGGAACATGGATTGAATGTTGAAGAGGATGACATTCCATGCCTCGAGTTCAATCTAGATGTCAATGACAAAAGAAACTATAGATCACTATAACACTAATCACAAATTTTAGGTTGAAGTTGTTCTCCAGCATTCTGAGTTATTTGGGTAGCAATGATGAGTTACTAGATTCCTCTCATTACTTGTGATGTCATAAGTTGTTATGAACATTCACTGTCAACGTAAATTGGAACCTGTAGGGTCACATACATAGGATACCCTTGGAAGAGGATATTGTCCATGAATGATGTTTAGATTGAGACTAAAGGTGTTTAGGTACTCAATTAAACATACAATTGACTGAAAAGACTCTAAACTATCAAGTTCAAGTGTTGAACTTGCTAGTTAGAGTGTCAGGTCGATCGGAGACTGTACTGGTAATGTCAGGACTGGCAACTGATCAGTTCACCCTTGTGAGCGTGCCAATCCACTGGTGTGAGCCAACTGACTGATTCACTTGGTGAACTGGGAGGCTCCCAATCCTACCAACTGAGGAAATTGGGATTTGTCTGTTGGAGGAAAACTTTCATGTTTCACTTGTTCAATTCGATTAAAAGTAAGGAACAATCTTTGAGTTAATTGGAAACGATTGTGGAAAGTCAATTGTCGGTAAGGCTAGGAAGTGAAATGACCAGTTCACTAGGTGAACAGATCGACTCACACTCCCAACTGACTGGTTCACTTGTGAACCAACCAGTTCTCTTGCCATAGTACAAACTATTCATGGAATTTCTATTTCCTTCTACTCCCAAACAGAATGGGAACCCTGACCCGACCCAATACTATAAATAGAGGGGTACTGGGGGCTTGTCAAAATACACAACTTAGAACATCAGTTTCTCTGCAAAGTTGTTGTCCTCTCTGGTTCTGGTAACTGAAAGAGCCCGAGCAAGTGCTATCCGACTAGGGCGGCATAGTGAGGGAAAGACAACTGCAGAAAAGTACTCTGAGTTCGGTACAACAGGTTGGTGCTAGTACACTAATAGGAGGGTCATCTCCTTCCTACCAGTTATTCTAGAATGGTAGGAGTTCCAGGTTGTCCATGTGGACTATCTACAGAGGCTAGAGATGTCTTTTTCTCAAGAGGACATGTCAACTATAGTCTGTGGTGGAGGCCAGAGTCCATGGCGAAGACCAGAAGCTGCACAGACACCATCCAAGACATGGCATTGAAGACCGCACATGGATGTGAGGTATTGTTACTAGGCAAGCCCAAGGACCAAGTATATCTAACTAAAACCATCCTCCCCATTACATAGTCATTGATGTGGTCTCCTATTATTATTTAAGGGCCAATAATTTTTTTGTTTCCGTTTCCTACTCTGAAGCCATAAAACCCAACAATGGTATCAGAGCCACGTCAACGTACTGTGTTTTAGGATAAATCAAAATTATCGGATTTTGGTTTTATCGTCATTTATATATTGCATACGATGTGAATATTTAAATTGACTAATGTGCATATCTGACTAAGTACCACATGTGACCACAAACTAATATACATATACGAAATGGTATATATACAATTGATTTTTGTTTCCCTAAAACGGTTTTGATGGTGGATGTGTAGCGTGGTTATGGCCTATAAAACCTATGTGTGCCAGGTTGGTTATGGTTGTTTGCATATCAGTTTGCATAACGATCCTCTACCTTCTATTCCTGATGTAACTCGAGATAACTAAATTCTTATCTTCTACCTCTTCTCCCCTCAAATGTAACTCCAGGTTTCCCAAAGATTATGTAAAAGTAGGATAGTTTATTTTCTGTTAAATCAATGAAGAATACGCTCAACACCAGATGAGCTGACCACCTAGAGGACCGATGAGGATTGCTAAGTTGGAGCCACATTGACCGGCTGATGGCCTAACCTCTTATTGGAGGTGTCCAGTCATTGGAGGCCAGACAGACCAACCAACCGACCAAGAGGTGAGCCAATCATGTCATAGGATTAGCCAATCAACCCAGAATGGTTCAAGAACAAAGATCTTCATCAATAGAAGGTTGCATATGATGTAGACCTTAGATGACTGTAATTACTTGTGACTCCAAGGAATTATAATTGGATGGTCATAATCATCACTTTTATCGATATTGCATGTTTCTCGTTGTGGTTATATCATGTATATGATACATACTACAATAATTTGGTGATTGGATATGTATATATACTTATATAAAATACCTTAAATATAATATTAAAGTCTTAGATGCCTTCCATAAGTGGCACACATGAAAATCTTGATCGAACAAGCACAGATTTGCACAAAGCATAGTACTGTATCCATCTCATGGAAGTGTGATGGTAGATATGTAGATTTGCATAAAGTATGGTGCATATATATCATGTCGGCTTTTGGGTCAGACTTAACTGGAGACTTGGAGTGCACAAGCCCAAAGGCATGCAAATGATTATGGCAAAGAGTTGTGCATATCATCTATCCAAGAATTGCATATGATGCAATTGGCATGATGGCCTAACTAAATAGTCAAGTTGTGGGCGATCAACCAAAGGTGACTCATAATTTAATGAATATGGATCTTGGCCACTAGAAGATTTTACACTATAATCTTCCGAATTGATACATGAGGGTTATCAATTTGAACAAAATAGTGGGAGCGATAATAATTACATGCCTAATTAATATCATCAAATTTATCAAATCAAACAAATAAAAAATGTTTTGAAAAGTTGCAAAATTATTTTGTAGAATCCAAATGGCAAACACAAATGCATTATCATTGCGATCAGTTCATAAATGGATAAACTTCAAATCTGTTTTAGGACCTTTAAGAAGTGTTCTTAATGGTGGGTGTAAACTATAAAGTCCTTGAAGACCAGAGCCAGTTGAACTCCTCTAAATGTTACTAATGCTAAAATTGGATGCTTACTTGAAGTATTCTAATGATGCCTAAGACATCAAGAACCTTATGTTGAGCTATATGAAATATAATTTGCATAAATAGCTTGAAGCATGGACATTCTTGAGATGGTTATACATCTTAAGAATCATGTAAAGCATGAAAGCCATAATGTCTTCAAAGCAATGTCTGAGTATAACCAGATAGATAGAAATCAAGTATAATCTCATATGATCAATATAATTGTTCTTATAGATTAACTGTTATTTCTTATAGGTCAATAGTTGAACAAACATATGATTCTAAAAATCATTGTGTGAATAATATAGAAAAGAACTTGGCCAAACCATTGTCTGAAGTGCTTGGCATGTTGATGCCAAACTATGAATGAAGAAAGGACATAACCTGTGATAATGATTAGCAGAGTGAAGTCCATAGGCTAAATCAAGGTCAAGATGTGTTTTCAGCCAAGCTATGGTCCAAATATTCATCACTCAAGATATGGAGAAGGGATAAGTGTAAACGGAATATGTCCTTTTTCATTTATAAAGATAAGGAAAGAAAGTTCCACCATTGTTACCTATTTCACATTAGAAAGGGAAATAACCTTTTTATAGAGGATCTCAGTAAGATGAAAGAGATAGAGATCTCTGCTTCAGGACCTAAGAAGAAGTAAACTAGAAATTGTGCAGAGCAAGAGTTTCTACCATTACAGTTACAATATGACATTCATGGGAATATAATAGAATTAGTGAATTGATATTATACATCTGCCATCAATGAAATCATCATACATCTTGTATGGACAAGAATGTAATGGACTGATATTTCATTTTAAAGATATGATCTTTGATGGAAATGCCAATGTCTCATTAACTATACTTGATAGTTGAAGAGACAAGTGTGTCAAACTTGAATGCCTATAGTGATGTCATTTGTAGTGCATAAATTAGAATTGCATTTCTACAAATCCATATGATGGTTATCTTGACTCATTTTGGTTATTTAACCAATAGAGACATGCTAATCTCATTCATTTAGCAATATGACAAAGTTCTTCACTAGATTAAGTGGGAGAATGATTATTCTATTAAGGATTATACATATTGATGTATATAGACCTTTTAGAATAAATGCTAAAGGTAATCAATAGTACTTCAATATATTTACTAATGAACTCAGTAGATATAGTAGTTTGTTTTTAATAAAATACAAACATGAATATCTTGAAGTGTTCAACAATATCACAAATGAAGTACATAACAAACTTGGTATACGTATTAAATTTTGATATGGTCGATATGGAAATACTATTAACCAAGAGTTTGAGAACCTACTCGAAGATCATGATAATGTATCATGATGGAATCCATCTAAAACACAATGATAGCGTATCAGGATAAGTGTATCAGAAAGAAGGAAATACACCTTGTTGAGTCAGAGTGTGATTGCTAGCTAAATCTTCAAATTTCCTTTTGAGCACATGCTTAACACTGGAAATAAAGAGAATCACAAAACGTTGTGGAATCTCAAAGTTCCTTAAGTAACATACAAAACTCATGGTTATGGTAGAAAACTCCTAGATCTTGAATGATATATGATATCTTTTGGACAAGAAGGTGGTGAGTTGATCATATGATGAGCCAATAGTCTACCTAGTAGCTAATGAGAGCCAAGAACTAAGATAGGGCTTGAAGACATGAAATTCAAGATGGGATCCATGTACATCAAGAAAGTATGACCTTGGTTGATCCACCTGAAGGAGTAAAACCCATAGGGTACTTTTGGGTCTTCCAGAAGAAGACTGGCATGGAGGATAAGTTGGTTAAAAAGAGTTTCTAACAAGTTCAAGGTATTGAACATGATGAAATCTTTTCAGTAGTTACCAAGGATAAATCCATCAGGATAATGCTTGATATTGTAGCTTAATATGACTATGAGATTTGGCATATGGATGTTAAAAACTGCATTCCTTAAATGGAATATTGTTTAGGATGTGTATGTAACACAGACTAAAGGTTTAATAATCCAATAATGCAAATAACATCTATAAAGTTGCATAGATCAATCTTTGGATTGAAGCAAGCACCTCATAAATGGATCTTCAACTTGACAAGATATTCAAAGAGTTTGACTTGAGTCAGAATGATGATGTAATGTGTGATTACACGAATTTAGTGGGAGAATATATATATATATATATATATATATATATATATATATATATATATATATATATATATATATATATATATATATATTCTGCATATTGATGGGGAGTATCATCCTTATACTAAAAAATTTGGCAACAAAGTGCATTCTAAATGTTTTTTTAGAGAAGCATCCTATGTGATAGGAATCAAGATTTGTAGAGATAGATCACGAGGGCTTCTTGTCCTAGGAAAGAGAACATACTTTGGCTAGATGTTGAATGAGTTCAGCATGGTGAGAGAGAACTTGTCCATGTTCCATTAAGTTAGTCTCTCAGGATTCAAGTGTCCCAATTCTTATGAAGAATAAGGAACACATGGATAGATGCCATATGCATTCATAATTGGATATATCATGTATGAACTCATATTCTTATCTAGTATGTATTGGGCATGACAAGAAAATATGAACTAATTATATTGTATGTATTGGACACGAAAAGAATATACGAACTAATGATCTTATATGGATTGTACATGATATGAAGATATGAAATCATCATCTTTATGACAAGATGATGTAAATATCTAGTTATCTCATATGTACTATACATGACAAATGGATATTTGTCGAACTCCAGTAAGAATTACTAAAATACCATAAAGAACACCTTTGTGTACTTGTAAAGTACTAAAAGGATTAGTTCTTTAGTTATGGTAATAAGGAAGAGTTGGGTGTAAAGAGTTACACCGATGCAAGCTTCCAAAATGACAAATTGTGTTTGACCTAGGAATAAGAATTTTTAGTTGGAAATGTTCCAATATAAAACAATTGATTAATTCTACAATAAAAAGTTGAGTACCTTAGTGTTACAAACACTGGAAAGGTTATTGTATGCATCTAGAAGTTCATATGGATGAACTTATAAGGTTTTGACCATTGGTGACTCAATAGTAATATTGTGACAACAATGGAGCTACTGGTTAGGCAAAGGAATTTTAGATAGAATACTATGGCCCTTCCATCTCATACAAGTTGTCGTACAGTGAGGGTATGTGAAACATGCAATACACCAACTTGAAGAAAATTTTGCTTACCCACTATAAAAGCACTTGTGCAGTAGAAACATGATTGACATGTTTAGATCATTTGGAATATGATTCATGGGTGATTGGCTCTAAGTGCAAGTTGGATTCTATTGGTATAGTATGCCCAGAGATCCAATCATATGATGATTGCAATGATGCTTATGATACTTGATTTGATAATGATAAAGGTAATTCCATCTATTATGTTTGTCTCAGTCATGAGATGATGACACATACATGATAGATGTCTAAAGAATGATGTGACTCAATGACATATGTCTTCAGGTTGATGTAACATCCCTAACCTGGGTTATGAAATAACCCTAGGTGTTTTTCTTAAATATGTGATTAGATACTTGTGGTTATCTTGTGATATGTAATTAAAGCTTCTGAAGAACATGTATTTCCATTTCTTCCCTTTTTAAACAATGTTGTAATATTGTTTTGTTAAAAGTGGACCTATGTGCAAATTACCCAATTAGAGGGGTTAACTTGCAAATTGTACATGTTAAGATGTTCCTCTGATGATGAGACATCATAAGAATGAATGTGATGTAGTGATATAGATTCTCCAAGCTTGGGCACTAAGATGCAGCTTGTAGAGCAATCCATGTGCTTAAAACCCTAGTTTTGGTGTAAAGTGAAATTTACCCAAAACATAGGGTGCACCATATAAAATACACCCTCTAGAGTATCTTTCATGACTCTTGGCATCAACTAGAGCAAATATTATGAGGAGGGAGCCTCATCATAATGACCAAATAAGAAAGATAACCATTATAATTAAATAATCAAGATGTATGCAAAATGACCCCTTTTATGTATACAATTTAGTATGATGTTTGGCTTCTTTTCCTCTAAACCTTGGATAAGGAAGAGTTTTGTTTAAGAAAAGAAGGGAGAGACATTCCTAAGGAGAGGAGGAGGACCGATTTGAGAAATGAGGAAATAATTGTCCTTATCTTGAAAATATACCCAAATTATATAAGCACATCTCTTTTACAAGACAAGGGATCATTTCCCTTCATCCCTTCACTTATCTCTTTGCTTTGGCCGACTAAGAAGGAGATCAAGAGTAGAGGAGGACGGCCAAGACTGAATTGGGTAAGTTTTGATGGCCATCTAGCTCGAATTCATGGAGGAAGTCTTTCTACAAGGTTGGTTTGTTAGTCTTTCATATACAAATCTTCTTTCTAGCCATCTTCTCCACCCAATTCTTGAGGAACAAACCTTGGATGACCTATGGAGATCAAGCCACCATTAAATATATGAAGCTTGGATCTCTGGATCAGTCCTAGAGGCGGGTTTTATAACTCTAAACCTTAAAGTTTTGTTATGCGTCTTCTTTCCTTGAAAATGTTGCTTGTTCTCCTTTCTTTCACACTTCTGTGTGTTCTTGCAACCAAAACCGTGAAGAATAGTCCATGTTCTTGAGGTAGAAGAAGGTGGCATTAATTCCAAAGTTCATTATGATCTTACTTCAACAAACGGTCCTCCACCTCTTGCCCAAACGGTTTGCAAAACCGTTTGGAAGCAAATGGTTTCAAAACCGTTTGGAGGGCAATTGGTTTCACAAGATCGTTTGGAGAAAACGGTCTCAAAGACCGTTTCGATGAGTTGACCAAGCGTTGACCATTTGGATATCTGTTGTACACATTATGGACTAATCACCCACCAAGAATCATCAACTAATTCCAAGTAAATTACCAATTGAAGGCACATTAGTCACCTAAACCCTAATCGGGTTTATTGCTGATTTTAATGGTGCAATCATGTTGAAGTTTGGGTTGAGTGGCCCAAATGGTTTCAAAACCATTTGGGGATCACCCAAACGGTCCCAAGACCGTTTGGTGATCACCCAAGACCGTTTGGAGGTCTAGGGTCAAGTGGAGTTGATCAATTGAGGGTCCAATCACATCAAGTTGTTGAATAACCAAGTGCTGATTTTGTGACCAAAATTAGGGTTCAACCCTTGAGTGAATGACTTGGTTTTTGATAAAATTTATGGGAAAATGGTCTCAAGACAGTTTGGAGGATGTCCAAACGATCCCAAGACTGTTTGGGTTCAGGTCATGACCCAATTGAGTGATGGTTCTATGGGTTCAACATCAATTAGGCTCATATTGATGCATGTTGAACGGTAATTGTTTCCAAACACTAATTCAAGTGATCCAAACCCTAATTGGTGACCAATTGAGGTTAAATTTAGGGTCAAATCAGTAAGGATTGACCTAATTGACTCAATTGATGAGTGTCTAACCTTTTCATGATCGATTGAGGGGTTCAACCTTGGAAACCCTAATTCAATTGGATAGGTTGAGGCACTTTTTGGTCCATGCGGTTTTGAGGGTGTTTGGACCAAACGGTCTCAAGACTGTTTGGGGCCAAACGGTCTCAAGACCGTTTGGGGCCAAACAGTCTCAAGACCATTTGGGACCAAACGATCTCAAACCGTTTGGTGGTCATGCGGTTTCAAAATCAATTTGGTCATGCAGTTTCAAAATCGATTTGGTCATGCGGTTTCAAGATCGATTTGTCCATGCGGTTTCAAAGTCAAAGTTGGCCCAAATGGTCAACAAGACCAAATGGTCTTCACCTCACCTAGGGAAAATGGTCGTGATGGTGTACTTGGCCATGCGGTCTTGAAAGTCAAAAGGACCAAACGATCAACAACTCCATGTGGTTTCAAAACTGTTTGGAGGTTGAAAGTGCAAAACCGTTTGGGGTCTTTTAAGGTCAAGAATGTTTAATGTTTTAAAGGCTAATATGGTTTAATGGTTGATTAACCTAAACCCTAAAGATACCTAAAGACATTAAGTATTTAAGAAATTATTTGGTTGATGCATGTTATGGTCAATGGTGGACATTACCAAAGTACCCTTGATGGGTTTAAGTAGCCAACACCCCTTGATCAAGCAAACCCTAATGACCATAATGGTGATGACATGACTTGTGTTATGAAGATTTTTTTGACCTAATCTAAATCATGAGAGATGTAAACATTATCTAATAGTAATAGAAGAGAGAATACTCTTAATATGAATGAGAATCAAGTAAAATACCTCAATATGTATGAATACACACAATTAGGGTATGATCCTTCATAGTGAGGTCATGGAAACCCTAATTATGGTGATTAATGAATATTAACCTAATTTGAAGGCATTAATGGAAGTAATCTTCATACATGATGATGGTATGTTCTCAATTCACTGAAATGTGAATAGTAAACCCTAATCTAGGGTGATGTGATGAAATGAATAGTAAACCCTAATTATGGGTTATGCTTTTAAGCATGAAACTTCACGAGTGAGGTATGAAATAAGGAACCACTATTCCTAATAAAGATATAGGGATTGAATAACCCTAATTGAAATGAATGGGGAATACCTAACCTTAGTGAAGGCATAATGGTACAACCCTTGAATTGAAAGATTATCTCTATTTTGTAATATGCTGATATAGAGATAAATTGTCTATCATCAAATATATTAACCATGCAGGTTTTTATAAATAAGTGATCATAGCCAGATAAGGGTTATGATGTCTTATTCATAAAAAGCATGTTATAGGATTTATGAATAATGATATACTATGTTGCCTGGTTTAAGAGGTAACATATGAAATTGATGGACTATAAGAGCCATGAACAATAGCTACATTGTGGTAGTTAAAGTCATGCTGTTAGATGACTTATAATGATCTAAGGGTTTGAACACCCCTATTTTGAATCATAATGATGAGATGGTTAAGGAATGAAATCCTAATGATGACTGATGTGAAATGAACTTGATATATTTAGTATTCTTCTTTTATAGTAGTTGTTTTAATGGTTTATGTCTGAAAACATGCTTGATGCTAAAAGAATGCTATAATGTACTTAAATAATCAAGTATAATGATATCATGTAGAGCCCTGATCATAGATCCATCATTGTCAGTAGTTTAATGATGGTGAAATAGGTTTTCCTAAGGGAACTCCTGGAGAACATACTTTTGAGTATGTTGGGGTTATGGACGTGAATATCCTTACGTCCTGATGTAGGAATTGATGTAAGATGTACCTCTAATCCATCGATCCTTCATTATATGTTTATGCCGGGATGATGTATCACTAATCTCCTGATGATGTTGTTAATGCCGCATCGGTGTGAGATAAACAAGAAATCCCTCGATGGCGAAGAGAATAAAGAATGCCATTGTAGCTCTAATAGCAAAGTTGCCAGAATACCCTGGAAAGCTATTGTAGAAGAGACACAAGATGACCTGCAAGTTGATCCTCACACTGACTGAGAAAGATGAGGTCATAAGAATCCAGCTCTTTTGATGAACTATGTATGGTACCGATGCGATTTCATAATGGTCGGTTGTAGTATGAGAGGTGTAACTCATCTCCTCAGGGCATAATAATGTTTGAAAACATAATCAGCCGTGTAGCATAACTGCTTAGGTTCTTCTACGAGAAACAATGATTGATGATACATTGTTTATAATGTTCTAGTTGAATAACTAATATGCATGTTCTTCATATTCTTTATTGAGATATGCTTTGATATTCAATTAGTTACAATTGGATTGATTGCTTAAGAGAGTGTTGCTTTACTTAATATTGAACTTGTTGTTCAATGTTTAAAGTTATACTGCTTATTGTTATTTCTTTATTGAAATAACAAAGCTTCTGGCGGAGAGTTATAACTCTCGTTGGGACAATTATTCAATTGTCTCACCCCCGTGGGATTCAACATTTTAGGTGGATGCCGAGGACGAAGGAACCCATCTGAGGGTGAGCAACAACATCAGCAACATCAGAGACAGTAGTGAATCTCAGGTGGAGATACTGTCTGTCAAGTCTTGTAGATAGTATGTCCTATGTGTCGTCTCTGTACTCTCAGGTCCTAGGAGTCAGTAGATGTTTAAATTAGATCTGAGATTTTGGCTTAATGCCTCAAGATTTTTGTATCTTGCTTTGAACAGGTAACCGAACAATTGATGTGGTAATCACTCGAGATGTGATTTTACAGAGATGTAATGATGAATCATGATGTAAACAACTTATTATGTCTCTTTATGAAAGAGTTTTATCACTTAAAGATCTCTTTCCAAAAAGTTTTAATTTTTAGTGATTTTTAATAATTCTGCTGCTAGTTAATCGCTTCCACTTAGTTTACCTCGTGTTTTATAAGTCGGACCCCACAGTTGAGGACCTAAACAATGAGATCATACGTATGATAAGAGTACATATGTTCTTGACATGTCCCTAGTCAGATATTACTATGGAAGTAAAATATACACCAGTAATACAAAAGATAAGAGTGTGTGTGGATTGATGATAGAGTCTCATTAATCATGATATATAATATCAAGCACATAATTATATGTTAGAGAACAGTATATCAGACAAACCCACCGTTAGTGATACATGGATACCATGGAATGGTAGTCACAATCATCTCTCATAGTGATGGTGGTGATAGTCATTCTTAGACTAAAATCACTACACTCGTCACATGTCATTGGGTACACTTAGACATCATCAAACGTAGTCCTGAAACATGGGTTGTTATAAAGGTTATAATTGGGTGACTTTGACACATGGGGATAGACTGTGAGTGATAGACATGGGATTTGTCCCTCCTACTAGGAGTCTGATATCCAAGGCCCCTTGATAAGTGAGACTAAGAATTTTATGGTCATACTCATGTGATTCAATATATGATATGTGAACTCAAATGCATCTCAGACAGTCTATTCTAGGTCAAGGAACATGGATTGAATGTTGAAGAGGATGGCATTCCATGCCTCGAGTTCAATTCAGATGTCAATGACAAAAGAAACTATAGATCACTATAACACTAATCACAAATTTTAGGTTGAAGTTGTTCTCCAACATTCTAAGTTATTTGGGTAGCAATGATGAGTTACTAGATTCCTCTCATTACTTGTGATGTCATAAGTTGTTATGAACATTCACTACCAACGTAAATTGGAACATGTAGGGTCACATACATAGGATACCCTTGGAAGAGGATATTGTCCATGAATGATGTTTAGATTGAGAATAAAGGTGTTTAGGTACTCAATTAAACATACAATTGACTGACTAAACTCAGAACAATCAAGTTCAAGTGTTGAACTAGCTGGTTAGAATGTCAGGTCAATTGGAGACTGTACGGGCAATGTTAGGACTGCCAATCGACCGATTCACCCTTGTGAGCTGATCGGATGGTGTGAGCCAATCGACTGGTTCACTTGGTGAATCGGGCAGCTCACTGTCCTACCAATTGAGGAAATTGGGATTTGCCAAGTTGGAGGAAAACTTTCACGTTTCACTTATTCAATTCGATTGGAATAAGGATTAATCTTTGAATTAATTGGAAACGATTGAGGATAGTCAATTGCAAGAAAGCTTGGGAAGTGAAACGACCGGTTCACTGGGTGAACCAATCGGCTCACACTCCCAACTGATTGGTTCACTTATGAACTGACCGGTTTGCCTATCGCAGTACAAACTATTCATGGAATTACAAGATCCTTCTACTCCTGAATAGATTGGGAACTCTGACCCTGCCCTCTACAATAAATAGAGGTGTACTAGGGGCTTCTTAGAACACACTACTTAGAATATCAGTTTCTCTGCAAAGTTTTTGTCCTCTCTAGCTCTGGTAATCGATAGAGCCCGAGCAAGTTCTACCCAACTCGGGACGTACAGTGAGGGAAAGACAAATGCAGAAAAGTAGTTTGAGTTTGGTACAGAAGGTTGGTGCTAGTACACCAATAGGAGGGTCTTCTCCTTCCTGCCAGTTCTTCTAGAGTGGCAGGAGTTCAAGATGGTCTGTGTGGACTATCTATAGAGGTAGGAGATGTTTGCCGCTCAAGAGGACATGTCAGCCACAGTCTGTGGTTGAGGCCAATGCCCATGGCAAAGACCAAGAGCTGTATAGACAATGTCCAAGGCATGGCATTGAAGACCGCACATGGCTGCGAGTTATTGTCACTGGGAAAGCCCCACGACTAAGTATATCTCACTAAAACCATCCTTCCCATTACATAGTCATTGATGTGATCTCCTGTTATGGGTTAATGTCCAGTAAAAAAATTATTTCTATTGCCTACTCTGAGGCCATTAGACCCAGCATGATCACACCCCTCGTTCTTCTTATTCTTGTACAAATAACTTAGAAAAACAATAATAATAAAAATCAAGAGTGTCAAAGTAATAGTAAGAGGAAGCCTATTCTTCTACAAATTCTCATTTTAGAAGAAATATTTGACATTTGTTTTGATAGGGAGTATAGAATTTTATGATATGTGGTTCTAGAATATTGGGTCACTCTACCAAAAATTGGAGGTGAGGACTATAGTGATGTTACTAAGGTGAGGATGACATTTTGGGAGTATAAATTAGAATTTATTTGTATTTTGATTTTCTCAGGATGAGCAAATTTCAAGTCTTGGGTATTTTGATGAATGCATATTCATCCATCCTTTCACATATTTTTCTTTGTTAATTTCATCACATTTTCTTCTTTTAGTAAATTTGGGTTGAATTGTAAATTTCCCACTTCTTGATTATTTATGCAAATACTTACCCAAGTTTCCTTAATATTGTAGGGATTTTCTCCAAAGTCCGGTTTGACCCTCTAAGTTAGTGAGAGGGTCATCTCACTAGAGCCAGACGGTCGGCTCACGTGCATGAAGACCCTCATTCCAGAGCCAGACGACCACCTTGGCCTTGCCTCAATCAGCTAACTTAGCAAGCCAGACACTCATCTCAACCGGATGAGATGGTCATCTCAAGCAATTTTACGAGCACTCTCACATATCCAGATGACTAGGTCACTCATACCTAACCTCGCATCATAAAGGATAGGTTTCCATAGTCTTTATTTCATGCATGGAGGCGCCAGATGACCGCCTGAGATTCACATATGCCCATTTCGTGGTCTTACTTTGAGAGTATGAAATGAGAGACAAGCACTGCCATTAGGGTTCAATCTACACTTCAAAGTCAAGCCACATCACACACAGATAAGCAGCTCACACACACTGAACGACCGTTACGGATGTCTCTTCAAGCCCAAGGAATCTTCCAGACGGGCATTGCCACTACCTTCTTAAGGGTTTCACATGGAAAATTCTAGATGAGCGTCTAGTATGCACCAAACGACTGTCTCATTTGGCAAAATGGCCATTTTGAGGCTCACAGACAACACTATTTAGCATTTGTCATGTATTTTCTTATCCCCCCCTCTTAGGGTTTCCACCCCTTCTTTCCCTATAAAAGGAGGGGGGACTCTACTAAGAGAAAGGTCCCAAAGTTTGTAGGCAATTAGTAGATAAATTTTGTCATCTTCTTTCTAGTGTAATTTTACTTTCAAGAGCAATAAAGTTGGTTCTTTTATTCTACATATGGATCCCCCTTTTCTCTAGTTCTCCTTCTCACTTTTTCTTCTTTGAGTAGGAGGAAAAGTAAATGAGCCATTTAATTATCACCGTCTTAGACTCTACAGAGATCCAAAATTGCGGGCTATGGCTCTCTTGCTTTCCTTCCTTGTTTCTCCGGTCCTCACCATGAGTAGAGAATAGTTTTTTTAACAAGGTGAGGGGAATAGCCCCTTAGCCATGTGATTATCAGATTGAGCTTTTCCATGAATACTTAGACAGATGGTTTTTGGTTTAGAAATGGCATATTTAAATGATGTAATAATCATTTTTATCACTTATAAATCCCAATGGATGCGACTGTGGAAACCGGTATTTAGACCGCCTAAACTGACTTCACGAGGATTTAGATGCGACCGTGGAAAAATCATCCTTAGGATGAAGACCAATAATTTGTGAACACCAAGAACCAATGGGTTCATGTGGAGTTCCTCTTTTGTGTCTTATTTACAAATACATTGCATTCATGCTTCTTTCTTATTTGTCATGTATCCCTTTATTTTATTTTCACAAGGGATATGGTGGTGAAACCCCTAAGTCTCGATGCCTTCCATCTGGATTTTAAAATTGTTCTTGTTACGACCCCATCTGAGCTTAATTGGTAAACTAGGGTTACCAAGATGATTACATGATTTATTGGACTGATCACTCTTGAAAACTAATTAATGAAGATAACACAATTAGGATGTTTTAAATATGATAAGAAATTTAAGTGTTCGTTTACCTTGAGAATTAGGGTTTGAGAAGTATAGACCCTAATCGGCCCAATATAGGGTTTTGATGATACATGAATACAGAATTTGATAAGTAGAATGTCTCACTAAATGATTTTTAGTATTTTATGTGTAACTCTTATTTACTTCAAATTTGGATATGATTTGGATATATATA
The DNA here is from genome assembly GCA_963693085.1 of Alisma plantago-aquatica. Taxonomy (NCBI): domain Eukaryota; kingdom Viridiplantae; phylum Streptophyta; class Magnoliopsida; order Alismatales; family Alismataceae; genus Alisma; species Alisma plantago-aquatica. The sequence goes on from OY856411.1 coordinate 886,348,205, forward strand.
ATATGTGAACAATATTGGTAAATATCAGAATTTTTGAAGAAGGTTCTGACCTGTTTATCGGTCGAGTTTCAAACTCGGCCGATCACATTTCCAGAATTTTACAGCAGTGTGGTAATTGAATTTTATCTTTTTATTGGTATATTCAATTGATCTCAAATTTTAACTGTGCTTCAAAAACACAGTTTTAGACACTCTGTTAAATTGGCATAATTTTTGGATGACTTTTGAATCCCTACAGTAAGGGTGTCGGTCGAGTTTGTGCAGGACAAACTCGGCCGAATATTTTGCAGACTGCAATATAGCAGTGTACTGTTCTATTTTTAGTTATTTATTGGTAACTCCAAATGATCTCAAATTTTAACTTAAGCTTTATAGATCAATTATAAACAACTTTATAAATTCCCATAATTGTTGGAGAATGTTTGATCTCTGAAATAAACGAATTACAATAACTTTTGTATAACTGAATATTCAGCCAATATAATTAAAGTTGAGTGTTGGGTCAATATGCAATTGACCCAAGCAGCTCAATTGACTTATATGAGCAGCCACACACACACACATCTCTCATTCTTCGTCATTCACTCCAGAGAAACGAAAATCTAGAGAGAGAGGGAGAGTTAGGGCTTGAGTGGAGAAAGAGGAGGAATTGCTGAATTAGGGTTCTGCGGTCCCAAGAGTGGTGAAATCAAGTAAGTTTGGATTCTTTGCATAGACTTTTATGGTGGATCTTCTCTCTCATGTCAAGATTCCGTCCATGCTCTGATTTGATCCAAGATGATGTCGAAATTCCCTCTTTTCTCACCCTTTCTTCATAATCCCTCATTTTCAAGGTTCCCAAGTTGAATGGAAGAGGAATTGGGAGATTTGCTAGGGATTTGATAGGAATTCGAGATTCCCTGAGTTGAGCTGCAGTTGTGAGGTGTTTTCACACCTTAGGGTGAGTGAGTTCTTCCTTCAAACATTCTAATGCACGAATTTGATTATAACATCCTAATCCCTAAATGTTTAGCATGTGAATTCTAAATCCTGAAATGTCCGTTTGATTTAAGTTATTGTAAAATTGATATGATACGGATTTCTTCTCTGTTTGAATGACTTTTTGATGGTAGATTCATATCAGATACGTATACAACACTTCTTAGTGAGAATGCTTTTCAGAATTATATCAAATGATGTAATTAGGGTTTAACCTAATTGAGACATCACTAGTGTTTCAACCTTATTGAAAAGGACTAGTAATCCTATAATTGGTTAGGATGTATCTCATGGGTTATCTTAATTGAATTTTATTCTTGATAAATGATAACTCAGTAAATGATATGAAAAATCTAAATTTAGTTAAGTTTCCATGATTTCATATCTATATTGATTATATAAGATTTTTTGGAAACAGTCTTTATTTAGTGAATGCTTATATCTTATGAGATCATGATAAGAGCCATGTGACAAGTGAATGAGGCAAATGAAACCCTAAGAGTAGGGTGTTGGTATGTGATGAATGAATAAGGCGAATGAAACCCTAAGGATAGGGTGTTCAATGAATCATGTTATGGTGACATGAAAGGTCTCGATATGAGATGTGGTGATACTTAACTGTTGAATTGTATGTTTCTAGTGCATTTAACTTTATATGCTTGTTCTCTCTGAGTTGATATCTACATACTGCAGGGCTTCTTATTTTCAATACATATCTCGTAAATTGCAGGTAATGAGATATGACATGCCCTAGAAAGGGATGTTACTGAGACATGGTATATGTTGAATACATGAGCTATGATATTTATATGTTAATCAGTTAATAGACTTAGGTGTCCTAACACCGTAGAACCCCTCGTGAGGTCTGCACCTTGGGGTGAAACGACCTACTAGCGTGTGTCTAGATGGTCGGTGACTCGTGTTCAACAATAATCCGTGCGTGTGTCACGGTGGCACGAGGGCAGAAAAGCAGTGTTCAACAATAATCCGTGCGTGTGTCACGGTGGCACTGGGAAAAGAAAAGAAAACACGGTTATCTAACACCATTCGTGCGTGTGTCACGAAGGTAACCCTGTGAGACTCTCCGCCTGTGTGCTCAGGTTAAAGGAGGAGTCCAGAGTACACTCTTTTGAGAGTGCAGTGAGGCCGTGTGAGCCTGAGAGTCCTGTAGCAGACCAGGACAGCAGTCAGACTTAGCATTTCCCGGGTGTGTCGCTAAGTCTTGTACGGTGGGACCGTAGCATGAACTTGCTACGGATCTTTATATACAGAGTACACTGCATATATTTAGGGCATAATAATAAAATAAGTATGTAATCATATAGGATCACAGTAAATTAAAGTATTCGAACTTGTGTGCTATTTCTTTATATCTGATTATCTGTTCAAATTATGTGCTATTGCATGGAAATGTTATTATATTCTGCAAATCTGTTATGTTATTAGAACTGCCTTGCTTAGTTCTGCATTTATGTTAAATTTTAAATCGTTTACTCAAAATTATATCTGTAATCACATTAGTGCATTAGTCTATTTCCATGAAGTACTCATTCACTGAGCGAGTAGGCTCACCCCTCTACTCAAACATTTTAGGGTTAACCGCGTGGACTTGAAGATGATCAGAGCGTCAGAGTAGATCTGCCACAGGAGTCAAGTACGAGATTAGTTGTGTCAGTCGGTCCTTGTCACTCTAGGTCCTCAGTAAGAGATAAGAGAGAGAGTTGTAATTATGATGTGTAATTTTGTTCCTCTTTGATATGTATGCTAATTAGCAAGTTTATGTGCATAATGTGTGAAAGACATCGTGAATGCTTATACATGTATCTTTACTATTGAAGTCTGATTAGTAAAAGAAATGTTCAGATTCCTTTGTTAAGATGATATGTGGTTCAATGCGGGGAAACAAGAGTTTTAAAGAAAAGTAAAGAAAAGTAAAAGTTAAGGGTGTTCTTTGTGTTGCATACAAATCCCATCTTATGCCCTAATCTCATGATTTGAGGAAATTGTGAGATCGGGGTGTAACAGCTTGGTATCAGAGCTTAGGGTGAGTTGTCAAGGACCATTAAGTTAGTAAGTTAGAGTCCTAGGTGTGGCAGATAGGAGATGTTTGATGTTAGCTTTGGGGATTTAAGTATTTGGATATCCTGGCCCGATATCTGAGTACTTGGATCAACCAGTACAAGCTACTCTGTCTATTCTCTCACGTATACCCTGGCCAGGTATACAGTGGAAGAATGGGCTAGAGATGAACCCTAGAAATGTTAGGGTTTGAAAACGAGAAAAGAAACAAGAGTTAAGAGCATAAATGTAAAAGGAGATAGAACTTACATTTCATAATGTTGTTTTTGTTGGAAATGTATAGAAATGCTCTTATATGTTTGAATTGAAATATTCAATACTTTGAAATATGGGTCTTTAATATTTGTTGCACACTATGAAGTTGTTGCATTTATTGATTTCATTCTTTGTAACATGTAGATTAGAAATCATCTTGAAATAAGCTTTTGTTTCTATAGTTTTGCCCGCTGATTCGAGTGAATTTGACATCAGCAGGTCTGTTTAGGTTTTCAGTCTGTACGCGATTCGACCGAGTTGTATGTGATTCGGCCGAGTTTCCTTAATAGGCAATCGAACAGCAAACTGATCGGCCGAGTTATATGTAATTCGACCGAGTTTCCTTTTTTAGGAAATCAAACGGCAAGTTAATCGGCCGAGTTTCAAGCGGATCGGCCGAGTTGTGAAGCAATCGGCCGAGTTTCTAACCAATCGGCCGAGTTTCTGAGCTGTGAGTGGCAGTTCAGGAAGAATGTAATCCTTTGTAGTTCTTGGCTTCAGGATTTCAGGTTTGGCCTGGTCCGGTTGGCAGGATGCGTTGTTAGGATCTAATGAATCCTATCAATAGCATAATAAGAATAGAATTGGAATAATTAGACCCACATCAGAGTAAGAATGTACATACAGTAAGATGTTGAAACATATGGACAAGATCAGAACAACTAAGAATTAGTTGAAACTGATATCTGAGTTTTAACTTTGGGGTCTCAAATGTGAAACCCTTAATTGGGAATAATAGAACATGATATGAAGCTCATAATCAGTTTATTGATTAATTTTACATGAACTATACATATGAAATATAGAAAAGATATGTGAAATGTATGCATGTATGGTTTAAGATAACAAGAATCAATCATGAAGAATGAATCATATAATAGCGTATAATGCTTTTATGAACTCTAAAGCAAAGGCTAAGTAGAGAATAGGGTTGAGCATTCAATAGGTCCATAAAAGTAAAGAGGATCGTATGAACATGTAATTCATAAGACTAGAACAACAAACTAGTTTCTAAGAAAAGAACATAGGTGTAGTTTAATGAATGAATAAGTCATACAAAGGTGGACTGTATTCAGAAGAGAAAAACTTGATTGAAAGAGAAACTATGTTTGACCCATGCATGATCACCTTGATTTAAAAATGAAGAATATGTAATGTATTCAACATGAGTAAAAACTAATAGAAGGACTATTAATTTAGAACGTTAACTTCACAATAGTATAAAGATAAAGGAGGAAATATGTGCAACATGGTATACATGACCATACATATGAATAAGCAACATGGTCATAAGAGAAAAATTTAGAATTAAAGATGACGGGTTAAAGAGTAGTATATGGTAAGAGGACTATGAAACGTAAGAAAGGGTTGAAATATGTTGGAGAGGTTATAAAATAAAGAGGTTGTGAGATTCAGGCAGGTGCTAATTAATCAAATATCTCTGTTGATAACTAAGTAAATCTGCATACGAGAATGTATTAAGGGAATGTTTGAATACAAGAATTCCAAGTCTTAAAATCATCTTCTCTTTCATATATTCCTTAATGAGAGCAAGATGGGAATGAAATGATAAGAGAAAATGAATCATATATGATGCATAACTACCTTGGTAGGGTCATCTAGTGAATGTAATAGTGACATATAATATGATGAAGTGCGATAAGAAATAAATTCTTGTGTGATAGCAAGAATGATGAATAGTCTATTTCTATCTTAAATGCTTCAATTTTAATGATGTTTATTGTATATAATCATATGAAAAGGATAGGTAGCCAAAAAGTAAAGAAGTAATGAATGAGCAGAGAGATATGGGAAAACACTAGCTTTGTGTAATATGTGAATTTGTTTTTACATGTATGATTTGTTGAAGACATATTAAGGTATGAAAGTTGGTCCTACATATGATTTCAGTATATTTGTGCAAGCTATATGTTAATTTAAAGGCGTATGATAGTTGTAGTAATTCATACCTAATATGCATCTTACTATTGTGTACTTGTGATATGGTGATACGGTTTGGATGATGTCAGAACACATGGAGAGATACCCTGAACAAGGTAGTCATACTTATTCACTCATATTAATAGAAAGGGTTGATAATCAGATTGTTTGGACAAGTAACCCTAATGAGGTGTAGCTTGTTATACCTAGCTCTAATATAACTGAGTGATGGTAATTGAATATGATTAATGCTTGAATGACTGATACAATCGTGGATTACCTTATTACTGTTGTTGAAACCCTAAAATGATATAATGTGATGGTTACACTTTGAATTGTGTGTGGGCCCATAACCCACATGTCCCAGGATCGAAACAGGATAGTATGGAATGAGGTGGTAATGCTTCACCTCATGCATCCATGAACCAATGGGGATGCCAAGAGTAGTATTGTGCAATTGATTGTTGAATGTAGTCCTTTAATTTAAGACTATTTTGCTATTTGAATAGCACTTGATTAAAGTTTAAAATAGCATGGTGAACTCGCTTTTGTCACCTAAAGGTGATACAGAACAATAGATCTCTCTGAGCAGCATAAGTTGAGATAGTTGTATCAGAGTATCAGAGTTGTGCAGTGAAAGCGTGGTGGTTTATCTTTGCATTCTATGTTTGACTGTGGCATAAAGAATTTGCTTGATATCATTGAGAACTATTTGAAATATGTTGTGATTTAGTAAAGAATTAAAAGATCTAATGTTGAAAACTACATTCAGGTATGAAATACAAGAATATAATGACATGGAAGGTTTTAAAAGCTTAGAATAACATTGAATGTATCTTTCTTGTAGGTTCATGTTTCGAGGACGAAACATTCTAAGGGGGGAAGAGTTGTTACGACCCCATCTGAGCTTAATTGGTAAACTAGGGTTACCAAGATGATTACATGATTTATTGGACTGATCACTCTTGAAAACTAATTAATGACGATAACACAATTAGGATGTTTTAAATATGATAAGAAGTTTAAGTGTTCGTTTACCTTGAGAATTAGGGTTTGAGAAGTATAGACCCTAATCGGCCCAATATAGGGTTTTGATGATACATGAATACAGAATTTGATAAGTAGAATGTCTCACTAAATGATTTTTAGTATTTTATGTGTAACTCTGATTTACTTAAAATTTGGATATGATTTGGATATATACAATGTGAACAATATTGGTAAATATCAGAATTTTTGAAGAAGGTTCTGACCTGTTTATCGGTCGAGTTTCAAACTCGGCCGATCACATTTCCAGAATTTTACAGCAGTGTGGTAATTGAATTTTATCTTTTTATTGGTATATCCAATTGATCTCAAATTTTAACTGTGCTTGAAAAACACAGTTTTAGACACTCTGTTAAATTGGCATAATTTTTGGATGACTTTTGAATCCCTACAGTAAGGGTGTCGGTCAAGTTTGTGCAGGACAAACTCGGCCGAATATTTTGCAGACTGCAATATAGCAGTGTACTGTTCTATTTTTAATTATTTATTGGTAACTCCAAATGATCTCAAATTTTAACTTAAGCTTTATAGATCAATTATAAACAACTTGATAAATTCCCATAATTGTTGGAGAATGTTTGATCTCTGAAATAAACGAATTACAGTAACTTTTGTATAACTGAATATTCAGCCAATATAATTAAAGTTGAGTGTTGGGTCAATATGCAATTGACCCAAGCAGCTCAATTGACTTATATGAGCAACCACACACACACACAGCTCTCATTCTTCGTCATTCACTCCAGAGAAATGAAAATCTAGAGAGAGAGGGAGAGTTAGGGCTTGAGTGGAGAAAGAGGAGGAATTCCTGAATTAGGGTTTTGCGGTCCCAAGAGTGGTGAAATCAAGTAAGTTTGGATTCTTTGCATAGACTTTTATGGTGGATCTTCTCTCTCATGTCAAGATTCCGTCCATGCTCTGATTTGATCCAAGATGATGTCGAAATTCCCTCTTTTCTCATCCTTTCTTCATAATCCCTCATTTTCAAGGTTCCCGAGTTGAATGGAAGAGGAATTGGGAGATTTGCTAGGGATTTGATAGGAATTCGAGATTCCCTGAGTTGAGCTGCAGTTGTGAGGTGTTTTCACACCTTAGGGTGAGTGGGTTCTTCCTTCAAACATTCTAATGCACGAATTTGATTATAACATCCTAATCCCTAAATGTTTAGCATGTGAATTCTAAATCCTGAAATGTCTGTTTGATTTAAGTTATTGTAAAATTGATATGATACGGATTTCTTCTCTGTTTGAATGACTTTTTGATGGTAGATTCATATCAGATACGTATACAACACTTCTTAGTGAGAATGCTTTTCAGAATTATATCAAATGATGTAATTAGGGTTTAACCTAATTCAGACATCACTAGTGTTTCAACCTTATTGAAAAGGACTAGTAATCCTATAATTGGTTAGGATGTATCTCATGGGTTATCTTAATTGAATTTTATTCTTGATAAATGATAACTCAGTAAATGATATGGAAAATCTAAATTTAGTTAAGTTTCCATGATTTCATATCTATATTGATTATATAAGATTTGTTGGAAACAGTCTTTATTTAGTGAATGCTTATATCTTATGAGATCATGATAAGAGCCATGTGACAAGTGAATGAGGCAAATGAAACCCTAAGAGTAGGGTGTTGGTATGTGATGAATGAATAAGGCGAATGAAACCCTAAGGATAGGGTGTTCAATGAATCATGTTATGGTGACATGAAAGGTCTCGATATGAGATGTGGTGATACTTAACTGTTGAATTGTATGTTTCTAGTGCATTTAACTTTATATGCTTGTTCTCTCTGAGTTGATATCTACATACTGCAGGGCTTCTTATTTTCAATACATATCTCGTAAATTGCAGGTAATGAGATATGACATGCCCTAGAAAGGGATGTTACTGAGACATGGTATATGTTGAATACATGAGCTATGATATTTATATGTTAATCAGTTAATAGACTTAGGTGCCCTAACACCGTAGAACCCCTCGTGAGGTCTGCACCTTGGGGTGAAACGACCTACTAGCGTGTGTCTAGATGGTCGGTGACTCGTGTTCAACAATAATCTGTGCGTGTGTCACGGTGGCACGAGGGCAGAAAATCAGTGTTCAACAATAATCCGTGCGTGTGTCACGGTGGCACTGGGAAAAGAAAAGAAAACACGGTTATCTAACACCATTCGTGCGTGTGTCACGAAGGTAACCCTGTGAGACTCTCCGCCTGTGTGCTCAGGTTAAAGGAGGAGTCCAGAGTACACTCTTTTGAGAGTGCAGTGAGGCCGTGTGAGCCTGAGAGTCCTGTAGCAGACCAGGACAGCAGTCAGACTTAGCATTTCCCGGGTATGTCGCTAAGTCTTGTACGGTGGGACCGTAGCATGAACTTGCTACGGATCTTTATATGCAGAGTACACTGCATATATTTAGGGCATAATAATAAAATAAGTATGTAATCATATAGGATCACAGTAAATTAAAGTATTCGAACTTGTGTGCTATTTCTTTATATCTGATTATCTGTTCAAATTATGTGCTATTGCATGGAAATGTGATTATATTCTGCAAATCTGTTATGTTATTAGAACTGCCTTACTTAGTTCTGCATTTATGTTAAATTTTAAATCGTTTACTCAAAATTATATCTGTAATCACATTAGTGTATTAGTCTGTTTCCATGAAGTACTCATTCACTGAGCGAGTAGGCTCACCCCTCTACTCAAACATTTTAGGGTTAACCGCGTGGACTTGAAGATGATCAGAGCGTCAGAGTAGATCTGCCACAGGAGTCAAGTACGAGATTAGTTGTGTCAGTCGGTCCTTGTCACTCTAGGTCCTCAGTAAGAGATAAGAGAGAGAGTTGTAATTATGATGTGTAATTTTGTTCCTCTTTGATATGTATGCTAATTAGCAAGTTTATGTGCATAATGTGTGAAAGACATCGTGAATGCTTTTACATGTATCTTTACTATTGAAGTCTGATTAGTAAAAGAAATGTTCAGATTCCTTTGTTAAGATGATATGTGGTTCAATGCGGGGAAACAAGAGTTTTAAAGAAAAGTAAAGAAAAGTAAAAGTTAAGGGTGTTCTTTGTGTTGCATACAAATCCCATCTTATGCCCTAATCTCATGATTTGAGGAAATTGTGAGATCGGGGTGTAACAGTTCTTAAACATTTTCTTTTGATTCACCTTTAAAATCTCAACACATTATTTTGTTTAGATAATCTTGTGTTCTAACAATTTCCTCTTGCACTCTTTCTTGTATTAGAATAATCTTTTTCTTCCTTGCATTAGTATAATATTTTATTCTTCTTATAATTTACTTTCTTGCACTACATAAATCAAACCCCTCAAATCAAACTTTATTTTCTATCAATCTCCCAAAAAATACCAAAAATAAATAATTTCAAAATTCAATCAAGTTTAAAAGAAATGAATCTTAAAAATGTTATGTGGGATCGTCCCTTTAATACTAGCCTTAATCAGAAAGTAAAAAGGATTAGACTATAGGATAAAAGTTTCTAGTAAATTTGTGTGCTCTTTGACACACATCAAAAAGTATTAATTCTTTCCTTCCTATGTTCCTCTCAAATATAACTCGAGGTTTTTCTTTTACCATGCAACATGTTATTTAGGATTAGGATAGTTTTAATTCATGTTATGGCAAAGAAGATGCTCTACAATGGATGAACTGCTCAATTTAGAAGATGAACCTATTGACTGGAGGTTCGAGGAGGTCGGACGACAGGAGGAGTCAACTGATCGACTGGTGGCTCAACTGATTGATTAGAGGTGTCCAGAAGTTGCTTGGATCGGAGACCACACTGCCATTCTGAGAGACCAACTGACTGACCAAGAGGCAAACTGATTGGTTTAAGAGCTGAACCAATCGACTCAGAGAGGCTCTAGCACATATATTCATCAATAATAGGTTGCTACATATGATTTAAATAATAGGTGGTAGTAAATCCTTGTGGCTCCAAGGAATTATAATTGACATGGCCATAACCATCACTCATGTTTTACAATTTCATATTACTCATTTGTGGTTATATCATGTATGTAATACATACTATTAGTATGTGGTGATTGGATATGTATATGTATTTCTATAAATATAAAATCCATCAATCAAACATATTAATTCTTATATTCTTTGCACAAGCAAAACACATGAAAAATTTGATCGACTAAGCATAGGTTATGACAAAGCATGGTGCATTGTCCATATCGTGGAAGTGTTATTGTAGTTATGTGGGTTTTCCAAAGCATGATGCGGTACTATCGTGTTGGATTTTGGGTCACACTTAACTAGGTGATCATAAGGAGATTAAATACTTGGAAGCATGCAGATGAATGTGATAAGGATTTGTGCACCACCTTCTATCCAAGAGTTGCCTTTAGATGTAGTTGGAAAAGTTGCATACCTAAATAGTCAAGTTGTGGGTGATCAGTCAAGGCTGACTCATGATTTGATGAAAAATGGGTCTTGGATCTCTAGAAGGTTTTACACTACAATATTCCAAATTTATATATGAGGGATATCAATTTGAACAAAATAGTGGGAGCAATATTAAATTAAAGGCCTAATTAGACATTGTCCAATTTTGTTTTAATTAAAATCAAATCTAAAGACTTTTGACAAGTTGCAAATTTTCTTATAGAATCAAATGGCAAACAAATTGTCATCGTGATCAGTCCTTAAGAAGGACCAGTTTAACTAAACAAATTTACATGATTGGTTATGGACATTTGAGAAGGGTTCTCAATGATGAGTTTATGCTCTATATCCTAGATACATTAGTGTGAGAAGAGCCTACTCCTAATGTGCCTAGTGATGAAGTGGATGCTTATTGGAAGCATAAAAACAAAGCATTACACATTAAGCACCTTATGATATGTTGCATGAACTATGAGTTCCATGAGCAGTGTGAAGACATGGGGATTCTTGAGATAGTAACACATATTAAGAACATGAACCATAATCATGCAAAGTAAGAAAGGTACAATGTCTCAAAAGCGTTATTTGAGTGCAAGATGATAGAAGGAGTGTAGGGAAATATGGCATCGGGTAGCCAGTGGAAACAAAATATTTACTAACATATTCCCCATTAAACTAGTGGATCGCGTCAATAACTATATAATGGAAAGGATGGTTTCGATGATATACCTGGTCCTAGAGAAAGTCCAGTGACATCTCCTCATCAATGTAAATGTGCAAGTGTCTTCTAGTTGCACTGGGAATCGTCTGAGTGCTAAGACTTCTAGTTTTCACTATGGACATAAGGTTGATGATGTCCTTCTAGCAGCAGCTAAAGGATAGTTGTTCACAAGGACCATCAGGAATTCATGTTGTTCTTATAGAACAGATAGGAAGGAGTTGTCCCCTTCTTTTGGTGTACTAGTCACCAACTTTCTCTCCCACAAGAACAATTGTTCTCCCTCGCTATCCCTCCCTGGTCAGGTAGGACTTTCTTGGGCTCTCTTGGATACCACAACTAAATAGGATAACAATTGTCAGAGCAACTGATTCTCAATTTTGTGTCTTGGGAAGAACCTAGTACTCCTCTATTTATTGGAGGGGTTAGGGCATGGGTTCCCACTCTGTGTGGGAGTAGAAGGTTCTGACATTTGCATAAATTTCTCAACCTGTGATAGGTGATCCAATCGGTTCACTGTAGAATCATTTGGTTGGGCAGTGAGTCGATCGGTTCACTTAGTGAACAGGTCGTTTCACTTGTTTCCCAATTTGAAATTGTATTCCCAATTCGATCCCAATTAATGTCCAACATTAATTCCTTGTGCTAATCGAATTGCGTAAGTGAAATGATCAATATTCTCATGATTTATGAAAATCACCAGTAGCTTCATTTGATCTAACTGAGCCGATTGGTTCTTTGGGTAAACTAGCCATCTCATCAAACTGAGCCAATAAGTTCACCTAGTGAGTCGATCAGTTGGTGTCCTGATTCATGCAGAATTCCACTAGTTTAGTTTTTCAATCAAACTGACACTCTAACCAGTTCGTTCAACACTTGAACTTGATGGTTTTGAATCGAGTTAGTTAATTAGTTGTTTATTTGAATACCTAAACATATTTAGTAATCAAATCAAACATCATTAATGATTAAAATCATATTCCAAGTGAGTTTGTATGTGTGTGACCCTATAAGTCCCATATTACGTTGGCAGTGAATATCCATAACCATTTATGATATTACAAACAAAGAGCGGTGTAGTCACTCATCATTGCAACCCAAGTAAATGAAAAGTTGGAGAACAACTTCAACCTACAATCTATATTTGGTGTTGTAGTGTTTGTATAGTTCCTTTGTCTCTGATATCCAGATTGAACTCAAGGCATGGAATAGTCATCCACTTCAATATTCAATATTTTCCTTGCTATAGTAAATTGTCTGAGATATATGTAAGCTCAATATCATATATTGACTCACATGTACATGGCCATGATTTTCTCAGTCTCTCTAATCAACTGGTCAGGATATCAAACTCTTGTAGGAGGGACAAATCTCATCTACAACACTCACAGTCATCCCCATGTGTCATAGTACACCTGATCATCACCTTTATGGTCACCCTTATTTAGGATTATGGTGGATGATGTCAAAGTATTTAGAACAACATGTGATGATTTTAGTAACTTCAGGTCTAAGAACCACAGTCATCGCCAACACTGAGAATTAACTATGACTATCATCGTATTGGTTTCCATGTGTTACTATCATGTTGGGTCTGTCTGATACACTGTTCTTTAATAAGTATTTGTGTTCTTGGTTTGATATTGCCATATCATGGCTAATGAGATTTTGTTATCAACCAACACACACTCCAGTCTAATGTGTCATTGTTGACTGTCATCCTTCTATAATAACATATGACTGGGGACATAGTGAGAATATATACTCTTAACTTCGATATGATCTCCTTGTTCAAGTCATGTACTTGAAGACATATGCCATTGCATAATATCATTCTCAAGACATTTATTATGTTACTTCATTATCACATAACTGAATAAAATTGAATAAATTGGAAGCTTGCCTTTATTATTAATCAAATCACTTACAAGTTATTCCATTCCAGTCATCATATGATTGAATAGTTGGTCATACATACCAATATAATCCCACTTGCACTTAGAGCCAATCACCCACGTATCTTAATCCTAATGATCTAACATGACCATCATGCATCTACTGTGAAAGTGCTTTTAGTCAAGGGATCAACAACATTTTGCTCAGTTGGTACTTTACAAATATTTACTTCTCCTCACTATACAATCTCTCGTATGAGATGAAACTTCCTTTGAATATGCTTGAAATGTTGATGCTATCTACATTCCTTAGCATGTGTAATAGTTCCATAGTTTTCACAACATAGATCAATTGTGTTGTTGATGCTTGGAACGGCCCCAAGTTCTAAAAAAAACTTCTTGATCCAGACAGCTTGCTTTGCTGCATTCAATGCAGCAATATAATCAGCCTCGGTTATAGAATCATCAATTGTCTCTTACTTGGAACTCTTCCATCTTATAGCTCTGTCATTTAGGAAAAAAACAAAACTTGACTGTGATTTGTAATCATCTTTGTCAGTTTGGAAGCCTGCATCAGTGTAACCCTTTACCACCAACACTTCCTCTCTTCTGTATACCAAGAACTGGTCCTTAGTCCTTCTCAAGTAATTGAGCATGTTCTTTCCAGATTTCTAGTGAGCATCACCTGGATCTGATTGATATCTACTCATCATTCTCAGAGCATATAAGACATCAAGATGGGTACACAACATTGTGTACATGATTGATCCAATTGTTGATGCATATGGAGTCATACTCATGTGTTCCCTTTCTTCACAAGAACTTGGACATTGAGGTTTAGAGATGGTAACTCCATGAGGCATGGGTAGGTTTCCTCTCTTTGAGCTCTCCATGTTGAATCTCTTCAGCACCTTGATAATGTATGTTCTTTGACTTAATTCGAGAAGCCTTTTGGATCCATATATATAGATCTGAAACCCTAAGATGTAGCAGTCTTCTCCCAAGTCTTTCATAGAAAATGTGTTTCCCAACCAAGTTTTTACCTTTTTAAAGTAGGAATGTCATTTCTAATAAATAGTATGTCATCCACATACAATATGAGGAATATCATTATGCTCCCACTGATCTTCTTGTACAAATAAGGTTCATCTTCATTTGAATAAAGCCAAACTCTTTGATCGTCTCATCAAAATGAAGATTCCATCTCTGAGATGTTTGTTTCAATCAATAGATTGACCATTGTAGGTTACATACTTTATTTGCATCCTTTGGATTTATAAAACCCTTAGGTTGTGTCATGTACACATCCACAAGAAGGATCCTAATAAGGAATGTGGTTTTAACATCCATATGACAAATCTCATAGTCGTAATAAGCTACAATATCAAGTGTGATCCTGGTAGACACAACCATGGCCACTGGATAAAATGTTTCATCATAGTCAGCACCTTGAACTTGTCAAAAACTATTTGCAACCAATTTGCCCTTATAGGTTTGTACTTTACCATCCGTGTCACTCTTCTTCTTGAAGACCCACTTGCACCCTATGGGTTTTATCCCCTCAGGTGGATCCACCAAGGTCCCTACCTTGTTGGTGTACATGGATTCCATCTCAAGTCTCATGACCTCAAGCCATTTCTCAGACTCTAAACCTTAGTATCATCTAGATAGTATATTAGCTCATCATCTATGACCAATTCAGTGCCTTCTTGGGTAATAAGATATCCAAATCTTCC
Organism: Alisma plantago-aquatica; assembly: GCA_963693085.1. NCBI lineage: Eukaryota > Viridiplantae > Streptophyta > Magnoliopsida > Alismatales > Alismataceae > Alisma > Alisma plantago-aquatica. The sequence goes on from OY856411.1 coordinate 886,363,291, forward strand.
ATGTTCAAGGCATTTCCTATTTGATCTATGTGGCCTCTATGTTACTTGAGGAATTTGAGATTCCACAACAGTTTGTGATTCTCTTTGCTCCTCTTGTACATCTATGGGTTCAATGTTTTCTTGTTGGTCTTGAATTTCTTCGAGTTCCGCTTGCCTCCCACTGATTCCTTTGGAAATGAAATCCATCTCTAGGAATGCAACATCTTTGGAAATAAACATTTTTTTTCACATATGGAACAAAAGTAATATCATTTAGTTTCCTTAGGATATCCAACAAAATAACATTTATCCGACTTAGGGCCCAACTTTTCTGAAACATTTTCCTAACATAAGCTTTACATCCCCATATCCTCATAAAAGACATATTGGGAAGCTTCCTACTCCATATCTCATATGGTTTCTTTTGAACTAATTTCGATGGTACTTGATTTAGTGTAAACACATTGGTTTCAAGAGCATAACCCCAGAAGGCAGTTGGAAGTTTAGCTAAACTCATCATTAATCGCACCATGTCTAGTAATGTGATATTCCTCATTTCCGATACAACATTTTTATGAGGTGTTCCAGGTGGAGTCCATTGAGATACAAACCCATGGGCTCTAAGAAGGTCCTAAAAATCCTAGCATAACTATTCTCCACCTAAATCAGAATGAAGTGCTTTAATACTTTTTCTAAGTTGGTTTTATATTTCATTCATAAACACCTTGAACTTGTCAAGAGTTTTTCACATATGTTTCATCAGTTAAACATAATTGTACATACTAAAGTCATCGGTAAAGGTAATTAAGTATTGATACCCACCTCTACGGGTTGTTCAAAAAGGCCCACATACATTAGTATGTATGAGTCCTAGTAGATCACTAGCCCTCTCATTGTTACCAGTGATAGGGTTATTTGTCATCTTGCCCAACAAATAAGACTCACATGTCTCTATTGATTTGAAATCAAAAGAGTCCATATACCCATCTTTGTAGAGTCTAGATATGTGATTCTCATTTATGTGCCCTAGACGACAATGCAATGGTATGTTTTGTTTGATTTTTTGAGTTATAGTCTTTTGGTATTTATGTTATGTACATATATCTTTAGATCTAGTAAATAAAGTCCATAAGACATTAGGGCACTGCCATAAAAGATCCCAGTTTTAGAAATAGAACATTGACCATTCTTAATATGAAATTCATATGCATCCTTGTCCAAACAAGAAACAAAAATAATGTTTCTATTTATGGTAGGTACATAATACAAGTTCATTAACTCTATTACAATCCATGTAGGCAGAGATAAACTATAGGTTCCAATTGATGTGACTACAACTCTTATGCCATTTGCAACTCATAGTTCAACCTTGCCCTTTTCTAAAGGCCTACTTCTTTTCAGACCCTACATATTAGATCTTATGTGAGATCCACATCCGGTATCTAGTAATCATGATGAAGAAGTAGATAAGTTTATTTCTATGACGTATATACCTGAAGTAAAGATCACCTCCCCAAATTCTTCTTCCTGAAAGCCTTCAAGTACAAAGGATGAGTTCCTCTTGTACATTTTTTTCTCCTCATTTTGAGTGTTGAAGATCAAGATTTGGGCTTCCCTTAGATGTCTTCACGGCCTTGCTTTGACCTTGGACTCAACTCTGTTGATCATAGATGTATCCTTCTTCATTCTTTCTTGGACGTGAATCAACATAGCAAGCAAATTTGACATAGGTCTGGCCATATTATTCACATGATAACATGCAACAAAGTGGCTATATGACTCTGCTAATGATTTTATAATCATATACATGGAAAATTCTTGGATCAAGTAGAATCCCACTTTTTCAAGATGATACACATGTCCAATCATATCAAGCATGTGTTCTTCTACTAAGGTCCCCTCTATCAGCTTAGACTCAAATAGCACCCTTTATGATATCATCCCTTTCTTGCTTTGTAAAGCCAAGGTTCATTTTCTTAAGATGTGTTACCATCTCAAGAATATGCATGTCCTCACACTGCTCATGCAACTAATAGTTCATGCAGATAAGGATAAGGTACTTTATCTCCAAGGCATCATTGGAATGCTTCTAGTAAGCATCCACCTTTTCCCTAGGCACACTAGGAATAAGTAATTCTAGAACTGGTTTTTCAAGGACATAGAGCTTGCACTCTTCATTGAGAACCCTTCTAAAAGTTCAAAACCATTCATGGAAATTTGTCCTACTAAGTTTGTCCTTCCTAAGGACTGATTGCAGTATTGATTTGTTCATCAAATGATTCATAGGAGAAAATTTGCATTTTGTCAAAAAGCTTTGATTTGATTGTTTAACAATATCAATTAGGTCTTTAATTAATTATTGATCCCACTATTTTGTTCAAATTGATAGCCCTCTATATCAATTTAGAAAATTGCAGCATACAACCTTCTAGTGAGCCAATATCCAAATTAATTCAACTATCACCCAACCAATACGTCAGCATTAAGGTAGGCAACTCTCACCAAATTCATCTTATGCAACACTTGGATAGATGATATGCACAACTCTTTGTCATAATAATCTGTAAACCTCTGGGCTTACACACTCTAAGAATCACCAATTAAGCCTGATACAATTGCCAACATGATAGATATGCCATGCTTTAGTAGAACATGCATATCTACCATCACACTTCCACGAGATGGACAACACACCACACTTCGGCATAACCTGTGTTTTGTTGATCAAGATTTTCATGTGTGCTACTGATGGCAAGCATCTTAGACTTAATATTTTGATTGAGGGGGTTTGTATACATATACTTTATCCATTCACCACATATATAGTATGTATCATATACATGCTATATCCTACAATGAAAACATGCAAACAAAAATCGATGGTTATGGCCATCCTGGTGTAATTTCTTGGAGCCACAGGGAATTACCACAACCTAGGTCCACATATCATTATGAAACTTGTTGTTGATGAAGATATGTTCTTGCCAATCTAGGTTGATCGATTTAACCTTTCAAAAGGTTGACTCGCCTCCTAGACAATTGATTGGTCATCCTCTAACTGATCGGTTTGGCTCCTCCAACCGATCAGTTCATCTAGTCCTTTTGGTCCTCCTTGGTCCTCCAGCCAGTCAGCTTGCCTCTGAGACAGTTGATTGGTGTCATTAGAATATCTATCTTCTTTGTCATAATAGGAAAGTAAACCATCCTACTATTACATGTTTATAGATGAACCTCAAGTTACATTTAACGGGAGCAAAGGTAGGAGAGAATTAACCTTACATTGGGAAGATAATATAGAGGCTCAGTATGCAAATTGAGATGAAAGGGATTAACCAACCACACAACCATGTACAAATAAAAAGGGTTATTATCCATAATCATGATATACATTCACCATCACAACTCACTTTTAGGGCAACACGTGTAAATTGCATATATATATCATACATATGTTAGTTTGGGATTTATGTGGTATTTGATCAGACATTAATATTCACATTGCAGTCTATAAATAAATGACAAAATAAAAAATATGATCATATCAATAATTCCAAGGTATAGTAGATTTATGTGGATCTAATACCATTGTAGGGATTTATGGCATCAGGTAGGTAGTGGAAACAAAAAAAATTCTGACATATTCCCCATTAAACTAGTGGATCATGTCAAAAATTATATAATGGAAAGGATGGTTTTGAGGATATACTTGGTCCCGGAGCAATTCAAGCGACATATCCTCATTGTAGATGTACAACTATCTTCTAGTTGCACTGGGACTCGTCTGACAGCTATGCCATCTTGTCTGCACCACAGACGGTAGGTTGATGATGTCCTCCTAGCAGCATCCAAAGAACTCCTACCTCTATAATAGTCCACACGACCCACCAAGAACTCTTATCATTCTAATAGAACACACAGGAAGGAGTTGTCCCCTTCTATTGGCATACTAATTACCAACTTGCTCACCCACAAGAACAATTGTTCTCCCTCACTGGCCCTCCCTAGTCGAGTAGGACTTACTTGGATTCTCTTAGTTACCAAAACCAGTGAGGACAACAATTTTTAGAGAAACTCATTCTCAATTGTGTCTTGGGAAGCCCCCGGTATCCCTCTATTTATATGAGGAGTTAGGGCATGGGTTCCCTGTCTGTGCAAGAGTAGAAGGATCTGGAATTTCCATGAATTTTTAACTTATGACAAGTGAGTTGATTGGTTTACTAGTGAACCGTCTGGTGGGCAGTGAGCCAATTGGTTCACTTAGTGAACTAGTTGTTTCACTTGTTTCCTAATTTGAAACTGAATTGCCACTTTGTTCATCCAACATTAATTCCTTGTGCCAATAAAATTGCATAAGTGAAATGATCAATAGTCTCATTATTCAGGAAAACCACCAGAAGCTTCAGTTGATCTAAACAAGTCAATCGGTTCACCAAGTGAATTGGTCATCTCATCAACCTAAGCCAATCGGTTCACCCAGTGAGCTGATCGGTTGGTATCCTGATTCATGCAAAATTTAGCCAATTTAGTTTTTCAATCAACCTAAAACTCTAACTAGTTCATTCAACACTTGAACTTGATGGTTTTTAGTCCAGTCAGTTAATTTGTTGTTTAATTAAATACCTAAACATCTTTAGTAATCAACTTAAACATCATTCATGGATAAACTCCTATTCCAAGTGAGTTCCTATGTGTGTGACCCTATAGGTCCCATATTATGTTGGCAGTGAATATCCATAAAAATTTATCATATCACAAAGAAAGAGTGGTTCCTAGTCCCACATCATTACTACCCAAGTAAATAGAAAGTTGGAGAACCACTTCAACCTACAATCCTTATTTGGTGTTGCAATGTATGTATAGTTCCTTTGTGTCTGATATCCAGATTGAACACAAGGCATGGAGTAGTCATCCTCTTCAACATTCAATATTTGTTCCTTGCTATAGCAAACTGTCTGAGATATATGTGATCTCAATATCATATATTGACTCACATGTGCATGGACATGCTTTTCTCAGTCTCTCTAATTAAGTGTCCAAGATATAAAACTCGTGTAGACGGTACAAATACCATCTACATCACTCATAGCCATCCCAATGTGTCACAATACACCCGATCATCACCTTAATGGTGACCCTTATTCAGGATTACAGTGGATGATGTCAAAGTATCCATAATGACATGTGATGAGTGTAGTAACTTTGGGACTAAGAACCACAGTCACCACCAACATTATGATAATTAACTATGACTATAATTGTACTGGTTTCCATGTGTTACTCTCATGTTGGGTTTGTTTGATACATTGTTCTTTAGCAAGTATTTGTGTGCTTGATGTGATATTTCCATATCATGACTAGTGAGATTCTGTCATAAACCAACTCACACTCCAATTTTATGTGTCATTGTTGTCTATCATCCTTCCACAAAAACATCCGACTTGGGACATAGTGAGAATATATACTCTTAAGAGCAATAAGATCTCATTGTTCAAGTCATGTACTTGAAGATATGTCATTGGATAATATTATTTTCTTGATATTTATTATGTTACTTAATTATCTCATAACTGAATAAAATAGAATAAATTGGAATCTTGCCTTTATTATTAATAAAATCATTTACAAGTTATGTTGTTACAATCATCATATGATTGGCTCTCTAAGCATACATACCAACAAAGAGTTTCAGTAGAGACCCATGTGCTCAATATGATTTAACATGTGGATCATTTAAAGCAAATGGGATTTCCTTTGAGCCAAGAGTTGGACACATATATGATTCTACAATCATTTTTTTAATCATATAGCCAATTTATTGAGTTTTATTACTTGAGTAACATGGCCAGACTGTTGTTAGAGTTTCTTGGCATGTTGATAAATGACAAACCATGAATGAACAAGGACAAATCCATGATGGTAATTAGCGAAGTGGAGTCTGAGCATGAAAACAAATCCAAGAATAGTTCTAAGGCTAAATTGAATTCCGTGTCTTCAACACTCAAAATAAGGAGAAAGAAAAGTGCAAGAGAAATATGTCCTTTGTACTTAAAGGGATTCAAGAAGATGAAGTTGGGGATAGATATCTCCACTTAAGGTATATACCTTATTGAGATAACTTTGTCTACTTCTTCATATTGGGAACTAGATACCAAATGTGGATCTCCCATATGCTCGAATACATAGGATCTGAAAAGAAGTAAGCCTTCACAAAAGAATGAGATTGGACTACACATTGCAAATGGAACAAGAGTTGTTGCCACTAGAGTTTGAACCTATAATTTATCTCTACCCATGGGGCTTGTAATAGAGTTAAGGAATTGCTATTTTTTACTTGCCATAAATAGAAACATTATTTATGTACTCTTATATGGATAATGATGGATATGAATTTTGTATAAAGAATGGTCAAAGTTTTATTTCAAAAGATGAGATCTTTTATGGTGGTTCCCCAATGTCTTATGGTCTTTATTTTCTAGATCTAAAGATAAATGTTTATAGCGTTAATACCAGAACATTACAACTCAATAACTCAAACAAAACCTATCTTTGGCATTTTTGTCTAGGGCACATCAATGAGAATCACATATCTAGACTCCATAAAGATATTTTTCTATACTCTTTTGATTTTGAATCAATCGAGACATGTGAATCTTGTTTTTTGGGAAAGATGAACAAATCTCCCTTCACTGGTAATAGTGAGAGGGATAGTGATCTATTAGGACCCATACATACTAATGTATGTGGCCCTTTTAGAAAAAATGCAAGAGGTGGTTATCAGTACTTCATTACCTTTACCGATGACTTCAGTAGGTATGATTATGCTTACTTGATGAAGCATAAGTCAGAAACCCTTGAAAAGTTAAAGCATTTCATGAATTAAGCATAGAACCAACTTGGCAAAAATATTAAGGCACTTCTTTAAGATAGAGGTGGATAATACTATTGAGGACCTTCTGTGAGCCTATAGTATTGTATCACAATGGACTCCATTTGGAACACCACATCATAATGATGTATCAGAAAGGAGTCACACATTGCTAGATATGGTACTATCAATGATGAGTATAGTTGATCTTCCAACTTCCTTCTCGGGTTATGTTCTAGAAACTGCCACATTTACACTAAACTGTGTATCATCTAAATCAGTTCAAAACACACCATATGAGATATGGAGTGGGAAGTGTCAAAAAATGTCTTTTATAAGGATTTGGGGTGTGAAGCTTGTGTCAATACAATGTTTCCTAAAAAGCTTGGCCCTAGATCAGATAAATGTTATTTTGTTGGATATCCCAAAGAAACCAAGGGATACTACTTGTGTAACCCATCTGATAATAAAGTGTCTGTTTCTAGGGATGTTTTATTACTAGAAAAGGAATTCATTTGCAAAGGAATAAATGGGAGGAAAGTAGAACTAGAAAAGGTCTAAGACCAACACGAAAACTTCGAACCTATAGAGGTACAAGAGGAAATATTGAGTCACAAACCGTTATGGAATCTCAAATTCCTCACGTAAAACACAATCCTAGTAGATCTAGTAGGACACACCTTCAGCCAGATAGATTTGGTTATCTTCTAACTCAAGAAGGTGATGAGTTAGTCAATGATGATGAGCGAATTACCTACCTAGAAGTTGTTAAGGGACCACAATCTGAGAAACGGCTTGAGTCCATGAGATCTGAGATGGAATCCTTGTACACCATCAAAGTATGGACCTTGGTGGATCCACATGAAGGGGTAAAACCCATAGGGTGGAAGCGGGTCTTCAAGAAGAAGGCTGACATGGATGGTAATGTACAAACTTACAAAGGTAGATTGGTTGCAAAGAGTTTCAAACAAGCTCAAATTATTAAATATGATGAAACATGTCTCCAGTTGCCATGGTTAAGTCAATCAGGACCATGTTATCCATTAAAACTTATCATGACTATGAGATTTGACAGATGGATGTTAAATCCACATTCCTTAATGGAAATCTTCTTGAGGATGTGTGCATGAGACAACCTGATGGTTTTATAAATCCAAAGAATGCATATAAAATATGTTAGATAAAAAGGTCAATCTATGGATTGAAGCATGCATCTTGGAGCTAGAATCTTTGATTTGACGAAATAGTCAAAGAGTTTGGTTATAGTCAAAATGAAGATGAACCATGTGTTTAAAAGAAGGTTAGTGGGAGCATGATTGTATTCCTCATATTGTATGTGAATGGAATACTAATGATGGGGAATGACATCCCTACTTTACATATGTAAAGACCTAGCTAGGAAATACATTCTCTATGAAGGACTTAGGTGAAGCATCCTACATATTAGTAATCAAGATCTATAGAGACATGTCTAGAAGGCTTCTTGGGAAAAGTTAAAGCATAGAAATTGACAAAGTGTTGAAGAGGTTCAACATGAAAAACTTGAAGAGAGGAAACATGCCCATGTCACATGGTGTCACTATCTCTAGAGATAAATGTCCCAATTATTGTAAAGAAAGGGGCCACATGAGTAGGACTCCATATGCAAATGTAATTGCATATATCATGTATACAATGCTATGTACTCATCCTGATTTATCATATGCCTTAAGCATGATGAGAAGATATCAGTCAAATCCTAGTGATGCCCATTGGACTACCGTAAAGAACATCCTTAAGTACTTGAGAAGAACTAAGGATCAATTCCGTATCTACAACAGTGAGGAAGATCTGGTGGTAAAAGGCAACATCGATGCAAGTTTCCTAACTAATAATGATGACTATAGATTGCAGTATGGATTTGTATTTAGCCTCAATAATGGATCTATAAGTTGTAAGAGTTCTAAGAAAGAAATGGTTGTTGATTATACAACAGAGGTCAAGTATATTTCTACATCTACTACAACAAAGGAAGTTATTTGGATCAAGAAGTTCATTTCTGAACTTGGGGTGGTTCCAAGCATCTGTGATGCAATTGAACTATATTTTGACAACAATGGAGCTATTGCACAAGCTAAGGAACCCAGATCGCATAAGCATTCTAGTCACATACAATAGTGGTTCCATCATCATACAAGAGATCATATAGTGAGGAGATGTGAATATTTGTAGAGGACCAACTGAAAGCAATGAGGCAGACCCCCTTGACAAAAGCACTTTTGTAGTAGAATCATGAAGGTCATGTTAGTTCACTTGGGATTAAGTTCATGGGTGATTGTCTCTAAGTGAAAGTGGGAGTTTGTTGGTATATATGTGTAGAGAGCCAATCATATGATGATTGTAATGGCATATCTTGTCAACGATTTGACTAATAATAAAGGAAATATTACATTTATTCTATTTTATTCATTTATGAGATAATGATGAAACATAGTAAATTGTTAAATAATGATGTTAATCAATGATGTATATATTTAGGTTGAGGACTTGGACAATGAGATCATACAAATGCTAAGAGTATATACATTCTTGATATGTCCATACTTGGTTGTTATTGTGGAAGATAATAAACAACAATAACACATAAGACTAGAGTGTGTGTTGGTTGATGATAGAATCTCATTAGTCATGTTTGTGATGTCAAACCAAACACATAGATACTTTTTGGTGAACAGTGTATCAGACAGACCCACATTAAGAGTGATACGTGGAAATTATTGAATAGTAGTCAGAAACATCTTCCAAAGTGATGGTGGTGATTGTGGTTCTTAGACCTAAAATCACTACACTCATCACATGTTGTTTGATGTACTTTGACATCATCAAATGTGACCTTGAATAAGGGGATCCCTAAAACTGATGCTTAGATATGTTATGATACATGGGAATTAAATGTGATTGATGTCACTACAAAAAAAATGGTCTTTAACTATTAAAAAAAAATTGTAGCGAAAACCCCATATTTTGTAGCTAAAGGCTTTAACTACATATTTCTTTACACATACAAATTGTAGTATATGCTCGTACAGATAAAGCCTTTAACTATATATTTCAAATATGTAGTTAGATAATCCATTCGCTACAAATTCATATGTATCCGGAAGCATAGCCAGATATTGTCCTTACATATTTAAATATAAGTATAATTATAGCTAAATGTATGACTACAATTGCATATATAGTCCATATGTAGCAAAAACATGAAGTTAATACATTTTATATGAAGTTAATGTGTAGGGAAAGGTGACAATTACTACACATACACACACACACAGATATATATATATATATATATATATATATATATATATATATATAATTGTAGTAGTTAGGCCAAGTTATGCTCATTATGCCAACAATGTTACTTTCATTTATATTGAAATGTCAAATGCACACGGGGAGGACATATACCTTGCCCTTGTTACACAGTGTGCACTACTTTAACTCTCTAGGAACCCTTATTATGGAATATAGGAGAATGGCTTCTAATAAACCATGTAGAAGAAGGCTCTTTATATCCTTTATTTTTAGCTGTCAATACACCAGATAAAGTGCATGTTAACTGTAGCCGCTCTTTGAGATGCTTGGGTCCGTGACACAGCCTTGGAGCAGTAGGTTCTGCTGATGTGGGGTTAAAAGCAGAAGTCAAAGTGGCCATTGCTAAAGCCCTTTGAGTGGTTCCATTGCAACTTCAGTCCCTATTTCTGTTTGGAGTTTCCTTATTGTGACCCATCAAGACAAATAGCATCAGGAGTTTCTTTGTAGACAAATTTCCAAGTTCAATTAGTTGCCTTGCTGTTATTTTCTTGCTACTATAGGTTTGTTTCCTAGCAAGAGAACCAGAAGACCGAACTCCCAATACCTTTGCATGTTTTATAGCAGCACCAAGATTTAGAAATTCTTCAGTTTTTGTGACCACTGTTGGTGATCAACATTGCTTGAACTCCTTTGACATTGATGATCCTGATTGCAACAAAAAAAGGTCAAGAACCTAACAAAGTGGAAACAATATCAACTTGGATAACCATCCATTTAGACATTTGGGTAGAAAGTTACCTCATTGAGTGCATGTAGCAAAATAGGGCTGTCGAACATTGGAGAAAACCCAAGGACTGGTAATCCTAGCTCCCTAAAATAATGAGCACCTGTTGAGGCCAGGAGAAGGAAGTTGTTTAGTGGTCCATGGTTCAATATCCATAACCTCAACATCAAAACAAGGACTGATTACACCGCATTTGTTCAATCCGTTCGGTTCAACAACAATCTTCCCAGCACGGTGGTCATCCACATATTTGAATACCCTGAATTCCAAATAGATTGAATAGGGTGAAGGAGAGCTAAAAGAACAAGATTCAAAGAATGTATGTAAATAAATGAAATAAACCAAGCTTCTGCACACAAGAAGGAACTTGGTGATGACATTGGAAGGTCTGATCATTATGTTGCATTTCCCATGTCTCATCATTGTAGATCCTCTTGAGAGTGTCATTCAAAACACTCTCTCTCACCATTGTAGTCTGAAAGTAATCAATCATAGAATAGCAAAATGTTAGATTTGTCTATGTATAACTATTTTCCAATATTACAGTAGCTAGTACGCTTGTGTGTAACTAGTACATCAATACATAATAGTAGCTTGTAACGTTTGTGTCTAAGCTTCTAGTACATCAGTACATGACATCAGTACATGACGTGTAACTAGTACATCAGTAAAAACATATATGGACAGGTGTCTAATGGTTACCATACTTTGTCCTACTACTAAGCAAATAAATTAAATTGATCAACAATGTATGATTTGTAGCATGGAGTGCATTTCCATATGGAAGTGATAAAACAATGCTATTTTTAACTGAGCACAGTCCTAACCCAGCTGCTAAGTTGGATGTTATGCAATGGTGAGCACAAATTCCTAAGAAGGTCAGTTGTAGCTTCAGTTATGGGAAAAAAATATGAGGTAGTGGTTGGGCCGCAAGGTAGAAATTGAAAACATTGCATGCTCCTATGTGTGAGTTCATAAAAACCAATACAGATGCAACAATCCTATGTAAAATACATGTCAGTGTGGGGGTGGTTTTTTAAGATACAAAGGCAATGCTCTTGGCAGTTAGCTTTTCAAAGATACGAAGTGGATTGCTAACCTATAGCATATGGGTAGAAGATCTTGCAAGATATCTTTTGGCTGATCTCTCTCCTTACCATATAGAAAACACACGGTAGCAAAATTAGTTTTAAAACTGAACATAATTTTTTTTGGCACCAACTAGTGATGCATATAAAAATGAAAAATTTCTCAGCACTCACCCTCTCTGCTAGACTATGGTTGTCATTCTCTTGGCCTCATCTTGCTCAAACATGGATGTATTCCTTGGGTGGCTCAGTTACTCTTTTCCCCTTGCTTTTCGCTATTGCTATTTGCCCCACCATTCCCTTCAACTTTTGGGCTCAGTTCCTCCATGACATTGCCGAATGCATCTGTTGTTTTACCCTCTACATCAACAACTCAGATGAGAAAAAAACAAGTCCTTGTTTCTGACAAATGTAGTAAAAAAACATAATAATAGATATGATGGAAATATGGGATAATATGCATTTCAGTGATTGCTTTATGACTAGGCAATGTTGGTGTTGAAATGAGTTGTAATACTTATTATACAGAGATAGGTGGTTTTGTGTTACCAACCTGATTTAGAGCATCAGAACCTGATGAATAGGATGCAAACATAATAGCAAGACCCTTGGTATCAAAACCATTCTACTTGGCCAACCTATTAAGCCTATTGATCATTAGCTTGCAACTACTAGAATAGTTACATGTGAAAAACAAAAGGTACAGGTTATGTTGTATATAATCATTTAAGCTAATGGATCATTAGCTTACAGGTACTAGAATTGCTAAATGTGAATATGATCTCACTGGGTCCTCATTTTACATCTACAAAGATGATGACTTACATCTGACTCACCCTATGGAAGTAGGTGTCTGCAGAATCAGGCATGTCAAAGTTCATGACCATGTTCACTCGTAAAATATCTATCCCTCTATTGACCAAATTAGTAGCAATGAGTATCTGCTTGACACCTTCCCTGAATTAATAAGTTGCAACTAGATGGAACTGTAATCAAACTAATATGTAGGTAAATATAATTCAAATGGAAGATGAAAGATGGGACTGGAACCATCTGTTATAGGATGATTTGAAATTCTGGACTCACCATGTGTTCTACAGCAGTAGATATACTCAATATAGAAATCCATGAAGGCAACATAGTGACTAAGATTTGATGAGTGAAACAATCAAAGCATGCAAATGAGGCGAAACACTGCTTAACAACAGAGTGCTACTATATGTACATCCCAGTTTGTTGCTTATGGCATCAAGTACCTGAAAGATTAGAGATGGTTACCAAGGATATTATTGTGTAATAAAAATAAGTTAACTAATGATTTAGAGGTAGTGGGTAAACATATGTTGATACAACAGATGAAAATAAAGGTAAAAGGTAAACATATGTTGAGTACCTTCCGTTCTATTCTAGAAACCTTTAACACATTTTTGTTCACTCCTCGCTTGCTGCAAAATAGCCAAGAGAGATTAATAGAGCTGCAAATTACAAAATTGGCATGGGCAGGCACTAAGCAAGGTGTCAGCAGTAGAGATCCTTATAACGATGTTCATAAAGTAGCATGTCCTACAGGTGGGAAATAGTATCTGCAACAACTAGCAACAAAGACTGAACCAAAAGAACTCTTTAGCAGATTTTATCCATCAAGGAAAATCTCCACAGTAGGAGAATGATGTGGGCGCCAATTAAATCACAATTTCTGGTCTTGTGAAACCTATGCAAACATCACAATAAATAGTGAGCAGATAACTTACTTAACTGCACCATAACTCCACAATAAATGAGCAACCCAAAGTTTGATTCAAGAGCCTTGCAGGCGAGGAATGAGTAATGTACCCAAACATTTAGATAAATTAAAGTAACATTGGTTAATATGTATATACTCAAGTTACTCACATTTATAAAAAATGAAACATCACTCATTAGCAACACCACTTATTAGAAGCAGAACATTTCTGCAGAATTAAGAAATAATAACATTGCTAAATACCTTTTACTTCACTTCATAAATATCATCTATGGATAGTTAAGATAGACTCCTAGCTAAGGGAAACTATTCCATATCAACAAAGTCTTCTTTTTTAGATAGAAAGTATTTTTGGATGTAGATAAGCACATGAAACTCATCTATATTTATTCCTTTCTTCATGGATGATATATTTTTATGTATGCATGCACTAGAGGATGCACTTAAGTTGATCCTAATCCATAATCAAAGACCATCTTCATGTATGTGTTGTTTCCATCAAAAAATGACAACGATCATTATGTTGCACTCTGTGATCTCACTAAAGCATGGTTTAACACTATAAACAAATGCTAAATTAATAGCCTTTGAGGAATGTGTTTTAGCCGAATGAATAACCATGCAATAAGTAATCTATCCAATAGTTAGTGTTCCCTATTAACTGGCTTTAACTAGTTCTACAACTTTGTGTTGATTTAAAGGCTAAGTAGACCATGAAATTTGCCCATTTGTGGTCCTACCAGTTGGCTCAGTCACTAATGTTGAGGGACGATCACTCAAGAATTTGCATGACACACTTTTTGTCAAGTCACATGCATCACCAAATGACCTCCTCCACTACTGTAGATGTCTCTATCCTCACTCTCTCTGTATCAATGTTCTTATAGTAGTATCCTAGACAAAACCGAAGGTGGAGTTTTCAAGCATGTTCGTGTTTATGTGATTAGAAAATTCATTTAGTACCTTTAACTTTAGTACACTACAATAATTGTTGATCAAGTGTATGATAAATATAACATAGAACAACTAACTGCAAATAACCTTCAAAATATCTAATCAAAATATGAATTGGATACTGAATTACTGATAACATTCATCTTCATTTCTCTTACAAACTCTATATGTGAATATACTGCATTACTTGTTGAATTTGATAAGAAAGCATGTGGGTATTCACATTAATATTTAGTCAAATAGAAACTCTGAAATACATATCAATGTGATAGTAATAATGCTTTTCCAGTTGTTTTTTAATTCACATTCTTAGAGTTCTCACAACATATCATGACTTTACAGTTACATAAACTTTAATATTGTAATTCAGTGAATAGAACATACGAAAGATATACTTACTGATACAACTTTGAGGGTTTATAATGATTAGAAACATCAATTCCATGTTATCCTGGCTTAGAAAATCTTACATCATCCATGTTCTCACAGTTCTCATGACTACAGCTGTTGTGCTAGCATCAAGACCTGACATTGGTTCATATGATAAGTGAAAACTGAAGAGAGTTAGATACATTACATTGGCTGATGAGTAGCCTACAAATAGGCCCATGATACAAATAGAAGAACCATGACAGTCATCATGCCACCATGTTCTAATGGGGATAGGATGCCTAGAAAGGTGAAGATCATTGTGAAAATAGTCATGCCAAAGAACTAAATCCAGGTCCTACATAGATGCATAATATTGAGTTAGTGGGTGGTTTGAAGGCATCACCCTAAACAAGTTTTCAGCTAGTTCGCTAATCTTGAAGATGGAGGGGAGAAAGTAACAGAACCAAGCATAGATAAATCTCCTAACGTGAGCGGGACCACTGGGCATCCTAAACACACGGAAAAAGTATGGAGGAAGAAGAAATCTATTAGGGAGGAAGACAAAGTGGACCATACAAAGAGTGTGTTGCAGAACATAACCAACGTTTCTACCCAACCCAACACAAAGAAAGCCTGCACCGAGAGGGCAAAGGAGACTCACATTGTTCTTAACCCAGCCGTGGATGAAGTGGTGGAAGTCATTGAAGTCAATGAAGGAGAAACATAAATTGAGATGGATGATTTGATCAATAGGGAGGAACCTACAAAAGAAATTGTCTCAAATGAAGACCTCAGTCACATTAACGACATCCTAGCTACTAATATCCCTACTGTCCCAGCACGGAAAACTAAAGGAAGTAGTGCCAAAATGAAAAGGCAAGGAAAGCAACGAGCCCCCACGTCCTTGGAACCCCACCGTCGTAGTCCCAGACAACCTAGCATGGAGGTTCGAGAAGAGGCACCCCTTGCAGGAGACACCGACTCAATTTCACAGCCCCCATTTCCTGAGCCACCTCTTGTAGAGGAAGATAACAAAGAGAACCAGATGCCAGTTTCACATGAACCCAGTGGTCTCTCAGAGGCCACTGCAAACAACAGTTAGTTTGTTAAATGATAGATATGATGTGCTAGAATATATGAGGAGCAGAGAAGAAGGATACCCATAGAAACCTCAAAGAGCTTATGTCTTCATACAAACCCAAAATTGTTGGTATCATTGAGCCCTGGGTAAGTGGACTAAAAGCCTCACGCATCATATCTAGTCTGGGATTCGATAGATCCAGTGGGATAGGAAACAAGTTCTAGAAAGGAAACGGAAGAAGACTGTGCTTATGAGGAACACCATGAAGCTTGAGAAAGAACTTGCCACCTGCTACAACCCGATCACTGATGGCATATACACGGACATGAAAGCGGCACTTGATTTGGTGTCGAGAGAAGAGGAGGAATGGAAAATGAAAAGCCACATAAACTAGCTTACCAATGGAGATTGCAACACTAGATTCTATAACACCTATGTTAAACAACGCCGGAGAAGGAATACCATTACCTCTCTTCAAAACAAAGCAGGTATATGGATCACAAAGGAAGACGAGCTAAATAACATGGTTCACAGTCATTTCCTAAACTTGCTCACAGAACCGGTCCAAGGCAGAGGTGAAGTAATAGCTACTATTCTGGGCCATTTCAAGAAACTTACTATCTTTCAGAAGAAGAAGATTGCAGCAGACCCCACTGAAGATGAATGCGTGGACATCCTCAAGGAGGTAAACCCCTACAAGGTAGCTGGTCTGGATGGGATCTCAGCCTTTATTCTTGGTCCATCATTGGGAATCAGTAAAACAGTCTATGCTCAAGATGATGCAAAGTGCTTTACGAGGAGAATAACTTCCTGTGGCGATGTGCAATGCTACCATGGTCCTGATACCTAAAACTAAACACCCTACAAGATGTGACCACCTACGCCCTATATCCCTGAATAATTTCAGCCTTAAACTTGATTCCAAGATTCTGGTGGAATGTCTAAAGACACACTTACATGGGTGGATTTCTCATGAACAAAGTGACTTTGTTCCTGGATGTCACATTACGGACAACATAGCCCTCACACAGGAGATTATTCACATGATTAAAAGGAAACATGGAAGAAAGTACATGACGCTTTCAGCACCAGCACAATCAACCAGATGTTAGAACAAACTAAATATAAAATATATATTTCTTGAGGTCTATGTCCTTCACTGCTAGTAGATAGTTTTGAGAATCATATGCAACTGCCAAGGCAGGAAGTTGAGGTATGAGCACCGCATAGCAATATTATTGAATCATAAATCACAAAAACATAGTAGAAAATAGTAACAAAATGAGCCTGAATGTTTTTGTTGCAAGCTTTTTCTGGTGATGTAGCTAAATATTAGTGATTTAATGAAATCCCAATTGATGCTTGATATTTATGCACTCTCTCAACATCTCCAACTAGAGGAGTGTCATCTTTCAAGTCAGGCCAGTTCAATACAACTAACTTGATGTATAGATTTAACTACACGCCCATGGCAAAAGTAGACCTACCAGAAAATATGTATCCAAGCTATAATTTTGAAATCAGTTGGGCCTTTAATGTCAAGTGGAGAATCAATCTTGGGCAGGATTCCTATGTCTAATACTTAGTTTATGAGAAAATGTTGAGAGATCTACGACTTGATCTTGGTCATTTATTACATAGAGGTACATAGGAATCAATACCAATACATTTGAGATGAGCTTGTTCTTCATTTCAGTCCTATAGATCTTGCTCTTCATTTCAGTCCTATTTCCCACTGAAGCATCCGCTCTAATCAAGTGTATTGTGTGTAGGAATTCAACACAGAAACATCCACTCTGATGAATTAAGTGTATTGTGTGCATGTGTTTATGAACAAAGCATCCTCTATACAAAGTAATTATATCGTTAGATAGCCTATATTAGAAGAATAGACTATAAAGTTCACGGGATCCATAACAGATCATTAAACCTTCAAAATTGGCAATCACCTAAGAAACTAAAGTAGAGAATAACTCACGACTTGAATAAAAAGCAGACTGATCTATCAAAAAATACATCCTTAGAATATGAGGTAACACAGACTAGAACCATTTTGCAAGGGTTGAATGTTCTTGCAAGGGTAGAAACTAAAATAGAGAATGAATCATTACTTGAACAAACAATAGATTGGGCCATCAAAAAATACATCCTAAGAATGTTAGGGAATAAGGACACGAACCTTTCTGCAAGGGATGAAGATCCTACCCCACAATCGGCACAATGTCCCAGCATCTCAATTCAACTATTATGAAAATACCCTGATGTTGGATGGGTGAAATCCCATAATGATTTGTACCAGGAACACATGACTTAGGTTTTCATATGGAAAGTCACAACTATGAGTGACTATAAATGCAGCTAATACTTAGATGTGTACCTTAGTCTTGCAAATAGTAATGGTGTCCTTGTTTACCTTGATAACAATGATTGATACCAGTGGATAAAACTACCTATGGATGATACATGATGGATAACTCTACTCATCCGCCCAGATTCCCTGAAGAAAAATGCTACTGAGATCGAAATGTCCTGTAATAAGGTCATCAATAATGCAAAAAAATTATTGTCTTGTTAGATCACTGGGTGAATGACAACTTCATTCACAATATACAACAACAATCACAATCCTTCCCATGCTATAGGTATCTAGAATTAAAGAGTGACTTTTTAGGTACCTATAGCAGTCATTATCTGGTTGACAAAATTAGAATTGAGGTAGATAAAAATTCCATTTAAATGATACTATGTTTTCTTCTTACTTGTGACATTCTCCCGAATAATGATGTTGGAGCTGGAGGCTTATGCTGAGGAACTGTACCAGAGGTACCTATAGTTTTATGAAATGTTATTGGAGTGAAGAAGAAAATCTGAAAATGCCCAGAAGTATACTAGGGGTCCCAAAGTTAGTGTCTACAGTGAACTGCTGAAAAGAAAAGCTACAGATCAAGGTTTGGAATTTGTATCTTATGATCCCATTACAGTGGAGTGAAAGCTCAAGGTAAAACATTTCAATACTTACGAGTTTGAAGATATAGACGAAGATGATGTCTTTATGAAACTTGTGATGGGGGCAGAGCTACAAATTTGTTAAAACACTGTATTGCATATGTTTGAATTAAAAGGTGATCACTTGTGATTGTCTCTAAGATGTGCATTTCTATGAGGAATTATTATGATGTGGAGGATAAAGATGATGGTGATGTGTTGGTATTGTTTGAAGAAATGAGGAAGTGTTGGTTCTATCTTGTCGAGCTTGGCTAAATGCTAATTAAAATAATGATTAGTAAGCTTTAGATATCCCACAGATGGCTCCTTGAGCAAGCCAGTTTCCAAATCTACCAGGAGAATAGGCATTGGTGTCCACTAGAAATGAAGACTATTTAATCTTTGCTACTAAAAGTCTCATACTTCTTTATTCTCTAGATATAACATTCTTCCTGCTAATGGCATAAAATTTGAGGTGGAAAATGACACTTTAAATGTGATCAAAAGAGAAAAAAAAATGATGAACGGGTGGTTGGGCCTCACATGGTATTATAGCAAAGTCCCATTTTTGAAAAATTGCATAACAATTCCACATAAAAGATATTGTGAATGATATTAAGACTGTATTATGGTACCAATACTGTGAATAATGTTTGGTGCTAGTAAAGAAAGAAAATATGCATTAAACATTAAGGAATATTCAGGAACATCACCAATAAATGATACAAACATAGAAAACAGAGTGTGGTAAACAAGGTAACTCTAACATCTATGGAAAATGGATGCACTTTAGATCAAATATATCACACTGATGCATCATGAATTGATACTCAACCTTGATGTTTTCTTCCTTGGACATGACAAAATATGAGACAGAACTCCTGTTGAAATCAATATTGAATCACATTAGAAATAGAGCTGGAAATCTGAACAATAAAATGTTAATTTGGGGAATACAAATGAGAAAAACATCATTCCTAAGAAAGGTGATCAAATGGGATCAAACACCATAATTTGATGGTATAGATCTTAGTCCTTAAAAAAATAGGGCTACAATTATTTTTGAGCACACCCTAATCACCAGAAACTGGAAATAGGCAAATTCAAATCTCAATCATCAATATTATCAGCAATGAGGGGATTTTATGGTCTATTTATAGGAGAATGCATACTAAAGAAACTAACAAGGACAAAATCTAGATACCTACTTGGAAGGGAGACCCACAAAAGGTAGCTAATGATTTTATATGGCTCATTCATTTAATTGTACATTGTGGTACATAATATTCTTATTGTGGTGGTTTATGTCCAAAAATGATGTAAGAAAGTCAAGCACAACTATGTTCAATATATTTCTTGCAAAAATGTGTACCTTGTACTCAGAAAAGATGTATTCCCCTTGCTTGATTAAAAAAGCCCAAATTCCCTAATAATGCAGCATCAGAAATATCAGAATAATGGTACATAAAAAACCTCGAGTAGAAGCTTTCCAGTAACCAATACAAAACAAGCATCAGGGTTACCAATTCCTGTTGCAAAATGACCAAAGGCACTAGCATTATAGGTATGATAATATGTGCCAAGTAAAGCTTGCAAAAATCCTAGTATGAGATGGAATTTTGGACATGACTGTATCTATATCAAGACGTACAAGAAAACTAAAATGTTTGGATTAATAGTATAAAATGATCATAAGAAAGTCATTTCATTTACACGACTATTTCTGCAAAGATCTTCAAAAAATGTTGCCCGGCAATGTAAAAGCCATCACCTTTAGAGACATATATCTCAAGTATATTCAAATTTGTTGTCTATGAGTGTATGTGTTGGCATCATGGTGTCTACATGAGCCAAGGGTAGAAATAGGATAAACAAATTGGCCATCCTATCTAGGGATGAAATGTCTTTCTAGTTTTCATCTGAGGAGCAAGACTCATGAGTATGAATCATATAAAATGGAAAAAATAAAGCATGAGGATATACAAAATGTGAAAAATAACAGAGTAAAACTTTTCTTAAAATAAAGAATAAGCACCAGTGGTGCACATCTTTGTGGTTGCAACTATTGGATATTTGAAGTTAGCAGGTGGGGGTTGTTATATTGGTAGATTTGTGCAGAAACTTACTAGAGTAATTGTCTCATGACAATCCAAATGTATGTCCATTGCAAAATTCCTCTAATTTGGAAAATGCATCTGTTTTCCATCCACAAACTAACAAATTTAAAGCAAGAGGAAAGTGTTTACTTCAACACCAATTTTAACATAATTTCTACAGCTACAAAATTGAAAAATACCTTATCATGTGGACAAGAAATGGTAGGTGCAAAACTTACAGTAGACACTATACATGGATGTACAAGGTTCCATGATTGCCTCAATGAAATTTACTAATCAAGCCTATTACACCGTATTGACAACATAAATTTTCTGGCCAGATTCGAATCAGGACACCAACATGGTTTCTTCTTTCTTGTTTATTTTGAAACGAGGCAGGCCATGAAATATATTTACATGTCTTTTGATGTGCTTACCATCACAGAAAAAGTAATGGAATATACAAACTGCAAGATGATTTAGAAAATATCCTAAGCTGCTTGCTAGGGTCGTGTCTTATATAGCATTTTAAAAAGACTTGTTGACCTCATTATTTGTTACATATATATCCCATTTAAAGTTCAGAGTCAGAGCTTGCTTGTCCAATGACGTTCCCTTTTGTCTTTAATATGTACCATTAGAACCATACATATCAGTTTGCTCTATAATTGAGCTATACAAGCATATACTTTCCCTTTATAATTTAATCCTTTGTAAGTATTTTTGTTGTATCATGGCATGGGTTTTCAAATTTTATCCACCATATAATATATTTTCATATTTATCATAGTATCAAACTTCTTAGAACACTCAATAGCAAGAACTTTATACTTAGACTGAATTTTCACATTGTTCAAGAAAATTCATGATACATGCTTATTTTTTTCATAGAATTTCTATAGAACTTTGTCATATCAGAAGCAAATGGGGCAAACAAATCAGCATAGAACAAGTATTTACCCATCTTTCAAGATTTGTGGAATAGGTGTGCATTTTTCAAAATTCGTACACTTTTCATGTACACATTCCATCATTGCGTCCATATCAAACTACATATAATTAGCATCAGGTTTAGAGATGTTTACAATTTTATTAATGTCTAAAATAACATACAATAGCTTCATATTGTTATAGATATTGCAATGACTATGAGAAGAATAACATTAATAGTCAAAGTAGACTAGACATAAAAATAAAAATATAGGTTTAGTAATACAAGGATGAACAGGTTAGGGGTGGAAAGAAAGAGTTAATTGCAGCTATAGGGGTATTCGTAGATAAACATAGGGGGACAAATTATGTGTAGTGTTCCACTACGTTGGTTCGAAAGTAAGGAGCTTATTGAGAATGATGTGAAACTATAATCCGAAATGGGGTTTATTAGCAACACAATGATGTGTCTCCGTTATTCTTTTCATGTAAGAGATAAGTATCAAGTCCTTAGTTGGCATTCAAAATCCATTCTTTAGCATGACGCTTCCACAATCATAATATCAAACTGTTCCCTTTGCCATGGAAAGTCTGTGTGATCTTTTTCTCATCTCTTCCTTCTTGGTAACTACCACCTCATATATCAACTTTCTATAGTTTGCTAGAAGTCCTTGTTATATTTGTGGTCAATCTACATTCACCCTTTGAGGGAGTTGACTTCTAAATAGGTATTTTTGGTCAATCCACATTCACCCTTTGAGTGAGTTGGCATCTGAATAGGCCTCTCATGTATATTTTTAAGAACAGAGAGAACCACAAAATAAAGCTACATTGTCACTATTTCGGGCCAAAGAAGAATGGTTTTGTAATGTATGGGAATTTCCATTTCAAGACTAATAAACATTCGATCAAGAAGAGTAAACAAAAAACAATTAGATAAATGTGCAACAACTCCAATTAAAGAGATATTAATCCAGTAAAAAATGTGAACTTTTAGAGGAGAAGAATGTAAAAGAAAAATCATTTACACCTCCATTCACCACAACAAAAGAAGCTTCTCGAGGCTCAATGCCTCCATTTCTAGCATATTTTATATCTTTAGCGAGATGGTAAACCTAATGATGTGGATCTAGCTATTGCCTCTGGCATTTCACAAAAGTGTAGGCACAACATGGTTTGCATTTAGAATGCATAGCACGGAAATCCAAGGTAGAGTACTGACGTGTATTTTACTACGCGCTAAAAACGCAAGTATACGCGTCGAGTAATATAGGCCTTTGTGAGGGCAAGTCAAACACAGGGATACGTGAATTATTGGAGACTCCTACTAACTAATTGCAATCAGCTAGGCCGGATGACAAAGTAGGGTTGTTGTTAAAACTAAAAGAAAATAAAAATAAAACAAAGCAAACAATCGATTAAAGGTTAATTTAATCAATTCAAAAGGATATCTTTAGGATTGCGGTTTCACCGCGGGTCAACATTGTATTAGGTTTTATATAATTCCTCACTCTTCTCTCTCTATCCGGGTAGTGGCATGAAAACAGAATTACCCATTGTCGTGGTGTAATTCACTACTTAGGTTTAGGTTGATTCCACCGTCGTAGTAATCATTCCCCTAAACTAAGTGCATTATAAACGGTCTCTCAGTTTCCACCATTAATTTTTCAACTCCTTTGTCAAGGGTTTTATCGATTAATGTAGGTTTCGTCTCTTTTCAACCGTTAATCCTTCTGTCGAAGTGATTAAGGGCATTAGGTTATTATTATGGTGATCAAGCATAATAATATATATAGAGAAAACGAAACTATACCACGGATTTAAGAGATAAAATATGAATTATTAATATAAAACTGTCATACAACGCATTCCCGGGCTACTCCCGGTCCTAAAGATGGAGGGGTTTAGCCTCGCATGTTCATCTTGCACAAATACATGGTAGAAATAGGGGAATTCATAAGAAAAACGTGAATTAAGTGGGAAAACCCCTGAACGGAGAAGAACCGGTGGATCCTTTGCATAGAACACGAGCTTTCCCGCCTCTCGGTGGTGAAATTCGTCTTCGGCAGCATCCGGATCGACAGGGATGAGCTTCTGGCCTCCGTTCTCCTTTCTCTCCTTTCTCGGCACTCGTGCAATGACAAATTAGCTCCCCCTCTCGTGTCGGCGGTCGTCATTAGGTATAAGTCCCTAATTAGGTCGTCAAATAACTCCAGCCGTCTGATTGAGATCAAAACGAATCCAACGCATATCTGCCGGCGTCGATACCATCGACGCAGGTCGATGGTATCGACCCAACGTATTAGCGGCAGCCTTCTTTTCTTTTTGTCTGAGTGCTTGTGATCATCTCGATACCATCGACTAGGGTCGATGGTATCAACTCTCTTTAGCATCGGTTGTTGTCGTTTAGCGACGTTGTAGCCACAAAATGTCGATGGCATCGACTTGGGTCGATGGTATCGACGGATTCCTCACTAGCAACCTGAAGGGATCTCGATGCCATCAACTTAAGTGTCGATGGTATCGAATCTGTGCTGCTCCTCTCAGCTGGCAACTTGTGACTTGGTCGATGGTATCGACTTCCGTCGATGGTATCGACAGAAGCAGATACTTGTTTTTCCTAAAATTCCAAAACAAGACCAAATAAATCCACACAAATTATGATAATATGATAAATAATGCTCAAAATGATACAACTAAGGGGATTTGACATAAAATGATGGCAAAGACCGAAATGAGTGAATTATGCAATATTATCCATAAAAATGACTAATTAGAGCATAAAACACATATGAAAAAGGTCTATAAATGCGACTCAAAATCATCGCATCAAACTCCCCTAAGCTTAAACATTACTCGCCCTCGAGCAACTAATCCTTAGAATAGAATTGCAGATGTCAACTAAAAATCAACACACCAACCCAACATCCCATGTGACTCCCACTGAACGTTCTCAAACCGGCCTTCTCTAACCACAGAACAGTAATTACCCTAAAGGCGACAATAATCATCCATAAGAGAAATTATCCTTAAAACTGATGAACACTATCACATAAGGCAGTTAACATAATAAAACTCGTCGATTCAGCATTGGTGCATCTTGTGATCGCCTACACTACATTGCTCGCCCTCACTACCATCTACATGGAAGCAATTCTCCTGATAATCATTAGTGAGGAGAAATTCATGGTGGCCTACCAATTCGAGCAACGGGTGGATGGAAATGGGTGGTTCATGGAAGAACTTGGAAGTATTGTACAAATTCAATCATGCATAAAACAAAAATGTCCTAAATGATGCAAATGCACATTAGAAATGCCCTAATGCCTAAATTTGGGTGAAATGATGCGTGCACTAACCTTCCACCCCAAAATGAGATGGAAATCTAAGTAAGCCACATGTACTCAATTTTTCTGTGATGCGAGTGATATCATGTTCTTTTCTCCCTCTTATTCCACTTTCTTCTAAATTCTCTTTTTTTTTAATTAATTTTTTTCAGATTTTCAGAATTTTTTTCTTTCCCTTTAGCCCACGTACCCATAATTGCTTAGAGATAAGTGTATTGGGCTATTTACTTCATGCTTGGAAATCTTTGCAATGTTTCGAAGGTATGGAACAGTTTAGATCACTTTTGAGGAAAAATTGAGATACCTGGTGTACTTTATGCATGAAAATCATGAGTGCAACTACATGACATGCACCTAAAAGTAATGTGCATGAATCCCTATATATTTTTTTCTTTATGCAAACGTATGGAAAATATCAATGCAAGTCCTATCTAAATGCTATGCACACAAGAAGGAATTGAAACTGCACTTTACTTCCAATTCTTAGGTGGATTATGGAAAAATGACGTGGAATGATCACAAGATTAAATGACTGAACCTTAGAAGGATATTATGTGTCCCTCCTTACTGACCTGTGTAGTGGTTTGGAGGGTTCTCTCTCTTACATCCAATTAAGGTCTCATTACCATTTGGTTAGGTTAGGCTCAAACAACCGTTACTATCCACTTTTCATGAGTCAAAAGGAGTATAGGTGTAAAATGTTGTTTTAAAGTTGACATAATCAATCATTTTCATAGGATAAGTTCCCCAAGGACAACCAAGTCAAGCTATCCAAAGACACAAAAAATTTTAAATTTCCCTTAAATTTCTCATGAATTAACAGCAAGATGACAAACTTTTACGACATCCACATTTACACTAGATAGCACGTGGATACTACCAAAACTAAAAATGCAAGAAACAAATAACACTGCTAAAAACTAAAAATAATAAAAGAAAAGATAGAGCTGTTCCAACTACCAAAACTTTTACGTGGATCCACATTTACAGCAAGATGACAAACTTTTACGACATCCACATTTACACTAGATAGCACGTGGATCCTACCAAAACTAAAAATGCAAGAAACAAATAACACTGCTAAAAACTAAAAACAATAAAAGAAAAGATAGAGCTGTTCCAACTACCCCCCTAAGCTTGAATTCGACTATGGCCTCATAGTCAAAAATAATCTTAAGAGTGGAACAGAGATACCCTGATCATTCTTGTGGAGGCGGAGGTGGGTACTATGGGGCCGTAGGATCCCAAGAAGGATACTCCCCTGGAAGCTCGGATCGTAATGGGTCCTCGGCGGAGGCTGTGGATAGCCTCCAAAGTAGCTCTGACTCCAGTAGTGATCATAAAAGGGCTCCTGTTGCATCTCCATCCTTTGCAACCGATTGTGTATCTGCTGTTGGTTGTCGAGGAGGAGACGTTCATTCTCAAACATCGCCCTTTGGTTGTCAAGTAACCGGTTCGTAGTATCCTGAATACCGGTATACATTTCTAGATGCTGCTGCTGTGTCTGATGTATGTCCTGCAGCATCGTGTACATTCCCTGCATTGAGTAGGCATCCTCGCCTGGCTGCGAGGGCTGTGGTGATGGCGGCGGGGGCTGTGATGATGAAGACGCACCCGGATGCATCCTAGGACGCTTCCGGGGTGCTACTCGTGCACGAAGAGGTGTGAAAGCCTCCTCTTCCTCCTCAGCCTCGCCTTCTTGTCCATCGTTGCCGCCTTCTTCTTCATCGGACTCGATGGCTATGATCGGCCACCGGAAGTGTTGTGCGCCCTTGATGTTGAAGACGGCGTCCGGCAGTGTACATTCCTGGTAAGCGTGGTTGACGTGGCAGTGTGCGTACGCCAACCCATCCCGGAGAAGGATAAGGTTTGAACGGTGCAGATGTTGCACGTTCACCTTACTCCTCGTGGAAATCGGAGTCATAGACTGGAAATTCAGCCCCAAGCACATCGCCAATTTGGTGATGAGCCCACCAAAATGGATCGGAGCCTTCCTTGTACTCCTCTTCACCGCCAAAACGCGCTGCACAAAGAACGCACCCCAGTTGCATTCTTGTCGCTTCAGGAGCATGTAGAGGAAGAAAAGATCGCTCTCCTGAAACTTGCTCAATGCTAAATCGCTCCGAGCAAAGAACGTAAGGCTCAACATCCGGTGTAGGACCCGGACGAAGGGATGCTCGAAGTCAGCTACCGCAGCATTGTGGTAGCTCACTGTCCTTCCCGCCGGCACTGTGACTAGCTCGGTGAAGATCTTGTCGTAGTCGGTGCGGGAATCTGGGCGCCGGTGATCATGTTGGGAGTGGTTCCAGTTAAAGATGTTGTTGAACTACTTAAGAGTGATGTTGTAGTTGATGTTGAACAGCCGAAACGATACTCGGCCCTTGATCCACTCACGATCCGATGCAACCACGTCGTTGGGCACAACGCAGACATCGAGGGACGCCATAAACTCCGCCACCAATTCCTTGTAGGTGGGCCATTCGCTGAAGAACGGCTTCCCATCCGCATGGCGCTCCAGCTCGTCTAGCCTTCTGCTGGTGTGGCGTGCTTGGCCCTTCAGCACATAGGCCAAGTTGGCCTCGAATCCAAGATCGCGGATCATTCCCTGGTCCACACACCGGGTCGGCTCGATCTTCCGCTTCATGATTTCCTCATAGACCTTCCTCACCTCTGCGGATGGATGAACCAGGCGTGGACGTGAGACTGAAGCAGTAGGGGTTGGAACAAACTCCACGATCTCTATGGGATTCGTGCTCGAGGACGATGATCCGGTGGCGTGCACCATTGTTGCAAGAAAGATGGGATTAGAAGAAGAGAGCTCGGGGAAGATGGAGAAGTGATTATCCGCTCGATGAAGATCCTTGCTCGATGTTACTGCTCTTCAGTCTTGGAGGGCTCAGGGGGAGTGCTCGGCGCAAAGGAGGAAGTTTGCTCTGAAGGTGTGACGTCAAATGACGTTGCAATTCTCCTTATATAGACTTGGCCGGCGCTACTGTTGACCCGTCGATACCATCGACGCGGGTCGATGGTATCGACACGAATCGCTGCTATCCGCCCCACTCGCGAGTATCGACGGTTGACGTTTGCTGGATCGGGAAACCCGGATTGCTGACATGTCGATACCATCGACGCAAGTCGATAGTATCGACGCAAGTCGATAGTATCGACGCAGCACCCGGATCGCTGACGTGGACTCGCGATCGCCGTCGATGTCTTTGTGCGGATCGGTGACATGGATGTCGATACCATCGACAGATGTCGATAGTATCGACTTGACTTCATTGCGACACCGCCACTTTTTCACTTCAACCTGTGACCATGTCGATACCATCGACGAGGCCGTCGATGGTATCGAGTTGACTGAGACAAATCGTTCTGAACTTCTCCAGAGATCTCGATGGTATCGACTGGCATGTCGATACCATCGACATTTATTGCGCAACCTGCCTGTAGGTATGTTGATACCATCGACGGGACCATCGATAGTATCGACTCAAAGCGATTTTTGCAGCTGTCAACCTGAACCTAGTTGATACCATCGACCAGTGTGTCGATGGTATCGACCCTGCCTGTGCCTGCACATTGAACAAACGGATCAAGGTATCTTCTTTACACTAGAATTTAAACGAAATGAAAGCAATCTATGACTATAATTAAACTATCCTAATGTACCAATGGTTGGGTTGCCTCCCAACAAGCGCCCTTCTTTAACGTCTTAGTCTAGACGTCTTTCCAGCATCTCATTCATCCACAAGTGTAATGAGTTTGACCTCATTCACTTTTCTCTTGTAATTTTCACCAAAATACAACTTCAACCGCTGTCCGTTCACCAAGAACGTGGCATCTCCATCACGCACAAGAATCGCACCATGCGGTCTCACCTCTTCCACTACGAATGGTCCACTCCACCGGGACTTCAGCTTCTCGGGATGCAACTTGAGGCGGGAGTTAAACAATAGAACGCTATCTCCCTTTTTGAACGTGCGCAGCTCAATATGACGATCGTGGATCAGTTTTGTGCGCTCCTTGTATATGCGGGCATTCTCATATGTCGTCATGCGTAACTCATCTAGTTCATTCAACTCGAACATCCTCTTTCTCCCGGCTTCATCATAACTCAAATTCAGCCTTCGAAGCGCCCAATGGGCCTTGTGCTCTAACTCCACCGGAAGGTGGCAAGCCCGGCCATACGTCAACCTAAAAGGCGTGCTGCCTATAGGTGTTTTGTACGTCATTCTATACGCCCAAAGTGCGTCCGGTAGTAAGGCACTCCAATTTTTCCTTGTGGATGCCACTGTCCGTTCTCGAATCTTCTTGATTTCCCGATTTGAGACCTCCACTTGGCCTTGCGTCTGTGGATGATATGGGGTGCCGATGTTGTGTTTGACCCCATATTTCTTCAAAAGTGTCGAAAATTTCTGATTCCGGAAGTGTGTGCCCCCATCACTTATTATCATTCGGGGTATCCCGAACCTACAGAAAATATTTTCCTTCACAAACCTGCACACTACATTAGAATCATTAGTCCTTGTGGGGATTGCTTCCACCCACTTCGACACATAGTCAACAGCAAGCAAGATATACAAATTTGAATTCGAGGACACAAAGGGTCCCATGAAGTCTATGCCCCACAAGTCAAATACCTCAACTTCTTGAAACACATTCAGGGGCATCTCTTGTCTCTTCGAAATGTTACCTGCTCGCTGGCACGGGTCACATTGCCTTACAAAATCGTAGGCATCCCGAAACAAAGTTGGCCAATAAAGGCCGCTTTCCAACACTTTGGCTGCTGTTCGTGAACTGGCATGGTGTCCTCCCGTAGGCGACGCATGGCAATGGTGGAGAACACTCTCGTACTCCACCTCCGGCACACACCTGCGTAGAATACCATCCCTGCACTGCTTCAAAAGAATTGGGTCATCCCAAAAATAGTATCTCAAAGAATGAAAGAACTTCTTTTTCTCTTGACAAGACCAGTCTTCCGGGATGATCCCGCAAGCCAAATAGTTAACAATTTCAGCAAACCACGGTTCTTTAGAATTAATTTTTAAAAGTTGTTCATCGGGAAACGTCTCGGTTATGGGTATGTGTAAATCTTTTTCATCTACCCTGTCTAACCTAGACAAATGATCAGCCACCACATTTTCAATTCCGGACTTGTCCTTGATTTCAATATCAAATTCTTGTAAAAGCAAAATCCACCTAATGAGTCTAGGCTGTGCATCCTTTTTCTCCATCAAATATTTTATCGCAGCATGATCGGTCCATACAACTACTTTAGATCCCACTAAATACTACCGAAATTTTTCAAAAGCAAACACAACGGCAAGTAATTCTTTTTCTGTAGTTGTATAGTTCAATTGAGCATCATTAAGCGTTTTGGAAGCGTAGAAAATCACAGCGGGCTTATTATCTACCCTTTGCCCCAAAACGGCTCCTACTGCAAAATCTGAAGCGTCACACATCAATTCGAATGGTTTTGTCCAATCTGGTGTTTGAACAACCAGAGCCAAAATCAATTTTTCTTTCAAAACTTCGAATGCGTGAAGACACTTATTGTTGAAATCAAAAACCGCATCTTTCTCCAACAACTCGGATAAAGGTTTTGCAATTTTAGAAAAATCTTTAATGAATCGCCGATAAAACCCGGCGTGTCCCAAAAAGCTTCTCACCCCTTTTACAGAATTTGGTGGGGGTAGTTTGGAAATCACCTCAATTTTGACTGGGTCTACCTCAAGACCTTTGCTAGACACCTTGTGTCCTAGCACTATTCCCTCTGTCACCATCATGTGACATTTCTCCCAATTGAGGACCAAGTGTGTGTCCTCACAACGCTGCAGCACCTTGTCCAGATTATATAGACACTCATCAAAAGACGCACCGTAAACCGAGAAGTCGTCCATGAAAACCTCAAGACAACGCTCCACCATGTCAGAGAATATGGCGAGCATGCAGTGTTGAAACGTCGCCGGTGCATTACATAATCCAAACGGCATACGTCGGTAAGCAAAAGTCCCATAGGGATAGGTGAACGTAGACTTTTCTTGATCCAAAGGATCAATCGAAATCTGTTTATACCCCGAATACCCATCCAGAAAACAAAAATGTGACCGACCGGCAAGGCGTTCCAAAATTTGATCGATAAATGGCAAAGGAAAATGATCTTTCAGAGTGGCGGCATTCAGTCGGCGGTAGTCAATGCAAACTCGCCACCCGGTTACCAATCGGGTGGTGACAGGTTCATTCAACAGATTTGTAGTAACAGTAATTCCCCCCTTCTTAGGGACTACCTGTGTGGGACTCACCCACGTCGAGTCTGATATGGCATATATGATCCCTGCAGCAAGAAGTTTTATGACTTCCTTCTTCACAACCTCCATCAAGCTCGGATTTAGACGTCTTTGAGGCTGAATGACTGGCTTGGCTCCCTCATCGAGCCGAATCTTATGCTGGCAAAGTGTAGGGGAGATCCCCTTGATGTCTGCAACAGACCACCCAAAAGCTCCTCGGTGGTTCTTGAGCACTATCCGTAGTTGCTCCTCCTCATCCGTACTCAAGTAAGCAGATACAATCACCGGTAACTTGTCCTTCTCAGCTAAAAAGACGTACTTAAGGTGCGGGGGTAGCGGCTTCAACTCCAAATCAGGCGGGCAAATGAGAGATGATTGCAGCGGTGGGGGAAGTGTACCTAAATCTTCATAGTGCCTCGTGTAGAAACATGGAAGCATCTGAAGCAATTTGGCACACTCCTTGAGTGATTTACTCTGCACCCAATCATAAGTGACATTCAACAGACACGCCTCCAACGGAAATTCCGGATATGCCTCAACAACTGAAGTAGTAATCGCATCATCCTCCCAAGAAGGTGGAATGTCCTCATTCTCGTCATTCGGAAATCCAACAGCTTTGCATAAAGAGACAACTTTAGTTTGCTCCATGATGTCCACAGCTAAGGTTCCATTATCCATCTTGCTCATCACATGAGCCATGTCCAAGAATGGTTTTCCAAGGCAGAGTGAAATATTGTGATCCACATGCTTAACCATGTAACAATGTGCTTTTACTTTAGTAGACGCAGTGCTAGTGGGCATGACCATCTCAAAGCGATCATCCGCTATGCCCAAGGTCAAGCGACCTCTTCCCATTTCCAAGATCATATCGGTTGTATCTTGGAAAGGACGTCCAAGTAGTAGCTCATTGCCATGCTCATCCTGCATTTCCATAACCATAAAATCAGCCGGAAAAACAAATCAGTCCACCTTTACCAAGACATCTTCGCAGATTCCATAAGGTTTCACCACAGAATTATCGGCCAATTGGATAGTCATATTGCTCGGCCGTGACTCCTTTAATCCCAGCTTTTTGAATGTAGAAAGGGGCATCAAATTGATGCTTGCCCCAGAATCACATAGTGCCTCTCCAAATTTGAACTTCCCGATAAAACAAGAAATGTTGAAACATCTGGGATCCTGTCTCTTAGGCGGTAAAGTGCCCATAATGAAAGCACTCACTTGCTCCTTCAACACCACGACCTCCGTGTCCGGTATTTTCCTCTTCTTGGTGATGACATCTGTTAGGAACTTCCCGTATGACGGGATTTGCTCAATCGCTTCCAACAACGGAATATTGACCAAAAGTTTCCTAAAGCTGTCCAGAAATTTCTTGAATTGTGCATCTACCTTTCTTGCCTTTGCACTATTCGGATAGGGGACCGGAACGGTATGTGCCCTTTGATGGGGTGGCACATAGGGTGTCAACTTCTACGGTTCCTCCTCAGTAGCTTATTCTTCATTACCATCCACAGCTATGTCTTCAGCTTGCCCTGTGACAGGTATGGGCTGCTCCTTAGTGGTTGCATCTTCAACTTTATCCTGTCGTGTGCTTGTGTCATCCGTCCTTGGATTCAACACCTTCTTGCCGCTTCTCAGTAAGATGGCCTTGGCCTGCTGGTTTCCCCCGGGAACATTGGTGTTCCCCGGAAAACTCGGATGTGCTGGCTTCTTCAAACTTGCAATTTCTGCTGCCATCTGCGCCATGGAAGTCTCTATAGTCCTCATTTGAGCCCCGTGGCTCTGCAAAGTCTACCCAAATTGGTTCATATATTCACCCTATTGCTTGATTTGTTGCCCGAATGTGTTCATTAACTCCTGGTTTTGCTTGATGACCTGATTGAGCAACTTCGTGCTCTTGTCCTCTGTGGTTGGTGCAGGCTTGGCGTCCGGATCCTGCAGAAAATTGTTCGGATCCTTCCATGAGAACTTTTTGTCCTTTCGCCATGAATAGTCATTGTTCATGTACCCTTGCTGCTGCCTCATGTATTTGACTTGAGCCTCATCTTCTGACTCATTGCCTTCCTTTTGCAGTAACTTCTTTGCGAGAAGATCCATCTTCTCATTAAGCTCTTTTATTGCCTTTGATTCACTGGCGACTCTAGCTTGCTCAACTGGGCCTCTCTCTCTTTCTCCCCAGGATTGCTTTCGTGCCATGTTCTTCAGTATTTCCCAGCATCTCGTGTCAGTGTTATTCAGGAAAAATCCTGAACCGGCTGAGTCCAAATTACTCCTATCATGCTCGGAGAGAGCAAAATAGAAGATCTTCAGTTGTGTCTCCTTGTCCAACCCATGATGCGGACATCTCCTCAACATGACCTGAAATCGCTCCCAGGTCTCAGAATATGTTTCACCCGCCTGTTGGGTGAAATTGTGAATCTTCCTAATCATGTCGTTGGTCTTCTCAGGAGGGAAAAACCTCTCGAAGAAAACCTCCACCATATGATCCCATGATTCAACGAACTCATCATCGAGGTTATGAAGCCACTCTCTCGCCGCTCCTGCCAAGGAACTTGGGAATAGCTTGAGGTACAAAGCATCTTGTGGGAATCGGTCGATCTTCACCATGTCACAGTTCTCCACGAACTGGCTGATGTGTGCAACTGGGTCCTCATTCTTCAGCCCGTGAAATGCATTTGATTTTACCAAGTTGATCAATGCCGGATCAATCTTATATGTTGGTATGTTGACCGCCTGCTTCTTTATAGGCCCCTTTGAAGCTGATGAAGAAGAGGCTTTGATCTTATCCCATATGGTCTATGGCTCGGCCATTTCTTCTGCTTCAGATTCAAAATTTATTTCCTCTTGGTGCTCTTTCTCGTAGTGCTCCTCGTCCTCAGGTCCCGGAGGTGGAACCTCGGGTGTGCGATTGTCGTAGTCTGTACTACGTGTATGCACCATACACAGTACCTGAAATGAGAAAATTCAAGTTCAGTACTATGCTTGAACGAGTAAATACAATTATAAAGAAATTTAGGAATATTTAAAGTTGTTTCAAAATAAAATAAAAAAATGTGGCCTAGAGTGGCCGCTCTTAGCACTCGAAGTGCCAACAATTCGCCGTATCCCCAGCAACGGCGCCAAAAACTTGACGTGTATTTTACTACGCGCTAAAAACGCAAGTATACGCGTCGAGTAATATAGGCCTTTGTGAGGCCCAAGTCGAACACAGGGATATGTGAATTATTGGAGACTCCTACTAACTAATTGCAATCAGCTAGGCCGGATGACAAAGTAGGGTTGTTGTTAAAACTAAAAGAAAATAAAAATAAAACAAAGCAAACAATCGATTAAAGGTTAATTTAATCAATTCAAAAGGATATCTTTAGGATTGCGGTTTCACCGCGGGTCAACATTGTATTAGGTTTTATATAATTCCTCACTCTTCTCTCTCTATCCGGGTAGTGGCATGAAAACAGAATTACCCACTGTCGTGGTGTAATTCACTACTTAGGTTTAGGTTGATTCCACCGTCGTAGTAATCATTCCCCTAAACTAAGTGCATTATAAACGGTCTCTCAGTTTCCACCATTCATTTTTCAACTCCTTTGTCAAGGGTTTTATCGATTAATGTAGGTTTCGTCTCTTTTCAACCGTTAATCCTTATGTCGAAGTGATTAAGGGCATTAGGTTATTATTATGGTGATCAAGCATAATAATATATATGGAGAAAACGAAATTATACCACGGATTGAAGAGAGAAAATATGAATTATTAATATAAAACTGTCATACAACGCATTCCCGGGCTACTCCCGGTCCTAAAGATGGAGGGTTTTAGCCTCGCATGTTCATCTTGCACAAATACATGGTAGAAATAGGGGAATTCATAAGAAAAACGTGAATTAAGTGGGAAAACCCCTGAACGGAGAAGAACCGGTGGATCCTTTGTGTAGAACACGAGCTTTCCCGCCTCTCGGTGGTGAAATTCGTCTTCGGCAGCGTCCGGATCGACAGGGATGAGCTTCTGGCCTCCGTTCTCCTTTCTCTCCTTTCTCGAAACTCGTGCAATGACAAATTAGCTCCCCCTCTCGTGTGGCGGCCGTCATTAGGTATAAGTCCCTAATTAGGTCGTCAAATAACTCCAGCCGTCCGATTGAGATCAAAACGAATCCAACGCATATCTGCCGGCGTCAATACCATCGACGCGGGTCGATGGTATCGACCCAGCGTATTAGCGGCAGCCTTCTTTTCTTTTTGTCTGAGTGCTTTTGATCATCTCGATACCATCGACTAGGGTCGATGGTATCGACTCTCTTTAGCGTCAGTTGTTGTCGTTTAGTGACGTTGTAGCCACAAAATGTCGATGGCATCGACGGATTCCTCGCCAGCAACCTGAAGGGATCTCGATGCCATCGACTTAAGTGTCGATGGTATCGACTCTGTGCTGCTCCTCTCGGCTGGCAACTTGTGACTTGGTCGATGGTATCGACGGAAGCAGATACTTGTTTTTCCTGAAATTCCAAAACAAGACCAAATAAATCCACACAAATTATGATAATATGATAAATAATGCTCAAAATGATACAACTAAGGGGATTTGACATAAAATGATGGCAAAGACCGAAATGAGTGAATTATGCAATATTATCCATAAAAATGACTAATTAGAGCATAAAAACATATGAAAAAGGTCTATAAATGCGACTCAAAATCATCGCATCAAGTACTTAGCTCGATAACTTCGGAAAGGATGCTTGAACGACCTTTAGAATGCCTCTACAAACTATATTGTCACAGCAACATGTTGAAATATAATCTTCTCTGATATTGGGGATCAACAATAGTGGGTGTTTTTCAAAGACTATCATCGGTAGCCAGAACAATGGATGCAATTATTCCTATAGCAAGCAGTCCACTTGCCTTTCTATGACAGTGTTCCATAACTACTGCTTAAGTTTGAATTGTTTAGACAATGGTAGTTTAAAAGTTGCATGGCAACTTAAAAGGAGTAGAGCTAGCCACATGATTTGTAATATTTCCTCTACGATGGAGTTTTATGTAGATTCCAGACTATATGGCAGAAGCACCTGACATTCCTCTACCTATGCAATGGCCCATCAAGTATCCTTCCTCATTTTAAGATTAGTCACTGCTTGTCTAATTTGATTATTAAGTGCATCTTGGCCACCCCTTAGATATATTCCCTAAAAGACCCCTGATCTCTTTCATTAATGATATAGAATATGTCCTTTCAATATGCCGCCTCAGGCCACCAACTCATTCTAGTTGGTATATTTAGACCAGTTCATTTCACCATTTTTTTCCTCATTAGTTGTTTAAGATACTTAAGCATGAAGAATCTGGCATATAGACATTTGCTTTGAGGTGAATGCACAACCCTATCACGGATCAGCCTCAAAATTCTCTTTATATCACCTCTGGTATTACAAACATAAGAATAGCTATCTTCTCTCTAATTCTGAGATTTCTGTTTCCAGAACCTTCCAAGCATGTCTATTAAGGTCCGAAAGAACAATTCAGGGAAGGAATGCTATAAAACCAATCATCTACTTTCACAAATAATCGATCAAATGGTATGCATAAAAGTAATCAAACTATCACAAATAATCAGCAAGCACATACTGTATTTGACAAAATCCAATTGTGCAGTGAGTATGTGTCCCTGTATGGAAAATGCAGAGTGGAAAAGTAAATGTGGCCTTTAAATGAGGTTCTATAGGTCAAATGCACAGCTCATAACTGAAAGTATCTCGAGAATTAACTATGTGCAATTAAGAAACATATCAAACATGATTGCAGTTTGTTATAGGACCACACGTTATTAAACCAAACATATGTGCAGGTGGTTCATTATATCTATTTCCGTAAGTACCCGTGATGGTGTTGTTTGTGTCTGAACTGATAATCATCCTCCTAGACACTACAACCCGAACCATGAAAATCCACCATGCGGTCCATACACATACCCGGGCATCATCTCCCCAGCAAGATCTATGCTAGCAGTGAAAATGGTAGAATCCGACCAAGAACGATGTATTTTCTCTCTACCTGGGCTAACCAGTGACCTCCCTTGGAATTGCATGTATCTTCACTAGCCGGTCTAGCACTTCGATTGGTTGAGCTGAGATGGGGGTGGGGGTGACCAGAGGAAAGGATAGAGATAGGTGGGGGATGCAGGAGGCGGGCGTCGTAACTAGGGCAAGGGGTAGGAGAATAGGGTAAGAGGAAGAGAGCTCCTTGGGGGCACAAGTGGAAGGGGGTGGGAACGGAAACAATGCATGCATAGTTTTGGACGGAGTATTCACACCCACCAATTTGAAATAAGATGGAGTAGCATGCGGAAAATTTAAAATTTTGGGCATGTCAAATATTTATGAAATCCATAGTGGGAAGAGAGAACACGAGTGGGGAAAATTATTTATTTTGTATCTAACTAAGATGTGTATTCAATTTTGTAGCTATTAGAATTGACGACATTTGTTTCCTTTACACTATTATAGTTTATAAAGAAATATAACTTTAACTACAAATATAATATGTATAGTTATAAGAAATGTAACCAAATCATCCTTTTTTTGTAGTGTGTAGATGGGATTTGTCCCTCCCATAGAAGTTTGATATGATGGTCACTTAATAAGAAAGTTTGATAATAGCATGGCCATTCACATGTGATACAATATATGATATGAGTTTATTCAAGCATAGGATACACCTAGAATAGGATTTTATTCATGATGTGGTTTAAACTTAAGGTGTTAGTTACTCAATTTAAACAAGATTGGCAATCATAACTTTGAAATGACTAGTTCACTAAGTGAATTGATCATCTCATATGCCTGAACCGAATGGTTCAGGTTGAGAACTGATCATTTGGTTGATCAATATGATTGGATCAATGAATGATGGTGACATTATGTTGTACATAAATCAAATATTAATTTTGAATACAATTGCAATAAGGAAACTATGAAATGGTCAGTTCAAAAGTTTAACTGATCGATTTTCATGCGAACCGCCTGGTTCAGTAGTGAATTGCCGGGTTCAAAGTTTGTAGATTCTTAAAATTCATGAAAATCTATCTCTTCAACTCCTACTTAGATTAGAAGTCCTGAACCTAACCCTCCTATAAATAGAGTGTTAGTGGAGGCCTTTCAGAGATACAACAACAAGCTCTGATAATTGTTGTCATCTCAAAGTTGTGGTAATATGAGAACTCGAGCAAGTCCTACCCTTTAAAGGGAGGGATAGAAAAGGAGAGAAAATTGGGAGAGAAAGTCAGCACTAACATGTAGATTAGAAAAGATAACTCCTTCTTGTCTGTCATCTAGAAGGACATGAG
Source organism: Alisma plantago-aquatica (assembly GCA_963693085.1). Lineage (NCBI taxonomy): Eukaryota > Viridiplantae > Streptophyta > Magnoliopsida > Alismatales > Alismataceae > Alisma > Alisma plantago-aquatica. Next base: position 886,402,444 of record OY856411.1, read on the forward strand.
TTCCTAGTGGTCCATGTTGACTACTACAGAGGTAAGGAGGCCTTTACCACCCACTAGGAGGATGCAGTCAACTAACACCCGTAGTGATCTACAAGGAGGCTAACGCCAACATCTTACCAGATAAAACTTGAGACAGTAGAATGCTATAGAAAGGGATATTCACTAGACTTGCTCCAGGACCAGGTATATGTCTTGCAAACCCACTTTCCCATTACATTGTTTTTGACGCGATCTAGTGTCTAAAGGGGAATATGGCAGTAAAATTTTTTTATTTCCACTTCCATATATGATGCCATATTTCCAAATAGATATACCATGTAAGGTCAGATATTTTCAGAATACACCACTGGTAAATCAACAACACATACGTGGGTGACACCACAACTAAAGTCATGTTGCATCAGTTTGCAAAGTAAGAAACTATTGACAAGACAAACTTGGTATTGGTTACTATAAAATACTAAAATCAATGTGAAAATAGATATGCGTATTTGGTTGAACATAAATAAATAGACGATGTCATCTACTATTAGCAAGAAAAAAAGATCACTCTAGGTTTATAGTCATTGGTTTTTCTTTAATAAATTGACAACGTAAATCTATGACGTCAGTTTTTTATGTTATAATTTAATATTATTTAGATTTTTTAAGCATGAAACAAATCTTTAGCCTGATTAAGAAGAAGTACTTAGCATGGAAGGTTTTTTTTAAAGGTTTGTTTGAGTAACTAAATTAACAACTCAAGAAATAATACAAACTATAAAGGAAAAAAAATTTCAATAATAAAATCATTGAGGTGACAAATTTCACCACCACCACCTACACATTTGCTCTCTCATAATGCATCACTCACTTGCAAGATTATTAGATTGGGGTCAAGGAAATTCCATATCCTTTTAGAGTATGGAATCCACAAGGATATATTTCCCTTTAAGCTAGAGGTCTTGTTACCTAAGGATCATGGATATGTCACCCCGTGTAAACCCATTTTGTGATCTCATCAGGATTTAAGTAAAGATGAACTAACTTTCTAATCCTAAATTTCAATGTCTTTACGTTTAAGATTGCAATAGACACATAAGATGGGTAGCTAACTAATTGGATGTGCATTAAGTAGTTAATCTAAAATCCAATAGTTCTACAAAATAGTAATTAATAACAATGTAACATTATAGTACGGGAAGCAGAGCTAATCCTCCATTTCCCAACAAAGTATCTACTCTATAATCATGTTCACAATAAAAGAGAGAGATAAGAAGAAGTTGATGGTGAAAATAGTGATGCAGAGGACAAGAATAGTGGTCTCGTCATCAAACCTGAATGGTATTTGTAGTCTCCAATCCCATCTCCGATGGGGCATGTCTCCACGTCAAGTCCTCAAATTTTGTCTTTGCCCTTTCTTGGTGATGGTTGTGGTTGTGGTTGGGGGCTAGATCGAGCGTGAAAGGCTTCTCTAGAACTTACTCAAGTGTATATATACCATGTCTTGATCTGAATTAATCCAATGATTGTGGGTAGTTTATTGTAGATTTATATCTCATGAGTTTTAGGATAATGGAGGTCCATCCAAATGAATCAAACAGTAGATAGATATATTTGTTGCGTATATAATAAATTATTTTCCAAACCAACTTGAATCATCCTAGTAAGCATCATATGTGGAATCTAAGATTTTTTTAGTGTTGGGGTTAAAAGATTTCTAGATTTCCCTATTTCCTTTTTCTTGAACCGGTCAACTGACTCATAAGCAATTTAAGATGATTTGATCAACTGGCTTATATCCATGTATATATATATATATAGAGTCAAGCTAGAACCCAATGGTGTTTGCCTATCTAGACCATTTTTTTTAAATCTAATCCATTTATCTTAATGGTTACAATAATAATAGGCTACATACAAAATTTGAGCTCATTTGGATCAGTGTAAGTCACTCATCCAAGAGAAACAAAATCGATGCACAAAACTATTTTGAAATGCCTGATTTTTGCATCATTTAGATGCATGACCTATAAGTGTCCAAATGAGCTAAAATTTATTATATAGTATGTTTGTAAGATATTTAAGACGATCAATGATTTAGATTTTTCAAAAAGTTATTGCATCTTTACAAATGACTGAAGTGTACAGTGCCTCCGGTACACTTGAGTGTACACTAGCCTGACTATACATATAATATATATATATATATATATATATATATATATATATATATATATATACATATATACATATATATATGTTTTGTAGATGATTGAATTTCACATCCAATGACTTATAAAGTGATCAATTTGGAGTTTTAATGAAAAATTTAGAGCCTTTTTTTATTATCTACACTAGATGATCCTTATTTCAATTGTCACAGTTAAGGAGTGAGGATGTGCGATCCCAGGTCATTTTGTTGAGATTTTTATAAATGTATAATTGTTTCTCTCTTCTTCTTGTATTAAACTACAACTAAAATACCAAAAATATGTCAAACAAACTGGATTACATAAACTAACAAACTAAGACTAATGAAAAGAAATAGAAATACACAAAAATAATTATAAAAATGTATCTAAAAACATGAACTAGAGAAGTTTATCAATAAAAATTAATTAGATTATGGTTATTTTATTCTGGTTAGTTTTAGTTATTTTATCAATATGCTTTTTAGATACTAAGTTATCCAATTTATTGGTCGTCAATAACTATTGATAGTTGTAAAAAATAAATTCTAATGTTATTTTCAAATACAATTGATGACATCTTATTAACACATATGTATTTTAGATAATATATTATTATGTTCTCTTTAATTATTAAAATCTCAATTTTATTTAAAGATAAAATATCAAGTGGATGCAATTGAAACTATACTTCTCCTATAATATTGTTTTTTAAACTTGATGGTTGACATGTAAACACAATTGGATGACCTTCTAACAAAGGAAGAGTTTGAATGGTAACAACAAAACCATTGCAACTCAGTTACATTAGGAGATACAAACACAAAATACTTTCTCACTGGTGAAAAATTGAAGATGGAGGAACATGATTGCAAGATTCCAAAAAGAAAATGAGATTTGGGTCAAATAAACTAATGAAGTCAAGGAGTTGGTGAGGTCCTTCTTTGATCATGTTTATCAGGAGTTGGATGAGGTTGGGCATTGTCTTACAAGCTAGACTTTCATGGGGAAGTTACTTAATATTGAAGGTTCTCCCACACACCACATGAAATGGAATTTTATAAGTCACTTCATTCTTAAAGCAATTCTACCAGACGGTGTTGATGCCTTCTTTTTGTAAACGAATTAATTGGTCATGAAAATATAACAATAAACCCTAGTACAAGATTCCTTTGGTGGTTCCTATTAACACTAAGATGGCCAAATCAACCTTGATTTTCATTACAAAAACACATATTCTAAACATCTTCTCACATTTGAGACCAATTTTCCTTAACAATATTGGTCTTAAGATTTTATCTGAAGTCATTATTGCATGAATCAAGCTCTTCTTTAAGGACTACATATCTACCTTATAGTTATGTCTCATCCGCGGTAGGAGGATTGAGTACAAAATTGCCTTAGATTGGGAGAATGTAAACTCTAGGGAATCCATATCAATCAGAATGAATCGGACAGTCATTAAGCTCTACCTTCTTAAAGCCCTTAATAAGATGTGTTTGTGCTACATCCCCGATACCCTCTAGAGGACGATGCTTCCAACTAACATGGTTCATATTTTAATGCATATTGTGACATATTGAGCATGGTCTCCATCCTTTAGAATGGATAACAAATCAACAATATCAAAACTTTATGTGGAGTCGAGCAACGGGATATGTTGTCCCCTCATATCTTTGTTCAATGTCTTGATAAGTTCATCCATTAGTTGAAGAAGAAAGTAGTAGGAAATGAAAACATATCTCCATGTCTAATGGAAAGAAAAAATTCACCCATATCAGCTTCAAGAATGATGTCATTCTTCTTAGGGAGGCATCACAAGACAAATTAATACTATCCTAAGGTGCCTTGGAAAGTTCATATCTACCTCCATTTGGTGCCTCTCAGAGGAAATTCTCATGTCTTCTTCTCATACAACACTCCAAGGTCCTTGATAGACCAAATTTGCAAAAGCTATGCAATTTTTGAAACCATCACTTTGGGTAGGCACCTGGGAGTGCCATTTATTCACATGACTAAAGGGAATCAACATTTATCCTACCTAATAATGAAAATTAAACAACAAAAAAAGAGTAGAAAATTCATTCCCCTCTATAGTTCAACAAATGGCCCTTTCCAAATCAGTTCTCACCTCACACCCTACATACATTATGCAAACAATCCAATTACCCATTTGGGTATGAAAGAAGATAGACCTGATAATTAGATACTTCATGTGGAGTGGAGGAGAGAATAGGAAGCCTACTAAGCTAGTAACCTAAAGGAACCTGACAATACAAACAAATTAAGGAGGTCTGGGATCACATAACCAAGAGAGTTTAAGAAGCACTTAATCATGAAAATGGGGTGGTATTTCCTACTTGGGAAAAATTACACTGGGTTGATCTCATGAAATTGAAATACACTAGATAGAATGATCTTTATTTAAATGTCTGACACACTTGGTGTAGTCTTTTTTATTCTTTTCCAACCATGAAGGAGCGCTCGAGATGAGAAGCAATATTAGGTTTGTAGTCACTTGCGCAGTCCAGCGAATGGATTTGCAATAAGATTCAACCCACTCCCAAACCCAAAAAATACAACTTGTTGACCTTTAAGACTTGAGAGTATCTAGTTGTTAGGAATTATGTAGGCCACAAATGCAGTGGAAACAACAACAAAAATTCCATGTTTCCTACAAGCAAATATCATTCATAACAGTATAATATGAAAGAGGGTGTGTGAAGTATACCTTATCGTGGAACAAGACTAGCAACATCCTCTCGTGTTGGTATGCTTCGCTCATGATGGTGCATGGACGGTCCTTAGAGACATCCATAAGAAAGAGGGTGTATGAAGTATACCTTATCGTCGAGAAAGACTAGCACCATCCTCTTGTATTGGTGTGCTTCGCTCATGGTGGTGCATGGATGGTCCTTAGATACATCCTTCCAACGCAGTCATGCGTCTGTGTTTCTACGTAGTCCACATGGATGAATAGGAACTCCTCCTCATGTTGATTGAGATGATACAAAAGAAGCAGCCTTTCGTTAGCAATATGCAAGTGTTGACCTCTCCTTCCTTCTTTCTCTCTCTCTCATCATGGATAATGATGTATAGGGTTCTTACATGCAAGAACATGTAATCGTAACCCATATGTCGTGCCCCTTTAAATAGGAGAGGTGAGGAAATAGGATTTCTAAAACTCAAGGAAACAAAAAGGTGGTAACAACATTTAAAGAGGCACGCTTGTAGACATCCAAATGGCCACTCGACTAAGTTTAACCATTTTGGAATTATGCCATTAATTAATTTCTCGACTAATCACATTAATCGATTGATTAATTTTCCATCACCGGACTGACAACTCAAACTGATTGATCAGGATTAGTCATTCAGCTTATCATAGGAGTTCATAATTTTAAATCCATCAAATTGGATTTGACTTTTTGGCCATCTATCTAGTATTTAAGTCCAATATTAGTCTAGTTTATTACCTAAACATTTTAGTAATTAGTTTGACTTGGAAAACTTCCAATCATGTCCAGAATTATACTCTAATTCGAATGTATCCTATGCATACGACCTTATAGGCTCCACATTACATTGGTAGTAATGTCCATAATCAAATTGTGACTTAATAGGAAATGATTGGTATCTATCAATATTTTATTGCCACTCAAGTCATATGAGAAGTTGGAGAACAACTTTGTCCTAGTCCACATTGAATCTGAGGCATGGAAACATCATCCTCTTAATGTTGAATGTTTGTTACTTGATCTAGAGTAGACTACCTGTCATAAAAATGATCTCAATATCATATATTGATCACATGCATATGGCCATGCATTTCATAGTCTCATTCATCAAGTGTTCAGGATATCACTCTAGTGAGAGGGACACATTTTGTCTATATTACTCACAGTGATCCACATCTGTTATAATGTACATAAGCACTACTTGTATAGCAACCCTTTTTTAAGGTCATATTGAGTAGTATTAAAGCACATTGAACAACATGTGATCATTGTAGTGACTTTAGGTCTAAGGACCATAGTCACCACTCTCACATTGAGGTATATTATGACCATCATTATTGGCTTCCATGTATCACAATCAAAGTGGGTATGTCTATTACACCTATGTATTTGACTTGATATTGATTATCATGACTAATGAGATATAGTCATAAATTAACATAGAAACTAATCTTAATGTATTATTGTCATCCTAAATTCCACAATTATTTATGAACAAGGACATAGACAAGAATGAATATATTTAACATACATATGATCTCATATTTAGGTCCTCAACCTGAAATGGCATGTCATTGAATCATACATTCTTAGGGCATTATTATGTTTATTTATTATCTCATATTGAAGAAAATATAATAATTGGATTTTCCATTGTTAACAATCAAATCAATTACAAGATGTTTCCTTTACAATCATAATATGATTGGCTCTCAATGCATACAACCAACACTAGCATCTTCTATAATAATTTTGAATGGGACACAAGTTTCTTGGAATAATGGTTATCATCACAATCAATTACTTTTATATTATGTTTGCCTATGCCCAAACCAATCTATGGTGGTGAGAAATTGTGTGGAAAGGGACTAAGGAAGGCACTTTCTCCACAACATTAATGTATAGATAACTCACAAACTCTAAATATAGCAGAGACATTGTTAGTTTTGCTCATATATGAAGTGATTCTATTCTGGAGAGGATCAAGATACACATGTGGTTCATACACCATGACATGTTCATGACCAATCACCTAAGACATATACCAAAAATGAATAATATTTATCAACATACGATATTTAGGGATGCTAAAGAAACTATGCACCATGTTGGGAGGGACTACAAGCACACAAAACCATTATGACAACACCCTCAACTGAGTAAGGCGTCATATTGTTTCAACCAGTTCACCACTAAAGGGAAGTTAACATATAATTTGATCACTTGAAGAATATCAAAGGGTGGCATTTTGTATTTTTATTCCTACTGGTTGAAGTGAAAGAGACTAAATGACTTAGTATTCGACCAACACATCAGATCTATGAATCAGTCAATATTTGGTCCAAGATATATTGAAAATTCTCTTGACGAGGAGTTCACTGCAGCATCAACCGAAACAATTTGCAACCTTGAGATTGATTTTATGCATCGGATTGCACCTCCCATTGATTCATTTGTGTTGAACGTGGACATTGCTACTAACTCAAGAAAATATATCCAGTCGATGAGCTTGATCATCAGGGAACATCAGTGTGGATAGATTGTAGGAAATGCTAGATGTGTGCTAGGATTAGAATCACTACGTGGAGAACTTTATGCAATGCTTGATGGATTCGTATACACAAAGGACTGTAATGTATACCCTTGTAAGATAATTGGTGACTCTATCAAAGAAGTGGAGCTTATGAACTCGATTAAGAAATTCCTTGGTAAATAGATGCTAGTAGTCCCCAAAAATAAGGGCAATGTGTAGAAGAGTGAGAATCGTATAGACAATATATATGAATAAGGTCTCAAAACTATCTCACAAACCAGCTAGCCAAACATTGCCTAAAATAACCTTTCATTCAAAGACCTTGGCTTCAATGCCCTTCATTCATCAAAGATATGATAAAATAAAGTAGTTATTTTTAGAAATGATGTGGTTTAATTCATAGTGTCAATGGGGAGGATCATATATGTAACTAGATTGTATCTTAACTCTGGTAGGTTCATAGAACAAACCTTCAATTTTATCTAACATTTTGAGTTTTATATATACACCTTTGATTACATATGTATCAAAAACTACCTCAACATGACATCCATGGACCATCTAATGAGATTAATTTTATGTTAATTAAATAATGATAAGTTGAAACATTTAAAGAAATTGTTGGATGAATAATCATTACATCTCATAACATACATGTAATGTGTATATAGAGGGGGAAATTTTATGTGAGGGGGGTTTTTAAGCATCCCCCATATTCAATGGGTTGGAATATGAGAACCAGTAGTGTCGAATTATTATGTATGAAATTAGTAGGTTAACATTTATAAATTTGAACATGTTTCACAGGATAAGAATGTGGTGTCATTTCTGGAAGGTGTGACACATCTCTAGTTCTAGTTTCATTCATAGATATTTTGTATATTATGGTAATCATGTAACTACATATATCAACATGCATTAGATTAAGATGTCATGAAAAGTTATGTGTGTGAGTGGGATAAAAACTAAATCCAACTTTATGAGTACACATGCAGTCATCATGGATCTTACTCGTAGGTCATTGCAGGCATGCTCCTTAGTAATGTCGATGGATTTCATATTTCAACTTTTAAACACCCTTATTGCACCAATGTCGATAAGTATCAGGCCATTAGATTGTTATTATCTAATTGAATTTGGTAGATGTTACATAAACTGACACCATCATAATTTATGCAGCTCAAATTAGCTAAATAAATTAATGGATAGCTCATAAACAATAGGTTGACAAATTAGGGTTCTTGATCTCTCCATGGAAATTTTTAAATTTGGGGAGGTGATTTCATTCAAATTTCCCTCCTTGAGTAGGTCACCAAAGTTGTATCATCCATCATACAAGAACCACTCCTACACAAACACATCTCATCATCAGTCTCCTCACTACTCTAGCTACATTGTTTACCCTCAAAGCCAGCAAGCTCGTCATCATCTTCTCCGGCCTCCACATGCAATTGTTGAAGCCACCATCCCACATATCATCTTCCTTGTGTTGTTGTCCTCTACATATTCAATGTCTACCTATGTGTTCATGCCAAAAGAGGACCCTAGGGTGGAAATGCCGATGGGAGGGTGAGCAAGGATGAAGTTTAAGACCCATGTAGGGATGAATGCCCAATAGGGAAGGGTAGTAAAAGGGATTGAGGTCATCACCCATTCAAATGAAGAGATATGGGCCTGGGAGCCTAGGTCTTGAAAGGATAAAGGCCCATACAACCTTCCTGCCTAGGGGCACACCATAGGACATACCCCATAAAGGAAAGTTAGTATACCTAGATAAAGAACCACAATATTTGTACCTAAGGAAGCACCTACCAAGGGACACATCGCATGTTATCCCAGAAAATAGATGAAATCCAATGTATGTAGGAAAAGGATTTAGAAATGCACATTCCCCAAGGAAGCATGTTTGGGTTTGAAACCATAGCCTCTACACGGGGGGCCCTAGCTTCAAAGGGGGAGCACACTAAAAGTGTTCAAACTCTACTTCTATGGATCCAGAAAATGTTGCAAGGATCAGATAGGGTGCATGTAGGAAATATATACAGTCCAGGGGAGGCTAATGGTTACATCAAGTTCCCATCCCACTAAATAGATAACAAGCTGCAATGCATCATCACCAGGGAGAATGTTAGTCTTACTAGCATGTACTATTGAGTATCATCAGAGTTGACGTAGTACCAAACCCTAGGTCACATTGACATGCCAGAGGGGAATCTAAGATGAATGAAACTTAATTAAGGAGATATTATTGAACTATCTACATAAAGGCATAGTAAACAAGCACCACTAATGTAAGACCCCTGAACTGTGTTTTGCATTAACCCTATTTGGTTTGCTTAATTATGTTCTTAGATCATTTCTCTAATTGTTTGATATTCTTTGAGAGCCTTTAAGAGCTTAAGTTTCCAGGTTGAGCTTGTTTGGATGATGTTTGTACTTTATGTGCTTGTTTTGGGTCAAATTGCAATTTACCCATTTGAGAGGACTATCTTGCAATTTTCTACATTGTGTGTACCTTCTCTTTCTTTGCTTCATGAGATAGAGAGAGAGAGAGAGATGCTTTGGGGTGCCTTGGTTGGGCCCAAGATGAGTGGTGGCATCACTAGAGGTGATTAGGGTTTTGAGTGTCTCGACCATGTGTGCTTGGTTGGAGTGTTTCGACCATGTGGTGTGTTTTGTGAGTGTCTCGATCGAGACACCCTCCTTGGGATGTTTTGTCTCAACCATGATGGTCTTGGGGTGTTTTGGGTTGAGACAGTTGTTCTTTGGTGATGCATTTTGACCTTGGTGTCATGGTGTCCTTTTTGTCTCAACCAGGATGTGTATGATGATTTTGTTTCGACCCCCTTGGTGTGTCTTGACCGAGACCAATGTGTTGGGGACCTAAGTGGTCGAGACCCAACATTGGTTGCATCTTCACCTCGTGCATGCACGGTTTAAGTGGTTTCATGTGTGTTTCTTGGGTGGATAAGTGTCCCTTTGGTGTCTTTAGGTGTTGACGCATCACCCCTCACCCTACTTCTCTCCTCCTTTGGTATATAATCCCTCTTCTCTCCATGCAAGTGAGCCTTTTAGCCCTCCTTCTTCCTCATCTTTTTCTTGTCCTTGTATGTTGGTGGAGTAAGGAGAACTGATCTTTGTAGCTTTGGTGACTGAGATCTCTTGCATGTGGTGACGTTGGGTCATCTTTAACCTTGTTAAGTGTTTGCCTTTCTTTGGTGACATTTTCCTTTGGTCTTATACATTCCTCCTTATCTTTTTTTGTCCTTAGACCATGGACCATCCATGGTGATCATTTTAGTGAGGAACTCCTCATCACAAGGGTCATAGACCATGTTTTGACAAGGCGATACCCAAGTGAGAGGAAGTTACTTATCTCCTTATTCCTTCTTCTTTTGGTTTGGCCTGGGGTTTCTTTCCATCTTTTCTTCAAATACCTTTGACCTTGGTACCTTCTTCTTTTGAGGTAATCTTGTGGTTGAGAGTGGATCCTTTGGTGCAGCTTCATCATCCTTGGTGATCATGTGCTTGGAGATTGTGATCCTTCGAGTTGATCTTCCTTAAGGCGGGT